>OZ012737.1:422484638-423155471 GCA_963859935.3 Lathyrus sativus
TTCATTACGGTTCTGTTTTTTTATTTATTAATTTTTAAATGCAGATAACATCTCTTTACGGTGGCCCTATATAGTTTCTTTTTGTGGTAGAAAGCACAGAAGATCCTGCTTACAGAGCAGTATCACGGCTAATATCAGAATTCAAGGTATAAATAAGTCCATATTTCCCTTCATTTATACATTCATGTTTTGAATTATTTGCAATCTTAGACTGATTCCAGTATGATTTTTATACCCCGTTACCCTTTTGGAACCAGACAAACTTCTGTTTTGAAGTTTGATTCAGTTCCTTCCAAGTCATTACCTGATTTTTTTTTGCTTTCTTAGGTACATTTTCGATCTCACTAAACTGGATAAGTGTCTGATATATGCAGGATGATGTTGATGTTAAGGTTATCGTAGCTGGTTTATCAACAACTTATAGTCAAAAAATTCACAATCAATTGGTATGTAAATTTACTGACATATTTTGATTGTTCTTTCAAATACAAAGTATATCTTTGGAGATGCACTGGTTGGAGATGCACTAGATAGAGGCATTTCAGGTGGACAAAAGAAAAGGCTAACTACAGGTATCTTGAAAATTAAGTAATGTTTTGTCATTTTGTTACTATTAAGAGTCCCACGTTGGATGAGATATAGCTTGAAAATGGGTTTATAAGTGAGAGACATCTATCACCTTACAAGTCGTATTTATAAAGCCGAGTTAGCCCAACACAAATATGAAGACGGTATTTATAACACGCTTATTCTACCCCACAGATATTACGGCAAAATAACACGGATTTCAGAGTAAAATATTAACTTTCATTAAAAAGCCACAAAAGGGTGTACATTTCTCAAAGTCAACAAAGTTGGTCAATACTCCGTAACACACGGGTTTTCTCAACATACATCAAAATATCATATACAGCGGAACTCAAAACATAACTCAATGTTTTCCTCATAAGGGAACATCAGTAAAATAACCCAATGATATACAATCAACTCAAAGAACCCAACCCGATGTTACATATCAGAGCAAGACCCTCTACATTAACCATAAAGGCTAACGACTCTAAACTTCACAATACTCTCTGACGGCGTCCACGGCAAAACTTGCTCATCTGCACGTTACCCACGTGGAGGTAACATTCAAACAGGCAGGGTGAGTAAGACAATTCATAATAATCAATGTATAACAATTAATGCATAAACGGCATATTACTCATAGTTATATTCAACACATTGATATCCTTCAAATATGCCTCAAAGGCCACAACGTCATAATTTATACACAAAATCTCATAAATGCAAATGCAACATAGACTCAATGCATGTGGTACCAATCATCACAACGCGATGGAGACTGGGCCATCAACCCTCCATAGATCCCCATCAATAGAATCGGAGCACATCAAAATACTTCACATCCACACAGTGTGATTGAAGCCAAAGTAATCGAGGTCCTGAACTGAAGTTCGGATGCACATGAATGCATGATGCACACTTCACCATAGTCCTCATAATAACAGCATATGGTGCATCATCATTCATCATATTCATCATCATTACACGTCATATCTCATCGTCATATTCATCATCATAAATCATGTCATCATAGCTCATCACATTAATCATCATACAGCATATCATCATAATTCATCATATTACTCATCATACAACATATTATCATAGTTCATCATAGTAATTAATCTCACACATCATACCATCATATAATCACATATAAATCACATATTAGCTCATAGTCATATTATCCCATATCAATTCATAATACTATCCCCATATCATCTCATATTAATTTATCAAATTATACTCACGGTAATCCTCACATTATCGCCTATCAATCACATAAACTTCACAGTTCTACTCATGTTAATTCGTCATGTCATCACATAGTATTTACATATTAATCTCTAATATCATCTCACATTGCCTCATATTAATTCATCATAATTACACTCGCGGTAATTCTCATACTAGCACTTATTACTCACGCAACCTCACTGTCATACTCATATTAATTCATCATATTATACTCACGGTAATTCTCATACTATCGCCTATTAATCACATAAAATTCATAGTCCTACTCATGTTAATTCATCATATTATCACAGTTACCCTCATGGTAATTCATCAGGAAAATCACAGCATCAAAACGTCAAGACATCACTGAACCAAAACAGGATTCATTAATAGGACATATACACAATTGACTTCTCAAACATAATTAGATATAAAAATACTGGGAAACCAATTCCCTTATCTATACTATGTTATATCCCTGTTCATTAGCTTTCCAAAGCTTTGAACGGGGGTCAAAACGGACTTACGGATCAAAAGTTACGTCCAAAACGATTTCGACCGAAAACATGAACAGTCGTGACGGACAGCAAAACGCTATTACGCTCCGGAACCTAAATCAACCCAAAAGTCCACACGATTCACTTCCCCAATTCCTCCAAAACATCCCTAAATCATCCCTAAGGTCTTACGGCGATAAAGGCACAAAATCTATGGTTTATTAGGCCAATCTGGCAACATTTGCAATACCTAAAACACTATTTTCCTGCAATTGCTCTGAGTGCATCAGAGTTACTCACATTGAATATTCCTATTCTTACAGGGTCAAACATATCACAATCTAAGGTTTTGGCCACGAAGGCCTAAGGTTTCCCTTCTCATATCAATATTCAGTGTTACATACCATTACCCCTAACCTTAAAGCCTTATCATCAAATTCTCTATTTTCCCATAACCAACCCAAAATACCTTAAATCACAAACCAACCATAAACGCATCTAAAGGAATACATAGAAAATCATGAACATTGATACTCCCCATACCTTAGCCGATTCAAAGCTTTCATGATTAACTCCGGCAATCTTCCGAAGCTTTTGCCTCCACTGATCCCTCCTCAGAGCTCTGTCCTCCATTCTTTTCACGGTTAACAAAATGAATCCTCCACCTTCAGAATTCTATTTTGTCAAACTTAGACTTGGGCCACACAATTGGGTTTTTCCCATAACACCCTTACTAACTCTTCATAATGCCCAATTTATCCTTATTTCACTTATATTCATTTTAATCAATAATAATACTAATATTCTCATATAGTATACTATTAATTAAATAAATAGTCCAAAAATGCACATTTTCTCAATAATCCACAAAACCACCGAAAACCACCTAAAATACGAACATTCTCAATTAAATAATTAATTAAAATATTCCGCTTAAATTTGGGGTGTTACAACTCTCCTCCACTTAAAAGAATTTTCGCCCTCGAAAATTACCTCAATGAACATAGTCGGATACGACTCTCTCAACCGATCTCCCACTCCCAAATCCAACTTTCTCCAGCTGGTCCTCCTTAACTACCTTCACCAAAGGAATCTCTTTACCTCGAAGTTGCTTCTCGTTCATCAACTTGAACTAGCAATGCCTCAACAGTCATATTATCTCTCACTTGTACACCATCCATCTGAATAAATGCACTTCCTTAATTTAGGCACATGCCAAATCATGTAAATTCACAAGCGACAGCGGTAAAACAGTCTAACATGCTACTTCTCCCACGCTTCTGCTGCGCCGCTCTGATACAAATCAACAAAACATTGTGTGTGCTTCCGAGACTTCAAAGCTCGGCCAACACCAGTCACCATCGTAACTCTTAAAACACGTCTTTTCTTGGATCTTCTTGATCTTTTCAGTCGTCTCTTACACAAATCTCAGGTCCGAGCACAACACTCTCGTATAAATCATATCAACACAAAGGAGTCCTACACCTCCTACCATACAAAGCCTCCTACGGTGCCATTCTGATACTATAATGATAACTGTTATTGTAGGTAACTCAATCAACGATAATTAACTATCCCACGATCCACCCTGATCCAACATACAAGCTCTCCACAAATCCTCTAAAGACTGGATAGTTCTCTCTGTCCGTCCATCCGTCCACAGATGATAGGCAGAGTTCAACTTCAGCATGGTACTCAAAGCGTCTGCAAACTCTCCAAAAAATATCGATGAAAACTCAGATTCCCATCTGACACAATATTCGACGACATCTCATACAACTTCATAACTTCATTGATATACATTTCAGCTAGCTTCAACATAGAATGATTAATCCCCATTGGTAAGAAAAGAGCCAATCTAGTCAATCTATCCGAAATCACCCAATTAAAATCATATCCCTCCAATTCTTCGGAAAACCCAACACAAAATCCATGGAAATACTACCCGATTTCCACCCTAGAATATTCAACGGTTGCATCAGACGCAATGGTCTCTGACGTTTATTCTTCGACTTCCGACAAGTCTAACCAGCATATACAAACTCAACCACTTCTCTCTTCATCTATGGCCATCAAAATAATTTCCTCAAATCCGGTTACATCTTCATAGCACCGGGATGAATACTCCATCTACCTCAATGTCCTTTTTCAATAATACTCTTAATCTAACTCAACAATATCTAGGACACAAACTCTATCACGACATCTCATGGTGTCATTGTCATAAATCCGCAAATCAACTCTTCGACTTTAATTCATCAAATTCCACCAACCTGCCAAATCAATTCAGATTTATGACCTTCTTGAATCTCATCAAGAACACCACTAGTAAGCTCCAACATGCTAAGCTTAACCCCATAAGAAGTCTCTTCACAACCCAAACTCATATCACGAAATTGCTCAATCAGTTCTATCTCTTTTCACTATCCTCATCGGTATATGCCAAGATTTCCAAATCAATGCATACGCTACCACGTTTGCTTCACCCAAATGGCAATTCACTCCAAAACCATAATCCTTCAGGAGTTCCAATTATTTTCTCTGCCTCATATTCAAATCTTCCAAATCAAGCGAATACCTTAAGCTCTTGAGATCACCAAAAATTTCAAATCTCAAACTAACCCATTGAAGCCTCCAACTTCGGCACAAACACAACAACAACCAACTCTAAATCACTCGTCAGATAATCCCTCTTATGTACTTTAAATTGCCTTAAAGCATAACTAAAACTCGCTGATGTTGCACTTAACATCCCTCCCAATCACATCAACAAAGCATCCAAAAACACAACGAATATTTCTGTCAGATTCGACAAAAATCAACACACGAGCTGTTGACAGCTCTCCCAAAAACTCTCTGAACTTTCTTCACAGTGGCATATCCCTGATTCCTCTCCAACACTGATAACTCAAGTTCCTGATGCTCCACATGATCCTTTATACTCTTCGAATATATCAAAATATCATCGGTTAACACAACCACTGACTCACTCAATTACGTATGGAAAATCCCATGCCAAACAGACACTCAATTTGCGAGTTATGGCGGAAACACGAACCGCACCTTCCGAACTTACCACAAAATTCAAACATATTCCATCAATAAATAACTTAATTCCATGCCCTTACTTCACCATCACATAGAGCATTGTACTAGCTTTCCAACTCTTCGAACCGTGCGTCATTCCGAGTTACGGTTCTCCTGTTACGACAAAAATACCAAAACAACATTCTTCTGCCCAGGACATCTTCGCTAGGCGAACACGGCAGCGAGCGGCTGTTCGCTAGGCGAAGGACCTAGTGAACCTAACAATCCGAAATTTTATTTTCGAACGTTACCTGACTTCTGGGTATCCGATTTCGATTCCGTAAAAAGCTGCGATCTCGGAATTCGACGTACAACAACAATTTCACACTTAGGAAGTCATTCAACACATTTCCAATTTTTGAAATATTTAAAGGCCTAATTATACCAATATTGTATTGCACATCTTGCTTTCTTTAATAATCATCAGAAGTTATCGTCCACCTTTAATATACTCGACTTCACAATCTGATGCCTTAGCACACACACCAGACACAAGCCTCAAAACTACTCAATCCATTTAATTCCTTGACCATCCAAACAGACATATAATATGGAGCTCTCAATATCGGACTAGTTTCCGTAACTAAGTCGACCACAACTCCAATTCACATCCTGGCTGTATATCACTATCTTGTCAGGATCACTTCCAGACAACCACAATTCATCGGCAAACCGCCAACTCCCCCACTTTCATTACCACTCAAAATTCCCATCAAAATTAAACATCTCAACATTGTCTTGCGCCGACTCATCAAAACAATTCTTAAGCACTTAGCTTAACTCAAGACAATTCACTGCTCACGCCATCTAAGCTTGCAAGACACTTCTATCCCACCCAACATGACCCCGTCTACTATTAACAACAGATTAAGGCTGATCAGTTCCTCAATTTGTCAATAGACAGCCGAAAATCATGATGGGGTATAAACCATCTTTACCAAAGTATAATAGCGTTCAACCACACACTGAGCTACAACTCCACACTTGCAGCATCATGGAGAAGCACAAGCTTCTCCCCCACTTGTTTCATTCCTACTCTGCAGACAAAGGTTAGGCAACAAACATGTATCGACAGTGTTTTCACACACATGTCGCATACCAGGGAACAAATAACATTAGACAACTTGGCCGGACGGACCGACCTGCTCTGATACCACTAATGTAACACCCTTATTCTACCCCATAGATATTACGGCAAAATAACACGGATTTCAGAGTAAAATATTAACTTTCATTAAAAAGCCACAAAAGGGTGTACATTTCTCAAAGTCAACAAAGTTGGTCAATACTCTGTAAGACACGGGTTTTCTCAACATACATCAAAACATCATATACAGCGGAACTCAAAACATAACTCAATGTTTTCCTCATAAGGGAACATCAGTAAAATAACCCAATGATATACAATCTACTCAAAGAACCCAACCCGATGTTACATATCAGAGCAAGACCCTCTACATTAACCATAAAGGCTAACGACTCAAAACTTCACAATACTCCCCGACGGCGTCCACGGCTAAACTTGTTCATCTGCACGTTACCCACGTGGAGGTAACATTCAAACAGGCAGGGTGAGTAAGACAATTCATAATAATCAATGTATAACAATTAATGCATAAACGGCATATTACTCATAGTTATATTCAACACATTGATATCCTTCAAATATGCATCAAAGGCCACAACGTCATAATTTATACACAAAGGCTCATAAATGCAAATGTAACATAGACTCAATGCATGTGGTACCAATCATCACAACGCGATGGACACTGGGCCATCAACCCTCCATAGATCCTCATCAATAGGATCGGAGCACATCAAAATACTTCACATCCACATAGTGGGATTGAAGCCAAAGTAATCGAGGTCCTGAACCAAAGTCCGGATGCACATGAATGCATGATGCATACTTCACAATAGTCCTCATAATAACAGCATATGGTGCATCATCATTCATCATATTCATCATCATTACACGTCATATCTCATCGTCATATTCATCATCATAAATCATGTCATCATATCTCATCACATTAATCATCATACAGCATATCATCATAATTCATCATATTACTCATCATACAACATATCATCATAGTTCATCATAGTAATTAATCTCACACATCATGCCATCATATAATCACATATAAATCACATATTAGCTCATAGTCATATTATCCCATATCAATTCATAATACTACCCCCATATCATCTCATATTAATTTATCAAATTATACTCACGGTAATCCTCACACTATCGCCTATCAATCACATAAACTTCACAATTCTACTCATGTTAATTCGTCATATCATCACATAGTATTTACATATTAATCCCTAATATCATCTCACATTGCCTCATATTAATTCATCATAATTACACTCGCGGTAATTCTCATACTAGCACTTATTACTCACGCAACCTCCCTGTCATACTCATATTAATTCATCATATTATACTCACAGTAATTCTCATACTATCGCCTATTAATCACATAAAATTCATAGTCCTACTCATGTTAATTCATCATATTATCACAGTTACCCTCATGGTAATTCATCAGGAAAATTGCAGTATCAAAACGTCAAGACATCACTGAACTAAAACAGGATTCATTAATAGGACATATACACAATTGACTTCTCAAACATAATTAGATATAAAAATACTGGGAAACCAATTCCCGTATCTATACTATGTTATATCCCTGTTCATTAGCTTTCCAACGCTTCGAACGGGGGTCAAAACGGACTTACGGATCAAAAGTTACGTCCAAAATGATTTCGACCGAAAACATGAACAGTCGTGACGGACAGCAAAACGCTATTACGCTCCGGAACCTAAATCAACCCAAAAGTCCACACGATTCACTTCCCCAATTCCTCCAAAACATCCCTAAATCATCCCTAAGGTCTTACGGCGATAAAGGCACAAAATCTATGGTTTATTAAGCCAATCTGGCAACATTTGCACTACCTAAAACACTATTTTCCTGCAATTGCTCTGAGTGCATCAGAGTTACTCACATTGAATATTCCTATTCTTACAGGGTCAAACATATCACAATCCAAGGTTTTGGCCACGAAGGCCTAAGGTTTTCCTTCTCATATCAATATTCAGTGTTACATACCATTATCCCTAACCTTAAAGCCTTATCATCAAATTCTCTATTTTCCCATAACCAACTCAAAATACCTTAAATCACAAACCAACCATAAACGCATCTAAAGGAATACATAGAAAATCATGAACATCGATACTCCCCATACCTTAGCCGATTCAAAGCTTTCACGATTAACTCCGGCAATCTTCCGAAGCTTTTGCCTCCACTGATCCCTCCTCAGAGCTCCGTCCTCCATTCTTTTCACGGTTAACAAAATGAATCCTCCACCTTCAGAGTTCTATTTTTTCAAACTTAGACTTGGGCCACACAATTGGGTTTTTCCCATAACACCCTTACTAACTCTTCATAATGCCCAAATTACCCTTATTTCACTTATATTCATTTTAATCAATAATAATACTAATATTCTCATATAGTATACTATTAATTAAATAAATAGTCCAAAAATGCACATTTTCTCAATAATCCACAAAACCACCGAAAACCACCCAAAATACGATCATTCTCAATTAAATAATTAATTAAAATATTCCGCTTAAATTTGGGGTGTTACAGTATTAGAGATGATACAAGATCTGTTGGGCTTCCTGCTATCGGCCTCTTAGGTCAAGTTCCAAATGCTCGGTTTTAGGTGTGATGGTGTATGTTAAGAGTCCCATAATGCATGACATGTGACCTGATAATGTGTGAGCAACCATCACCTTAAAAGTAAATTTTGTAGGATTTAGTTAGTTCCATTCCACATTTTAAGAGTTGCAGAGAGGAAAATTCAAGACCCAATAATCTCCTTAGTGAAGGTGAGAAAATTACTTAGAAGGGGGGGTTGAATAAGTATGACAAATAATCCAAGATTCAAACACAGTTATTTTTATCCTGGTTCGTTGAACTCAACTACTACAGTCTGTAACAGCCCAAATTTCATTAAATAATTAATTGTAGTAATTAATTGATTTAGTGGGATTTTTATTAATGTTGGAAATTAATTTTTATTAATTGGAATTAATAGAGAATTGAGAAGGAAATTGGAAGGAAGGAAAATAAAGGAATATATAAGTGAGGAAGAAAAGAAAAGAAAGTTAGAAACATTTGGAAAGAAAGAGGAAAGAAAGAAGGAAGAAGAGAAAGAGAGGAGAAGAAGAGGAAAAGTGGAAAAATCATCAAGAACCAACATCAAAGCTCCGATTAATTGAGGTAAGGGTGAGAAATATTTCTATTTGATCATTGCATGATGTTATGTATGTTGGGTTGGGGTTTTGGTAGAGTTTTCATCACTTTCCAATTAGGGCAAATGTTGGATTAATCGATAGATTGATGATTTAATCGGTTGAAACTGAGCAATAATGCCGTAGAATAGTCGGGTAACATGTATTGATGCTATTTGTACTGATTTGGATGTTCAAGGTTTGGTTGATGATGGATTGATGAAGGAGAGGCAGAATAGGATTTTGTTCTGCGCAGGTTCGCTGGCTCTCGCCAGGCGAGCGAAGGCGAGGCTTCGCCAGGCGAAGCCTAGCGAATGCTGGCGAATAATTATGATTAAATCCCAGTGGACTTCGCTGGCGAGTTCGCCAAGCGAAGTTGGATAGCGAAGGTTCGCCCAGCGAAGGTGCTGGCGAATGGTGGCGAATGAAGTCAGTAGCTACTGACTTGGGCTTGCTGGGAAGTCTCGCCATGCGAAGCCTAGCGAGTGTTCGCTGAGAGAGTTCGCCAGGCGAAGGCCAGGCGAAGGTTCGCTGCGAGGGTTCGCCAGGCGAATGAAGGCGAATTTGACAGCATTTTTCTTTTGCTGTGTTGCTCATGTGGTGATTGTTTGATTGATTCACATAGGTTAATACCTCTATGATATGATATAGATATGATCTATTGTGATGATGTGTACTGTGGGTAGCCTCCGGGCGTGAATCCTAGTTGATGTGCGATGCGTATTAATTATGATAAATAGAAATACATGTGAATACAATGATGAATGTATGTGTATTGTCCAATGAACTTGCGAATGCTTAATGGGTATACAATTATGTGATGAGTATGCATGGGAACATATCGTGGATATGTGTGCATCGTCAATAATTGTGAGGGATGCATGGGAACATATCGTGGATATGTGTGCATCGTTAATAATTGTGAGGGATGCATGGGAACATATCGTGGATATGTGTGCATCGTTAATAATTGTGAGGGATGCATGGGAACATATCGTGGATATGTGTGCATCCTTAATAATTGTGAGGGATGCATGGGAACATATCGTGGATATGTGTGCATCGTTAATAATTGTGAGGGATGCATGGGAACATATCGTGGATATGTGTGCATCGTCAATAATTGTGAGGGATGCATGGGAACATATCATGGATATGTGTGCATCGTTAATAATTGTGAGAAATGCATGGGAACATATCGTGGATATGTGTGCATTGTTTGATGACGTGGTAATAGCATAAATGTCATGGATATATGAAATATGCTTGTGAATATAATGGGTTTTGGATGATTGGGGAATATGTATGAAGGGATATGTTTGGGTATGTTCATATTTGTTTAATATGGTAAATATAACTATGAAATGAATTTGTGGTGAGAAATGTAGAATGCGATTATATGATACCTGTATATATATATAATCTTATGCATTGATTATTATGGTAGTATTTCTCACCCTTCTGCTGTTTTATAATGCTCTACGAGGCATTGCAGATTAGGATGCTGGAGTCCCTTTTATGAAGTATTCTTCATTCTTTTTAGTCTGCTGCTCTGATATGTAACACCGGGTAGTTAGACTAGTATAGTCATTCTTTTGTGATACATTGCGATGTATCAGTTGATGTGATCGTGTAATCTAACTGATATGATGTATTAATTTGGATTAACTTGTGTGTACGTGGATTAATATTTTGAAAACGATTAAATGATTTGATCTTCCGCTAAATTTGGAAAATGTTACATATCTTGTGGAGAAAAATGTGAAAGTGTTTTATTGGTGAAATTGTGGCATTCTTCTTTTATACCTTATTATAAAACCTTTTTACTCTGATAATTTGTATGTGCTTAATTGTTTTATATGCATTTATTTGGGGTATAGAAGGGGGTGTTACACAGTCCACCCTCTCAAGAGTGATTTGCCTTTCTCAGTCAAGGACTTAATCCACTATTTAATCAAACAGATTACAATAGTAACACCTAAGAACAACTGTTCTTAGTCTTCTCAAAAGCTACTGATCCCAACTGGATCCTCTTAAGGAAAACCTTTTACAATCAGTGTAAAACAATTACAAGAGTAAGAATGCTTCTAAGAAGCTATTATCACAACTGTGATATTTCTCTTAAGTTTAAGAACAATGTTACAGCAAAATAAAATATAAGAGCTTTGAGAGATTTGCTTTGATAAGTGAATTTTTGCAAGTTGTTTGTTACTGAAGAAGATGAAGTGGACTTCTTTATATAGGCACTTAGATCCATGAAGTCTTCTCAACGTTGGAGGTTGTGCTGAAAAGCCTGGTGCCTTTTGTCTTTACATTAGAGGTTGTGCTAAAAAAGCCTGGTGCCTTTTGTCTTTTACTTTGCAGAGACTTTCCTTAGAATGGAATGCACAGATAAAACCTTTTTGTATGTGTTCTTGTGTCTAGCATAAAAGAGGAAAGAGCTGTTGAGATAAGCCAACGTACATATTCAAATCTTCTTCACTAAGTAAGTTCAGCTATGAACATTAGAGTCTAGATCTTCAGACTCTCTAGAGTAGAGATCTATTGGATCTTCAGAGTCTTGGGATGTTCTTCAGATTGCGCTGAATCAGAGTATGTGCAGCTTGTGTGCTTGAGCGTGTAATTCTGTTAGAGCAGAGTCTTCTATATCAGATTCTCAATACTTATGCAGCGCAGTATCTTCAGAGTCTTCTGATGACTAAGCTTCTGAACTCTCAGAGTCTTCTATTCTTTAGAGGCTTATGCTTCATAATCTTCAGTAGACAGCACTCAGATTCTTCTGGGAGCAGCGTTCAAATCTTCATTTAAGATGCTCTTAAACCTTTGAAGCCTTTCATAATATCATTGTTCAGATCCAAATTTACTCTTTAAGAATATTTTCTTTAGTACCTGTAGCAAACAGTCTAGAACAAATTTAGAGTACATAATTCTTGAGTACAAAATTCATAAGTGTTATCATCAAAACATAGAGATATTACTAAGAAACAATCTGTGTTCTTACAATCTCCCCCTTTTTGATGATGACAAAACATGAGAAATTTTGTTCAATAAAAAGTATGAATTATAACTCCCCCTGAGATTAACAATCTCCCCCTGAAATAAATACTCTAATAGAAGAAAACACTTCCCTTTTTGATTAAGTATATTTCAGATTCAGAGCCTGATGCAAGAGGTTTGACTTTCAGAGTCAAATCGTGATACCAGATAATTATGACTTCCTTCAGTCAGAGAGCCTGGTTATCATCTTGCTTGAATTATCTTCCAGAGTAAAGGTATTAGAGTAAGCTATCAGAATTAATTGAATACTCAGATTTGCTTTGAAGATCAGGTTCTGGTTGGAAAAGTCTCAGGGTAACTTCAATGAATTATGTCAGATATATCAATGTAATCTAAAAGACTTAAATTCAACGTAAGTTAATAAAATGTCTGAATTTCAGTTTTACTAATTGTTTATAGTTTGAACAATAAGATTCTCTTTTTCTCCCCCTTTTTGTCATAATCAAAAAGATTTTTAAAGACATAAAGATACAGAAGAAAAGAAGCATATAGAAGCAAAAACATCAACATGCAATTAAACATACCAAAGTTCACAGTCAAACAGGCAGATGCCAAAATGCATAACACAACAATAAGAAAACAACAAACGCAATAACATGTGCAAAAACGACAAATAAAACTAAGTCTGGCGTGAGGCAATAAGGGTCAGAAGCTCTGTCATTTTGGCAGCTGACTCTTCTTGCTTAGACATCCAGATCTTGATCTCATCAGTTGTCTTCTCTTGCTTGATCATCCAATCTTTTATTTCCTTAACATCATTCACAAGCTCTGTGACCACAGATGAAGAAGGAGCAGCAGGGTTCTCTTTAGATTGGTTCTCTTCAGAAGCTTGTTCAACCATTTCAGATTCAGGAGCCTCTGGAGGAGCAGCTTCCAGAAGTAACACAGGAGGAGGAGGAGGCATATTCATCAGAGTTACCTTGATTAATTCTGCAAACTTAGTCTTAGCAAGCTTAGAGCATTTAGCTCTAACTTTTAAGGCAGCTTTGTTGAACATCCAGATGAAACGCTTCCAAGCAGCATTTGAGACAGTTGGATCCAAACTTGACATGCACACATCCTTAACACGAGTATATTCAGAATCTATCTCCTTTTTGAAAATTTCAAACATAGCATTAACACAGGATCCTAGATCTGACTGTTCAGACTGTTCAGAGGGATTAGGATTAGGAGTGTTAACAGGAGTAGGTTCAGATGGTTGTGGTTGATGTGATGTTGGTTGAGATGTTTGGATGTTAGATTGAGGGAGTTCAGATGGTTGAGGAATGGTTTGTGTTTCAGATGGATTGGTTTCAGATGGTTGAGGGATGGTTTGGGTTTCAGATGTTTGAGTTTCAGATGGTTGAATTTCAGATGGTTGTGGTTGAGGTGGAGAGTTTGGTGGAGTATGAAACATGGAAATGTTAAGATGTTCCTTCATAGCACTTTCAGAACGTGCTTGTTTGAGTGACTCTGGTTCAAAATCAGATGAATCAGATGATTCACAATCAGAAGATTCATCTGAGTGAACAGATGTTGAAGAAATTATAATTGATTGATTGAGGGGTTCTATATCCAGAATATTGTCAGAAAGATTTGGATCTTCTGATGGAATTGGTTGTTTAGAGTGTTCAGTTTGAACAGTCTCTGGTTGGTTTGGTTCTGAGATGATTATTTCTGGTTGAAGAATCTCTAATTGGGGATTTTCAGGTTGTGAAATTGCTGGTTGTGGAATTTCCGTTTGAGGAATTTCTGTTTGTGAAATTTTAGGTTGAATTGTTTCTGTTTGTGGAATTTCTGGTTGAATTGATTGAGTTTGTGGAATTTCTGATTGAATTGATTGAGAGCGTTCAGATGTAATATGAGGTTGGGTTTCAGAGGGAATTGGTACAGAAAATGGTTGTGAAAGTACTGGTTCAGATGAGGGTGGTTCAGATGAAAGATTTTCAGATTGCTTGGGTTTTGAAGTTCTTTGTCTAAGGTTTGGAGAGAGTTGTGGTGATGAAAGGGGTGAATGAACAGCAGGTGTAGGATCAGATGTTAATACCTGATGAATAGTGTCTTTAATTTCTTCCAGAGTGGCATCTCTAGAACTTATTCTGGCTTTCTTTGCTCCTTTCTTCTTCTTCCTTGGAACTTCAGACACTTTCCTTTTCTTCTGAACCGATCCTTCTTCAGCTTTCCTCTTACTACGCCTTTCCTTCATCAGATTTGGCATTTCTTCTCCTTGTTTCTGAACAAGATTAGCAGGTAGAGGAATTCCTTCCTTCAGACACTCTGCAATGTAAGTCCAGACAATATCCTTTGGTTCATCTGCACTGAACATTGGAAAGTCTTCTAAGGGTATCCTTCTGCCATTGACCTCCTCAGAGTTTATCTTCCTTAGTTTTCCATTCAGCTCTGAAATGATTTTCATCCTTTTCAGATTGAGTCCATTTATCTCAGATCCAATGATGTATGACAGATCCTCTGTTATCTTTGCATCTGTCAGATGCTTTACTAGCTTGTTTTCAACAAGCATGTCTGAAATCAGTCTTCCCAGAGGTATCCACGTTCTAACTTTCCCAACTTTAGCTCTGACCTCTTCTCTAGTCTCTTTGACATGAGTAAGAAGATGACTGAAGATCAGATAGGGAAGATCCACCTTAACATTCTGGCTGATGCAGTACATGAAATACAGATGTTCTGAACTCACATAGTCTGGTGAGTTGGATGACTTTCTGTGAAAGATTGTACTCATAAATATCTTTGCCCAGATCCTATAGATAGGTTTCAGATCCTTAACCTTACTTGATGGTGTTCCAGCTACAGTGATTTCTTCATATACCTTAGCCATATCAATACGTGAAGAGGCTAGGTTTGACACTGCATCAGATTCTGTATAACTGAACAGTTGCCTGATCAGTTTCTCAGTAATCACTATTTCCTTCCCAAGGACAGATGAGTGAATGAACTTAGGACCAGTGCTAGCGTGAATCCAGAATTCCTTTACAAGAGTTGGGTACACATGACCCATCAATCTCTCAAAGTACTTCTCCCAGCCTTGAGCTTTAATGGCAATTGTTAGATCAAACCCATTTTCCTTTAAGGATTCAAGATCAACGAAGCTCTCACACAGAACCTCAAGATCTGCTACTGTAGTAAATAGGGTGCGTTCTAGTTTCTTGTACATTATAGTTTTGTTGGAGATTTCAGCAGCATTTGATGTAGAAGCCATTGAAGAAGAAAAAGATCTTGATTTGGGTTTAGGGTTTTTGTAGAGGTTGAAGAGAGAACAGAAACGCATAGGTGTAGTGAGTGTGAAAAATGTGAAAATAGTGTGATAGGTGGTATTTATAGACAACTAAAATTCAAGCATTGGGCACATCAAAAGACACATACGCATGTTTGTACAACATTTAATGAAAGTAATCATTTCACATTAAAATTATGACAACTGGGGGGAAATCCAAGAAAAGGGAGATTTTCAAAGCAATACCTCAAACGTCAATTCAGTTGAGCACTCCATCATTTCAGATACTGAGTGACACGTGTTTGCTTTGTATGTGCATCTGATGTCTCTCAAGAAATGAAACGTTTCCAACTTTCAGATCTTCTGAGTTTGTTAGTTCAGAGTTTCACACAAATAAATTAATTAAAGATAAAAGAACAATTAGTCAGATGAAATACTTCAGATAATTAAACATTTTGCATCTGAGAAGTCACCTCTGATAAATATTACTCTGGACAAAAATCCATACAAATATTTTTCAGAATGAACTTAAATCTATCTTCAGCAAGGGGTTTTGTGAAAATATCAGCCCATTGATGATCTGTATCAACAAAGGCTAGATTGATTACACCCTTCTGAACATAGTCTCTGATGAAGTGATGTTTAATATCTATATGTTTAGCCTTAGAATGCAAGATTGGATTTTTTGACAAACATATAGCAGAAGTATTATCACAGAAGATAGAAAGATTACTCTCATAGATCTGATAATCTTCTAACCGACTCTTCATCCAGAGCATCTGCGTACAACATCCACCAGCAGCAATGCATTTTGCCTCTGTAGTTGATAGTGCAATAGTAGGTTGCTTCTTGTTGTACCATGAGATTAGATGACTTCCAAGAAACTGACAGCTTCCAGAAGTGCTTTTACGTTCAACTCTGTCTCCAGCATAATCAGCATCACAGAATCCAACTAATGAAAATTCATCAGATCTTCTGTAACACAGACCCATGTTAGTACCTTTCAGATACCTTAGAATCCTCTTAACAGCTGTTAAGTGTGATTCTCTAGGATCTGATTGGAATCTTGCACATAAGCAGACACTAAACAGAATATCTGGTCTAGAAGCAGTCAAGTATAGAAGAGATCCTATCATACCTCTATAGATTTTCTGATCTACCTTCTTACTTACCTCTTCCTTACCTAGAGTGTTTGTAGGGTGCATTGGAGTCTTTGCCATTTTACTATCAACCATGTTGAACTTCTTCAGAAGCTCTTTAACATATTTGGTTTGATGTATGTAGGTGCACTCTGGAGTCTGGTTGACTTGGATTCCCAAAAAGAATCTCAATTCTCCCATCATGCTCATTTCAAACTCTGCCTGTATACATTTAGCAAACTCCTTTCCAAGCATAATATTTGTTGATCCAAAAATAATATCATCTACATAAATTTGACAAATCAACAAATATTTCTTAACAGTTTTACAGAATAAAGTTGTATCCACTTTTCCTCTGATAAAGTTTTTCTTCAGAAGGAAATTGCTCAACCTCTCATACCAAGCTCTGGGAGCTTGTTTTAAGCCATAAAGAGATTTCTTTAGTTTAAAAACATGATCTGGAAAGTTTTCACTTTCAAAACCAGGAGGTTGGTGGACATATACTTCCTCTTCTATAATACCATTAAGAAAGGCACTTTTAACATCCATCTGATACAGAGTGATGTTATTCTGTGCAGCAAATGAAATAAGAAGGCGTATAGATTCTAACCTTGCCACTGGAGCATATGTCTCAGTGTAATCAATACCTTCTTGTTGACTGTATCCTTAAGCAACCAGCCTTGCCTTATTCCTTTCAACTTCTCCCTTTTCATTCAACTTATTCCTGAAGACCCATTTTGTTCCAATAACATTGAATCCTTTAGGTCTAGGAACCAGATCCCAAACTTCATTTCTGGTGAATTGGTTTAGCTCTTCTTTCATGGCAATAATCCATTCATTATCTTTCAGAGCCTCATCCACAGATGCTGGTTCAATTATTGACACTAAGCCAAACAATGAAGATTCAGATGTTCTGAGATAGGATCTTGTCCTGATTGGATCATCTTTCTTTCCAATAATCACATCTTCTGGGTGAGATGCCTTGATTCTGGAAGAAGATCCTCTGAGATTTGATCTTTCAGAAATGTGTAAGTTTTCCAATTGAGAAGATAGGGGAATAGCATCTGGAGTTGCTTTAGATTCCTTTTCTTTAGCCTTTTCTGCCTCTGATCCTTCAGAGTCTGTGAGAATCACTTCTCTATCTGCAGAATTCTCAACCTGCTTTGGCTTTTCAGAGCCAAGCTTATCATCAAATCTTACATGAATAGATTCTTCCACAATCTGTGTTTCAGTATTAAATACTCTGTAGCCTTTAGAGCGTTCAGAATAACCAATCATGAAACACTTATGTGCTTTGGAATCAAACTTGTTAAGATTTTCTTTAGTGTTAAGTATATAACAAGTACATCCAAAAGGATGAAAATATGAAATGTTAGGCTTTCTGTTCTTCCACAGTTCATATGGAGTCTTTTTCAGAAGAGGTCTTACAGACACTCTGTTTTGAATGTAACAAGTTGTGTTGATTGCTTCTGCCCAAAAGTGTTTTGCCAAATTTGTCTCATTGATCATGGTTCTGGCCATTTCTTGCAGAGTCCTGTTTTTCCTCTCTACAACCCCATTTTGTTGTGGAGTTCTAAGACAGGAAAAATCATGAGCAATGCTATTTTCAGAAAAATATTTTTCAAAATATTTATTTTCAAATTCACCCCCATGATCACTTTTGACTTTTATAATTTTGAAATCTTTTTCAATCTGGACTTGTTTGCAGAAGTCAAAGAACACAGAATGTGACTCATCCTTTTGTTTTAAGAACTTTACCCATGTCCATCTACTATAGTCATCAACAATGACTAATCAATACTTCTTGCCTCTGATGGATGCAGTTTTCACTGGTCCAAACAGATCAATATGAAGTAGTTCTAGTGGTTTGGAAGTAGAAACAACATTTTTTGATTTAAAAGATGTTTTTGAAAACTTCCCTTTTTGGCATGCTTCACAAAGAGCATCTGAAGTGAACTTCAGATTAGGGAGTCCTCTAACAAGATTAAGTTTATTAATCTGAGATATACGTCTCATATTAATATGGCCCAATCTTCTGTGCCAGACCCATTGCTCTTCATTAACAGACAAGAGGCATTTAACATTTTGAACTTTAAGTTCAGAAAGATTTATTTTATAAATGTTGTTTTTCCTCTTACCACTAAATAGGATAGAGCCATCCTTTTGACTTACAGCTTTACAACATTTTTGATTAAAGGTAATATCATAACCATTGTCACTTAATTGACTTATGGACAATAAGTTATGTTTTAAGCCTTCAACAAGTAAAACATTAGTTATAGAGGGAAGTTTACCATTTCCAATAGTGCCAGATCCAATGATCTTGCCTTTCTGGTTCCCTCCAAACTTCACGTCACCTCCAGATCTAAGTTCCAGGCTTTGGAACATAGACCTTTCTCCTGTCATGTGTCGTGAGCATCCAGAGTCCAGGTACCATGACTGGTGTCTGAATCTTGCTGCTAAGAACATCTGCAACAGGGATTATTTTGTTCTTAGGTACCCAGGTTTTCTTAGGTCCTTTAGAGTTAGTTGGTTTGTAGGTTTGTCTAAACTTCTGTTTTTCAACATAATGTTTATTCTGACTTGCCTTGGGTTTAAACACATAAGTATTCTTCTCAGAGCTTGTGTGTTTAATGTCATTTAAGTGACCAAACTTAAATTGAGAGTACAGAGGTGTCTTCTTGATGAAGAGTTTGTCAACAGATTTTGGATTACTTCCAGAGGAAGATTCATATCCAATACTTCTTCTGTTATTCCCACTAACACCATAGATCATAGAAGCCATCTTGCTTCTGTCTATGCTCTTAGTAAGGAATCTCTGAAAGCTAGATTCATATTTTTCTAAAATGTTTTCACATGACTTAGTCTCAGATTCAGATTCTTGTTGAGTTGTTTCAAAGTCACTTTTGATTTTCAGATTAATTTCTTTTTGCTCAACAAGTTCTGTCTTTAGAAGATCAATCTCAGATTCAAGACTGCTTTTCAGCTTCTTGTATTTGAGTTTGATATTGTTATAACTTTTCAGAACTTCTGATAAAACTTTTATCAGTTCTTCTTTAGTAAGTTTAGCCATCACCTCTTCAACGTCATCGTCAGATTCAGAATCTGATTCATATCCTGAGGTTCCTTCCTCCTGATCTTCTGTGCTGGCCATCAGTGCAACATTGGCACATTCTTCTTCTGATTCAGAAGATGATTCAGATTCATCTGAGTCATCCCATGTTGCCATCAGAACCTTCTTCTTTTTGTCAACCTTCTTCTTAGGTTTTTCTCTTTGAAGTTTGGGGCAATCATTCTTATAATGCCCAGGTTCTTTGCACTCATAGCATACAACTTCTTTCTTGCCAGATCTTCTGTGCCCAGAAGATCCCTTTCTATGATCAGATTTTCTGAAGTTGTTGAACTTCTTTCCCTTGTGCTTCCAGAGTCTGTTGATCCTTCTGGACAGCATGGATAATTCATCTTCTTCTTCAGAAGAAGATTCTTCAGAGCTTTCTTCAATAACCTGCAAAGCTTTAGCAGATTTATTAGATTTTAAAGCAACAGATTTACCTTTTTCTTTCTTCTGAGGTTCATCTTCCTCAAGCTCAATTTCATGGCTCCTCAATGAGCTGATGAGTTCTTCTAAAGAGATCTTGTTCAGATCTTTAGCCATCTTCAAGGCAGTCACCATTGGTCTCCATCTGGTAGGTAGACTTCTGATGATTTTCTTTACATGATCTGATGTAGAGTATCCCTTGTCCAGAACCTTTAGACCAGCTGTAAGGATCTGGAATCTAGAAAACATAGTTTCTATATTTTCAGATTCTTCCATTTTGAACGCTTCATACTTCTGTATAAGCGCCAGAGCCTTGGTCTCCTTCACTTGAGAATTTCCTTCATGAGTCATTTTAAGTGACTTAAACATTCCATGAGCTGTTTCTCTGTTAGTAATCTTTTCATACTCAGTATGAGAGATTGCATTAAGCAATATTGTCCTAGCCTTATGGTGATTTTTGAAATCCTTCTTTTGGGCTTCTGTCATTGATTTTCTGTCAACTTTCTTGCCATCCTCATTTGTAGGATGTTCATAGCCATCAATAACCAAGTCCCACAAATCAGCATCATACCCCAGGAAGAAACTTTCTATCATGTCCTTCCAGTAGTCAAATTTTTCTCCATCAAACATGGGAGGCTTTGTGCTGATTCTATCCCCTTCATATTTGTTACAGTTGGATGTAGATGTGTCACCCATAATGACAAACAGATATATATCAAAGTAACTTTTCTCACTAGATCTTTACTGACACGGTTAAGTGGTAGCACACGCAGAACCGGAGCTCTGATGCCAACTGAAGGTGAGAAAATTACTTAGAAGGGGGGGTTGAATAAGTATGACAAATAATCCAAGATTCAAACACAGTTATTTTTATCCTGGTTCGTTGAACTCAACTACTCCAGTCCATCCTCTCAAGAGTGATTTGCCTTTCTCAGTCAAGGACTTAATCCACTATTTAATCAAACAGATTACAATAGTAACACCTAAGAACAACTGTTCTAAGTCTTCTCAAGAGCTACTGATCCCAACTGGATCCTCTTAAGGAAAACCTTTTACAATTAGTGCAAAACAATTACAAGAGTAAGAATGCTTCTAAGAAGCTGTTATCACAACTGTGATATTTCTCTTAAGTTTAAGAACAATGTTACAGCAAAATAAAATATAAGAGCTTTGAGAGATTTGCTTTGATAAGTGAATTTTTGCAAGTTGTTCGTTACTGAAGAAGATGAAGTGGACTTCTTTATATAGGCACTTAAATCCATGAAGTCTTCTCAACGTTGGAGGCTGTGCTGAAAAGCCTGGTGCCTTTTGTCTTTACATTGGAGGCTGTGCTGAAAAAGCCTGGTGCCTTTTGTCTTTTACTTTGCAGAGACTTTCCTTAGAATGGAATGCATAGATAAAACCTTTTTGTATGTGTTCTTGTGTCTAGCATAAAAGAGGAAAGAGCTGTTGAGATAAGCCAACGTACATATTCAAATCTTCTTCACTAAGTAAGTTCAGCTATGAACATTAGAGTCGGGATCTTCAGACTCTCCAGAGTAGAGATCTTCTGGATCTTCAGAGTCTTGGGATGTTCTTCAGATTGTGCTGAATCAGAGTATGTGCAGCTTGTGTGCTTGAGCGTGTAATTCTGTTAGAGCAGAGTCTTCTATATCAGATTCTCAATACTTATGCAACGCAGTATCTTCAGAGTCTTCTAATGACTAAGCTTCTGAACTCTCAGAGTCTTCTATTCTTTAGAGGCTTATGCTTCAGAATCTTCAGTAGACAGCACTCAGATTCTTCTGGGAGCAGCGTTGAGATCTTTATTTAAGATGCTCTTAAACCTTTGAAGCCTTTCATAATATCATTGTTCAGATCCAAATTTGCTCTTTAAGAATATTTTCTTTAGTACCTGTAGCAAACAGTCTAGAACAAATTTAGAGTATATAATTCTTGAGTACAAAATTCATAAGTGTTATCATCAAAACATAGAGATATTACTAAGAAACAATTTGTGTTCTTACACTTAGAACTTGCAAGTACTCGAAGTACTTACAAGTTACTTCTCTTGGCTGAATATACATGAGAAGCGTTTCCTCTTTACTAGAGCAATGAAAATTAAGGCTAATGATACTTGTGGTTGGACTGCATTGTGGTTGGACTGCAAACATACTAAATATACTTAAGATATTTTCTCAATCTATATACTCATTTTTTTCAAATCATATTGTAGGAGAGATGATTGTAGGTCCCAACAAAAACACTTTTTATGGATGAAATATCAACTGGCTTAGACAGCTCCACTACTTTTCAAATAGTTACATGTCTCCAGCAATTGGTGCACACTTTCACTCCTCCAACCAGCACCAGAAACCTTTGAGTTATTTGATGATCTTATATTGATGACAGAGGGAAAGATAGTATACCATGGCCCCTGCAGTCAAGCACTCCAGTTCTTTAAGGATTGCGGTTTCTGGTGCCCTGAAAGAAAAGGAGTGGCAGACTTTCTTCAAGAGGTAGAAATGGAAACAATGGAAACTATGTCCCTTACCATTGCGTCATATATGTTCACAACCTCTATAATCCGCTGGCTTAACATGTTGGGATAATTCAAATTGCAGGCAATGAATTTTTTGCTGGCTTATTGTTGCTTTTGATGCCTGAAGAAAATGCCTTTTGGTAGGTCTCGATAAAGTAACTCGAGATTTCTAGAGTATATACTCAGTATCCGCACTTCTTCAATGTAGCTTTATAATTTCAAATGTTCCTGTTTTGTTGAGCTTTACTGTCATGAAGAAATGTGATAGAAACCTAATATTTATAGTGAGTGAATTAAAGAAAAGAAAATAGAAATGATAGAACAATTCTATGTAGAATTTGTCTTAAACAACAATTTATATTTTAATATAAAATTAACACATTTGATTCCACTTGTGCAATATATTAAAATTAATGTATTAAATGTTTGTCTTTAATATAAAAGTGATAAGAATGATTTGTTTAAATAATAATAAATTGATATTAACCTCTCTTCTATTTTTTTAGGTTAAATTAATATCAATGCTAAAAAAATTGACATATTTATATTGAATTTACATAAAATTTAATGTAATATAATTTGTGTATTTATTTAAGAGAAAAATATATATTTTATTCAAATATTTTTATACGGAAAAAAATACATTGTTGATTAATTTATTTATATGTATGGAAAAATATATTATTATTATAAACAGGAATAACTTTAATTGTGCCAAATGTCGAATAATATTAATTTATCAATCATTTATTGTTTCAAATATTGAATAATATTAATTTAGATAAAATTTTATGTAATATAATTTGTGTATTTACTTATAGACAAAAATGCATTGTTGATTCAAATTTTTTTATATAGGAAATAATACACTATTGATTGATTTATTTCAGGGTAAAGCTAACTTGTGCCCTTGGGGTACAAGTTAAGAAATACATTTATAGAAAATTTGTATTGGAAACATCAATAAAATTTAAATTTTTTATTTTTATTAAAAGTAATGCACAATTTCCAAGATATTATTTCTATATTTAGTTCTTAACTTGTGCCCCAAGGACACAAGTTAGCATTACCCTTTATTTAAAACACTAAAATAATTATACCATGAACATGAAGTTATTCATCAAAATATTGAATAATAATGACAATAAATTTACTATTGGTTCTAATGTTTTTGTAAATAATGTCAAAAATATTAATTTATTATGTCTTTTAAAAATAATAACTTTTTTGAATGAACCAATAAATTTTTTTAATTCATTTATGTTATGTTTTTGGAAAAATACGCGTAGTATACCGGTACCCAAACACCCTAATTTATGATTCGTGCAGTCCAACTGACAAAACATACATTGAAAAAACTGGTGGAATAGAGAGTATTCCGATGAACAATTTACAGTGAAGTATATATATATATATATATATATATATATATATATATATATATATATATATATATATATATATATATATATATATATATATATATATATATATATATATATATATATATATATATATATATATATATATATATATATATATATATATATATATATATATATATATACATATATGATTTGTGCAGTTCATGCTAATGCTATTGATAATTTGCATTGTACACTAAAGGCACACTCTGAAATAAGAAATCATTGTATACTAATGTTGTGATACGAGACAAAACCAATTAAATTCAAATAAAAAATCATGCATAAATATTGCTCTAAAAAAATAAAAAGTCTAACATTCTGATTATTATGTATTTCAATCTTTTCACTATAATGTTTCAAATCTTATTCAAATACTTCATAAAATTACACGATATACAATTAGTTAGATTCAAATAAAAAAACATACATAAATACTGCTTTTAACGTGCATTTGAACATAATTCAACTATTAAACATGTTTATAAACATGTTTAATATTATATCTCATTCTTTTCCTCGTACCCGTGCGGACGCATGGGTCTTCTACTAGTTCAAAAGTAAAGTAAAGTAGAATAAAAATGAATTGAAGTAACGAAGGGCATATTACAAAGTGTGAATGTGATTAGTGCTTGTGTATGGTATTGGGAAGGATACAGAATTTCTTTTTTGTTGCTTTTTGAAATTTGGAATTGGAATTTTTTTGTGCTTTTTTTTTTGTTGTTGAGAGAAATAGGTGTGGTTAGTGGTGATGTGAGTGATTTATACTTTATTGAAAGAATAAAATATGTTTAGCTAACATATGGCTGGTTCATTGTTCATGTGTAGATTATAGGTTCATTTTTTATAAAACTTAAAATTTAAATAAAGGAAACATTAATTTATGTATTTAAATCAGAAGAATTTCTTACTATCTTATTCAAATGTTTTTGAATTAATTTATGCATTTAAGACATGTGTTAATAAAAAAAATTAAAACAATAATAATAATTTATAATTTTTATTTATCTATTATACATATATAAGTGCCTTAATTTATGTCTTTAGACACTTGTTAATATATAAAAGATACAAAAAAACTTACAAATTATTTTTTCAAAAATATAACTATTATTTTTGAAACTCTGGATCTTAACATGTTCATGTTCGGTAGAAGTACACGTAAATGAACCAAATATATATATATATATATATATATATATATATATATATATATATATATATATATATATATATATATATATATATATATATATATATATATATATATATATATATATATATATATATATATATATATATATATATATATATATATATATATATATATATATATATATATATATATATATATATATATATATATATATATATATATATATATATATATATATATATATATATATATATATATATATATATATATATATATATATATATATATATATATATATATATATATATATATAATTTGAATATTAAATTATTAAAAATTATTAAGGATGATTTTTTAATACAAATTTTGTATTTTCAAGAGAAAGCGTTTAGTCAAAATGTGCCAATTTTTTAGTGCTAAAGATTTAACACACCCATGTATTTTAAAACAATTTGTTGGACCTTCAACTAAATAATCGGTCCCTTCTACACTGGTGCACTACCACCCATTTCATAACTTTAAGTTATCACGTTGACTATTTAAATTACATTACATTAGTTTTATTTGTTTTTGACTTATTGACATGTATCCCCGTTTTTCTCAAGTAATCTAATGTTATTAGTGCCAAAGCCACAATGCTATTCTCATAAAATTTATCACATAAAAGAAATATAAACACCAATGCATACAGTAAATATTCAACTTTTTCTAAATCTTATCGATTTCTTGTTTGAACCTTTATTTGTTTAAAGGAAATAGAAACTCCAACTCCTTTTTGTAGTAATTTAAACTTCTTCTTTTTTTCATTGTTGGATTGTTAATCCCTGTCACAATTACACAAACATTTTAATTTGAAATATTCAAACCTTCATAAAACATTAATCACGAATGAATCTGCTAGTACAGATCTCACACCTAATATTGAGAAACTAAACCAAACGAAAATAGTAGAAGTTAGAGATTGAAGATTAAGAAAAATTTTAGTTGCAATCTCAGACAAAAATTCAACATGATTTTTCATATTTTGAGATAAAAGTGTGTTGTGTGTACTGTGATTCATAAAGTCATATGCTTGTTATGTTTTGAAAATGAGAGAAAATACCCATTTGATTCGAGTCAAAAGAAAATTGTATGATACGAGTTGAGTGAATGAATGACTTGAATAAAGAATTAAAAACCAAGAAAAAATGCTTTTATGATTCGAATCATATTTCCTGATTCAATTCGTTGATTTGAGTCAGACAAATCCATGATTCGAATCAGAAGTACATAACCAAAATCCAAAATTTGCATCCAATTTTTTATTTGAGTCAAGCCATTTTGTGATCCAAAACAAGACGTCTATGATTCGAGTCAGTCTATTTTATGATAGAATCAGAAATACATAAGCAAAATCCTGCTTTTTAGATTCCATATTTGATTCAAGTCACCCATTTTCATGATTTTTACATTCAATTTTAGTTTTAGTCAGTCAATTCCCTAATTCAAATCACACTAAAAAAACTCAGTTTTTATACAAAAAATGAAGTGTTTATTTGAATCGAGACTTGATAAAAAAAACTCAGTTTTTTAACAAAGCACGCACACACGCACACACAGACACACACGCACACACACACACATACACACACACACTCACTCACACACACACACACACACATACACACACGCGTACACACACACACGCACGTGTGAGCGCACGCGCGCGTGGACACACACACGCGCGTACATGCACACACACACATACACAAACACACACACACACACGCACACACACACGTACCCGCACACACATGCTTACGCGCACTCGCGCGCACACACACATACACGCGTACATGAACACACACACATACACAAACACACACACGCACACGCACACGTACCCGCACACACACACGCACACACGTACCCGCACACACGCATGCTTACGCGCACTCGCGCGCGCACACACACACACACACACACGTACATGCACACACACACACATAAACACACACACACACACGCACACGTACCCGCACACACATGCTTACGCGCACGCGCGCGCACACACACACACAAACAGAGACGCGCACACGCTCACACACGCACACGCAGGCGCGCACACGCACACACAGACGTATATGCACATGCAAGCTCGCACGCGCGTGCACACACACACATACACACACAACACACACACACAACACACACATACGCTCTTACACGCGCGCGCGCGCACACACACACACACACACAGGCGCGTACGCGCTCACACACGCAGACGCACACGCGCGCACACACACACACACTAACGCGTACCCACACGCACACGCGCACACACACATACATATTCACACACGTGCGCGCGCGCACGCACGCACACTCACACACAAGCGCGCACACTCACGCAGACACACGCGCGCGCGCGCACAAATACGCACACACACTCACACACAAGCGCACACACCCACGCAAACACACACGCGCGCGCGCAAGCACGGACGCACACTCACTCCCAGGCGCACACACACACACACGCACACGCATAAATTTGCAAGATTAATTTAAAAAACATATTATATATTTTTATAAAAAAAAGACTTTAAAAAAGAGATTATATATATATATATATATATATATATATATATATATATATATATATATATATATATATATATATATATATATATATATATATATATATATATATATATATATATATATATATATATATATATATATATATATATATATATATATATATATATATATATATATATATATATATATATATATATATATATATATATATATATATATATATATATATATATATATATATATATATATATATATATATATATATATATATATATATATATATATATATATATATATATATATATATATATATATATATATATATATATATATATATATATATATATATATATATATATATATATATATATACTTTTTAAATCTTATATATAATATACTTTAAATCTTATAGAAAACAAATTATTAAATATTTTTACAAAATAATAGATTATATATTACTATACTGTTTTTATTTAGAAAGTATGAATTAAATCATAAGAGTATATAATTTATAATACAGATTTGTTATATATTAATATACATTTTTTTATTCAGAAAGTATACATTATTTTAATTTCCTTTATATTTATTAAGATATACATGATTATACTTTATTTAATTTTTTTTGAATTCATAAAATAATGTAGGAGAAATATTGTTGGGACATTACATATCAACACCAAGTAAGAGAAAATTTTGACTCGAAATGTGGTGCTCGATTATCTGAAACGCTTAGGCGTGTTAGAATTAATTGGGAAAGAAAAGGAACACACCTTTGTTGGATAGGTGAAGATGTATTTTAACAAATTATTGACCATTGGAATTCAGATACCTTTAAGAAAGTATCTGAAACAACAACAAAAAAAATAGAGCATCTGAAATTGGTGGCTGCAACTAAGCGGTAGATAATATAATGTTGTTGAAATTGTACGAAGGATGGTATATTTATTTCTGCTTTACTTAAATTTTCATTTAGAATTTAGATTAAAACTAATTATTTTTTAACTTATGTTTCATTTAATTAGCGTGAAGAGTTGGGTAGAACTCTTTTACTTAATGAGATCCATCTAGAGACTCATATAAAAAAATGGAGAGTTTGTCGATCAACGCTCAAAAGACACTCAAGTAAGTTTTTCTTATATTTAGTCATTTTACTTATATCTCTTACGTACCTATCTTATTTAAATTATGATAACATCTAATTTATTTATTTTTATAGGAGGAGTATGATAGAAAACTTGCACTTTCTTTATCAGAGCATCCTAAGTTATCTCTACCGTCACCGAGATATCTTGTTGATCCTTGTTTGGATTTTCGAATTTGGTATGATGTTGCTCATAGGAAGAGGAAAAATGGGAGAGTGTATGGTGCTGAAGGGTATGCCAAAATAATCAAGTGGTGTGATAGGAGTTTCAAAATGAGACTTGATGAGGAAGCAATGCGTATTGCAAATGAGTGCGCACAAAGATTTGAACAATTTGACCTCGCATATGAATCAAGGTTTTGGAGGAGGAGATAAAGAAGATAAGGAGGATGAAGAAGAACTTGATTAAATTTGTTTGAAATATGAAACTTTTAATATGTATTTTTTATTTTATTTTTAATTCATCTTTGTCATGAATTATTTTTATTTTGATGGATGTGAATTTAATTTATTTTTATTTCCTTTTTAATCACAAATCATTTTATTTTCTAATTTATTTTACAAAATTTTGAAATTTCACAAAATTTAAAAATACATATTTATTTATTATGATTATATTATTATAAATTATATTAATATAATTACAATTTTTTTATATAATATTATAAACATTAACTAGAGGTTAATCCTCTCACGAAGTCCAAAACGTATATCAATTTGCTAGGAATTTTACTCCTCGCAAATATCTGACTCACTTAGCTAGGGGTTTTATCCCTCACAAAATGCAAAACATAGATAAGCCCCTAGCAAAATACCTGACACGTCTGCACCACTAGATTGCTCTTACGCCTATAATGTAACAGGCTGAATTTCATTACTTAGATTTTACGAGGGGCTTATCCCCTAGCTATTTTTACGGGGGCGCTTATCCCCCCAAACCATTTATTTGCGATGCCCTATTTGGTGAGGAGTCATAACTCTGATGTGAATTTACCATTGTCTATCATTTATGCATTTATCATTTTGACAACCATCTTTTCTTTTATATATTGATAGGTATTCACATTAGTATGATGCTGGTTGAAAATAAAGCACCAATCTGCTACATTTTTTATTGACATAATTGCAATTACTCTGCTGGAATAAGTTTAATGATTTAGGCGAAGAATCTATGGTATTTCTTGCACTTATAAATTTTGTATTGAAATCATAACGACCATGTTTAACTTTGTATTTTTATATTTGCAACTATATAAATGTCAATTTAAAACAATTGTTTCAATACTTTGTTAAATATGTAATTTATTATTTTAGAAAGATTAGATTTGATTTAGAAAGATTTGATTTGATTTAAAAAGATTATGTTAGATATTTTTGGGTTTTTATAATTTAGGTTTTAGGTTGGGGTGCAAGCAAACCTAAATCTATAAATAGGGAGAAACTCTTATTTTGTAAACATTTTTATCTCAGAATATTTTATAATTCACAGTTTGCAGTTGCAAGTGAAATAACATAATTTTCACAGTTTGTGGACAAAAATTGTTCATCTTCTTCTTCTTCAACGTTTACTTTCTTTCTTTCTAAACTTTTCTTTCATTGTCATTACGTGAGTTGAAACAATCTTGAGATCAAGATTAATTGAGTGAAATTCTCCATAGGTTGTGGTTGAATTCCAACATACTTTACTTACCTATTGTTAGGGGTAAGCAAAACCCAACCCAACCCGAAGACCCGTCCCAACCTAATATAGGTGGGATGGGTTCGGGTTGACCCTCGAGTTACCCAACCCGTCCTAATATTATGAATGAACATGTGATACTATTTATTTATTTATTTAATTTATTGGTATATTTAGATTATTCCAAATTTCCAATAGACTTTTTCACTTTTCACCTCATAATTTAATATATGAACTAAATAAATATTAAGTACACATCTGTTCTCTTACATCATGTTTTTTTTTACATCTTCTTAGTATGTTTTAGGGAAAATAAAAAGGTGATGACATATTATCGGAATTTTTACGAATTTAGGTACGAGTTAGGGTCATTAAAATAACCCGATCAAAATTTTGAACAGGGTTAGGGTTAGTCATAACCCATCCCGACCCGTCCCTTGCTCACCCCTACCTATTGTTACTAAAAACTACCAATTAAATTTTTATTTATTAATATTATTTTTAAAAATTATCTAATCAAATAATACTACTCCGTACCATATACTTTTATAGCAAGCAAAAATATTTATACTATCTCAAAGGTGGATATAAAGGAAAATAAGATACCAAAACATAAAAGGGTAGAAGAAAAAAAACTAAACAATAAAACATGAATATAAAAACTTGCACATCATACAACTAACATACACACCTAATGAAGTGGGTTGAGTATTACTACTATATCCCTCCATACATGTTACAAAGAGTAGCTTCAGCTGAATTCATGTATGATTTTGAGGTGGATCAGTTGTAATTTCAATGATGAGGAGCATGAAGAGGTGGAGCTGCAACCATGGGTGGTGTTGGAGGGTCACATTGGTAACATTTAGCAAAAAGCCCAAATGTGTCAATTTGTCTAATGATGTTTGTCATACTAGCCCATCCTCCAAACCCAAACCCAACCACCAAAACCCATACCACAATAAATGTATTAACAATATACATTGCTGTCCAACTTGGTATGAAAAATGGAGGCTTTTCAACAGCATTCTACAAAATGATAGCAATGTAAAGTTAAATCATCAACTACTATACAAACACATATCAGACACGTTACTGACTTATAATGATTGACGATACTGATACTAACACGTCAATACCTATAATATTATCGAACATATAAGATCCTATACGAACACATATTTAGCAAACCAAACTAAATTAAAGTTAAAAACTTTGAAATACACGACCGATATACCTGTCTTGCGGACGCGTTTCTAAAAGTGACCATATATGCTATTGAAGGAATGATGTAGACAGTGAAGCTAACAAGAATAGATCCAACAGCAGAGTTAATGGGTCCAAAGAAAGGAAAAATAATGGCCAAAAACCAAATAGGTATCACCACTGGTAACCTTGCTAGTGCCCTTAAACAAATGCTTTTTGCATCATGCATTCCAATTACTTTCTCCCATACAAAGTACAATGGAGTACAAACAAAACCAAATGTGATGAACTGCACACGTTTATTAGTGGAAAAAATTAGAATAAAATTTTCGTACATGTATATATATATATATTAACCACTCATTTTGATCCAATGGTTTATTACCTGGTGAATGATCATAAGGATAACAGCAGCATCACGAAAACGGGTTTTGGGGAGAAGAGAGAAAGCATTGGCATGATTAAGAAGTTGATCGCCAAATGCCCAATAAACAACCGAAGCAGAAGGAATCGTTAATGTGAAAACATATAAAGTTGCCAACAAGTATACGTGCTTGAACTTTTGTGGTTTCCACATGGCGTGCATAGTCTCTCTGCATTTTTATTTTATTTTTTCATTTAGATAATCACAATAACTAATCACATTAGAACTTCTAAAAAAAACTAAAAAAATATTCTAGAACTCACACTGTAACAGCATGTCCACCAAATGTGTATAGTATATTGGTTGCTCCAGTGAAGTATAACACTAACTTATTTGGACCAGTATGTGTCACATTTTCAGCCTGCAAAATTCATATCTTAGTATATTATGATGATAATAATAATGGTTTGAATAATAAAGATGTAAGAATTTTATTGATTTACTTGTCCATGAAGAATAGCTGCTGTAGTGAGATACCAAGCAGTGTAAGTTGTCATTCCAACTCCAAGAAAAGACCAAATACGGTAATTTTGGAAGGATGGTATGAAGACAGTTGTTGCACAACATGCTCCAAATATGTAAGTCCAAGTTCTTTTGTCTAAGTTGTCACTTACGTAGTAGACGTTGCTGTGTAGAAAAGGTGTTAACAGTTTAGCGTATGTTTCGTTGTAATGAATTGTGGGGACAAATTTGTTGAAGAAATGAAGAAAAAGATAACTAACCTTGCACAAGCTATAAGCTGAATCACACATGCAAAGATAAGATAAGTACAATTAAAAGCTAGCCCCGCTGCTTTCCAAAATGGGCCCAGCAATCCATCAAGAATTTCAAACCACTGAAAACCATTCCAATATGTTTTAATTCAATAATAATAATAATAATAATCTATAACATATATAAACGCAATACTTGATTTTTGGTGTAGCTTTTTTTATACCAAATTTACCTTTATTTTAAAATATATAACTTACACAATAACTTCCATTGAACTACTACTATCATCTTTCATATAACTCCCTACTAATAACTTCCCACATAACTTTCATGTAAAATTAATATTAAATAAAAATATATCATTTATATTTATATGTGTACAATAAAAAAAGGGACAGACATTCGCGTGCCCGTCTGAACGCTAGTAATAATAATAGTAATAATAACATTGGTAACGTTGTGTGCATATTCCGTATTGATTTGTCAATTTAGTATTCTTTATTCTCCCCAACGTGTCATATAATGGAATTGAGCTTTATTCTATGTAAGTTTAATTCGATTCCATTTCTTGATTTGTCAATTTTCTTTTATATTTCACTCAAAAATATTTAGTTGATTTAAAATTTATATTCATGATTTATAGAACTTGAATTCTTTTATAAATTTTTTGAATATTTGATCTTAATTAAAATAATATACTAATCTTAATTTACATGAGGAGTGCTAGCAACACTCTCTTTTTAACACTCTCTCAAATATTGATTGAAACATGTGTGAGTTTCTCATTTTATAAATAAATTCTACATAAAATAGTAAGACTCATAAATATTTCAACCAATAAAAAAATAAATTTTTAAAAAAATGTTAAAAAGAGAGTCGATTTTTCTAACTTACATTTTCTTAAGATAAGAAGCAAAAATATATATTTTTGTGAAATTCTCATTTGAAAGTAGCAATATGTTTATTTCTCTTCTATTCAAGTGATATGATTATAAAAGTATTTAGCTAAATTATAATTTTAATCCTCTAAAATTATTTGATTTACGAAATTAACCTCCATATTTTAAAATCAAATAATTTTGATCACTTACAATTTTTCATAGAAAATCAATTAAATATATATTTTTTAATTTATATTTTTATCTGTATAATTCTATAATATATTTATATAGAACGATTTTTCATATTTTACAAGCAACTTATCATTTAAAAATTAAAAATATCGTTAATTTTAAGTGTAAAAGTATGAAAGATAAACTAAAACTGTTTTATAGGAAATTAATTTCATAAATCATGTAAAATCGAACATCAAAACTATATTTAAGACAACCTAAACAGAGGGAGCCATACAAAAATGTAATAATTCCAGTTTGTGTATTAGTTTGATAGAATAACTTTAAACTGAATGACATAGCGAAAGTTATACTATGAAACAGATTAGAAACGAGTGGTGGTGAAAAAGAAACATACTTGAATGACATGGGTGTTGAACTTAACATTTTCCTTTTCTTTTCTGGTTCGATACTCCATATAGAGAACACTGATGAGATAAGCAGTCCAACATCCAAGAATTCCATATAATATTTGAAGCAAGATTCCAGATAGCATACCAAGTTGAGAAAATGAATATGGCAGTGTCAACAACACTTGAGCCACCTAAAAAAACCATCAAAATGAGTTATAATGAAGATTTCATAGATGTTATGAAGCTCAGACATCTGCTCGATCCTGACAATGACACAGTAACATAGATAATAATTTAAAATGATAAATTATTTAAACATTATATCAAGTGTCTTTATATGTATCTGACACCGACGTCAACACGTCATTTTCAAAGATGTCCGTGTTATATAAAATAGAAGAGAAAAAAAAGTTAATTTTTTATAAAATGATTTATACTTGATTTGAAGAACATGTGAACCATGCATCGTAAACAGAACCACCATGCCAAAGTAAATCCTTGACACTGAATGAATGATCTTGTTCTTGATCTTCATCCTTTCCAAGTATTCCTTGTTGATTTGTAGTATCATTGAAACTGTTACTAACTACTGCTTCATCTGCATGTTTCTGAGACACCATTATTTCTGTCTTTTGTCACAAAAATCTGACTTAAAAAGGAAGCACGAATTGGCACAAAAAAAGCAGAAACTAAACGGTAAAGACGGCTTTCCCGTAAAGCAGGAATGAAACTAGTTTCTGAGTTTAGTTATGAAGAAACTGAACTAGATTACTATATATAAATATAGAAGTATAAAAGGCTATTTTTGTTATTATGCTTTGAAATAGACTGATGACAGTGGATGATATATTTTAATTCTAAAATATAGGATTGAATTTGAAGCAACAAAGAATTTATTAACTGTTTGTGATTGTGATTGGTGCTTGTGAATAGTATGATTGGTGATTGTGATTTGGGATTTGGATTTGGAATTATTTGGAGAGAGATGGGTGTGGTTAGTGGTGATGTGAGTGGCTATACTTTATTAAAAACTTTATTGAAAGAGTAAAATCAATGAAAGAATAAATAAATAAAAGGTTTAATTGCAGCTATAGTCTCGCTATTTTGTATTTTTTTTAGTTTTGGTTCTTTTATTTTAAAAATTATGATTTTGATCCATTTTTTATGTTTTGAGTCTGATTTTAGTCCCCTCTTTAATTTTAAATTTTTTTTAATGATATGACACTATTTAAGATGACGTGTCTAATGCCAAATCATTTTAAAAAAATTAATTTAAGACTTTTTTTATTGACTATGATAATTAACTTATTAATATTATTTTAATTAATTAATTAAAATTTTAAATGAAACTCTTTGAGAGTTTAATTATTGGCCCATATCTTTGGTCCATCTTTCTAACCAACAATTGAATTGTTGTGTTTGTTTCAGCTTTATAAACACTTTTATATCTTATACAAAAATCAATGTGGGACTTTTAAAAGATATTTTATACTACAACATTATCTCATTCTTCTTCGTTGCAGCAACTTCTCCTTGTTCTCAAACTCATGTCCACCAAAGACATTTTAAAGCAGTTTATCCTTAAAAAGGCTCAGCAAGTGGAATACCAAATCACTCTCAATTCGCACTCCACCAAAGCCAATAAATCTGTTAATCACTTCCTTGTTAAAGAACTTGGAAGTTTTTGGATTATTCATGGCTGGAATTAACAAAGCTTCAATGAAGTAGCATCCAGGCTCCACCGTGATTACCTAGAAGCATAAAAACAAGTTAGGCTTTCATCATGTTCATATTTCTAATTTCATATCACAAAAGATGGTATTAACAAGTAGAAATCGAAGGAGAAAAATAAAACTCAACTAAGGTAACAATGGTTTACACATTATAATGTTGTAGTATCCTTAACAGTCATGTTGTGATTCTGAAGCCTGCATTAGAGATAAAGTCACATCTGAATATTATGCTTGATGCATGACAATAATCAAATTCAGTGATTTTGACGGATAATAATTTTCTTTGACCACCAGATATGGAAAACGACTTTCTATGTCAAGGTTCGCATTTTCAATTAAATTTAAGTTTCCATAGTAAATTTGCAGCTCTAGGGAATAGAAAAAAAAAATCATCTGGAATGTAAACGAATAAATGTAAAAGGTTATAGTTTGTACCACTTATTCACACGAGAAGTATTGGTCTAGCAATCTGTCCAAATAATCAGTGATTTCTTATAAATTAGCATTGATACAAAATGGCTTATAACTTGCACTAAATAAATTTTTCTTTTTTATTATGATTATTATCATTTCAATTGCTATGAAACCACAAACATTGTTACACATTTCCATACTATAACTACAGTTTATAGAAATGATTCATAGGATAAATTAAGATTGTACAAATAATAAAAATGATTCATAGGACTTTGGTTAACAGATTAAATATTTCATGTCAAGTGGTTATTTAGCACGTTGCGAGAAGAAAGTCAAGCATAACAACCTGTATTCACTTCATCACCACCCAAGTGAAATAATTCAAAGGGGAATATTTTTCTCATATCTGTAAATTTAGAAGAAAATAGTTAGAAAAGTAAAACATTCTGCTATGTAAAACATTCCATAGCAGCAGTACATGAAAAACAGCATGGTCTCAAAATGTCAAACAACCAATAGGAAAGTACAAAGGAACTTGTGATATTTCTCATACAAGTTTGGCATATGACATAGATTCAATTATCTGCTTAATAACATTAATTGGTAAATAGTGTCTTGATGTATCTGCAACACAAAGAAACCAAAGATTTGTGTCAATGGCCTCTTATCAAAGCATATGAGCAAACCGAATATAATATAAACTAGTCTCTTTTATAAAATATATCACATCATATAAACTAGCTCTTTGGTGGACACGAGTTTGAGAACAATGAGAAGTTGCTACAATGAAGAAGAATGAGATAATGTTGTAGTATAAAATGTCTTTTAGAATTTCCACATTGATTTTTGTATAAGATATAAAAGTGTTTATAAAGCTGAAACAAACACAACAATTGAATTGTTGGTTAGAAAGATGGACCAAAGACATGGGTCAATAACTAAAGGCCTAAAGAGTTTCATTTATAATCTTTATTAATTAATTAATTATAAAAATTAATAATAAAATATTAATCATTAATTAATTAATTAAAATAATATTAATAAGTTAATTATCCTAGTCAATAAAAAAAGTCTTACATTAATTTTTTTAAAATGACCTGACATTAGACACGTCATCTTAGATAATGCCACATCATTAAAAAAAATTTAAAATTGGAGAGAGGACTAAAATCAAACTCAAAACTTAAAAAAGGGACAAAAATCGTGGTTTTTAAAATAGGGGGACCAAAACCCAAAAAAATACAAAATTCGGAGACCATAGTTGCAATTAAGCCTAAATAAAATTATAAATTATTTTTTCAAAAGATAACTGTTATTTTTGGAACACTTAACATATTCATGTTTGCTATATGTAGAAGTATTCAAATCCAAAATAATTTGAATATTGTAAACCAGTATAAAAATTTGAAAATCATTAAAAAAAATTCAAATATTATTAAATTTGTTTGAATATTATTTTTAAAAAACCCTTGATTCGAAGTGGATTTTGATTTTTTTTTAAAACTGATTCAAATCAAATCGAATCGCATGTATATGCTTATTTTTTTTATTAATATGATATATTTTGTTAATTTATTATTTGATAATATTATTTTTTAATATAATTTATTATTTTAATTTAATTTATTTATTTATATTATTTTATTTGTTTCAAGTATAATCGATCATTCTTATTTAATAATATTAATATTTAATATATTACATCTTAGAGCATCTTTAGTGGGAGTAAACTAAATGGGTAAACTAAGATACTTTTTGTGGGCTCAAAGTGATTTGTAGGATTTAAAAAATTTATAGTTGATTTGAGTAGTTTTTACTTTAATGGTGGGGAAGTTTTACCCCATACCCCTACATTTATACCTATACCCCTACATTAAAAAATTTTGGACCAAAATATCCTCGTATAAAAATTTATTATTTTTTAATTTTTTTTATATTTTTTTATTTGTTTACCGGAAGACTTTTTGGAAGTCTTTCGGTTCACATTTTTTTAGTATGTCTACCGGAAGACTTTTTGGAAGTCTTCCGGTACATATTTTTTTCGTCTATTTAACGGAAAACTTTTTGGAAGTCTTCCGGTTCATGTTTTTTTTTTAATTTGTAATTAATATTTAAGATTTATTAATTTTATATAAAGACCAGTTTAGTAAATTTTTGAATATTATACTTAAAATATAAAAATTCTATAAATAGAGAATCATTTTCAGAATATTTTCTATTTATTATAATTATTAGAATACTAGGATTAAAATCATTTATTTTAAATGATCATAATAGTAGAATTTTCTCAAATATCTTATTAATCTTAAACATTAATAAATAAAATAAATTTAAATATAAGATATAAGTTTACATTATTCAATATATTTAATCAAATGAAAACATATGTGATAAATAAATAATGTATTTTAACTTAAAATGATCACAATAAGTTAACTTGCAAAATAATATAAGTAATAAATTAATAATGTATTTTATTTAAAATAATCACAATAATAAAATACGCAAATAATGTGTTTTATTTATAGGACTGATATAGTTTTATTGATTATTTAATTTTGAATACTACTATGAATATAGAATTTAATCTATACTTTAGAACTCACATAATTATAAATATAAAAAATATTGTTTTATTACCCATATTTTTATTTAATTAAAAAAAATAAGAATATAAATTTATTATTTGTTTTTCATTTTTGTTTGATCTTTTTAATTATTTCACTTTATTTAATATTTTTAATAAAATAAATAATATATTTTATTTAAAGTAAGCACAGTATAGAATATGCAAAAAATTTATAAATAAAAAAAAGATCAAATTACTATTTACTATAATTATTAGAATACTAGGACCAATTTACTATAAATAGAATATTTTCTATTTACTATATTTTCGTTTGATCTTTTTTTTATTTATAAATTTTTTGCATATTCTATACTGTGCTTACTTTAAATAAAATATATTATTTATTTTATTAAAAATATTAAATAAAGTGAAATAATTAAAAAGATCAAACAAAAATAAAAAACAAATAATAAATTTATATTCTTATTTTTTTTAATTAAATAAAAATATGGGTAATAAAACAATATTTTTTATATTTATAATTATGTGAGTTCTAAAGTATAGATTAAATACTATATTCATAGTAGTATTCAAAATTAAATAATCAATAAAACTATATCAGTCCTATAAATAAAACACATTATTTGCGTATTTTATTATTGTGATTATTTTAAATAAAATACATTATTAATTTATTACTTATATTATTTTGCAAGTTAACTTATTGTGATCATTTTAAGTTAAAATACATTATTTATTTATCATATATGTTTTCATTTGATTAAATATATTGAATAATGTAAACTTATATCTTATATTTTCTATTTAATTTATTTATTAATGTTTAAGATTAATAAGATATTTGAGAAAATTCTACTATTATGATCATTTAAAATAAATGATTTTAATCCTAGTATTCTAATAATTATAGTAAATAGAAAATATTCTGAAAATGATTATCTATTTATAGAATTTTTATATTTTAAGTATAATATTCAAAAATTTACTAAATTGGTCTTTATATAAAATTAATAAATCTTAAATATTAATTACAAATTAAAAAAAAAAACATGAACCGGAAGACTTCCAAAAAGTCTTCCGGTAAACAAACGAAAAAAATATGTACCGGAAGACTTCCAAAAAGTCTTCCGGTAAACATACTAAAAAAATGTGAACCGGAAGACTTCCAAAAAGTCTTCCGGTAAACAAATAAAAAAATATAAAAAAAATTAAAAAATAATAAATTTTTATACGAGGATATTTTGGTCCAAAATTTTTAATGTAGGGGTATAAGTATAAGTGTAGGGGTATGGGGTAAAACTTCCTAATGGTGGTTGTCTATAAGAAACCAAAACTTGACCCCACATTTTATATTTTTTATTCAAGTTACCATTAATTTAATTATTTTAATTAAAATACATATAATTTTTTAAATAAAATTTACCTTAAAAACTTAAAAATAATATTAAATATATTTTATTATAAAATTAAAAATGATACAAAATTCACAACAATAATACATAAAAAAAATTACATTTTTATAGGAATATAATTATAATAAGGATTCGATTGGTTGGATCCATTTGATAAATAAATAAGATTGGAAATTGAAAGAAAAAAATTTAGTAGTAAAACTGTGTGTAAAAAAAATTAAAATTTCTATAGAATTTATAGAAGGTAAAAAATGATAATATGACCGTTACTATTTTCAAATATCATATCATTACTTTAATGTTGTTGGAATATTTGAAATATTTTATTAATATTAAATAATATTATAATAGGTTTCACATAGTTAACGTTAACTATATAGATAATGGGAACTAAATTTTAGTTCATTTGGATGCCATGTCAGCTCTTCTATAATGCAAATTCCTTATTACTAACGTAAACTATAAAGAATTTTGGTTTAACAACTCTGCGTTAAAGTTGCTCTTATATATTATATTAAATCTATTATTTATTAGTACTTTTATAATCTTAATTGTTAGAGTGTAATCCAAATTCAGTTAGTTAATATTAATTTGGTTTGCATTTTAATTTTATTTAATTTGAGCTTGTGTATATAAGTTAAAGCTTGATTTAAGTTTGTTAGAGATTTATTCATCGTAATCGTCTTTGCATCAAATAGTAAAAGTTAGTTAGAAGTCCCTCTCTCTCTCTCTCTCTCTCTCTCTCTCTCTCTCTCTCTCCCATCATCTTCTTCTTCATTCTTGTGCACCAACCATTGGTATATAGAGCTCTGGTTCAAATTCAGAAACGGGAAACATGAGTGTACGTGAAGCTTGTGTGATTGATTTGTTCATTCAATTCACGGTGAATTTAAGATATGAATCGAAACATAATCATATTTCTTGATTCTAAGGGATTGGGAAACATCAATGTTGGTTAGATCTGTGTGAATTTTCACAAGAACGAAGATGAACGATATAAACGGTAGCTTGAACATAAAGCTTCCACTGTTTGATGGAAAGAATTAGAATTGGTGGATGATTCAGATGCGTGTGTTGTTTGGCGCTCAAGATATTCTTTATCTCGTCAATGAGATTACACAACGGTTGCAACAGATGCTACAAAATCACATAGAAATGTGCAAAGAGAAATGAGGAAGAAGGATCAAAATACATTATTTTATATCCATTAGTGTGTTGAAATGAATGTGTTTGAGAAAATTCTTAATTCGACGACGAAGAAGGCTGCATAGGACACACTAGTATGATGCTATGAAGGTGATGCATCAATAAAAAAGGTGAAAGCTCAGTCTCTATATAAGAAATATGAGAATCTCAACATGATGAATAATGAGAAGGTATCTGATTACATCTCCAGAGTGATTTTGATCACAAGTGAGATGAAATTATATGGAGAAACTCTCTCTGAACAAGTAATCATTGAAAATGTATTGAAATCACTTACTCCTCAGTTTGATTACGTTCTTGTGGCGCAAGAGTTGCGTGTGACTGAGAGAACCTCTGAAAGAGAGGTAGAGCAGACTCTGAAAGCTTCTTCTAGTAAAAAGAATCAAAAGCAGTCTTGGTTAGAGGTGAAGAAGAGACATGGCGGTGGTTATAAGAAGTCAGGGGCCTCCAACTCTAATGAGAAGAAATATCATAAGGGAAAGGATATGTTTGATAAGAAGAAGGTTTAATGTTATTGTTGTAAGAAGTTTGACCACTTTGCTACTGATTGTTGGTCAAACAAGAAAAGGAAATCAGAAGAAAAAAACATAGTTAGAGGAGAGTCTGATGTTGAACATGCGCTATTGATGGCTTCTAAATTTGATGGTGGATATTTGGTATACTAGTGGTATATGGAAACTGGCTGCTCAAATCACCTAACTTGAAACAAACAATGGCTAATTAATTTTGACTCTAGAAAGAGGATAAATATCAGATGTGCTAATGATAAGTACCTTAATGCTGACAGAATGGGAAATGTCAAGGTCGGAGTGAAGAATGGAAAAATTATTCGGATCAAAGATGTTTGGTATGTTCCTGGCATGAAGATAAATTTGATGAGTGAATGTCAACTAATTGAGAAAGGCTTCTCAGTTACTATGAAGGAAACTCTCTTGAAATTGTATGATTCTAATCAGAATCTAATTATGCATTCTTAACAGGGAAGCAACATAACATTTCAAAGTGAATGTGGAAACATCTGGAACTAAATTCCATGGTACAGAAGGTGTTGAAGGTGACAGTGAGCAATGGCACAAGAGATTGGGGAATATAAGCTTCAGAAGATTAGAGCATCTGAGTTCTAAGAATCTGGTACATGGCATTCCTAAGATTGTGAAGCCTGAGAAGTCATGTGAGATATGCATGAAAGGCAAGCAACTTAGATTTCCATTTACATCAGAAGTGGCTCCAATAGAAAAACATGTTTTGGGAGTAGTTCATTCTAATGTATGTGGACCATTTGAAGTACCTTCACTTGGAGGAAATAAGTACTTTGTGTCATTTGTGGACGAGTTCACCTGAATGACATGGGTAACATTCATCCAGTTTAAGCATGAGGTGTTTGTTGAGTTTCAGAAGTTCAAGGCGAAGGCTAAAAAACAGAGTGGTAAGAAGCTGAAGATTCTCAGAATTGATCTCTCTCTCTCTCCCATCATATTTTTCTTCGTTCTTGTGCAATCACTAACAAATTTGTACTACCCTCCACCATCACTAACAAATTTTATTGTCCATCACTAACAAAGTTGAATTCGGCAGAGATGTCATTGTGAAGGAAAGAAAAGCATGTGATTGGAACAAGTCTCAATCCAACTCTGGTGTAATGTTAACACCTGAGTTAACTTCTGAAGATATTTTAGACTCTGGAGGAGAATCTTCCTCTGAAGGGGATTTTGCCTCTGAAGATGAGTCAGAGTCTAAAGGTGACTTTGATGCTGAAGATGAGTCTCAAGGAGAGTCTAATTCTGAAGGTGAATCTAATTTTAATCCATATTTTGATGATGATCTAGACTCTGGTGGTAATCATGCCCTAAAGGTGTTCTAGCCTTTGAAGGAAATCCAACATTTGATATTATTCCAGCATATGAAGAAGATTTTGAACAAGTTCAGAGACCACAAAGAATTAGACAAATACGAGGAAGATTTGCAGAGTTTGACATGTTGCAAGATACTGAGATAGACTCTGAAGGGGAATTCATTCAGTGTGCCATATTGGTAGACTCTGAACTAGTTAGTACTGAAGAAGTTCTAAAGAAGAAAGTGTATCTGAAGTCCATGAAAGAAGAACTTGAGGCTATTGAAAGAAAAAAGACTTGGGAGTTTATTGAGCTTCCAAAGAACAAGAGAGCCATTAGTGTGAGAAGAATTTACAAGTTGAAACTGAAGGCAGATGGATCGATCAGAAAACACAAAGCAAGGTTGGTAGATAAAGGATTTCTACAGAAATATGGATTATACTACTTCGGGGTGTTTTAACATGTAGCTAGACATGAAACAATTAAATTGGTGATTAATATAACTGCTAATAGAAATTGGCCTCTGATGCATTTAGATGTGAAATCTACATTTATGAGTGGTTCTTTACAAGAAGAAATGTATGTGTCACAACCTCTTGGATTTATAAAAACGAATCAAAACGGGATGGTGTACAAGTTGCATAAAGTCTTGTATGGACTGAAACAAGCTCTTAGAGCTTGAAATCTAAATATTGATTCATTTTACAAGCTTCAAGGATTCAGAAAATATGAGATGGAGTATAATATTTATGTTTAGCATACATCTGCTAGCAATATAATTTTGGTGTGTCTCTATGTTGATGACATATTGCTAAAAGGGGGTTGTTCCGATGAGATAGTCAAGTTTAAGAAGGTGCTGATGAATGAGTTTGACATGACTGATATAGGAAATATGGTATATTTTCTAGGGATTAATTTTGCATTAGCTGAAGTATAAACTTGAGCTAATAAACTGCAAGTCTGTAATCACACCTGCTGAAACAAATCACAAGTCGGATTCTGATGTTGAGGGTGATGATGTAGATGCTACAATTTTTAAATAGTTGGTAAGCTCATTGAGTTATCTCCATAACACCAGACATGCCATCTTCTATGCAGTTGGAATGGTGAGTAGGTTTATGAACAAACCAAAATGGCCACATTACCAAACTATTGTCAGGATACTAAGGTATATTAAGAGGACTCCGAGGTATGGAGTTTTGTTCCCTTCTAGTGCTAAATCTGACTCAGAGCTGATACGCTATTCAGACTCTGATTGGTCTGGAGAGAAAGCTGATATGTTGTTAATAACACTGTTGATATAAGTGCTCATATATCTCTTTCTAAGATCTTGGTTACTGACTCTGAGTCTGATGTTGTACTGGATGTAACAACATCCTTGGCCTAACTTGATCATCTTGTTAGAACCACACAAGAAAATTTTCATAGTGAGACTCCTGAAAAATCCCATGAGAATGTGGCTGAAGATGATTTTGTTGGTAGTAAAAAAGATGATTATGATGATAATAGTATGTCCGCTGAAGAGCATAAAGGTTTGTCTGAAAAATAAGATAAAGAAGAGAGTGGTGGTTGTTGGAATCAGTGGTTAAATGTCGGGTTTTTGTTATCGTCTCCACAGGGAATATGAGATATTGTCGCATTTCGACAGTTATCGAGTTCTTAACTTTTTAGTAACGAAAGGGGTTTTGTTTTTAGTAATGGTATCTTTGCATAAAAAGTAATGAATCGCGATAAAAGGTTGATTTTATGATTTAATGAAGATTGTCAAAGTTAGGGTTTGGTAATCACTTTGCTTGTATATGTCCGATCAATAAATAACATAAACTTCTTCAGATGATAAACACATTCAAAACATCCTCCCAATGTGATTATCTCTAACTCACATTGTGATTTTTCCCATTTTGATCCATTGTTGATTTCTCACACAATCTATCAAAATGACAACATTTAGGTTTAACATTTTTCGTGAACAACCATATTCGAAACTCTCTCTAGCTTAAGAAAATAGAAGGATGAAAACATAGGTCAAGAGTTGGAAAATATCTTTCGATCATAAACCAACACAAAGAGTTAAAGATAAAGCAAGGTTTTCACCATATATTCATCATCCAAAAGTTTACAAATGAAGATCATCCATATACTTACAAAACTTAATGATCACCTACATCTAACCTTGACAAAATGAAGAACTTAGCTACTCATTTTCATGGTAGCTTGTAAAAGAAGATTCGGAAGAAGGTTGATGAACATCCGAGTCAAAGAATCCAACTTGGATGAGAATCCACCTTCTTTTTGTGGATTAATGTTTGGAAATGAAGAAAATAAGAGATAGAGTGTTTTTAGGTCACAAAATCTCTCTTTAGCAAAACTAGTGAAAAATATTATATATGATGATAAAGTACAAAGGCTATATATATATATAGAAAAATTTGTTGTCATGTCACGCTTGCGACTTCATTCGCCTAACGAGCTAACAGTGAACGTTCGCTACAGCTTCTCTTAGCGAACATGCTAGCGAGGGCTGAGGAAAAGATTCTGGAATGCTTCGCTACTTGCTCGCTAGGTGCTCGCCTAGCGAGTTCTTCGCCACCTGCCTCGCTGCCAGCGAATAATTCCATTTTGCTTCTGCCCAAATCTGGGAGTGTTCGCTAGCAGCTCGCTGGATGCTCGCTTAGCGAACAACTCGCTGTAACATTCGCCAGATGTTCGCCTAGCGAACATGCTTTTGCTCTTGATCTTTCTTGATTCCTTGTCAACTTTCTTGTGTCTTCAATTTTTGCTCATTCATGCTCAAATACTGCACAATAACACACAAATTAAAAGGAACAAGAGCATTTCACAACATATCGCATATCAACAAAAGCAAGGCGGTTTTGAACCGAAATTGGACAAAAAGGAGTGGAAGATGCCCACATTTGATAGCTGAAATAAGCACAATTGGGCATCTAACAACTCTCCCCAACTAGAATCTTGCTTGCCCTCAAGCAAAGTATGCCTCTTGCAGAACAAGAGGATTCGCTTAAAGAAAAAGGTTTTTCCGAAATTGGACCAAATGGCTCAAGCACAAACAACTCAACTAGATACATGTCTCCAATGGTTAGAACAACACAATACACAAAAACTAAAATCTTAAAGCAATGAAAAACATGTATCAATCAACAACAACGATATCCTGAATGAATCACTCTATCACTCCTCTTCAAATAAGGATTGAAGAGATCACGCGTTTACAACCACGGGTGCAATCTCACTCTCCAACAAACAATGCCAAACTCAATTCAATTCACACAATGTCTAACAATTACAAATGAAAATGCGGAAGCACAAAGATCACTAAGGTCTTTTCCGATTGTAGCTTGGCCAGGTTAACAAACAAGGGACATATCTAAAGCCATTAAAAACGAAGTTGCCGACGCAAAAGAGACATTCACTGTACAATTATTCACACATCTCAACTTCATCTTACTTATTTCTCATTTGAAACCTTCACAACTCTTATTCCACAACTCAAAATTTTTCAATATTTTTCTTCCAAGCAAGCATTCATTTTCATTCTTTTCTTTTGATTATTATTTTTTTTCTTCACACCGTATTTACAAAACAAGTGTTTCTCTTCTTTTTTTTAATTTCTTTTCAATGCTTGCTTGGTTTTTCGAGAGTTGTGATAAACTACCAACTTACAATTTCATTCTCCCCAACTTATCTTCTACTTCCTTCTTAAGTGAATGCTCTTTACTTTTGACGGCAAAAGAACAATAATAATTTTTTTCAGGTTTTCAAGAAAAAGATTTTTGAAATCTCGCTTTGTTTCAAGCTGAGATTCAATAGTTTAGGCTCAACGGGGGTTAACAAATACTCACTGCTCACGGGTAGCTTGTGTATGGAACTGGTTGTTCGCTAAAGAAACAAGTGTCTTAATCATTTCTAATTGCTTCCACAAGTTCACAATAATAAAAGACAAAGCATGAACAAAACGAATCAACACAGTTCATTAGAATCCAACATTTATTTGAACAATGGAGGTTTCCTCACAATTTGTGGTCTTAAGTACTAAGTGAATCATTCATTCAATCATGTTGCAAAAAGAACAATATTCAATTACAACAAGAATAAAGTTCTTCATGCATTCTAAAGTTCTAACCGAAGGTAACCATGTACCTTAGCCGTATTTGCTTGTTTATTTTATCATTGCCATCCAAGCTCGGATGCACCTTCATTGGATACTTCTTTCAGAGAGCAACCAATCTAGAAGGTTTTGACACCCAGCAACCACAAAAAATCATTAAACAGAATAATTTAAAATAAACACAACAATTTAAACAAAGCATTAACCAATAAACTAAAAATAGTGTGCGCGGGGGACTGAACACCCCAAAAGTACAACCACAATAAAGAAATCAAACAGAAATATCCGAAAATAAAACAAAATACAATACTAAAACTGAAAAGAAAACAACTCAGTCCTCTTCGGACTCAGAATCGTCATCATAATCCTCCTCTCCCTCAACATCATCAGTCTCATCATCATCGTCAGCATCATCATCAACAACAGGACCACCAGCACCCGCCCCCTCTCCAAAAACAGTCCTGTCCACAGGCCAGTTTGCGTGCTGCAAGAACTGCTCACGCGTCATCATAGGACGCTCAATGGAGGGGTCTCGGATCTGAAGCTGCAAGACCTGTATATAATCATGGATATCCATCACAGCCCGCTGCGATGCCTCAATCCAATCCCAATTATAATTGCACACTGCTCGCTGAAAAGGGTCGAACCCTTGAGAAGAAACACCGAAACCATCAGTAGTTCTGGCACCAGCAGCTGCACCACCCCTGTAGTTCCTAGACCTACAGTACTTGTCCACATACTTATCATCAATGGGGGTCGGGATCTTCACCAAACTGCGGGAAGGAATCTTCATCCGCGACTGAGTGCATAAGGCCATAATGAGGCAGGGGAAAGCAAGGGGGCAGTTAACCCGCGACCCCGACTTAAGATCACTCTCAACAATGGACTTCATCTCATTGGCAATAATCCTGGCCACATCAATTTGGACGTTGGTGAGAATGCTATGGACAAGGTGTGCCACTGGGATCGACACGGTAGATGTGTGGGATTTTGGCATGATGTTTGTTACGACTAGAAGTAAAATCAGTTGAGCTAAAGGAATCATGTCCTCCCTATGATATCTCAAAGGGTGTCCAGCTTAGTTTAGCTCAACCGATTTCCCCTCTATCAGCAGGGCAGCGGATATGGTATTGGTGTCTCTATGCAACCTCAGGTCTCGTGTAGATCTGTCCAATTCATTGGCTCCTAGATGGAGCGATTCACCTAGAACTATATTGATGGAATCCCTGTCGAAGGTCACCTGACGGCCCATCACTCTTGTAGATCATATGAAGGGTTCGTAATCATTTGGCAGAGCGTTCACGTAGAACTCGCGCACCATGTCTATGCTGTAGTTTTCGAGAGGGGAAACCAATCTGGCCCACCGCTTACTGTTGATAAGCCCAGGAAAAGTGTTGTACTCGCCTTGAGGGTATATGATGAACCTCTTCTCAGGGAGGATCTTCCTTTTCTGCAGCGTCCCAAAGCGTACAACTTGCTTTGCCCCTATGAACCTTTCTGTGTCGAATTGAATCGGGACCGTACGGGAGGTGCTGGCAACCTTTCTTTTCTTGTTGTGACTACCTGAGGCCATCTGTAAAACAAACACAGAAGACACCAACAAACAGCAGCACAAGATCATCAGTAATCAAAAATAAAAACCTAGTTCTGTCATGCTCGCTGGCTTGCTCGCCTAGCGAGTCCATAGCGAATGCTCGCTACTGACTCGCCTAGCGAACGAGCTATGGAGCGCTGCGAAAATGCTAAAAATAGCCTCTGCGTTGGACCTCAAACATCCAAAATCACACATTTGATGAAAACAATTCAAGAACTACATGATTAAACATGAATGGAATCGTTCTTGGTAAACATGCAAACCTAAAGTTTCACAAATCTCTAACTATCAAAATCTACCTAAACCCTAATGTTCCTACTATTACAAAAATGAAGAACAAAAAGAGAGGAGATTGCTCAAACCTTACTGCAGCAGAGAGATTAGTGAACACGAATTAGGGTTTGCAAGGAGTAGAGAGGAGAGCTTTGGTGCTTTGTGTCTTGCAGTGAAAGTGTGAAAGTGAGAGTGAGTGGGAAAAACTTAGTTTCAAAAGAAAAACTGATTTTGGGCCTACAAGAGTGGTAGCGAACAGGTAGCGAAGGTTCGCTGCATGCTCGCCTAGCGAACGTGCTAGCGAGCATGACAAAATTTTGAAAAAAAATCAGGACAGCAGCCAAAGGTCAAATTCAGCATGCTTCCTCATGTAGACTCCCACAAAACACAATCAATAAACAACAAATACTTACAACGTTGAGGTGTCTCTCAACAAGCGCTTGTTTAACGTCGGATAAGCTCGACGGTCCAAGATGCTCACACCGGAACATCCAGAAGAAAGGCACAGCTGTCTCGATCAATTAGGCCGCCAAGATACACCTTTAAACGTTGGCCATTTACTGTTGTCATACCCTAAATTTGCCCGCCAACTTTTGTAAATATTTTCGCATTTTTATTTTGCATTTTTCATTTAATTTCATACCGTTTAGACACGTATCCGCCCCGATTGAACATTCTTCAAATCTCGACTTTTTATCCAATAGGAGCGCGACACGTAGCCTAAGGGTATTTTTTGTAAATTTTAATCCCATGTTTATTCTCTCATTTTTCTTTCTAATATTTTATTTTGTATATGTTTTTATTTTAGCTTTTCATTTAGATAATCAATTTGTTTTTTATTATAACTTGTAAATAGTTTTATTTTTTAAATAGAGTTTTTTTTAGATTATCTTTTAAGGATTATTTTCTTTTATTAATTTATTTACTTATTAGAATTTTATTTTTAGTGTAAGATATTATTGATAGTTTAATTAAGATTTATGGTCATTATTAATATTATTAAATTAGGATTGATTTGTTTCATTATTAATATTATTAAATTAGGATTGATTTGTTTCATTATTAATAGTCGGATTTTGTTTAGTTAAATTTTAATAATTTAGATTTTATTTTCGTAGTTTAATTAGTTTTAATAGAAATTTAGTTTTTTAGAGTTTTCTTTTAGATTTAAATATGATTTAGTTTTTTTTATAATTTTTATTAGAATCTTTTTTGTTTGTTTGTAGAAATAGCTTTTTAATAGTTTAATAGAATTTGCTAAATATATGATAGTTTTTTAAATAGGTTTATTTTATAGGTTTGGTAGAATTATTTATAATTTAGTTTAAATAGGTTTTTTATATTGTTTTAAATAGAAATAGATTATTTTATTTTATTTTAATTAAAAGTAGTTTTTATTTATTTATTTATTAACCTTTTAAAATTAGTTTGTTTATAAAATTATAGATTTACTAAATATTAGTTTTTAGATAGAAATGGTTCTTTATAGTTGTTTAGACTTTAAATGGAATTTTAACTAAGATATAATTATTTTCTTTTATTTTATCAGTAGATTTATTTAGATTAATTTTTATTAATTAGGATTTTATTATTAGTATTAATTTAATTAGTAGTTATTTCATTTAGAATTAGTTATTAGAATAGAATCATTAGTCTTTTTTTTTAAATATTTAATTAGAACTTAATGATATTACAATTATTTAATTCATTAGAAAAAAATTCAAAAAAAAAGGTTGTTGTGCCATGTGTCATTTTCGTAGGGTATAAGACTCTTTCATCACCCCTTATCTTGGGGGGAACCCTAGCCGCTACAACACCAAAAAACCCTAATCCAAAAGGTCACAACCCTAGCCGCAGCCCCTTCTTCCCAGCTTCAACCTCCAAAAATCTCCATTAATGTAAACCACAAACCTTCAACTTCACAAACTTAAACCAACAAACAACTTCCAAACCAACTGTTACGAAACCACATCGGAAACTCTCCCAGAAAATACTGTCACCTTCAAACTCATTATCGAACAACACAGTGAACCATCTCTTGCAACATCCCTTCATAACCGTTTCAAAATCACAAACAGCCACTACCCATTTCCGTCTCGTCTCATCTCGCTGAAATCACAATCACAACTAACAATAACTCCATCAACCTCCGTATCTTCTTCCAAAACCCAACGATACCCAGAAATACGAACTCCATCTTACAACATCGAAACCTATACCCATTTCCGCCGAAACTTTCGCCATCAAACCACCATCAAGCTCCAACCACCTTCAAACCCCTCTCGCCGTCAAACTCAAACTAACCGTTTTCCATACCCATAACAAATCATACCCAGAATAGTGAGAAATTGATGAAGAGGATGAGACGGAAAGTTTTGTTGTTGGGATTTCTTTTGATTGTGAAATGAAAACAAGAAATTAAGAAAACAGAAAGCAAAAACGTTGAGAGTTGAGAGAGAAGAGAGTTTTTGAGCGAGGGGAGAAAGACCGTCTGGTCTTAGCTTTCTTTTTCTTTTTTATTTATTTATTTTATTCTTTTATTTATTTATTTGTCATTATTTTCCTTTTTTTCCTGAGTTATGGTTATTGGGCTGTAAAGCCCATGGATCTGCACAAACCGTTTTCCAGTTCTCACCCCGCCCCTGTTTCAGCTCTCTCTGTTTTGATTTTAAATTGAATATAAATTACTTAATTAATGTAAATACATAATAATAATAATAATAATAATAATTATATATAGTATTATTAGTATATTTGTTTTCTGTATATTATTGTCTAAATATTATATAGACTGTTATTGTAAATATAGGTTATTTGTATTTTATTTTATTTTTAGAACTTTTTGTATATATACATTGTATTTAAAAGTTTTCTTATATATATTATTTTTCTAACTTTAATTTCTTTTAGTTTATTACTTTTAGAGTTTTTACTTTTTATTTTAACATGTTAATTTTACTTATTATTTGTTATTGGTTTTTTATCCTATTTCATCTATTTTGGTCGATGACGACGCTTCCATAAACCGATTACTAAGTCAATATTGATAAGTATCGTTGGATCCGAGACCCACCTTTTTCTCTCTTTATTTCTTATTCTTTCGATCGTATTTTTGACTTGCGGATCGATGAAGTCTTTTTATCCGCAAGCGTCAGATTTTCGAAGTCGATAACCTTCCCGATTTCAAATCTATGGGGGATGACCATTTGGGTCATCTTCCTTACTTTGGGATCGCGATAGGCTACCTTCGATTAATCGACATTTTGTTTGCGGTTAAGACGAGATCCCATTCTTTCGAGTCCCGATTCAATACACTAACCAATATACAACTGCTTTAATTTCTGTCAAATATCAACTGCTTTATTTTTCAGTCATTTTTATTCTTGTACATATTATATATTCTGTATATTATTATCCTGTGAATATTCAACTAACTTGTAAATTCTTTTAAAACACTTGATGAATATCAAACCATAAAATCCTAATTGGTAGGCTGTTTATTTATCTGTATCTTGTATATATCTATCTCTGTTTTTCATCTCTTTGCAGGTTCTCAAAAACATCTTCAATAAAGGAATCGAGTTATATTCGTATTGAACTAAAAGAGGGGATTAAGTGTAGAATTTTTTCCTCTCCGAGTGTCGGGATATTCACTGTAGTGTGGGTGGTCTTGATACTCGTGTTTCAATATGATGACGCTTGTATTCTCCACACCTTTCCTCCTAAAACCTCGGTCCCGTACCGAGTGCGTTTTCAAAATACTTCTAATAAACCGAGTTCTCTTTGTATTGAATTAAAGAGAGAGGATTAAGTGTAGACTTCTTCCTCTTCGAGTGTCGAGATGCTCACTGTAGTGTGGGTGGTTTTGATACTCATCTTTCAATACAAAGATGCTTCCACCCCCTTTTCTCCTAAAACCTCGGCCCCATGCCGAGTGCATTTTCAAAACCCTTTCAATAATAAATCGATATTTCTTTGTATTGAACTAAAGATAGAAGATTGAGTGTAGACTTCTTCCTCTCCGAGTATTGGGATATTCACTGTAGTGTGGGTGGTCTCGATACTCGTCTTTCAATACGAAGACGCGATTTTATTCACCACCTTTCACTTTTCACAACTCCCTTTTCTCCTAAAAAACCCTCGGCTCCGTACCGAGTACATTTTCAAACCTCGGCCCCCGTACCGAGTGCAGTTTCAAACTTCTTTTCATAATAAAAACTTGAATGGTCATGGAGTGGTTAGGCGTAGGCTTTCTCCTATCCCGAGAGCTTGACGTTTACTGTAGGGTTCTCTGTCGCAAAAGCACTTACCATTCAAAACCAAAAACATCTTTAATAAGAGAACGAAGTTCTCTTTGCATTGAATTAAAGAGAGAGGATTAAGTGTAGTCTTCTTCCTCTCCGAGTGTTGGGATGCTCACTGTAGTGGGGTGGTCTTGATACTCGTCTTTCAATACAAAGACACTACGTTCGCCATACCATTTCATAACAAAAAAACTTTGAGATAAAGAATTGGCTACTACCCGCAAAGGGGTTACTATCCGAGGATATATCTCGCTCCTAAAAAAAATTCAACCAATCAAACGTGACTTCTTGCCTCGCATGGCGAAAACCAATCGTTTCAAAAAGGATATGTTACGTCCGTTCTACTGCTAAAAGGTAACGCATAAGTCTCCTCACATACGAGCAGCAAAACACCTAAACTGCTATAATGCACACGATAACATCATCCACAAAAATACCGGTTACCCATAGTAGCACGAACTACGTTGCTCTAATTTCTCTTGCATGTTCAGAATACGTAGGCATAGGATTACGACAATCCTAGCGAGCACCCTTTTCTCTTTTCCACCCTTTCCCAGAAAGGCATGCTACGTACGTTCTACCGCAAACAAGTAACGCTTAAGTCTCCTCACATGTGAGCAGCAAAACACCTAAACTGCTAGAATGCGCACGATAGCATCGTCTACTAGTACACCCCGCTTTCCTGCACACCGTAGGCCGAACTACGTCTGCTCTGATTCTTTACTTCTTTTAAGTAAAGATACGTAGGCACAAGGGCCACAATCCTTGCCGAGCACGTTCCCCCCATATCTGTAGTTCTCCGAACTACGTCGACTTTGACTTTCTCACATCCATTGAGAATACGTAGGCATAGGACTGCAAAGTCCTACCGAGTCTGTTCTTTCTCTTTTCTTCCCCGTTATCCCTCCTTTCTTAGTTTCTAAACCCTTTTGCTTTCCCCCCTTTGGAAAACACTTTTATAGCATAATATTTAAGCAAATAAATTCACACATTCGACAAACAAATGGTTCCCATCGAGTACGATGGATGCGAGGGGTGCTAATACCTTCCCCTCGCATAACCGGCTTCCGAATCCATTCTTGGTTGCGAGACCATCTTATCCTTTCTTTTCTTAAGGTTTTCTCGATATTTTCCTTTCCCCTCATGGGATAAATAAAGTTCGGTGGCGACTCTTCTATCCTTTCTTTTTCGCCTCCCCGTCGTTGCACGATGCATTTTTCGAGTAGCGACAACTGTCCAACTGTCCTTCTTTGCCAAGTCTTCAATCACAACAGCCCCAAAAATTTTCACCTCTTTTACACGAAATGGCCCGGACCATTTTGACTTCAATTTTCCAGGAAAAAGTCTCAACCTTGAATTAAACAACAACACCAACTGCCCGGGCACAAATTCTTTTTTTCGGAGCATTTTGTCATGATATTCTTTAACTTTTTCTTTGTACAACCAACTTGAGTGATATGCGGCATTGCGCATCTCTTCCAACTCAAGAAGTTGCACCTTTCTTTTTTCACCGGCCAACTCATTATCAAAGTTCAAAAATTTTAAAGCCCATAAGGCTTTGTGCTCCATTTCGACCGGCAAATGACAAGTTTTACCAAAAACCAGTTGAAACGGAGTTAGCCCAATTGGAGCTTTATAAGCAGTGCGGTATGCCCATAAAGCTTCATCCAATTTTTGCGACCAATCCTTTCTCGAGTTAGACACGGTTTTTTCAAGTATTCTCTTAATCTCCCGATTAGAGACCTCAGCTTGACCATTGGCCTGTGGGTGGTACAAAGTTGCCACTCTATGTGTTACACCGTAATGTTGCAAAACTTTTTCCAACAGTGCATTACAAAAGTGTGACCCTCCATCACTGATCAACACACGGGGGGTTCCGAAACGGGAAAAGATGTTTTTCTTTAAAAAATTTATGACCATTTTGGAATCCGCCCGAGGTGAGGAAATCGCCTCAACCCACTTCGACAAGTAGTCAACTGCAACCAGCAAGTATTCATTTCCAAAAGAGGGTGGGAATGGTCCGACAAAATCGATACTCCAACAATCAAATAGTTCAACCTCTTGGATTTTTTGGAGAGGCATCTCGTCTCTCTTACCTATCCCACCACTTCGTTGGCAACTGTCACAACTTTGCGCATGGGCATTTGCGTCTTTAAAAATAGAAGGCCAATAAAATCCTGATAGAAGGACTTTATTTGCCGTTCTTGCCCCATTGAAATGACCGCCGTAAGGCGAGTTGTGACAATGCCAGAGAATACTTTGCGCTTCATCAGCGGTAACACACCTTCTCCGAATGTTATCACCATCCAACTTAAACAAGTATGGGTCATCCCACACATAATACTTACAATCCGAGATGAATTTCCTTTTTTGGTTCGGAGTTAGGTCGAGAGGCACAAAACCACTCGCCTTGTGGTTTGCAAAGTCTGCAAACCACGACCTAACTTGAACTTTAAAAAGTTTTTCATCGGGAAATTCTTCTCGGATTTCCTTTTCAAAAGATGTAACCTCCACATTCACAAGGCGAGATAAATGATCCGCCACCAAATTTTCCGATCCTTTCTTGTCCTTAATTTCAATATCAAATTCTTGTAACAAGAGGATCCAACGGATGAGCCTTTGCTTCGAATCCGGTTTGGTGAGCAGATATTTAATCGCCGCATGGTCGGTATACACAATCACTTTAGAACGAATAAGATAAGACCGAAATTTTTCTAGCGCATACACTATCGCAAGTAGCTCTTTTTCGGTGGTAGCATAATTAATTTGCGCCTCACTTAAAACCTTACTTGCGTAGTGTATAGCATGGATTTTTTTTTCTTTCCTTTGTCCCAATACCGCTCCAATAGCATAGTCGCTCGCATCACACATTAGTTCAAAATTCAAATTCCAATTCGGAGCGACTATAATTGGAGCGGTAACAAGTTTTTCCTTCAAAATTTTAAAAGCATGTAAATAATCTTCAGTTAAGAGAAATACCTGGTCCTTGGCGAGCAAATTACTCAAAGGCCTAGCTACCTTTGAGAAGTCTTTGATAAATCGCCGATAAAAACCGGCATGCCCAAGGAAGCTTCGGATTCCCTTCAGATTAACCGGAGGAGGCAACTTTGCAATCACGTCAACTTTTACTCGATTCACTTCAAGCCCTTTTGAAGAAACTTTGTGTCCGAGTGTTGCACCCCAAAATTTGCCCTCACAATACAAGACTTTGTGTTCCAAGAAGGTTCACAAGGTTCACAAAATTCACAATTGGTCAGAAGAGTTGACAATTCCCTCAGACAATGCACCTCCTGAGCAGTGCACCCAAAACTAGGGTTTTGACTTTAATCAGGCTAAATGGACTTCCAAGACTTCAAGTGAGCTTCATAACATCTTATATGTGTATAAGAACCCCCATGTCAAGTTTCAAGACTTTTCTCAAAAGTTTGCTCAGTCAGATGATCAGATAAGTGAAAAGCAGTCAATGCGGTTAAAAGGTCAAACTGAGGTCAACTGTGGTCAAACCAAAGTCAAACTTCATGATTTTTTTTTTTTTTGCCAACATCAAAGAGAGGTTGGGTGAGAAATATTATCATAATAACTGTAATACCCCAAATTTTGCCCTAAGATTTGTCGTCGCATTTCATTGCATTTAATCAATTACTAACAAATTTGTGTAGTCGTTTGACTTTTTGCAGGTAAATATCATATGGCATGCATTTTTTTTCTAAAAAGTAAAAATGGCACAATTGGCAGGAGGACATGTGTAAGGAGTTATGAGTGTGAGAGGTTGAGAGTTCGAATCTCACCTTTGTCACTTTTTTTTGTTTTTATTATTTTTACTCTAAATTTTTCTATCTTTCATTAAAAAAATAACAAAAATAGTTTTTTATTATTATTTAATTATTATTTTCGTATTTTAATTAAATCATTTTTTAAAATATTATTTTTTTCACTTTTTTCTAAATTATTCATAAAAATATCCAAAAAATCATAAAATAAAAAATATTGAAAAAAATTTTGTTCTTTTTATAATATTTTTTATTTTAGGAATCAATAGGATTATTAGTTTTTATTTTAAGTTTATTTTAATTATTTTAAATTATTTAAATTTTATTTTTTCTTAACTAATTATTTAGTTTGGGCTTTAAAATGGGCTTTAGGGACATTATTGACAATTTGGTGTTAACCCTAATTTGTTCCCTATATATACATGTGTTGCCTTGTTGGAAAAAAGGGGAGAAGGAACAAAACCTAAGAGGAGTGAGTGCCGTTTGCCGTTATTTAGTTTTCTTCTTCATCCATTACTATTGTTTCTTTTTCTTCATCGTTTACCGTTATTTCTTTTCCTTCATCTATTACTGTTGTTTCTTTTTCTTCATCTTTTACCGTTATTTCTTTTTCTTCATCTATTACCGTTATTTCTTTTTCTTTATCTATTACTGTTACGTTTATATATATATAATTTTTAAATTGTTAGAGTGTATATATATAAAATTTTTGATCGAATTATGTCGATACGATGTTTGCACATTTGTGTGCATGACGCGTGACATTTGTGTTAGTTCGATCTGGTTGCGATGATCGCATTTTTGTGTGAGCAATAATACTATTTTTTGCTTAATTTCTTTTTCTTTGCGATAAATTTTGTTTCGTCCGATTTAGATCTGGTTGCGATGAGCGCATTTCTGCGTTAGCAACATTGTTGGGTATTTGGCACATTTAAAATTCATTATTGCTTTATTATTATTATTATTATTATTATTATTATTATTATTATTATTATTATTATTATTATTATTATTATTATTATTATCATTATTTATTATTATTATCGTTATTATCATTATTATTACCATTATTATTATTATTGTTATCATTAATTTATTAAAATTTGTTATAATATAAAAATCTGTTTTTTAAAATAAATAACATTAACATCTTTTCCAAATTAATATGAAAACCCATTATTTTTAAGAAAAAACTTTTTTTTAGATAAATTTAAAATAATAACTAAAATCTTTTTTTTAAAATAATAACTAGAACCGTTATTTATTTTATTTTATTATTGTTCAATTCAAATTTCATTATCATATTGTATCTGCTCCTCTCATGTAACCTCGCGAACTTAACAATCGCTCTTTAAATTCTGCCTTTAAATTTCTGCTTGCATGGTTTAAATTATGACATTATCTCTCTGTTTGCATGATTCAATTATCTCACGCGTTTACTATTATTTCTGTCACATTACACACATCCGAAGGTTAGGTCTAACCGTTTGGCCGCCGCGCCAATAGTCCTCAACTTCAACCCTTACAACCTCACAAACCCTAATTTTCACAAATGTCTCGCCGTGGACAAAATTACAATTTTACCCCTAGCATTAGGTCAAAGAGCCGCCGCGCTCATTTTAGGGTTTCCCGCCGTGGAATCCCTAATTTAACCCTAATTACAACTTAACATTTCAACGTAGAAATTTGGAGTTCCTACACTCCGCGTAAGCGTGTCCTTAAGGCGCGTTTATTCCCCTTGAGACCTTGACCACTGTCAAGAGATCTCTAACCTCCCTTTTGAGGGGAACTACGATTACTCTGATTCCACTCCCGTAAGGATACGTAGGCACAAGATGCGATGTCTTGCCGAGTAAACTTAGAATTAACCCCCTTTATTATTTATTATTGCTTATTTATATTTTATTTATCTTTGCTATTTAATTATTTTGCTTATTATTTTGTAATTGTTTCTTGGATGTAAAGTTGTTTAATTATTTAATTATTATTATGGTTAGTAATTAGGGAGTGTAACAACATGTATGTAATATTAAAATAAATTTAGATCACTTTTAAATAAAGATAATTAAAATAAACACGTCACACACGTAAGTCGATTTTAATCGCCGTCTCACTTCCTAAGGATATCCCTCAAGTTGCCTACGAATAATGGTTAAGTGGGGTGTATAAAGCAAGTCCCTCAAATGGAAAAATCATCAAAGTCCCTTATGGTTGCCTTTACGAATCGAGTCCCTTTCGAAAAATGATGATGGTCCCTTATATGTGCTTATTACATCCCACAATGGCCTTCAAAGTCAAATTGTCCCTCACATATCCCTTAACATCCAAAGTAAGGACTACCTACTCCATTATAGTAGGGATAGTCTTACTAAGGAAAGGATAAAGAATAAGAAAGACCTTAAAACATTAGGGTAGGCTACTCCTAGATACTTGCTCACTTCAAAACTTTTTCACACTTAAACAAATTTCCAACAAAATTTTCAAGCAAGTTTTTTTCACATCCATACACGGATTATTATTAAACTATTCTGAAATTTTTTGCTATTCACACACTACACTTTCAAAACAATTCAAAAGTGAGCTTAAGTACCTAAGAGCCCATGGATAACCATGGATGAAAAGGGTGCTAACACCTTCCCTTTTCATAACCTACCCCCCGGACCCAAAATATTCTCTAAGGTCTTTCCTGTTCTTTTATAACCTTTCCTTATGGATAAAATAAAAGTCGGTGGCGACTCTTGCTATCCGCAACATTGTTTAAAGTCAGTTCTCCCACCGTGTTACAGAACTGGCGACTCTGCTGGGGATTTATTTAAGAGGGGTACCCTTAGGAATTAAGATCACTTTAAATTGTTTGTCTTGTTTGCTTTATTATTATATTGTTGGGGTGCTCTTATGTGTGAAAGGTCCTAACCCGGATCTAGTGTACCTTAGGTAAATGGCAATAGACCAAGGAAACTGTACGACGTATATCGATACGGTTGATCTGGTAGCCATAGTTAGTGCGACTTCTTGGTTGGTGCTTATATTCCTTAAGTCAAGTTGAGGATAATATTGGGGCTGCCATATGTTGTCAATGCACTAACTGACTTTTAGAACCCTAGTTGACTCATCTTGGCCTTTAGAAAGTAGTGAGGTAACCGGCTTTGGTGCAGACTGAAGTTGGTTGACACTCGATACTACGCTCATTGAGATCTTAAACTTGGAGGGTTTTGGTTGGCAAGTAAGTTGCCTTCTGAACAACCACCCTTGTGAAGGATCAATGATATTGAGATCCCTTAGAACCTGGTTACTTTTGTAGGACAGGATGAACCATCTAACTTCAGGGGAGGGTACTTGCCTTTGAACCTCATGCAAGCCTTTAAACCTAGGGCTATGGTGTGACTTGTTTGTGTGTGCCACATGTTTGTGATTGAGCATGACATCATGACATCATCATGCATCATAAGCATATCATTTTCCCTAACCATTTCAAGGACCAAAGGATTTATCTTTGTTCTTTGTTGCAGGTCATGGCTTCTGCTCGTAGAAACACCATCAGGATCAACTTTGTAGGGATACCTGCTAAGCTCAAGGAGTTGGTTTCCCTAGTGCCTGATCATTCCCAGTTCAACAAGAGACATGGTCACTTATTGGATCTAGTTACTTCAGGGTTCAGTGAAGACATGATGAGTGTGCTGTTTCAGTTCTTTGACCCTAAGCACCATTGCTTTACATTTCCTGATTATCAGCTGGTTCCAACCATGGAGGAGTTCTCTAAACTTCTGGGTATACCTGTTCTTGATCAGAAGCCATTCACAGGCTTAGAGAAGGAGCTTAAACCAGAAGTTATTGCTGCAGCTCTACATCTGAAGAAGTCTGACATTGTTCTAGAGACGAGAAGTGGAGTTAAAGGTATTCTTGCCAAGGTATTAGTGGATAAAGCTCAAATGTTCTTGAAGGCTATGAGCTACGATGCTTTTGAGGAGATCTTAGCCTTATTGATTTATGGCTTAGTGTTGTTCCCCAATCCTGATCAGTTCATAGACGTTCATGCCATCAACATATTCCTGAGTCACAATCCAGTGCCTACCTTACTTGGAGACATCCTACATTCTCTTCACACCCGTACTACAAGGGCAAGAGGAACTTTGATGTGCTGCATACCTTTACTTTCTAGGTGGTTTATTTCTCACCTTACTCGCTCAGTAATGAAGAATGAGCAAGGGTTCAGATGGTCCAAGAGGATCATGTCACTTTCTCACTCAGACATCCATTGGTGCTCCAGATCTATGGAGAATGTCACCATCATTGACCGTTGTGGGGAGTTTCCTAATGTGCCACTTCTAGGCATAAGAGGAGGCATCACCTACAACCCATCTCTAGCTTTACGACAGTTTGGTTACGCCCGGAGCGATGGTCCACATGACATGTTGATTCAGGGCATTGTGTTTGACTACGACAACAATCTTCAGGGTTACCGTCAGAGATTCATACGAGCTTGGGTAAAGGTAAACAGGATTGACAGCAAGACACTGGAGCCTAAGTACACCATTCCTATGGAGGCTTATCTCAGATGGGTACGATTTCGTGCTCAGACACTCATGATGCCATATCCTGCCATCCTACCAGTTACCATGGAACCTGTTGCTGAAGGAGACACAGCTTATACCATCCTTCACCCAGACATGCCTACTGATATGGAAGACTTGCAGAGATCATGGATCCAACTGAAAGAGCAAAGGGATACTTTCGAGGCTCATTACAAAGCAAGCCAAGCAAGGATCCTAGAGCTAACAAAGCTACTTCATGAGGAACGAAACCTCAACTCATACCTCAACACAAAGAGGAAACGTCCATGGGAGACTTAAAACCCCATCTTTTGTACTTATTTCGTTTTCATTTTTTGTAAGCCTAAAAGGCAAAACAAGTTATTACTAATAAAAAGTTACTTTCTTGTTTGTTTAAGCAAATTTAAATCCTGCGGTCCTTGAAAACATTGCATATGCATTCCCATATCATTGCATCACAGGTTTATAATTGTGCACAGGTTTCTCATCTTCTCGCTGTTTATTTCAGCAATGGCTCTTGAACAATCAGTTAAGGATCTCCAGGCACAGAATGCACAGTTCCAAGAGCTGATCCTGAACCTATCCAAGGGGCAGGATGAATTGAAGACACTGCTGGCCAAGAAGACTAAGAAGGCTAGAAGGTCTGCTGGGTTGCTCAACATGGGAAGAAGGTTCAAAGGTCCTGTCAAGACCAAGGAACATGTTGAAGACTATGAATCTGAAGAATCTGAGCAGGAGAGAGGCAGTCTCCACAACACTATGGGGGACTCTGATTCTGAGGCTAACTACTACCATGAGCCTAACGAAGACAAATTCAAGATGCTGGTGGATAGAATGGATGCTATGGAATTACAGAAATCATCTGGGCTGGATTTTGAGGATTTGAGCTTGATATCTGGGGTGGTCATACCCATTGGGTTCAAAGTTCCTACATTTGTTGTCTATGATGGGGTCTCTTGTCCCAAATTGCATCTGAGGTCTTATGTCAGAAGAATGCAACCCCACACTGCTGATAAAAAGTTGTGGATCCATTTCTTTCAAGAGAGTTTATCTGGAGCTCAGCTAGAGTGGTATTATCAGTTGGAGAGTGTCAACATCAGAGATTGGAATAACCTTGCTGAAGCTTTCTACAAGCAGTATCAATACAATGCAGACTTAGCCCCCACTCGCATGCAGCTTCAAAGCATGTCTATGGGTGCCAAAGAAAGCTTTAAGGAGTATGCTCAGAAGTGGAGAGACTTAGCTGGAAGAGTTCAACCCCCTTTGACTGATAGGGAGTTGGTTGATATGTTCATGTGTACGCTGAATGGTCCGTTTTACAGTCATCTCATTGGAAGCTCATCATCTGGCTTCACTGAGTTGATCATGACAGGAGAGCGAGTAGAGAATGGTATCAAGAGTGGTAAGATCCAAGTGGGCACTTCTTCATCAGGTGCTGCAAAGAAGCCTCCCACTGGGAAGAAAGAATCTAATGCTGTGTATGGTCAGCCTGATCGTAACAGAAGGCATCAGTCTGTTAGTGCAGTTCATATTTCAAATCCAAATCCTGCAACAACAGAGCAGCCTCAAGGCAACCAACAGAGGGCTAGAAGACAGTTCACGAAGATCAACATGTCAATGGCTCAGGCATTGCAACACTTGTTGAAAGCTGAACTTATTACCCTGAGGGAGGCCCCTCAGAATCCCAATGTTACCTCTCCCAAGTACAATCCCAATGCACGATGTGCATATCATTCAAACTGTCCAGGACATGATACTAATAACTGCTGGGTCTTGAAGAACAAAATTCAGGATATGATTGATGCTGGAGAAATTGAGTTTGATCCACCAGGTACTCCAAATGTGATTACAGCTCCAATGCCAAATCACGAGAAGACTGTCAACGCCATCGATGAAGATATTGATGAAGATCTGCATGTCTATTCAGTTATGGAGTTGAGCACACCATTGTCTGTTATCAAAAAGAGGTTAGTACAAGCTGGGATCTTTCCAGGTTGTCATGAAGATTGTCTATATTGTACCTATAAGCCGGATAGTTGCTTCATTTTGAGAGATGGGATTCAACGTCTCATGGATAAATATACTATAGTGTTTGAAAGAAGACCAGCATCTGTAGAAAGTATGGTGGATCATCTGACTCAGGGTAAGAAGATTGAAGAGGTTGACATGGTTGACAAAGTACCACTAAGAATCACTTCAAAGGGTCCCATTAAAATCACTCATCAGGGCCCAATCAGGATTACTGCTGAAGGTCCTGTGAAAGTTGTTGCTGAAGCCAGAGTAGCTCCTCTGATCATTACCACTCCTGGTCCTATTCCTTATACATCTGACAAAGCTGTGCCTTGGCACTATGGGTCTGATGTTTACATCCATGGTGTCAAGCAGGAGCCTTTACCTGATATGCCTGTTGACATTGATAATATTGCTGGATCTAGCAAGATCACTCGTAGTGGAAGAGTCTTCTCTCCTCCAGTTGCTTCTAAGAGTGCAGTTACTCCTGCTGTTACTTCCACCACTGATGCTCGGGGCAAGGGTCCTGTTATTGAGCCTGTATCTACTGATATGCCAGCTGCTGATGACCTCCCTAAGCAGATGGAAAAAGTATTGAAAATCATTCGCAAAAGTGATTATGATATTGTTGATCAGCTGGGGCATACTCCCTCAAAGATTTCTATGCTCTCCCTGTTATTATGTTCTGAGGCTCATGCCAAGTCATTGATCAAGTTTCTAAAGATGGCTCATGTACCCAGTGCAATTTCTGTGGACCAGTTTGAGAATTGTGTTGCTCACCTGACCTATGACAACGGGTTAGGATTTTCTGATGCTGACTTGACCCCTGCCAAGAAGGATCATAACAGGGCCTTGCATATTTCAATTGAATGCAGGGGCACTACCCTGTCTCATGTGCTGATAGACAATGGTTCCTCTCTGAATGTGTTGCCTAAGGAAGTCCTGAACAAGCTGAGTCCTGAAGATACGGTACTGAAGCCCAGTAATATTGTGGTAAAGGCTTGTGATGGTTCTAGAAGAGTAGTGCATGGGGAAATTGATCTTCCAATCAAGGTTGGCTCTCAGGTGTTTACTGCTACATTCTATGTGATGGATATTCGTCCTTCGTACTCATGTCTGCTTGGTCGTCCCTGGATCCATGGGGCAGGTGCTGTGACCTCCACATTACATCAAAAGTTGAGATATCCGGTGAATGGAAAAGTTGTTACTGTCTTTGGAGAGGAAGAATACTTTGTCAGCCATGTAAACACTTTCAAGTATCTGGAAGTAGAAGGTGAATACATTGAAACTCCATGTCAGTCATTTGAAGTGGTTCCCTGGGCTGTTAAGGATTGTGTGACTCCTCCTGCTGTGAAGAAGGTTCCTGTGGTCATCAGAAACCCTCCAACAATGGCAATGGCCTCCCTCAATGATACAAAAGCTGTGGTGGAAGAAGAGTCCCAGAAGGCTGTTCGTCGTGCTCGTGCTGTTCGTATCACCAATCAAGGGGTTATCAATGCTGTGGGAGATCAAGATGAAGACTACAACTTGGAGGCATGGATTTTTCCTACTGTGGGTGCTGGACTCAATAATTGAAAAGCTGAAGATGTTATCCCTATCTCCTTTAGTCAGGAGTAAATACTATTACTGTGTTATGTTTTTAAATTTGTGATTTCTGGAACAATTAAAACTTTCAAGCCATGTGCCTTACCCGGGGCACAATGGTGTGCTTGTTACGGGTCATCATTTCATTTGCATACTTCATTCAATAAAATCAGTGGACGTTTTGTTTTCGTAAATATTGTGTTCCTTGTCTTTCTTTTTCTTTTATTTTTGCTTTATCAGCTATGTGTTCTTACACACACCCACGTCACTAAAATGCAGATCCTCATCCACTCTGGATCCAGTTGATAACAGTTCTACTATTGCCAATTACAATTTCGAGAATCCGATCTATCAAACTGAAGACGGAAACGAGGACGATTGTGAAATACCTGTAGAGCTTGCTAGGTTGTTACAACAAGAAGAGAAAGCTATACAGCCACATGAAGAGCCAGTCGAAGTTGTGAATCTGGGAACTGAAGAAAACAGAAAAGAGGTCAAGATAGGGGCTGATTTAGAGGACAGTGTCAAGAGCAGGTTGATTCAGATGCTACGTGACTATGTGGAGACCTTTGCTTGGTCTTATGAAGATATGCCAGGGTTGGATACAGACATTGTGGTTCACCGTTTGCCAGTGAAAGAAGATTGTCGTCCAAAGAAGCAGAAGGTTCGTCGTATGCGTCCTGAAATGTCAGAAAAGATCAAAGCAGAGGTAATGAAACAGTTCAATGCAGGGTTCTTGGCCGTAACTTCTTATCCTCAGTGGGTTGCAAATGTGGTACCAGTTCCTAAGAAAGATGGTAAGGTACGTATGTATGTAGACTACAGAGATCTGAACAAGGCTAGCCCTAAAGATGACTTTCCACTTCCTCATATTGATATTCTGGTAGACAACACTGCTCAGCATAAGGTATTCTCTTTTATGGATGGTTTCTCTGGTTACAATCAAATCAAGATGGCACCGGAAGATATGGAGAAGACTACATTTGTGACACAGTGGGGCACCTTTTGCTATAAGGTAATGCCATTTGGTTTGAAGAATGCAGGGGCAACATATCAGCGTGCTATGGTGGCTTTGTTTCATGATATGATTCATCATGAGATAGAGGTATATGTGGATGATATGATAGCCAGGTCTCAGAATGAAGAACAACATCTTGATCATCTGCACAAGTTGTTTGAGAGGTTGAAGAAATACAGGTTGAGATTAAATCCAAACAAGTGTACTTTTGGAGTTAGATCTGGAAAGCTCCTGGGTTTCATTGTCAGTGGAAAAGGTATTGAAGTGGATCCTGCAAAAGTGAAAGCTATACGAGAGATGCCAGCTCCCCGTACTGAGAAGGAGGTTAGAAGTTTCTTGGGACGATTGAACTACATTGCAAGATTTATTTCCCAATTAACTACCATCTGTGAGCCAATCTTCAAGTTGTTGAAGAAAGATCAGGTGATGGAATGGAATGATGAGTGCCAGACTGCCTTTGATGAAATCAAGAGATATTTGCTAGAACCTCCAATTTTAATGCCACCAGTTGATGGAAGACCCTTGATTATGTATTTAACAGTATTAGACAACTCAATGGGGTGTGTATTGGGGCAACATGACGAGTCTGGTCGAAAAGAGCAGGCAATATACTACCTTAGCAAAAAGTTTACCGACTGTGAAACAAGATACTCACTGCTCGAGAAAACTTGCTGCGCTTTGGCATGGGCTGCTCGCCGACTAAGACAGTATATGTTGACCCATACTACCTTGTTGATTTCGAAGATGGATCCAATCAAGTACATATTTGAGAAACCTGCTCTCTCCGGAAGAATTGCAAGATGGCAAATGATCTTGACGGAATATGATATACAGTATACCACTCAGAAGGCCATTAAGGGGAGTGTTGTTACTGATCATTTGGCTCATCAAGCAGTAGATGATTACCAGTCAATGAATTTTGAGTTCCCTGATGAAGACATTATGTCTGTTACCAAAGAACCTGGACAATATGACGGACCTGAACAAGGATCCCGATGGACTATGGTTTTTGATGGTGCCTCCAATGCACATGGTAATGGTGTTGGTGTTGTGATTAGTTCCCCTGAAGGTTGTCATACCCCGATTACTGCCAGACTTTGTTTCTATTGTACCAATAACATGGCTGAGTATGAGGCATGTATCATGGGTATGCAAGTTGCTATTGATATGAAGATTCAGTTCCTTGAGAATTATGAAGGATGCAGGCTTGGATGAAGATGAGTGGATTCAGACTCGACTTGACCAGATAAATTTGATTGATGAGAAAAGGTTAGCAGCAGTTTGTCATGGCCAGATGTACCAGAAACGGATGATCAAAGCTTTTAACAAGAAGGTTAAGCCAAAGGTATATCAGGCTGGTGACTTGGTAATCAAGCGTATCATATTACCACAGGGTGATCCTAGGGGCAAGTGGACTCCAACATATGAGGGACCATTTGTAGTCAAGACAGTGTTCTCAGGAGGTGCCATGATACTGACTACAATGGATGGTGAAGACTTCCCACAACCTGTAAACGCAGACATAGTTAAAAAATACTACGCATAAAAAGAGACCCGCTAGGTTGACAGGCCTAGGCAAAAATAAGGGCATCCCGGCAAACCAAAAGGGTTTGGGCAAAAATTAGGGATATATATATAAAAAGATGTACACCCGGCAAGTCGAAAACCTGAAAAGGCGGCTTGGGCAAAAAAGGGTATCCCGGTGGATTGAAAACCTGAAAGGGCAATCCAGGCAAAAGTTAGGGATTAAAGCGTATGACTATGTCTCGTTTGGATCACTCATGAAACTGCAACCAGTTGTACTACTTACTCAAGCTCAAACAGATAAAGCTCAATCCAATCGTTTCCGTCTCAACAGCAAGAAGATGAGATACTTGAGTGGCAATAGTAGAATTGAAACTCAATAGGATTATTTCCCACATAGCTGATTCTTTTTGTAAAGCTTCATGACAAAATTCTCTTACTAGGGTTTATGTCTCCTTGTACAAACTTACCCGTGTATGGGTCACTTTTGATATAAATAAATTCCATCTTTTGAATCCAGATTCACTTTTACCCTATTTACATAAGCGAAACGTCCATTGGTTGTGTTTGAATGTATGTATGCCTTTGAATATGATTGATGTTTACCAGAAACGCATGTATGCTTTTAATATGATTGATGTTTACCAGAAATGCATGAAAATGCAGTAATAGTATTTACTAAGGACGAACGAGGGAAGGATTTCAACGAAGCTTCGCCGGTTCATCTTTACAAGACAGTTACAAACCATCAGTAGGACTAATCCATTTTCACAAAGTCTAATCTCCCCTGGAATTTATATCCATCTCTTTTATCCTCATACGGATATACGGGAAATTACTTTCCAATAAGGGCACGATGAACGAAGACGGGATGTTATACTTATCCTACTATCAAACGAAAACGAAGGTTATCTATACCCTACTATCCCCAACAACGGGAGGTTATCTATACCTTGTTATCCCCAACAACGGGAGGTTATCTATACCTTGTTATCCCCAGCAGACGGAGGGTTATATATTCTTCAACAACGAATCGGGATTTATTTTCCTTGGCCAGCAGTTGTTATACAAGGATATCCAGACACTTCCAGCAGTGTCATAGCATACATACATCATTTACATCATACCATAACATATATGTCTATAGTACATTACCTAAGTGCATCATGTCATACATGCATACATAAAGCATAAACTAATGTTGTTATACAGAATGCTACCTTGTTTTCAGGTTAATTATCCAACAAACAATCTTATGATCTTTGGGACTGCTTTATTGTAACCTCAGGGTTACTTTATCCTCCTGATGAGCTTCTTATTACTTTGGGACTGCTTTATTGTAACCTCAGGGTTATTTTATCCTCCTGATAGCCTCTCATGACTTCAAGACTGCTTTAGAGCTACTGATTGCTCTATCCTCCTGAAATCATCCTATTACTTCAAGACTGCTTTAGAGCTATTCATTGCTCTATCCTCATGAGGTCATATTACTACTTCAAGACTGCTTTAGAGCTATTCATTGCTCTATCCTCCTGAAGCCATCTAATTATTTCAAGACTGCTTTAGAGTTATCCATTGCTCTATCCTCCTGAAATTACATTATTATTTCAAGACTGCTTTAGAGCTATCCATTGCTCTATCCTCCTGAAATCATTACTTCAAGACTGCTTTAGAGCTATTGATGGCTCTATCCTCCTGAAGACATATTACATTATTACTTCAAGACTGCTTTAGAGCTGTTGATTGCTCTATCCTACTGAAGCCATTCTATTACTTCAAGACTGCTTTAGAGCTATTGATTGCTCTATCCTCCTGAAGCCATTATTACTTCAAGACTGCTTTAGAGCTATTGATTGCTCTATCCTCCTGAGGTCAGATTTATCACTTCAAGACTGCTTTAGGGTTATCATTATTGATTGCTCTATCCTCATGAAGACATGCTGTTACATCAGTATTACTCCAGACTCCTGACAGTTCTCATTATACTACTGAAGAACTTTCCCCTAGTGGCATCTTTAAGCCCACTCAATCATGTTCAACCAACCATCAATATCACTCCATGCACTGGTGAGTGCAAATTTTTGGGCTTTTGTGTTCAATCCCCTTCAACCTTCCAGGTTACGACTGGCAAATATACCAATCTAACCCCTCAGGTTTCAGAAAATTGAACAGGGGCAGCTGTTGCACCCCAAAATTTGCCCTCACAATACAAGACTTTGTGTTCCAAGAAGGTTCACAAGGTTCACAAAATTCACAATTGGTCAGAAGAGTTGACAATTCCCTCAGACAATGCACCTCCTGAGCAGTGCACCCAAAACTAGGGTTTTGACTTTAATCAGGCTAAATGGACTTCCAAGACTTCAAGTGAGCTTCATAACATCTTATATGTGTATAAGAACCCCCATGTCAAGTTTCAAGACTTTTCTCAAAAGTTTGCTCAGTCAGATGATCAGATAAGTGAAAAGCAGTCAATGCGGTTAAAAGGTCAAACTGAGGTCAACTGTGGTCAAACCAAAGTCAAACTTCATGATTTTTTTTTTTGCCAACATCAAAGAGAGGTTGGGTGAGAAATATTATCATAATAACTGTAATACCCCAAATTTTGCCCTAAGATTTGTCGTCGCATTTCATTGCATTTAATCAATTACTAACAAATTTGTGTAGTCGTTTGACTTTTTGCAGGTAAATATCATATGGCATGCATTTTTTTTCTAAAAAGTAAAAATGGCACAATTGGCAGGAGGACATGTGTAAGGAGTTATGAGTGTGAGAGGTTGAGAGTTCGAATCTCACCTTTGTCACTTTTTTTTGTTTTTATTATTTTTACTCTAAATTTTTCTATCTTTCATTAAAAAAATAACAAAAATAGTTTTTTATTATTATTTAATTATTATTTTCGTATTTTAATTAAATCATTTTTTAAAATATTATTTTTTTCACTTTTTTCTAAATTATTCATAAAAATATCCAAAAAATCATAAAATAAAAAATATTGAAAAAAATTTTGTTCTTTTTATAATATTTTTTATTTTAGGAATCAATAGGATTATTAGTTTTTATTTTAAGTTTATTTTAATTATTTTAAATTATTTAAATTTTATTTTTTCTTAACTAATTATTTAGTTTGGGCTTTAAAATGGGCTTTAGGGACATTATTGACAATTTGGTGTTAACCCTAATTTGTTCCCTATATATACATGTGTTGCCTTGTTGGAAAAAAAGGGGAGAAGGAACAAAACCTTGTTGGAAAAAAAGGGGAGAAGGAACAAAACCTAAGAGGAGTGAGTGCCGTTTGCCGTTATTTAGTTTTCTTCTTCATCCATTACTATTGTTTCTTTTTCTTCATCGTTTACCGTTATTTCTTTTCCTTCATCTATTACTGTTGTTTCTTTTTCTTCATCTTTTACCGTTATTTCTTTTTCTTCATCTATTACCGTTATTTCTTTTTCTTTATCTATTACTGTTACGTTTATATATATATAATTTTTAAATTGTTAGAGTGTATATATATAAGATTTTTGATCGAATTATGTCGATACGATGTTTGCACATTTGTGTGCATGACGCGTGACATTTGTGTTAGTTCGATCTGGTTGCGATGATCGCATTTTTGTGTGAGCAATAATACTATTTTTTGCTTAATTTCTTTTTCTTTGCGATAAATTTTGTTTCGTCCGATTTAGATCTGGTTGCGATGAGCGCATTTCTGCGTTAGCAACATTGTTGGGTATTTGGCACATTTAAAATTCATTATTGCTTTATTATTATTATTATTATTATTATTATTATTATTATTATTATTATTATTATTATTATTATTATTATTATTATCATTATTTATTATTATTATCGTTATTATCATTATTATTACCATTATTATTATTATTGTTATCATTAATTTATTAAAATTTGTTATAATATAAAAATCTGTTTTTTAAAATAAATAACATTAACATCTTTTCCAAATTAATATGAAAACCCATTATTTTTAAGAAAAAACTTTTTTTTAGATAAATTTAAAATAATAACTAAAATCTTTTTTTTAAAATAATAACTAGAACCGTTATTTATTTTATTTTATTATTGTTCAATTCAAATTTCATTATCATATTGTATCTGCTCCTCTCATGTAACCTCGCGAACTTAACAATCGCTCTTTAAATTCTGCCTTTAAATTTCTGCTTGCATGGTTTAAATTATGACATTATCTCTCTGTTTGCATGATTCAATTATCTCACGCGTTTACTATTATTTCTGTCACATTACACACATCCGAAGGTTAGGTCTAACCGTTTGGCCGCCGCGCCAATAGTCCTCAACTTCAACCCTTACAACCTCACAAACCCTAATTTTCACAAATGTCTCGCCGTGGACAAAATTACAATTTTACCCCTAGCATTAGGTCAAAGAGCCGCCGCGCTCATTTTAGGGTTTCCCGCCGTGGAATCCCTAATTTAACCCTAATTACAACTTAACATTTCAACGTAGAAATTTGGAGTTCCTACACTCCGCGTAAGCGTGTCCTTAAGGCGCGTTTATTCCCCTTGAGACCTTGACCACTGTCAAGAGATCTCTAACCTCCCTTTTGAGGGGAACTACGATTACTCTGATTCCACTCCCGTAAGGATACGTAGGCACAAGATGCGATGTCTTGCCGAGTAAACTTAGAATTAACCCCCTTTATTATTTATTATTGCTTATTTATATTTTATTTATCTTTGCTATTTAATTATTTTGCTTATTATTTTGTAATTGTTTCTTGGATGTAAAGTTGTTTAATTATTTAATTATTATTATGGTTAGTAATTAGGGAGTGTAACAACATGTATGTAATATTAAAATAAATTTAGATCACTTTTAAATAAAGATAATTAAAATAAACACGTCACACACGTAAGTCGATTTTAATCGCCGTCTCACTTCCTAAGGATATCCCTCAAGTTGCCTACGAATAATGGTTAAGTGGGGTGTATAAAGCAAGTCCCTCAAATGGAAAAATCATCAAAGTCCCTTATGGTTGCCTTTACGAATCAAGTCCCTTTCGAAAAATGATGATGGTCCCTTATATGTGCTTATTACATCCCACAATGGCCTTCAAAGTCAAATTGTCCCTCACATATCCCTTAACATCCAAAGTAAGGACTACCTACTCCATTATAGTAGGGATAGTCTTACTAAGGAAAGGATAAAGAATAAGAAAGACCTTAAAACATTAGGGTAGGCTACTCCTAGATACTTGCTCACTTCAAAACTTTTTCACACTTAAACAAATTTCCAACAAAATTTTCAAGCAAGTTTTTTTCACATCCATACACGGATTATTATTAAACTATTCTGAAATTTTTTGCTATTCACACACTACACTTTCAAAACAATTCAAAAGTGAGCTTAAGTACCTAAGAGCCCATGGATAACCATGGATGAAAAGGGTGCTAACACCTTCCCTTTTCATAACCTACCCCCCGGACCCAAAATATTCTCTAAGGTCTTTCCTGTTCTTTTATAACCTTTCCTTATGGATAAAATAAAAGTCGGTGGCGACTCTTGCTATCCGCAACATTGTTTAAAGTCAGTTCTCCCACCGTGTTACACCGAGCACTATCCCCTCGGTTACCATAAAGTGGCATTTCTCCCAATTAAGCACGAGATTTGTTTTCACACACCGTTCCAAACATGGAGAATTCGTCCATGAACACTTCCATCGTTTTCTCGATCAAGTCGGCAAAAATGGCTTGCACACATCTTTGAAAAGTCGTTGGTGCATTGCATAACCCAAAGGGCATTTTTCTATATGCGAAAATTCCAAACGGACATGTGAAAGCCGTCTTTTCGTGATCGGTCGGGTCAACCGCAATTTGGTTGTACCCGGAATAGCCATCAAGGAAACAATAGTATTCTTGGCCCGAAAGTCTTTCCAACATTTGGTCCATGAATGGAAGTGGAAAATGGTCTTTTCGAGTTGCAGTATTCAACCGCCTAAAATCAATACACATTCTCCACCCCGTTGACACCTTCGTCGGAATCAATTCATCTTTTTCATTTCGAATGACGGTCATTCCACCCTTTTTCGGAACCACATGCACGGGACTCACCCAAGGGCTATCCGAAATTGGGTAGATCATTCCCGCATCCAAAAGCTTAACAACCTCTTTCCGAACAACCTCCTTCATCGTAGAATTCAAGCGGCGTTGAGGTTGAGCTACTGGCTTAAAATCCTCTTCCATTAAAATCTTGTGCATACAATAAGAAGGACTAATTCCTTTGAGATCGGAAAGAGTCCATCCCATCGCTTCTTTATCCTTTTTCAACACATCAATTAAACAGGATTCTTCGTTTTCAGACAAAAGGTTGCTTATGATAACCGACTTCTCTTCGGTTTCATCAAGGAATGCATACTTCAAGTTAGAAGGTAACATTTTCAATTCAATGGGTGGTTTTTCTTCATGGACCTCCTTTTTCAACACTTCCTCTTCGACTTCCCATGGTTGCAACTCTTTAAGATTATCAAGTTCTCGTAAACATTCCTTAAGAGCTTGCTCTTCTTCAATGGTGAAAACGTCAAAAGAGTCATCAAGGGATAATTCCACAGGTGAGGTCACATGAATATGCTTAGATACTTCCAATGTTGCTTCTTCAACCACATCAATTCGGAAACTATAACAATTATCTTTTGAATGCTTCATAGCTTCAAAAAGATCAAAAGTGACTTCTTCATTTTGTACTCGCACTTTCATCAAACCGTCATCAACATCAATCATCATTCGAGCGGTTTTCATGAAAGGTCGGCCTAAGATTAGCGGAGCATCATCATCCTCTTCCATGTCAATCACAATGAAATCAACCGGAAATAATAATTTGTCGACTTTAACCAATACATCTTGAGCTAACCCATGAGGATGAGTAGTCGACTTATCGGCCAATTGCAACGTCATCCGTATAGCTTTCATTTCAATGTTGCCAAGCCTTTTCACAATAGACAAAGGTATTAAACTAATGCTTGACCCCAAATCAATTAGCCCTTTCCCGACATATTCATCACCGATAGTAACCGGCAAAGTAACTCTTCCCGGATCCACTTATTTTCTCGGAAGAGCCCTTTAGATGATGGCACTACAACTAGCATCAAGAACAATTGTTTCCGGCTCCGTATACCTCTGCTTTTTAGTTAATATGTCTTTCATGAACTTGGCATACTTTGGCATTTGTTCCAAAGCTTCGGCAAACGGAATGTTTATTTGTAGTTGTTTAAAAATATCCATGAACCGGGCGTAATTCCGTTCATTTTCCCTTCGAGATGGAGTATGCGGATATGGTAAGTTTTGGACCGGAGTAGTGCTCACTACCTCCTTTCCTCTAGACGCTCTAGAATTCCTCTCTTTTTTCTTCTTCACTTCCTCCACCTTCACTTTGTCACTCTTATCATTCTCTACTTCTTCACTTTCTTTACTTTCAACTTCAACCTTTTTTTCATTATTTTCAACTTCTTCCTCACTTTCCTCCTCAACTTCACCATCAATTCTGTCATCAATTTTTTTCTCGTCATTTTTTCTCTCATCCTCTTTTTTTTTTCACTCTCACTAACCAACTCCCTTCCACTTCTCATCGTGATTGCTTTATAATGCTCCTTTGGATTTGTTTGCGTGTTCACCGAAAAAGAAGGTCCGAATTGTTGTTCCGCTAGTTGCTTAGCAAGTTGTCCAACTTGAGTTTCAAGATTTTTGATTTCCGCATCGTTGCTCTTTTGATTAGCCATTGGTAATTGCATGAGTTGTGTCAATGTATCTTCCAATCTTGAAGTTACGACCGACGGTTGTTAAGGATTTTGACGGCTAGAATTACCACCCCCATAACCTTGGTTATGGTGATAGTTACTCATTGGTTGGTACCCTTGATTTGATTGATAGTGTTGTTGTGGTTGATTTTGAGAATGTTGTTGATACAGTGGTTGTTGTTGTTGCCTCGGTTGGTAATCTCGTTGATTCGCCATATAGTTTACCTCTTCGAACCCGGGAGGTGGACAAAATCCGATATCATGTTCACCTTTGCAAAGCTCACAACAAGCTATTTGTTTAGCTTTTGATGGCTCTTTCATCTCTTTGATTTGTTGAGTTAAGAGTTCCACTTGTTGTGAGATGAGTTTATTTTGTGCAAGGATAACATCATTTGTCCCTAGTTCAAGCACTCCCGGTTTCTTCAAAGTGTTTCCTCTACTCTGGCTTTGAAGGTCATTTAGAGCCATACGGTTGATGATATCCGTAGCTTCATCGAAGCTTTTAGATAACAAAGAACCACCCGAAGTGGCATCCAACAAGGTCTTACAATTTGGTTGAAGGCCATTCTTGAAAATATGGATTTGCGTCAATTCATCAAAGCCATGACCTTTGCACTTTCGAAGCATGGATTTAAATATTTCCCATGCCTCGTTCAATGATTCGTTGGCTCCTTGGGAAAACAAGGAAATTGTTGTTTTGGATTCCATGAACCAGTTGTGAGAGAAAAATCTTTCAATGAATTTCTCTTCCAACATGTTCCAATCCGTCATGACCGCCGGTGTTTGATCCAAGTACCAATCTTTGGCTTTTCCGAGCAAAGCATGTGGAAAAACTCGTTTGAATAACGGTAGCTCTTGAGCTTGATCAACTCCCGCCGCCAATGCTATCTCATAAAATTTTGTGAGAAAAGAAAAGGGGTCTTCATGGTCCATTCCGGTGAATGGACTTCCATATAAAAAGTTAAGAGTTCCCATCTTCATCTCTGCTTGCCTTCCCGTGTGGTTGGCAAACTGAGCAGTGTTTTGTGGACTGTTGATACACGAGGTAGAAATGGGTGGTGGTAGTGGTGGATCCATGATCGGTATGAAATGAGGTGGTGGTGTTGTAGAAGAACTTTCTCCTTGTTCTTGTCGTTGTCGAGTAAGTTGCCTCCTTCGTCTTGTTCTGCTATTCAGTCTCCTTGCGATTCTCTCGATCTCGGGATCAAAAAGAAGTTGGTCCTCAGGAATCTGTCCTCGCATAAAACGAAAGCTGCACACTAAACTAAACAAATTAACAAGCACAATTCAAAATTTCAAGAGTTAACAATTCAACAACTATTGCGATGCTCGCAATATCAATTCATATTCCCCGGCAACGACACCATTTTGTTGGAATCAATGGTTAAGTGTCGGATTTTTGTTATCGTCTCCACAAGGAATATGAGATATTGCCGCAGTTCGACAGTTATCGAGTTCTTAACTTTTTAGTAACGAATGGGGTTTGGTTTTTAGTAATGGTATCTTTGCATAAAAAGTAACGAATCGCGGTAAAAGGTTGATTTTACGATTTAATGAAGATTGTCAAAGTTAGGGTTCGGTAATCACTTTGCTTGTATATGTCCGATCAACAAATAACATAAACTTCTTCAGATGATAAACACATTCACAACATCCTCCCAATGTGATTATCTCTAACTCACATTGTGATTTTTCCCATTTTGATCCATTGTTGATTTCTCACACAATCTATCAAAATGACAACATTTAGGTTTAACATTTTTCGTGAACAACCACATTCGAAACTATCTCTAGCTTAAGAAAATAGAAGGATGAAAACCTAGGTCAAGAGTTGGAAAATATCTTTCGATCATAAACCAACACAAAGAGTTAAATATAAAGCAAGGTTTTCACCATATATTCATCATCCAAAAGTTTACAAATGAAGATCATCCATATACTTACAAAGCTTAATGATCACCTACATCTAACCTTGACAAAATGAAGAACTTAGCTACTCATTTTCATGGTAGCTTGTAAAAGAAGATTCGGAAGAAGGTTGATGAACATCCGAGTCAAAGAATCCAACTTGGATGAGAATCCACCTTCTTTTTGTGGATTAATATTTGGAAATGAAGAAACTAAGAGATAGAGTGTTTTTAGGTCACAAAATCTCTCTTTAGCAAAACTAGTGAAAAATATTATATATGATGATAAAGTACAAAAGCTATATATATAGAAAAAGTTGTTGTCCTGTCACGCTCGCGACTTCATTCGCCTAGCGAGCTAACAGCGAATGTTCGCTACAGCTTCGCTTAGCGAACATGCTAGCGAGGGCTAAGGAAAAGATTCTGGAATGCTTCGCTACTTGCTCGCTAGGTGCTCGCCTAGCGAGTTCTTCGCCACCTGGCTCGCTGCCAGCGAATAATGCCATTTTGCTTCTGCCCAAATCTGGGAGTGTTCGCTAGCAGCTCGCTGGATGCTCGCTTAGCGAACAACTCGCTGCAACATTCGCCAGACGTTCACCTAGCGAACATGCTTTTGCTCTTAATCTTTCTTGATTCCTTGTCAACTTTCTTGTGTCTTTAATTTTTGCTCATTCACGCTCAAATACTGCACAATAACACACAAATTAAAAGGAACAAGAGCATTTCACAACATATCGTATATCAACAAAAGCAAGGCGATTTTGAACCAAAATTGGACAAAAAGGAGCGGAAGATGTCCACATTTGATAGCTCAAATAAGCATAATTGGCCATCTAACAGTGGTATGAAGAAGGATCAGTCTACTGACATGCTTAATGTGGATGGTCTAGATTACTGGTATAGTAGTGTACTTAGTATGATTGCTTGGTAGAAGGTTATTGCTTCTGAGTTTGATCTACCTTTCTTCTACTTTGATGAATGACTGCTTGGTCTGTCAATATTCTGGCTATAAAGGAGGACTAGTAGTATTTGTGCTTCCATTTATTTTTATTTACATTTACTCTATTTTCTTTTTGTCAATTTTTGGCTTAAAAGGGGGAGTAAAGTGTTGGTTTGTTTGTTGTTTCTGATGTTAGATCAGATGTCATGACTTTATGTCATATTTATATTACTGCTTAGGAAGAGTAGTTGTTCAATTTTGTTTCCTGGATTTTTCATTGTTGTTACTGGATGATGCAACTTTTTAGGGGGAGCATGATAGTCTCTCATGCTTGCTGTTGTTGCTACCGATGTAGCTGTGTCAAGGAGAATTTATTTTTCTCTGTAGAAGGTTGTGATCTTCAGGGGGAGTGTTGGTAGTGTTGTGCTTCTGGTTGTTTTGTGATGTCAGACTAGATGTCTTGACATTATGTTTAGATGTGCTTTACTGAATTCATAAGCTATGTAATTCATGAGGAGTAAAGCTGCTGCTGTTTGCTGATGTTTGGTGAGCTTGTGATTTTCCTAATTTTTTGGTTTTCACTTGAGAGGGATGTGTGAATTTGGATAGTTCAAGTTTGGTTTTCTTGTGATTTGGGTTTTCCCCTTGAGGGAGAGCATTCTCTATGTGTGACACGGGGAGTTATGGACATGTCTGCTTTGTTGCTGCAAAGTTGCATTCTGTACAAAGCTTACATGGTTTCATGTAGCTTGTGTTTTGTGGTTCTTGCTGGTTATTGTTTGTGATTCCGCTGTGTATGCTCCTGATTTGTTCTAAGGTTGTTTTAGCCAAAATTTTCCAAAGGGGGAGATTGTAAGTTTTGTGTTGGCTGCATTTTTGCTAAAACATGTTGTTGCTACTTTATGTGTGCAAGATGTCTTGACGTGTAAATCAAACATCTCTGCAAGTTGGGTTTTTGGGTGATGCAGAGTTTCAGTACATGATTTCAAGATGGATGTCTTAACATGTTTCTACAAAACTGAACTACATTCAGTTCATAATGTTGTGATTTGTTTGTTACTTTTGCTAGCAATTTTTTGTGTTTTCTTGGTGAGATATTGATGGCGAAAATCATGGTGGAGATTTTATTTGAAACAAAAGTATTCTGTTGCATATTTAGTGGAGCTAATTGTGGAATCTTTTGTTCTATTTTCATGCCTATAATCGTGAGAAGACTTGCAGAGTTATTTGATTTGATTTAATTAAATCTGATTTTTTTTTGCTAATGCCCAAGCCCATGAAGATCATTCTCTATATAAAGACTTTTCAATTCTAATTGAAGATTAGAAAATTTGGGGTTGAGTGTGTGCATTGCTTAAGAATTAAGATAGTATTTTGTTCTGTGTTTTTGTAATTGTGAGTCATTCATTCATAAATTAGATGCTTGAACTGAACTGAGTTTATTGAGTTGCAATTGTTCACTCTAAGCTGAGGTTTTTTGCTGATAATCTTCAAACTAATTATGTTTTAGTGGATTCCCTTCCTGCCTTGGTAGCCCCCAAATGTAGGTGTTGTTTTGCATCGAACTGGGTTAACAACTATTTTATGTTATTTACATTCCTGTAATTTTTCTTTGTTCTTGTGTTAATTCTGCTGTTACAATGTCCTGACATCATATCCGACATTTGTCCACTACGTGTCAGAATTTCAAATTAGCTATAAGTCTTGCCATGAATCCAGTGCTGCATGGAAGAAGCAAGCACATTGACCCAGAATAGAATGCTTGAAGTTGTTTGATGTGACACTCAAAAGCAACTTGCAGATGTGATAATGAAGGCAATCAAAACACAATACTTCATTAATTTGAGGGATGAAATTGGTGCGTTGCTTTTTGTCATGAACGTGGAATAAGAGATGGTGTTAGAGTGTAATCCTAATTCAGTTAGTTAGGATTAATTTGGTTTGCATTTGAATTTTATTTAACTTAAGCTTGTGTATATAAGCTAAAGCTTAATTTAAGTTTGTTAGAGATTCATTTATAGTATTCGTCTTTGCATCTAATAGTAAAAGTTAGTTAGAACAAACACACACACACACTCTCTCTCACACACACACAAACCGATCCAAATTAAATTACATGCAATTGGATCGGATCATAATGTATTTTTTAATCAATTATCTAAAACCAACTGAATCACAAAAAAAAATTATTTTTGAATCGGATGAATTTCAACTCAAAACCGATTCAAACGGCACCACACCCTACCTAGAAGTATAAGTAAGTGAATTAAATGTAAATATTTTTTTTGTTGAGAATTTAGATATGAAATAATTAAAAATTATAAAGGCTGATTTTTTTAATATAAATTATGTATTTCCAAGAGAAATTGTTCAATCAAAATTTGTCAATTTTTTAATGCTAAAGATTTAATACAACCACCATTTTAGAAAAATGAATAATGTGTACATAATAATTTAGTTATGAATTGAAAAAAAGTATTTAAAAATTAGAATTTATTTATTATCAAAATAAGATTTCATAAAGATACAAACATTAACTTTTAATTGTGATTAAAAAGTTAATTAGCATTTATAATCATATAATCCAAAATCACCATGAACTAGTAGGTTTATCCTGAGCTAGTATTTATAATTTGCTTTAAATTATTAGTTGCTTTTATGCTACTATGTTTATCAACTAAGCAGTAAATTATCATGTCCTAGTTGCCATATAATCCACTAAATAATGTTCACACCAGTGACTTTTTAAACAATTTGTTGGACCATCAATTAAATAATCGGTTACTTCAATATTAGTGCACTATCAGTATCACGCATTAAATTCTTTGTATAATAACTTACTTTGTCACGTTAACTATTCGAAATTTCAATATTCAGCCTAATAATTCTAACCTCCTAGTATTAATTACATTAGCTTTATTTGTTTTTGCCTTATTCTTGGCACATTTCCCCCTTTTTCTAGAGCAGTTTAATGCTATCATTGACAAAGTCGCAATGCTATTCTCATACAATTTATCACATTAAAATATATAAACACCAAGGTATATATATTAAAAATGCAAGAAAAAGGAAAATAATTTGTCTGTTTATTCGTGTATATAAGATGTCTTTGTTTTTTACTTTTTTTTTTTTTTTGCGTTGCACAAATTTGATTAGAATATATTTACATAATTTTTTTGTCAGGGGTAAATATATTTTTTAGTAAATAAATTATTTGGTTTGGTTAGTCTTTCACAATTTTTTTTTTTTTTATAAATAGTTGTATATGGTTTGAATACAATCTTTTTAATTACAAAGGTTAAATAGGTTTTTCTTCCGTAAAAATAACCAAAAATCATTCTAATGTTTTCTGTGCATAACCAGGATATCTATTTGATCTAATGGAAGTTGGTGTGTTATGTCACATCACTTAAAATCAACATTATATTTAATTGAAAAAAAAAAGTTAGATTGTGGGGGTTAGAAATCTTCCTAAAATAATATTGAGAATATGATAAATGTGAGTAGTGTGCGTAATAGTTTCACATTGGTTAAAAATATAGAAACTTAAGCATTTATAAATAAGAGAATTCGTCCACCTATCACTTAGGATTTTGACTGAATATGTAGTGTGTGTTTTACAGCGGCGCCACAAAAGTGGTAAATAACATTAGTACTTAATTTGATGGGATATTAGTTTTTATAAGTTTGTCATTATTAAATTTGATGCTAAACTAATAATGACACAAAAGCATGTTGATTCATTTAAGTTCAATTTTATGCTCCCTCTTTTTGAAATAGAACATCTGGTGAGTGAGTGCATAAGCCAGAAAAGAAGAAAGTTTGTTTAACCAACAAAGATGTCAGAGGTGTACACCTTTACAAAGTAAAATTCATTTAACCAACAAACATGTTACAAACACGTGGAAGGATAAAGGTTTTACAGCAATGAGAATATACTACAGAAAAATGCAGCACATCAGAAGCTATTCTACAATAAAGTAAACACATTTACAAAGTAGAATATGATGTTTGGTTTAAAAATAACACAGTTAAACTGAATATGAATGCTCTAGAGGCATAAGCATATGATAAGAAAATATGAACCCATAATCCCACTATTAAACTCAGAATATCAATCGTGTTCTTTCAAGGGCCTCTTATTTTAAAGCAATAATATTTTTTTATAAAATTTCGCTATGGTTTGATGTATGTTTTACTAGCAGGACAATAGTGTGGTTTTTTTTTACCCCAATACCCCATTTTGAAACCAATAATACTAATATATTCTATGTTAAAAAAAAATAATATAAGTGCCCTACATTAAGAACCGGCTCGTCCACTAAAATGGCAAGCAGGTGAAAGAAATGGTTGCTACGTAGGTGCTCGCCCAATGAGATGGCAAGTATATGAATGACACTTTTTTTGTTTTTTTATTTTTTTATTTTATTTATTTAATCAAATCTTTAATAATTTTAATAATAAAAATCATATTATAAAATATGTTATACTAATTTAATAATAAAATATTAATTAATAATATATTATAATAATAAAAAATATTATACTTTATTAATTTAATGAATAAATACTAATTAAAATTACATTATAAGATTAAAATATTTTATGCTGTTTTAATATAATAATTAAATAAAAATTAAAAATATATCATAATAATAAATAAAAATTTGTTGTATTAATTAAATACAACAATAAAATATATTAAACAAAAATACATGTTACATATACATTTGATCAAAAATGGCCCCCTGTGTCACACCTAATGGTCCTTCTTTGTTGATATCCCCTGCTCAAATGTTCATTTGCATTTGTTGTAGGTGATTGAGATGAGTCGGAAGACATGTCTTCATTGTGATGTGTTGTAGGGGAGTTTGCCTGCCTTGAAAAGGGTTCTGCTTGTGTTGATGGTTGCTCAGCGAGAATATCATCAATGTTAAAATCTGACATTTGCATCAGTTGATCCTTTGTCAGCAAAATTTTTTGGAATGATTGTGATGGTTGTGGTGGTTGTGGATAGGTTTCGGTTGGGTTTGTTAGAGGGTTGGGTAGTAGACGTCACTGTCGCTACTGCGAAAATCGGCGCCGGCATGACAGAAGAGTCACCACCGTGCGTTATTTATCCCAATGGAGGGAAAGGAAACGCTCGAAGTAAACCTCGCAAAAAACGGGAAAGGTATGGTCGTCGCAACCAAAACCTGGATTCGGGAGTCGGTTACGCAGGGGGAAGGTATTAGCACCCTTCACGTCCGTCGTACTCGACGGGATCCACGCTTGGTGTTTATAAGGAAAAGGGTGTGTTTATCTATCTACGCTAGTGGTCAGTCTGAAAATAAAAGAAAAGGACAGGACTCGACAGAACATACGGTGTTCTGGGCCTACGTACTCCCTCGTGCAATGGAAAAGTCAGAGTCAACGTAGTTCGACTACCTACGTCTAGACGGGGGGAAGGTTGCTCGCCAGGACGTCGCGTCCTGTGCCTACGTACTTCCACACGGCATGGAAGATCAGAGCAAACGTAGTTCGGGCTACGCACGACACAAGCTGTTCAAGTGTTTTTTTTATGGGAAAATGCACCTTAACCAAGGGTTTTCACAGTCCAGGAGGACAAAAGGTTTTGATGTTTGTTCAAATCTTTTGACGGAAGAAATGAATTCACTTTTGTTTTATCCCTTATTAAGTGTTTTTCTGTTGTTTTGAGAAAGGAAAGAGACACCCTAAAACTATGGTTGGAAAGGGGACTCTACCTAATGTTATCATGCCTGGTTAACCAACCTAATGTCTATCATAACTCCTCCACAGCAGAGAAGTTAGAGTTCCTAAGGGATCATGGCAGCAAACAGGAAACACTGCAAAATAAAGAAATACTGGAAATATGCATGAATGCAACAACCAAACAAGCAAGGCACAAAGGCCACAAACCACAGAGGCAAGGGAGCTCAGCTCTACCAAATACCAACAAGCAAAGCCACTCAATAACAATCAAGCAGAAGGAGGACCACCTCAACTTCTCATGCACACAAAGCCTATTTCTAAGATGCACCTATCTCAGAAATATCTAGATGAACCCCTAAGTCTAATGCAGCACAGCACCACACAAGTCAATCAACACAAAGAGAAGGCTAACCAGCCTGACAACTCCTATCCAAAAGCAAGAAACTACCCCTGAGCAGGACCCTAAACAACCCTAATCAAACCTATGAACAAAGCCCCTAATCAAACCCCTGAGCAAAACCCTAAAGCAAAACCCTAATCTACCCTAAAGGGAGAAATCAATCCCATTCTTCAAGCTCCAAGACAAGCTTACCAAAGAAAGGGAGCTAAGTAGGCAGACTCATAGTGCCTTCCTCAGGAAAGTACTAGGAGGTTCCTACTTAGGAATCATATCCCATGTGGCTCAACAACTGTGAATGGTTTACATTCCTCCTCAGGAGAGACTAAACTCACATGAAGGCTCCAACACCATTGGATACTTGAGGAATCCTACATGAACTAAGGGAACTAAGTGGACAGACCCATAGTGCCTTCCTCTGGAAAATACTAGGGGGCTTCCACTTAGGAATCATATCCTATGTGGCTCAACAACTGTGATCGGTTTACATTCCTCCTCAGGAGAAACTAAACTCACATGAAGGCTCCAACATCATTGGATACTTGAGAAATCCTACATGAACTAAGAGAACTAAGTGGACAGACCCATAGTGCCTTCCTCTGGAAAATACTAGGGGGCTTCCACTTAGGAATCATATCCCATATGGCTCAACAACTGTGAATGGTTTACATTCCTCCTCAGGAGAAACTAAACTCACATGAAGGCTCCAACATCATTGGATACTTGAGAAAGAGGTGAGCAGAAAGAATGACAGACATTCATAGTGCCTTCCTCAGGAAAGTACCATAAATTTCCCTCAAACTTCGGGATCTCAAACCTCACAGAAAGAGAGCAAGCTCCTAGAATAAGTCTTCAATCCATGCATCCTTGCAAGCTCCATCAAGTATTCATCCAGCCTCCACCTTCAAGAAGAAACCACAGGCCCTCAAACCAAAAGAAACTATCTCTGAAGTTCAACCACAGTTGAACTTCAAAGTCAGAAGCCCTCAAGACTTCTCATATTCTCAAGCTCAAGCAAAAATAGAAAAACAACTTCTGAAAATCCACCAAAATTCTAGGGGAAACCTGCATGCCTCTATGATCCCAAGATCAAATCTCAAAGCCTAAGTCAACTTCTAAGGCTACTAAACAATCCCTAACATATGAATGGTCAAGGGTTAACCAGTAAGTTATGAGGTCTCTACTCTCTAACCCTAAAACAACATCAATTAATTTCTACAAAATCCACAAAAATCCTATGGGGAGCATGCATCAGTCTAGTACAACATACTAAAAAACTAAAACAAAATTCATTACCAAGCGGAAGAAATAAAATTAGCAAGGCAGACACATCACAAACCAATTATTCAATACCAATTAAAATACAAAAATGCAAATAAAAATGAAAATGCATGATCAATTCAATATTTTTGCACCATAAAATTCTAAATTGAATTATAAATCTATAGAAAAAAGAAGGGAATTAATTGGATCATCCTACTATTTTTTATGAAATATTTTCTAACATGAATAAAACAAAGAATATTAAAAAAGAAATAAAACAAAAGGGGGGTGTGGCGATAGCAAAACCCTAGTTGTTTCAGACTGGGCCCAAATATGGGGGGGTGCACGTAGCAATTGGGACAAAGGCCCAGTCACCATTCAGTTTCAATAGCCAGGGGGGTGAAATGAGTAAAACGGGGATAGTGATAGCAAATTCATCGTTTGGGCCCAGCCCAAACTCAAACCCTAACCCAATCAGACAACTAACAAAACCAAACTTTCTCCCCCAAAATTCGTTCACTGTTCACCTCAACCCTAATGCGCCGTTCTCTCCCTACCTCTCTCTCAGACCATTCTCTGAAGAAACCTCTCACACATTTCACAAACGCTTCCCAAACCCTAACAAAACCTTCATGAAATCACCCATCGATCTCGCTCTAATCCTCTCTCTGAAACGAAAACAAACTACACCACGACCTTATCCACCTAAATCTGCTTGAATCAAGACAGAACTAACCTAGCAGTCGGAAAGAAGAAGGCGAACGGAATCAAGTGAACGCACCTGGATATGGAGCAAGCTCGAGGAATTCTGGAAGCCTTCTGGAGAGTTCTTCGTGGATTCTTGAAGATCAACAAACCGGACGATATCTGAAGACGATCTGGGAGCTTTGAAGGTCTTCCAGGGATGATTGAAGATCTACGCTGAAGATGGCTCTGAGCGAGAATCCTGAAGGAGATCTGGAAAAGCAATACGCAACAACGCTCTTGGAAGATGAAGATCCTGGAACTCTTCTCGAAGACGACGTTGATGACGAAGCTTCTACGGAGGGCTTTCAAAAATCTGGAAACGGAAGACAAATGAAAATGAAAGAAACGTGAGTGTTCTTTCTCGTTTGAAGAAGATCTGGTGAAGCCCCAACGAACTGATGCGAAGCCGGTGTAGGCGATGAACTTGATGAAGTTCTTGCGAGGAGATCTCTGGATGAACACCTAAAGTGAAGATCTAATCTTGATTTTCTGGAGAAGACGTATGAAGGTCCCGATGAACTTTCCGGCGATGGTAGGAATTCTCCGATGAAGGCCTGGAAAAAGGTAGACGAGAAGATCGGAGTGAAACTTGGATTGCTGGGAAATTTTCAGATTCCGGCGAGATTACCGGCTTCCGGTGACCGTTGCGGTGGAGGAAGGCGTCCGGGCCGGTGGCTGCATGGCCGACGGTGAGGGGATTGAGTGGGTTACAGGTGTCGTTGGGGAAGGGGGAGAGACTGACGCGTGGCAGGAGGAAGGAGAGGGAGTAGGCACGTGTGTGAGCGTGCTGGCAGGGAGAGAGTGGGTGGATTGAAACGTGGCAAGAGCTGGGAAGGAAAAGAGAGGGACGCGTGGGTAGCCTCTTATATAGCCACGTGGCTGGACAAAAACAGACAAAAATGATAAACTGGGCCTCCAAACACAAAACTGGGCCCAAACGAAAATTAGCTCTAAAAATCTGAATTAAAATGAAATAAACCTAATTAACAACTAATTAAAGACTTAACCTAATTAACTAGTTAATACTCAACTAACTAATCCGAAAATTGAGACTAATCTAATCTAATTAATTCTAACAAACTCTAATAAGACCCTAAACACAAGATTAAAATCCTAACTAACCTCTATTAAGTCCTAATTAACTCTAATAAGAGAATTAACCTAAAAAACTCTATTAATTCCAATTTAAATCTAAACTAATAAAACTAAACAATCTATTAAAGTTCTATTTAATATCTAAAAATATATAATGATTTGTTCTAAAAATCTATTATCTACTAATATCTATTAAAAATAAAAGAAAAACTCCATTAATTTCTATTTAAAAATCCTAATAAAAGAAATGATCACATTAAAAATTCTATTTAATACCTACAGAAAGGATTTAGACCTATTTAAAATGATTAAAGCTAAAAAGTATTAAAAGAAATCTATCTAAAATTCTGAAAAATCTATAAAACCTATTTAAAATCTACAAAAGGCTATTAAATCCTAAAAAAACAAACAGAGGCAAATAACCAACATAAAAGAGAGCGCGAGACCAGGTCGAAGCAAACAGTAAACCCCGGGCATCAGAATATCCCAAAAACCACCATGTAAGCTGAAAACACCGAGAAGCGCATAATTTCCTGAAAATGAAACCCTGATTATCTAGACTGGATCTGAAATATCCGGTAGGTGAAAACCAAGCTGTAACCCTAACATCCTCTGTCTGTGCACAAATGTCATGCATCTGATATGCGAATACGAATTTAACCACGAACCAGGTAGGAGAACCGGTTGGTCAAATTTTAGGGTGCAACAGCTGCCCCTATTCAAACGGCTTGGACCCAACTGGATGAAGAGCGAACGACCTTCAGAAAATCGAGGTACGAGACGGTTGAATACCGATAAACCCTGAAATTTGCCAACCGCAAAAATAAATTGCGCACATCACTGCTTGGGGAGAATTAACCAGGGAACTGATTTCCGTTGCCACAGCGACAACTAAACACCTATCCATCAACCTGCTTATGAAATAATCTGATATTGTCCATAGACCATCCCATTCTGAAGAAGAGGGTACACACTAACCAGTGAGAAATTGTTGATCTCCCTTATCAACCTTTCGTATCCTGAAGAAACGAGCAAACACTTAACCAAACGAGACAATGCTGATTTCACTTATCAACCTTCTGTTCGTACCTGAACGAGCATCCACTAAACAGCGAGAAAATGTTGATTTCACTTACCAACCTTCCGTTCGTACCTGAACGAGCATCCACTAAACAGCGAGAAAATGTTGATTTCACTTACCAACCTTCCGTTCGTACCTGAACGAGCATCCACTAAACAACGAGAAAATGTTGATTTCACTTACCAACCTTCCGTTCGTACCTGAACGAGCAGCCCTGCGGGGACACGATAAACTTAACCAAGCAAATCTGAGAGGACAATTCTGACGATGGCCGTCAAATACCTATTCTGGCAATAGATATCCTGAAAACACTCCGCTGGGGAAATTGGGAACTTAACCAAGCACCTTGACGAGAATAACTTTGTTGGAAAATACGAGGAACTTAACCCAGCAACTCCGTGGCGAATACCCTGCTGGGGACTACGAGGAACTTAACCAAGTAACTCACTGAAGTAACGCCCTGCTGGGGAATATAACTCTGCTGGGGAAACTACGGGTAACCACCCAAAAATCTGCATTACCATCTTCTAACGCTGACACCACAACATCCTGAGAAAGACTCAGCTGGGGGGAAGAAGGTGCTTGACCAAGCAAACTCTGCTAAGGGAGTATGACATGACGAACACGATCACTGCGTGTCTGACCCCCTACGTAATCCTCATAACACGATGAACACGATCACTGCGTGCCCTGCACAACCAACCTCTTGACAGGAGGAAACACGATCACTGCGCGCCCTGTGTCGCAAACCAAACATATCGGATGAATACAATCACTGCGTACTTTACCACAATCCTCTTGACAGGAGGAAACACGTTCACTGCGCGCTTTGTGTCGCAAACTAAACATATGCACATCTTCGTGAACCACGATCTCACTTATCGACAGAGAAAATACCTGAGGCTGGACGGGTAATCAATCCTGCTTATGTTTCCAAATGCACATGTTTGATAATGCCGTAATGCTTCCACACTGCATGGAAATGCTATGTATTCGTGTAAAATGCAAGTGCTTATGATGCATACTTATGCAAAGAGTTACTTCAGCAAAATAAATGCTGAAGACAGACTGGATCCGCTGGGGATGACCGGAATACTACCGGAACACTTCCAACAAGATAAATGTTGGAAAGATGAACTAACTCCGCTGGGGATGACCATCCTGCTGGGAAAGTAACTCACAAACTCAAAACTTCAAACTCTGCTGAAAATGATCGTCCTGACGAGGAATGATCAACTTGTTGGGGAAAGAGAAAAGCAATCCTGGAAACTGCTTTCAGAAGGTATTAACACTCTGATTACGCCCTGTGGGGATAATTCATCCTGCTATCACTGAGCTGGGGATTGACCGGTGTGCTCTGATTCGCACTACACAATATTCTTCAGGCGAGTTAATCATGTCCGTCTCGACCCTTGCTGGGGAGGACTCTGCTCTGCTTGATAAGCCAATCCTGAACTATTGAAGATACATTGATCTTTTCCCTTGACGCAATCTCCACTCTCCTGGGGAGACAACATTCAATTTTGCCTGGGGCGACTTCACAGGGGAAAGACACAACATTCATCCTCTGGAGAGGGTACCAGCCTGCCATGGACTCTGGAGGGGAACTTTGCGAGCTTTTGAATACCTGCAAAAGTCAACAAGCAAACACAAGACAATCTATGCAAAAAGAAACATCTTAGTAATCATCCATGACAACCATTCAGGTAATTTCCGGTTTTAACAATCATCGGTCGAGGCCTGCCTGTTTACACATATGCAAGTTTATCAAAAACATCGGCGTTTTTTTACAAACAAAACTGTAAAAGTTAAAACCAAAGTCACACACTACACTGAATAACACACTTTATTGATAACGGCCTGAAAATAGGCAAGATTTGTACATCAGATGCAACTCCTGAAAAGAGGTAGTCACACATAAACAAAATGCAGAAATGTACAAAGATACAGAATAAAATTTGTACACATGTCGGCAACGTGTTACAGACGAACACCATGAGCTAATCCTCCTATGACTCGCCGGACTCTGACGCTTTTCCTGATCTCTGTCTTCGGAAGAGATTGCTTTGGATGGTCGACTCCCTCAGATTCTCCCAAACCACTAGACAATCAAACTTGGACCGCAATCATTTGCTTCTCAAATCCCTAACTTTTGCGTGAATCGCCCTTTGCGGGTTTTCAATTCACCGGGATACCCCTTTTTGCCGAAGCCGCCCAGTGTAGGTTTTCAACTTCGCGGGTGTACATTTTTTCATTTTATCCCTAACTTTTGCCCGAACCTTTTTATTCTGTTTTTTTGGTTCGCCAGGATGCCCCATTTTTGCCTGGACTCTCTTTTTACTGTCCAGCGGGTCAATTTTTAAGCAAAGTATTTTTTAACTGCGTCCGAGTTCACAGGGGACGAAAAGTCTTCACTATCCATGGTGGATAACAATAAGGCCCCTCCGGAGAAGACCTTTCTCACGACGTATGGACCTTCATAATTGGGAGTCCATTTGCCCCTGTGATCCGATTGCGGTGGGAGAATCTTCTTCAGCACAAGATCACCCGTCTGAAAGCTTCGAGGTCGAATCTTCTTGTCGAACGCTTTCTTCATCCGGCTTTGATACAGCCTACCATGTGCAATTGATGCCAGTCTCTTCTCATCTATCAAGCTCAGCCGGTTCAATCTATTTCTCACCCATTCTGCCTCATCGAGCTGAACATCAAGCAAAACCCTCAAAGATGGTATCTCAACCTCCAATGGCAGGACTGCCTCCATGCCATACACCAGTGAGAATGGAGTTGCCCCGGTTGATGTACGCACCGTCGTGCGATAACCGTGCAAAGCAAACGACAACATCTCATGCCAATCCTTATATGTTACCACCATCTTCTGAACAATCTTCTTTATGTTCTTGTTGGCCGCTTCAACAGCGCCATTCATCTTGGGTCTATACGGAGATGAATTATGATGCTCGATCTTAAACTCCCGACAAAGATCCTTCATCATCTTATTATTCAAGTTCGAACCATTATCAGTAATGATCCGTTTAGGAATGCCGTATCTGCAAATTATATCCCTCTTGATAAATCTGGCCACCACCTGTTTCGTCACGTTGGCGTAAGATGCTGCTTCCACCCACTTGGTGAAGTAATCAATCGCGACTAGGATGAAGCGATGCCCATTAGAAGCAGTAGGCTCAATCTTGCCAATCATATCAATTCCCCACATGGAGAAAGGCCACGGAGAAGCCATAACATTCAGTGGACTGGGTGGCACATGGATCTTATCAGCATAGATCTGGCACTTGTGATACCGCTTGGCGAACTTGAAACAGTCTGTTTCCATCGTTAACCAATAATACCCCGCCCGCAACAACTTTCGGGTCATAGCATGCCCACCAGCATGTGTAAATTGGCTTCCTTCTTGTCTACACACTGGAGGAGTACCAAATCGTGGTTCCTTCTATACAGAACGCCGTCGGGATTCAGATAGAAGTTGCCTGCTAATCTCCTTAGAGTCTTCTGATCACGACTGGATGCCCCAGCCGGATATTCCTTGTTCTTCAGGAAATTCTGTATGTCGAAATACCAAGGTTTACCGTCGGATGCTTCATCAATTGCAAACACAAAGGCCGGCCTATCGAGGCGAGATATGACAATCCTGGGAGCCTCGTTCCAGTAGTTGACCTTATACATCGAGGATAATGTTGCAAGGGCGTCTGCCATTTGATTCTCTACCCAAGGTACATGATGAAACTCCACCTTATCAAAGAAAGGTAGCAACCTTCTCGCATAATTCATGTACGGTACCAGATTAGGTTGGCGTGTCTCCCACTCTCCCTTAATCTGATTCACAACCAAAGCTGAATCCCCATATACATCCAGATTCTTGATCCTCAGATCGATAGCCTCCTCCAACCCCATAATACAAGCTTCGTATTCGGCTTCGTTATTCGTCACTGGAAAAGTCAATCTGGCTGTAAACGGGATGTGTGACCCGCGGGGAGTTGTAATGATTGCCCCGATCCCACTACCGTACGAATTAACAGCCCCATCAAAAATCAATTGCCACTGGGAACTCCGCTCAGGACCCTCATCAGGCAACGGCTCATCACAATCTTTAGCCTTCAAGTACATTATGTCCTCATCAGGAAACTCAAACTTCATAGGCTGATAATCCTCAATTGGCTGTTCGGCAAGATATTCGGACATAACACTTCCCTTAATGGCCTTCTGGGAAACATACTGGATATCGTATTCTATCAATACCATCTGCCATCTAGCAATCCTTCCAGAGAGCGCTTGCTTTTCAAACACATACTTGATCGGATCCATCTTGGATATCAGCATGGTTGTATGGTTCAGCATGTACTGTCTTAGACGTTTGGCAGCCCACGCCAATGCACAACACGTCTTTTCGAGCATAGAGTATCGAGATTCACAATCCGTGAACTTTTTACTCAAGTAGTAAATTGCATGCTCTTTCCTTCCTGTCTCGTCATGTTGACTGAGAACACAACCCATACTGTTCTCAAGAACCGTCAGATACATAATCAGCGGCCGTCCTGCTACTGGGGGTATCAACACCGGAGGTTCCTGCAAGTATTCTTTTATCTTTTCAAATGCCCTTTGGCAATTGTCGCTCCAGACCACCGCTTGATCTTTCTTTAACAGTTTGAACAAAGGTTCACACGTGGTCGTTAGGTGAGAGATGAACCTAGCAATGTAGTTCAATCTCCCTAAGAATCCACGGACTTCTTTTTCTGTTCTCGGTGCTGGCATTTCTTGTATTGCTTTTATTTTTGCAGGATCGACCTCGATTCCTTTCTTGCTCACAATGAACCCCAGTAGCTTCCCGGATCTCACTCCGAAGGTACACTTGTTAGGATTCAGCCTCAGCCTGAACTTCCTCAGCCTCTTGAACAACTTCAGCAGATTAACCAGATGTTCTTCCTCTATTTGAGACTTGGCAATCATGTCATCGACATACACCTCAATCTCTCTGTGCATCATGTCGTGAAAGAGCGTGGTCATAGCCCGCTGGTACGTTGCCCCGGCATTTTTCAAACCAAAGGGCATCACCTTATAACAGAAGGTTCCCCACGGGGTGATAAAGGTCGTTTTTTCCATATCCTCCGGAGCCATTTTGATCTGGTTATACCCTGAAAATCCATCCATGAAAGAGAATACCGAAAACTGAGCCGTATTGTCAACTAACACGTCAATATGCAGCTGCGGGAAATCATCTTTCGGGATCGCTTTGTTTAGATCCCTATAATCAACACACATTCGAACCTTGCCATCTTTCTTTGGCACAGGCACGATATTAGCGACCCAGGTGGGATAAGTGGTGACAGCCAGGAATCCAGCATCCCATTGCTTCTGCACTTCTTCCTTTATTTTTACAGCCATGTCAGGACGAGTCCTTCTGAGTTTCTGCTTCACAGGCGGGCAATCTTCCCTCAACAGCAGACGATGAACGACCATATCGGTATCCAAACCTGGCATGTCCTTGTAGGACCAAGCAAATATATCACTGTATTCGCGCAGCATCTCAATAAGCTCTTGCTTGATGTCAACCTGCAACGCGGCCCCTATACGGATATTCCTGACGCATTCTTCAGACCCTAAATTGACAATATCAATCTCTTCCTGGTGAGGTAGAATGACTCTCTCCTCTTGCTTCAACAACCGACTCAGCTCTTCTGGTAAGTCACTATCCTCAACAATCTCCTCCTCAGCTTGGAAGATCGTATGTTCGAAGTCTAAACGAGTCATAGGAGGTCTTTGGTCGATGTCATCTGAAAATTCATGAATCCTGCGAGGGAAACGGTTAAGTGCTTCAAAATGATATACAAGCGAAATACATAACCACGCTGTCATTTTATTGAAAAATAAAAAAAAAAAGAAAGAAAAGGATCACAACATTTGAATGTAAAAAACACCTTCATTTATTGATCATGCAAACATACAGGTAAATAGTTAGGCCCTAAGACAAAGTCAACGATGCCCCGAGCAAGGCATGTGATCATACAATGACTTAAAAAACAATGCATTACTGTTTGGTGACTTGGATGACGTCCTGGATGGACCAGTTGCCTAGGCTTTGCCCTGGTGTGCTGGGTCGAATCCATGCGTCCATGTCGTAGTCGCTATCCACTTCTTCCGTATCAGACACGGCATTGATCCTTTCAAAGCTAACCCCTCCGGGCGTGAACACCACAGGTCCCTTGTACTTAGGCGCGCTCTGTGAGGGAGATGGGCGGTACCCCAAGCCATACCTATCTTGCTTCACTGGTAGGTCCAGAACCTGCCCCCACTTCTGAGTCTCTCCCGCTTGCACCAACGCCTTGGCTTCTTTATATGAGGAGACGGTCACCTCTTGCCCTTCACTCTTTAACGGAGCTTCTTCTTTAACCTTCACCCCTTCGAACGCCTGACACAGCGTTTCATGAATCTCTCCATCTACCTCCACGTATTTGAAGGAAGACAAATGACTGACTAAGATATCCTCTTCGCCACACACCGTCACAATACTCCCCTCAACCATATACTTCAGCTTCTGATGGAGCGTAGAAGTTACTGCCCCAGCGGCATGAATCCAAGGTCTCCCGATCAAACATCTATATGCAGGCTGGATGTCCATGATGTAAAACACTGTATCAAACACCTCCGGACCTACCTGGATGGGTAACGTTACTGACCCGAATACCGGCCTCCTTGTTCCGTCAAAGGCCCTCACCACCAAATCACTAGGTGTGCACAACAACCCACGGGTATCCAATTTCAACAGGGCTTTCTTTGGCAACACATTCAACGAGGATCCAGTGTCCACCAGCACATGGGATAAAATCGTGCCCCGACATTCGATAGAGATGTGCAAGGCATTATTGTGATCACGCCCTCGAGGCGTTAGGTCAAAATCCGTGAATCCCAGCCCATGCCCAGCGTTAACATGTGCCATAACTCCCTCCAGTTGATTGACTGAAATCTCTTACGGCACGAAAGATGTCTCAAGTACCTTCAACAGGGCATTTCTATGCGCCTCAGAACACAACAACAGCGATAATATGGAGATCTTTGACGGGGTCTGCTGCAGGTGCTCTACAATCTTGTAGTCACTTTTGCGAATCAATCTCATGAATTCTTCCACATCTTTGATTATCGGTTCTTTCTCCTTACTCCCCGAAGATTCCCCCTCAACAACTTTGTTCTTACCCCTGGCGAGCCTCTCTGCCTCGACCTCAGGTGAAGTGAAAATTCTCCCGCTCCGGGTTATACCACCCGCTCCCACTATGTTATCTACGGATCCCGCTGGCGGATCATTCAAGTCAATCTTTTCCCCATTGCAATACACTTCAGCACCGTAGCTCCACGGGACTGCCTTTGTGCTCTCATAAGGGACTGGCTTAGCCTTGGTAATAGTAATGGTCGGCCTTTTCGATGATGCCGAAATCGTCACTAACTTGAACGGAATAATGATCGTAGCAACCTCACTGCGCTCTTTTCCAGATTCTGTCTCAACAAACTTCTCTCGCCCCACAGACCTGTCAAACTGCAGGATTCCTTCGTCAATCAAACTTTGAACTCCCCTTTTCAATTTCTCACAGCCCCCAGGTTGAACCAAACAGTCAGCACACTCTTCACTGCATCCGGGATAGACACCTTCTTTCAATAAACGCTGCTTTACGTAACTCAAAGGGGTTTTCAGCTTGCTCACTTCCGAAACCAAGTCCAACTCATCATCTGCCAGGATTGCATTGGCCCCAGCCCCACCATGCTTGGGCATTGGCTGTTGCGTGATATTGGGACCATCCTTCCCGAAGTTAATAGCCGTACTATCAAGCAAATCCTGTACTTTATGCTTGAAAGCTAGGCAATTTTCAATATTGTGCCCCGGTGCACCCGAATGGAAGTCACAATGCTCATTAATATCATACCCGACCGGTGGCTGGCCGGTTGGTGGTGCTAAGGTCCTCTTCTCGACTAGCTGCAATTTCAACAAAGCTTGAAGAAGTTCTGCATATGATACCGGCGGTACCTCGAATACTCTCCTCGGTCGTGGGTTCTGAAGTCTGCGCTGATTATTATTTGGCTGCTGCTGAGCCTGCTGCTGAGGTTGTTGTCTCTGCTGCTGAGAAGGCCCTGGAATGGTTACACTTGCAACCTGCGACTGCTGATGCCAGTTCTGACCTCTATTTCTCCGTCGAGCATTGTATACAGCGTTGGTATCACCCTGCCTTTTACCACCAAACGTCTTCTTATTACCTCCTGCGGAACTGGACTCACCCGCTTGAATTTTACCAATCTTCACCCCGTTTTCATTGCGCTCCCCCATCAAGATCAACTCAGAGAAGGTACTCATCGAAAAATTGAGCAACCGATCATAGTACATTCCAGAGAAAGTTCCTATGAACATATCCATCATTTCGCGCTCCACCATCGGAGGGTGTACCCTAGCAGCCAGATCTCGCCATCTTTGGGCGTATTCCTTAAAGCTCTCGCTAGGCTTTTGAGACATGCTCTGCAGCTGGACTCGGTTAGGGGCGAGATCACTATTATATTGATAATGTCGAACAAAAGCCTCTGCCAGCTCTTTCCAACTCCTGATCTGAGTAGGCTCCAAGCACATGTACCACTCCAGCGATGGCCCTGACAGGCTATCCTGGAAGAAGTGCATTAGCATCTTTTCATCCTCAGAATACGCGGACATACGCCTGTAAAACGCGCGCACATGCACCCTAGGGCATGTATCCCCTTTGTACTTATCAAATGACGGCGCTTTGAATTTCAGCGGGACCCTCAGCCCTGGGACCAGCCCCATATTTGACATATCCAGCCCGAGAGCATTCTGGCTGGCTAATCCGTTCACTTTCTCTTCTAGCAATCTCATCCAATGGTTGCCATCTCTAGCTCTTTCATAACCCTCATTCTGACCAGAGAACACATCCTCCTGACGATCCTCCCAGCGAGGTACTGCATCGTATCCAACATAATCTGCATCACGGCCTGGACCCGTTTGGAAATACCTGGGGTCGTACCTCAGATTGCCCATCTCTTGAGCGTTGTATGCACCAGTTCCATATCCAAGATTACCATAACCATAGTCACCAAACCCATCCTTGGTGCCAGCAATGTTGCCATACCCCATGTTCACACCATTGAAGCCCTGGTTACCATTATTACCATTCATTCCAATATTCTCAGCGCCCCCATTGAAACCCTGGTTGACATTACCCACAAATACTCCAACAGCATCTGCATTGGCATTCATATTATCGGCGTTCCCCCCTCCGCCTGCAGGACCAGTTTCTCCAGCATTCAAACCGGTTACGGGAATAGCATCAGCACTTTGACGATTTTCAATTCGGGGAGAAGCAGCAATATTTTCACCATGCGGTGTCCCGTTGTTTTCAGCCCGTGCGACTATCGGTTGAACCAGATTTTGCAGCTGCTCTTGTCCTTTGGCGATGGTCTCCATGGTTTGCATGAGCATGGCCATCCTGTCACGCATTTCTTGCATTTCACTCTGCACGTTGTCCATGATCTTCTTGTGATTAGTTCTGGTAGAGTAACGGTGGACCCGCTTTTCTGCAATCCTGAAAATACCTGGAGACGATGAAGGCGATAAGGAACATGGATCGCAAACCTGTAATGCAATGTGATTTATGCAAACAACAATGCAAAAATGCTAACGTGCATGTGTGCGTTGGGGATATTCCCCCTCCAATTCCAGTGTCAAGGTAGCAAGACAAGAGAAACCAGAAAGACAATATTTAGAAAAACCCTCATATATCTATTGGAATAACAGTCTCGTCAAGGCGTTACACAAGTATGTTCCATACAACTGATATGATAAAGGAGGATCCCAACCAACATGCCTGGTGGTGATCTCAACACATAAAATACAAGAAGGAAATCAAGTGCGGGTACGGTCGCAGAAATATTCAACCAGCTTCTTCGTCTCTGGGTGATCCGGTCGATAAATCAAGCCTTCTATCAACCGATCCCTTTTTCTGACCGTTCCTTGGATATCTCTGACGAAATCTTCCCATGCCTTATCCTGGGCACCATCCTCAGGTTTGGGCCTCTTGGTGTCTGCTCTGCGCTAACAATCTTCTAGATTCTTCATGGCATCAATCAGTTTGTGTTCGGCCTCGTATCGACGGCATGCTTCTTCTTCAAGCTCTTCAGTCTTCACTTTAACCTGTTCTCCCAACTGAGCAACCTGTATCTTTATCTCTTCTTCCCGCTCCTTGCGTCTGGCCATAGTAAGGTCCCAATGCTCTCTGAACTTAGCTAACTTCGTGTAGGCCCTTTCCAGCTCTTGTTTCTTAATAGCCAATACGCTGCTAACTGAGTCTACATCTAACTCCAGACGCTTCTTGGTTTCAGTCAACTCCAATAAAGTAGTCTTCAGATGTTTCAGAGTTTCGTCCTGTTGCTTGGAAAAATATCCGGTTTCAATCTTTTCATGACGAAGTTGGGCGTTCTCTTTCTCTAAAGCTTCTTTAGCCTTTGCTAACTCTTCTTTCTCCGCCATCAGCTGCTTGTATACCTGTATGTCTATAGTTGTGGGCTCCTCCACCGGAGAAGGATACAATGGCTGAACTGTAGGATAAGGCATAAGGAATTTCGTAGCTCATTCACGAATCCATTCCACATACGGACCAAGAACTCGAGTACCCCCTTTGCTAAATGAAGACTTTCCTCTCTTATGCAGGTTCTTCCATGCTTTCTTAAGCTTGATCAACATCTTTTCCTCTATTGCCCCAGTAAGATACAGAGATTCCTGTATCTCCTCGGGCTTCGGCGCTTCTTGAGGTGCATACCCAAACTGCCTGATTAATAAGGAAGGGTTGTAATTGACACACCCTCTCCTTCCTATCAAAGGAACATTAGGGAATCCTTCGCATCTGTATATGACCTCAACTCCTAACACCTCCTCATTAACCCACACCACATTCTCAGAAGTCAACCCCATCAAGCGTTCAGGCCATCCTAAAGAATCGATAGAGGTGACGAAAGGCCCTGACTTCGGCATATGACTAGTAAACCACCTGCACAGTAGAGGTACACAGCAAGAGACATTCTTTCCTTGCCGTTTTTCATTTTTGTAGTGAGTAGAATGGTGGATATCTCCCAGCAAGGTAGGAATTGGGTTCTTTGCAGCCAGAATATAGAAAGCATCCGCGTCAACAAAATCAGGCTGGTTTGGGAACAAAACAATGCCATAAACACACACAGCAAGGATGGCATCAAAGACAACCCAGCCACCCTTCTTAGCATACTCCTGAGCCTTCTCTACCAAAACAACCAACGAGAATCCCCACGCATCTCCTTTCCTGATCATCTTCCCTGTCAGCTCAAACTCTCCTAAGTACAGAATAGCAGAAAGCTTAGCCAGATTAGGCTTAGCGTCCGTGTGATAGAACGGCATCTGCTCGTGAATCGGTATATCCAAGAGTGCAAAATACTCCTCCAGGGTAGGAGCCAAGACAAAATCAGGAAATACGAAACACCTGAGCTCAGCATCATAAAACTGCAACAGGGTGTAAATACCGCTGATCTCATAAGCCGAGGGCTGGTAAACATAAGTCAGGATCCTCCCATATGTCTTCCTGAAATCTCCCATCACCTTCTTCCCAGCAATAGTAATTAACTCTGACAACAGACTGATATCTGGAGACGGGAACCTGTAGGGTAACACTCTCTTCATGGCTTCCATGTCTGCTAGGAAACAATCACCGGAACTGGGAGGGAAAATATGTACCTGCAATACACACACGTTAGTTGGATGCAAATGGTAATGCAATAATGCGATATGATAAATGATGCAATCAGTGAACATAGAGGCCACGCTGTGGCCTGAAGAGGAACATCTCTGTGATGTCAAGAGCAGAAAACCACCACAGTCACCAGAACTTCATGACACTAACTATCATCTGACACTCAAAATACCAATCCCCTGGTAAGAAATCCATCTGAACCTCTGTATCTGACGAGAAAACCATCTGATAATAGTATCAACCTCAGACAAGAAATCCATCTGATCCAAACAACACACCTGTTAACGAGCCAAGAAAACCATCTGATAAATACTGAATCATGGTTTCTGAAGGCCAGTTTTCCTGCAATAACCCAATCCCTCTCACAGGTATGGACCTAATCCACAGACAACGGTACGACATCCTATGCGGTCATCAGCGTCACAGACTTTCATGAGTGACGATACGATTCCCAGAAGGAGTGGCATCATCAAGTCATGAAGAGGCCTCACTTAGCTGACTTCCAATTGATCGGTCCCCAGAGTCGACAATCCTCACGTCTGGACTCCCCTCAGATCCTCAGGATCGGAAAGGAGCACCTCGGAGAGAACCTCGTCTGAGCGCAGATTTCGTAGGGAACGGTGTCTGCTCAGCAAACAGGTTCGTCTACTACTCTCCACAACTATGTCTAGGTGCATACTCAAGCCCAAGTCCAACTTCTCGCTCACAGTAACCTCCCTCCCCCACAGCAATAATCACAATAATATAGTGCTGAAAGTAAATGCGGAAAGGTAAAGGTGTGGAAAAGTAAAGCACATATGCACAACACCCAACAGATGAACACCCAAGCGCTAGGATTGACTCGCATAGGGGATGGGAAACGGTCCCAGCATAAGGGATGGGAAAAGTCCCTAGATTCTTACAGTGTCCCCAGCAGAGTCGCCAGCTGTCGCTACTGCGAAAATCGGCGCCAGCATGACAGAAGAGTCGCCACCGTGCGTTATTTATCCCAATGGAGGGAAAGGAAACGCTCGAAGTAAACCTCGCAAAAAACGGGAAAGGTATGGTCGTCGCAACCAAAACCTGGATTCGGGAGTCGGTTACGCAAGGGGAAGGTATTAGCACCCCTCATGTCCGTCGTACTCGACGGGATCCGCGCTTGGTGTTTATAAGGAAAAGGGTGTGTTTATCTATCTACGCTAGTGGTCAGACTGAAAAGAAAAGAAAAGGACAGGACTCGACAGAACATACGGTGTTCTGGGCCTACGTACTCCCTCGTGAAATGGGAAAGTCAGAGTCAACGTAGTTCGACTACCTACGTCTAGACGGGGGGAAGGTTGCTCGCCAGGACGTCGCGTCATGTGCCTACGTACTTCCACACGGCATGGAAGATCAGAGCAAACGTAGATCGGGCTACGCACGACACAAGCTGTTCAAGTGTTTTTTTTATGGGAAAATGCACCTTAACCAAGGGTTTTCACAGTCCAGGAGGACAAAAGGTTTTGATGTTTGTTCAAATCTTTTGACGGAAGAAATGAATTCACTTTTGTTTTATCCCTTATTAAGTGTTTTTCTGTTGTTTTGAGAAAGGAAAGAGACACCCTAAAACTATGGTTGGAAAGGGGACTCTACCTAATGTTATCATGCCTGGTTAACCAACCTAATGTCTATCATAACTCCTCCACAGCAGAGAAGTTAGAGTTCCTAAGGGATCATGGCAGCAAACAGGAAACACTGCAAAATAAAGAAATACTGGAAATATGCATGAATGCAACAACCAAACAAGCAAGGCACAAAGGCCACAAACCACAGAGGCAAGGGAGCTCAGCTCTACCAAATACCAACAAGCAAAGCCACTCAATAACAATTAAGCAGAAGGAGGACCACCTCAACTTCTCATGCACACAAAGCCTATTTCTAAGATGCACCTATCTCAGAAATATCTAGATGAACCCCTAAGTCTAATGCAGCACAGCACCACACAAGTCAATCAACACAAAGAGAAGGCTAACCAGCCTGACAACTCCTATCCAAAAGCAAGAAACTACCCCTGAGCAGGACCCTAAACAACCCTAATCAAACCTATGAACAAAGCCCCTAATCAAACCCCTGAGCAAAACCCTAAAGCAAAACCCTAATCTACCCTAAAGGGAGAAATCAATCCCATTCTTCAAGCTCCAAGACAAGCTTACCAAAGAAAGGGAGCTAAGTAGGCAGACTCATAGTGCCTTCCTCAGGAAATTACTAGGAGGCTCCTACTTAGGAATCATATCCCATGTGGCTCAACAACTGTGAATGGTTTATATTCCTCCTCAGGAGAGACTAAACTCACATGAAGGCTCCAACACCATTGGATACTTGAGGAATCCTACATGAACTAAGGGAACTAAGTGGACAGACCCATAGTGCCTTCCTCTGGAAAATACTAGGGGGCTTCCACTTAGGAATCATATCCTATGTGGCTCAACAACTGTGATCGGTTTACATTCCTCCTCAGGAGAAACTAAACTCACATGAAGGCTCCAACATCATTGGATACTTGAGAAATCCTACATGAACTAAGGGAACTAAGTGGACAGACCCATAGTGCCTTCCTCTGGAAAATACTAGGGGGCTTCCACTTAGGAATCATATCCCATGTGGCTCAACAACTGTGAATGGTTTACATTCCTCCTCAGGAGAAACTAAACTCACATGAAGGCTCCAACATCATTGGATACTTGAGAAAGAGGTGAGAAGAAAGAATGACAGACATTCATAGTGCCTTCCTCAGGAAAGTACCATAAATTTCCCTCAAACTTCGGGATCTCAAACCTCACAGAAAGAGAGCAAGCTCCTAGACTAAGTCTTCAATCCATGCATCCTTGCAAGCTCCATCAAGTATTCATCCAGCCTCCACCTTCAAGAAGAAACCATAGGCCCTCAAACCAAAAGAAACTATCTCTGAAGTTCAACCACAGTTGAACTTCAAAGTCAGAAGCCCTCAAGACTTCTCATATTCTCAAGCTCAAGCAAAAATAGCAAAACAACTTCTGAAAATCCACCAAAAATCTAGGGGAAACCTACATGCCTCTATGATCCCAAGATCAAATCTCAAAGCCTAAGTCAACTTCTAAGGCTACTAAACAATCCCTAACATATGAATGGTCAAGGGTTAACCAGTAAGTTATGAGGTCTCTACTCTCTAACCCTAAAACAACATCAATCAATTTCTACAAAATCCACAAAAATCCTATGAGGAGCATGCATCAGTCTAGTACAACATACTAAAAAACTAAAACAAAATTCATTACCAAGCGGAAGAAATAAAATCAGCAAGGCAGACACATCACAAACCAATTATTCAATACCAATTAAAATACAAAAATGCAAATAAAAATGAAAATGCATGATCAATTCAATATTTTTGCACCATAAAATTCTAAATTGAATTATGAATCTATAGAAAAAAGAAGGGAATTAATTGGACCATCCTACTATTTTTTTATGAAATATTTTCTAACATGAATAAAACAAAGAATATTAAAAAAGAAATAAAACAAAAGGGGGGTGTGGCGATAGCAAAACCCTAGTTGTTTCAGACTGGGCCCAAATATGGGGGGGGGGGGTGCACGTAGAAATTGGGACAAAGGCCCAGTCACCATTCAGTTTCAACAGCCAGGGGGTGAAATGAGTAAAACGGGGATAGTGATAGCAAATTCATCGTTTGGGCCCAGCCCAAACTCAAACCCTAACCCAATCAGACAACTAACAAAACCAAACTTTCTCCCCCAAAATTCGTTCACTGTTCACCTCAACCCTAATGCGCCGTTCTCTCCCTACCTCTCTCTCAGACCATTCTCTGAAGAAACCTCTCACACATTTCACAAACGTTTCCCAAACCCTAACAAAACCTTCATGAAATCACCCATCGATCTCGCTCTAATCCTCTCTCTGAAATGAAAACAAACTACACCACGACCTTATCCACCTAAATCTGCTTGAATCAAGACAGAACTAACCTAGCAGTCGGAAAGAAGAAGGCAAACGGAATCAAGTGAACGCACCTGGATATGGAGCAAGCTCGAGGAATTCTGGAAGCCTTCTGGAGAGTTCTTCGTGGATTCTTGAAGATCAACAAACCGAACGATATCTGAAGACGATCTGGGAGCTTTGAAGGTCTTCCAGGGATGATTGAAGATCTATGCTGAAGATGGCTCTGAGCGAGAATCCTGAAGGAGATCTGGAAAAGCAATACGCAACAACGCTCTTGGAAGATGAAGATCCTGGAACTCTTCTCGAAGACGACGTTGATGACGAAGCTTCTACGGAGGGCTTTCAAAAATCTGGAAACGGAAGACAAATGAAGATGAAAGAAACGTGAGTGTTCTTGCTCGTTTGAAGAAGATCTGGTGAAGCCCCAACGAACTGATGTGAAGCCGGTGTAGGCGATGAACTTGATGAAGTTCTTGCGAGGAGATCTCTGGATGAACACCTAAAGTGAAGATCTAATCTTGATTTTCTGGAGAAGACGTATGAAGGTCCCGATGAACTTTCCGGCGATGGTAGGAATTCTCCGATGAAGGCCTGGATGAAGGTAGACGAGAAGATCGGAGTGAAACTTGGATTGCTGGGAAATTTGCAGATTCCGGCGAGATTACCGGCTTCCGGTGACCGTTGCGGTGGAGGAAGGCGTCCGGGCCGGTGGCTGCATGGCCGGCGGTGAGGGGATTGAGTGGGTTACAGGTGTCGTTGGGGAAGGGTGAGAGACGGACGCGTGGAAGGAGGAAGGAGAGGGAGTAGGCACGTGTGTGAGCGTGCTGGCAGGGAGAGAGTGGGTGGATTGAAACGTGGCAAGAGCTGGGAAGGAAAAGAGAGGGACGCGTGGGTAGCCTCTTATATAGCCACGTGGCTGGACAAAAACGGACAAAAACGGACAAAAATGATAAACTGGGCCTCCAAACACAAAACTGGGCCCAAACGAAAATTAGCTCTAAAAATCTGAATTAAAATGAAATAAACCTAATTAACAACTAATTAAAGACTTAACATAATTAACTAGTTAATACTCAACTAACTAATCCGAAAATTGAGACTAATCTAATCTAATTAATTCTAACAAACTCTAATAAGACCCTAAACATAAGATTAAAATCCTAATTAACCTCTATTAAGTCCTAATTAACTCTAATAAGAGAATTAACCTAAAAAAAAACTCTATTAATTCCAATTTAAATCTAAACTAATAAAACTAAAAAATCTATTAAAGTTCTATTTAATATCTAAAAATCTATAATGATTTGTTCTAAAAATCTATTATCTACTAATATCTATTAAAAATAAAAGAAAAACTCCATTAATTTCTATTTAAAAATCCTAATAAAAGAAATGATCACATTAAAAATTCTATTTAATACCTACAGAAAGGATTTAGACCTATTTAAAATTATTAAAGCTAAAAAGTATTAAAAGAAATCTATCTAAAATTCTGAAAAATCTATAAAACCTATTTAAAATCTACAAAAGACTATTAAATCCTAAAAAAACAAACAGAGGCAAATAACCAACATAAAAGAGAGCGCGAGACCAGGTCGAAGCAAACAGTAAACCCCGGGCATCAGAATATCCCAAAAACCACCATGTAAGCTGAAAACACCGAGAAACGCATAATTTCCTGAAAATGAAACCCTGATTATCTAGACTGGATCTGAAATATCCGGTAGGTGAAAACCAAGTTGTAACCCTGACATCCTCTGTCTGTGCAGAAATGTCATGCATCTGATATGCGAATACGAATTTAACCACGAACCAGGTAGGAGAACCGGTTGGTCAAATTTTAGGGTGCAACAGCTGCCCCTATTCAAACGGCTTGGACCCGACTGGATGAAGAGCGAACGACCTTCAGAAAATCGAGGTACGAGACGGTTGAATACCGATAAACCCTGAAATTTTCCAACCGCAAAAATAAATTGCGCACATCACTGCTTGGGGAGAATTAACCAGGGAACTGATTTCCGTTGCCACAGCGACAACTAAACACCTATCCATCAACCTGCTTATGAAATAATCTGATATTGTCCATAGACCATCCCATTCTGAAGAAGAGGTAGTGGATTGTATGGAGTTTGGTGTCGGTATGTATGCTGAGCTGATGAAGATGCGTGCCCCCCAAATTGAGATGTGTAGTTTGGTGGCACATCCTGATGCATTGATGCGGCAGTTGGTTGTGTTGATGATGAACCTTGCATGCTTGGGTCGGTCAAAAATTGTTCTGGAGCAATATGCACATAAGGAATGACACGAAACCAAGTTAAATACTCTTGGCTTGATTTGCGTTCACCAACTACAGCGTCCCCCTGCAAAATCAAATGTCTTCTGTGTTTCCATTCTCTCACCTCCCCCTTGTTTAACTCTTGCCAATGAACTTTTTGGGCTTTTCTCATTGTCATTGCGTGGTGTTCCCTTAGACACCTTGGCGAGGAAGAGATTTGTTGTTCAAATCCAAACTGGAGTTTTACCCTATCCGTTTGATGCATTTCAACGGTATAGAAACAAATAAGAAAAGTTGTAGCACTCCAGATTTGGCTATCTCTAAGATTGGGCACTAGATATTGAAAGTACGGCCTCCATATAAACTGCCACATAAAAAAGAAAATTATAATACCATTAAGGAGTATAACCGACAACTATGTTCTATGGTTTCAAACTTACATCTTTTTCTTGCATATGGTCCAATGTGTTTCGATATTCTTGTAGATGAAAACGAGGATTAGCATCGTAATTCATCCGTCTTTGGGCCCATCGTGTATAAACAAAATAATAATAATATTGTTAGGCATAGTTGAATAACAAATATAATATATATATATATATATATATATATATATATATATATATATATATATATATATATATATATATATATATATATATATATATATATATATATATATATATATATATATATATATATATATATATATATATATATATATATATATATATATATATATATATATATATATATATATATATATATATATATATATATATATATATATATATATATATATATATATATATATATATATATATATATATATATATATATATATATATTACATACACATTAAGAAGAACATAGATTTTACACTTCAAATATGTCTCAGAGAAATATAATTGTTACGTGCCACTTTAATGGTGTTGTTTCAACAAATACTACCGTTGGATTCTCATTCAGCAACACATATACTCACGCATTCAAAATTCATGTCTGTTCTTATTTTTTTCCATTTCAAAGATAGAATGGAAAAAAAATTAGCACGATGCGTTGAGGAGATAATTTATCGTCATCCTATACTTAACGAAGACGACTGTACAATTTTTTTACGTAATGACGCCGATCAGGAACGACGAAGACGTGGAGGCAATGTTTCGGTGCCACGTGATGTTTGGTCAGTTACCTACAACTGAGTTGTATGCCCGACTACTAGACAATGCGAAGCATTTCCGACGCAAGAGACACAATCACACCGGTATGGAATGAGCCAAACATCTGAAGACGAACCAACACAAAATAACCAACCTTTCATACCAAATAAATAGGTTGGAGAAGCAAGCGATGACGATCTTTAGGAGGTCAGGATGTAAGATATTTTTGGTGACAACGATGACAAAGACAATGAAGATATAGTTGTCGCGTCTATGCAGCCTATCCGGGCACAACCAATAAGTTTGTACAACCCACATGCACATATGCAAAATATATATTTGGAACATGATGAGATAACCTCTGTGTTTGGAAGTGTCATAGCAAACCATTTAGGTGAAGAAATAGAGATTGGGATGGAGTTTGAAAACAAGGAAGCTTGCGTCTTCACTCTGCAACATTGGCACATAACACACAGTGTTGACTATGGGTTTATCAATCTAACAATGAACGATATGTAATTAAGTGTAAGAAGCAAGACTACAATTTCAAGTGCAGAGCTTCCTTGAGAAAAAGAAACTCAAAATGGGTGATCGGTAAGCTGTCTGGGCCTCACACATGCACTACCACGTCTATGGCACAAGACCATAGGAAGATCGGTTCAGAAATGATTATCCATAGCATCAGAGAACTTGTCAACTGAGACGCCTCACTTAAGGTGAAGGTGATCATTGCCCATATTCTTGAAAATACAGGTACATAATATCTTACAGGAAAGCATGGATCACTAAGTGTAAGGTCATAGAGTCGCTCTGTGGAAATTGGGAAACATCTTACAACGACCTGCCACAGTGGATACTGGTAATGAAAACCTACCTTCCATGATCCATTATAGATTTGCAAACCCTACCTGCAATTTCAAATGATGGTTCCCCAAATCTCTGGAAAACGAATATTCCATCGTCTGTTTTGGGCATTTCGTCCGTGTATACGTGGCTTCGCCTACTGTAAGCCCATTGTGCAAGTAAACGGAACTTGGTTGTATGGAAAGTATAGAGGAACTCTATTGATGGCGGTGGCACATGATGGTAACGTAAATATTTTCCCAATAGCATTCCCATTGGTTGAAGGTGAAACAAAGGAAGCATGGAGCTTTTTTCTAAGGAACCTAAGATTACACGTGACACCACAACCTAATTTGTGCCTAATCTCTGATAGACATGAATCAATAAAGAGTGCATATAACAATCCCGAAAACAGATGGCAACATCCACCATCTTCACATGTCTACTGCATTAGACACATTGCTCAGAACTTCATGCGCGAGATTAAGGACATGGATCTACGCAAAAACTTGTTAACATGGGTAACAAAATACATTTCACTTATCTCAATTTTTGTATCACACTTTTATTACGTTTTTCACACAATTTCTATTACAGGTTACGCATTAACGAAGGCTACGTTTAACTTCTATCACGGAGAAATCAGAAGAACAAACATTGAGGCTTCAAATTGGATAGACAACATACTTAGGGAGAAGTGGGCTAGAGCATTTGATGGAGGGAAACGTTGGGGAGATATGACATCTAACTTGGCAGAGGCCATAAACTCTGTACTAAAGGCAACCAGAAACCTTCCAATCACTGCTTTGGTCTGGTCTACATACTATCGAATGAGTTTACTCTTTGGTAAACGAGGACACAAATGGACCAAAATGCTAGCTACAGGGAAAGTTTTCACAGATGGTTGTAACAAGGGAATGGCTGATGAGGTAGCCAAGGCTAACACACAAAATGTCATGCAATTTGATCTTGAAAGATTCTGTTTCATGGTGCAGGAAAAAATTAATCAAAACGATGGTCGTTCAACGGGTACTTTCAGCGTTGATCTGAGGAATCGTTTGTGTGACTGTAAAAAATTTCAAGCATTTCACTTGCCTTGCTTCCACGTGATCGAAACATTTTCTAGCATACGACAAGATTACACAATTCACATTCCAGAGGTCTTCACAGTACTTAACGTATTCAAAGTCTACAAAGAAAGCTTCCTGGGACTACCGCACGAGGAGAACTGGCCAAAATATGAAGATTTTACTCTATGCCACGACGATTCCATGAGAAGGAATAAAAAGGGCCGTCCAACTAGTAGTAGAATTAGAACTAAGATGGGCGACGCTAAAAAAGAAAAGAGAAGGTGTGGGATTTGCAGAGAAATAGGTCATATGCGTAGAAAATGTCCAAATGTTGCCGGCCTATCAAACCGACCGTCTAGATAATTTTATTTATTTTGCTCGCACTTGTTTTCCATGTGATCCAACATTTATTTGTAATTCAAGACAACTTTTAAATTACAGCAATACTAGCAAATTACAACCATAAACTTAAAAATAAAACTCAGAGAGCTAACATACACGCTAACCAACAACAACAACCAACACAAATGGATCTGCGACTCCTCTGTTAACTTCGCCACTGTGTGCTGAAAACATGCATTGGACATTTTCATCATTTTCTATACGATCCAAGTAATACATGCACGTACCCTCCGGGCTGGCATCAATCAGCGTTATATACGGATAATGATACTCCATTTTTCTCACCGCCACGCGACGACTGCCCAACTGCCGAAACCCCGTGTTAATTGCTGCAACCACGATTCTGAAATTCCACTGCGGATCTAGGTAAACACTAATTTTTTTTCTTGTCCATAAAAAAAAAGAGCTCGGACATACATTTTTAAAACACGGGTCACTAGACACAAATGATATGTGCTGATGCGCAATACGTCTATTTATAAAAAAAGTTACGTTTGAACTCGACCATTCAATGACCGAGACTCTGCAACAACTTTACACCTCCATGGACGAACACCAGTCATTCTTTTTTAATGCATGACAGAAAGAAAAATTAAATTATTATATCATTCACATTTTTTTCCAGTTAATGTAACATAATATAATTAAATTAATTTAATATAACATAATATATAATTAAATTAAAAGTAATATAATTAAATATAAATTAAAATTAAAAGTAATATAATTAAATAGAATTAAAATAAAAGTAATATAATTAAATATAATTAAAAATATAACTAAAAATAATATAATTAAATATATAATTAATATAATAATATAGTTAAATATATAATTAATATAATAATATAATTAAATATAACTAAAAATAAAATAAATAAATAAACAAAAAAAAACTCCTTCATGTGCTCGCCATCTCATTGGGTGAGCACCTACGCAGCAAGTATTGCCTTCATCTGCTCGCCACTTCAGTGGACGAGCAGGTTCTGAATGTAGGGCATTTTTGCTTTTTTTTTTCAACATAGGGTATATTGGTATTATTGGTTTCAAAATGGGGTATTGGGGTAAAAGAATCCAATAGTGTATATCAATGTTTCCATATTCATTTTCAATTTGGCAGAACAAATAGCTGAGCAACAATTTCCCAATAAAATAAAAATTGGTTTTTATGATATTCCAATCTTGAACAAGGTTTCCATTGAACAAACACCATGAATAACAACAATTCCAACTTGTTAATGTAGTTGTTGACTCTTGTTTTTTTCTTTTCAAAGAAGGGGATTGTAGCAGTAGTTGGCGCCACTCATAAATTTGCAAAACAGATGCATGCATTTTAACAAACAAGTGGTAGGCGTCAATTGAAAATCCAATTTTAATAGAGTTGTTTGATTCATTTATTCGATAATCGCAAAATCCAACAATCTTAAGCTTCAAATGATGCAATTCATGATCAAAAATCATAGTGGTGGTTAATAGCAGATTTACAAATTCGAATTAAGTTTCTTGAACTCAAACCTTATGAGAAGTGGTGAACTCACCATATTCAAACGAATTTAGGGAAGTTTGAAATCTCCACAGTCTAATGTTTTTTTTGTTGCATTTATGTATGATTTTAACATGTTGTGACACGTGGTGTGCCACATCACCTTCCATTAGACCAAATAGATGTCATAAATCAAAATTGGGGATGTAAAATTTTAGGAGAATCATTCCTTAAAGAAAATATTTATAAATACTAAAACCGGATTTTGAGTTATTTATAGGGACCACATACGTATGTAACCCTTTATTTTTTTTATATATAGTTGTATATGGTTTGAATATGATCTTTTTTATTATAACTAAACCAATGATTTCAGCATGTATGTTTAAAAAAGTTTAATTTGTTATTTGTTTAAGAAGTGTGTTGGTTAAAATGTGCATATGTGTGTGTGGTATCTCTACAAGGGTAGGATATACTCAGGCCTTAGTAGGTTTATAATAAATAGGGCTTGCCCCGCGACGAAGAGATGTCTAGTATGATGGTGTTTAAATCATTTATGGTGGTATGAAAGGCCAACTCATGTGAGGTGAAAGGCTCTGTGAAATCTGTAATTGTGGTTAAGTTATGATCTATCCATTACCCCTAAAGGGTCAGATATTTATAGAGACTCATGGGCTTATGGTTTAGGGAATCCTAAGAAGAGGTAATCATTCCCCCTTAATTGGGAGAGACCGCTGACCACGTATTTTTTAGAGGATTCGTGGCATGATTCGTTCTTGTAAGACTAGTGGGAAATAAAGATATTATACAAGCCATCTATCCTAAAGGCAAGACTCCATACTCTGTAAAGGTAGCTCATGACGATGACTTACTAGGTGAGGACCCTGGCATTGGCATTATTTGGGACTTTCACAAATATAACACTATACAGTCCCTTAAGCAAGAGGGTTTATAAATCGGAGAATTGTTATAAGAGTTGTTTCAAGTTTTGTCTGTGGCTTGGGGCGAGTCTCTTAGCTGAAGACAACCTTCCAAATAAAAGGAGAGTCACTCAGTTGATGGTGACCTTAATAGGAGGCGTGTCATAACTCATGTTTTTTGAGTTATTATAAACTTTAGTACTTGATATTTTAATTTTAATTTAGTTGTTTGATAGTTTATTTTAATGTATTTTTCTGTTTTGAGTAGTTTGCAAAGAGTAAAATAGGTGCTCTCTTTTGTTAGTTTCTATGCATTTGTCATTTGAGTAGATTTAACTTCTGATGAGGTCTGGTACAACACTTCTAGATAACACTTTATCATCCACCTTTTAGAAGAGAATATTGTGTAGCAAAGGATACAATGGGAGATACAGAGAGTGAACATTCATATTTGTAGGGCTTACGTGCAACAAACTGCAAAATGAAAGGCATTTGGTTCAATTTTCAAATGGATAAGAACAAGGCACTAGAGGACAAAACTATGCACCATAGTATATCCCCTATAGTGCTACGTTCATCTGCCTACTCCAAAAGACAAAACTGCTGCCTGATTCTCTGCGCCACTAGCCTGCCATAAGACACTTTGTATCCCACATAATGATTGTACATGAATCTGCATTAGTACGAAATGGAAGAATTTGAGGGAATTATGTTGATTCTGTTGGGCCTAAATTTATAAATATCCACAAGCCCATGATCCAAGACAACACCAAAACCCTAGATGGACCTGACTATAAAAGGACCTCTAAAAGGAAATGGAAAATAGAGGTTCTTCATTTTTAGAGAAAGAAACACTTAGAGAAATTCAATGAAAAAAGTGATTTGAACATGGTGGAGATCATCTTCTTCTCATCATTTCAAGTGTATGTACCAATATCCGAGGTGACAGAATTGGTCTCTTGGCGATTAATAATTTTAAGAAGACTTAACTTAGGATCCAGTGTTAATGTATGTACTTAGCTCATCATTAGCTAAAACCTTTTTATGTTGAGCAATGTGAAGTTGATATAAAATAGTCGTTTGTGTTAAATGATGTGTTGTTAGTGCTTTGTTTTATCATGTATTAAATTGTTATAAATTTGTTTCTATGAATGATCAACTTAGAAAAATATGATAGATTGTTGTTGTGAGAGATCCCATAATAAGTGGATTTCATGATAAAAGTGATTGAAAATACTAGGACATAGATATTCACTAGATTGTCTACTTTAGAGATAAATAGCTACAATTATAGATGATATTCATAATAAAACCAGGCATGCATTAAAGTCATATGTGAGGCTTAGAAATTTGTCCCCTTGCTTTATTGTATATGTTTATGACGTTGTATAGATACACCATAATATTACTTTCTAACCTCTTATTGAACAATATAACACATTATATATGCACATCTGACAAGTTATATCAACGAATCATTGCCTAACATGCTCTTCATTATTGTCTTTAAATTGTTCTTAACATTGTTTTCTATCAAACTAAACATGTGACTGCCACACCCTCTATTTCACCCTAACCTTTAACCCCCCATATCATTGTCATTTGCATTAGCATTTGCACCTAGCATTGGTCTTAGACAGGGAATCAAGGTATCTTATCCAACAATCAAGAGAAGAGCTTCATCTTTAAAGCTTAATCAAGAGCTTAAGCTCAACTTTGTGGCAATATCAATCCATAAGGTATCCATAATCATCAAGGCATGTCACTCAACCACTTGAATCAAGAACACAAGTATTGATTCTCCACCTTCTCTCTCATGGATAACTGTCTAGCAATTTGATTCAAAAGGAGATTTGTGGTTATTTCTTTGGGTAAGACAGGGTTACAAAGCTCAACACACACCTTGAGGGTACTCTACATGGATCATGTGTCATCATAAGCCATTACAAGAGCCTCAACTAGTGGAAATGGTCTTAGGGTTTCATCGGGTCAACAAAAGTCAATTGTGATTCAATTAGGTCAAGATCTTGAATTTCAAGGCCAATCAAGGGCATGATACTTGTTTTCAAATGATTTCATAAATTTGGAAAAAGAAGAATCAAGGAGAAACATAAAATCAAGAGTTTGACTAAATTAAGGTTTTGATAGAAATTTTTCTAAGTGTGAAAAACCCTAATTCTAGTCATCTTGCAACTTCCATAACTTTCTCATTTTTGATCCAATGAAAGGCAAACTAGCTATCAATTTAAAGGGGGACATCATGAACTAGAAGTTTGTGGAAAAAATAATTTCCAAAAGATTCATGGTTTAGGATATATGAGAAGTCAAAGTTTGGAAAAAGGAGATTATGACATTTCTACACTTAGAAATTTCTCTAAGTAGAGAAATTCAGTTTGAAGTACCTACTTTCAAGCTCATTTTTCATGGTGATACAAGCTTCATTTGAGTTTTCCTACAAATTAGAATTATAGAGCATCCTCCTAGCTTTCTTTTGAGTACTAGATCATCTCCATTGGATATGTAGAGCTCAATTTATGATGCTCCCAAATTAGGGTATCAAAGTTGTCAAAAGTAGCAAGTGATTAGACAGATTTTTCAACCCAACTTCCAAGACAATTTTCACTAAGTTCTTGACTTCAATTGAGTTTTCTCACGGCATGAAAGTTGAAGAGAATTCTTCAAGCTTTCCATCTGTTACTAGAACTCTCACATTCGACCAAAACACATCAAGTTATGTGCTTTCAAAGATAGGGTGTCAAAGTTGTCAAAAGTTCATAACTTAAAAATTTTTCTAAGTTACTTTAGACAGATTTTTGTGATCAACTTCAAGGTCAATTCTCATGAATTTCTAAGCCTTTTCTCAAGTTTCCATCAACACAAGAAGTGTTCCTCATCATGAGAACTTTCTTTGGAGCACAAGAACTCACGAATTGAGCCATAATTCACCAAGTTATGATGGTTCAAAATGGGTAACATGAAGGTTGATTCAAGGTTCTATTTATGGGTGATCTTGGCATTTTTCTTGACATGTTGATGCATCAACACTCTCATTCTGATTTCACACGCATTAGTTCACATTTGGAGTCACCAAACTTTGCCTCAAATGCACCAACAAGTTATGTACCTTTTGCATGCTTCATGAGCAAGTTTTGCTCTATTTGACAAAATGACAAAAACTTCCACAAAACCAGCACAACAAGGATACACCCCACTCAGCCTCCAATTCTTAATCCTTGCCACTCACAGAATGCCAACAATCATCCATGAATAAGGCCATGCGTGTACTATCCCATACACTACCTCATTTCCAAATTTTTAACCACTCACTAACCACAAGCCTTAACCTCGGTAATTTTGTCATTTAACCACATCAAGACCATCATATATAAACTGAAATGAAACCCTAAAGAAGGGGGGGGGGGACTCTATTCAGCATCAAAAAGAAAATCATAAACACTCTCACTCTGAAAATTTCCCACCTTCGAATCTCACTCTCAAAAGCTAGTTTCTTCGTTCTCTCACCAGTATCATCACTCTCTAAGCTCAAAGGTTGCAGATCTCAAGTTTTGGTAACCTTTTTCTTACTTTTTCTCTCATTCTAGAGGTCGTGTTAGGTGCATATTGTGTACATCTGAAACCCTACTTATAATAGGCAATGTCTGCATAACTTGTGTTGTGGTTGTGTTGAGTTTCAATTTTGGAGTTCAAACTTTTCATCTTCAATTCACCATGAAAACATGATCGTTTTTAAAACTAAGGGTGGATTTAGAATCTACGTGAAATTATGAGTTAAGGGACGATCTTATTTTTCATTTATGGGTTTTTTGTGGTGGCACCGGTGAGGTGTCCACCGGAGAAGACGACCGGAGCTAGGGCTCCGACGTCTAGGGTTAGGGTTGAGCTTATGTGGCATCTGACGCCATTTTTTGAATTCAAATGCTTTGAGGTGGCTTGATCTAAGCCATTCATGTTGTTGATTGGATGCCATCTCAATTAATGAGGCTGAGGTGGATGCCACACACTATTTTTTTGTTGGTTTCAAGTTTGAATTGGACTGGGCTTTGTGTTTTTTTTTTGCTCTTTACACTCCCAATATTTGGGCCAAATGCACCATTTAACCTGAATCATGTACATTCATGAATTACTTTCTCACCCCCTTTGTCTGTTAATTTTATTTTATTTTCTTCTTTCATTTTAATTTATATTCACTTGTTCCAAGCATGAGAAAAATTCATAAAATTATATTTTACACTCTTTAATGTCTCAATTATTTTATCACATTTTTATTTTATTTTTAAAATTGTTTTTTCTATTTTATTTTGATTTATTTGCAAGAGTTATTTCCATTGATACCCTTGAATTAGGGTTGAGGATTTAAGTGCCTTGTGTTCATCTTTTGAGGCTAATTTTTTAGAAACATTAGGACCATAAAATAAGGGTTATGGGATTCTATTTGGGGCTTAGTTTGAATTACCTAAAGTAACTTGCCATTTCTCATCTTTTGACCCTCGATTCACACCTGATTGTAGGCTTAGCTTGTGTGGTTCAACCATTTTGGGCTTTGTCCTTAACCTATCTTCTTCCCATCTTTTGCAATTGATTAAATATGTCTTTTAAATCTTGTTTTTTTTTTTTGGGATTTTAGTTGAGTGACTTTCTATTTTTGATGGAAGCCTCTTTGAGGGTTGTTGGTAATTCCTCATGTTTGAGCCATAGGCCTAGCTTATTGATCATTTGACCTAGTTAAGGTTGATCATAACTTGTGGCATTTTGGAATATGATAACAGACTTCCTTGAGGTCCTTTTTTCTTTGTTTTCATGGTCTTTGAACCTTTTTTCCTTTTTTTTTGTTGATTTTACAAGTTTGGTTTTGTTTGAGTGTTTCACTTAGCCATCTTTTGAGCTAGTCTTGCTTTGATACTTCTTTACATGTGTTAGTTGAAGCTTATTGATCTTTATATGTTTCATGTAAGATGTTTAACTTGTTGGTCAAGGTGTTTGTGCCCTCATTTCATGATCACATTACCTCACACACACTTCACATGACCCTTGGTTCATTATGAGATTACTTGACTTGTGTTTTGATCATGCTTTGGATATTATTCTCATGACTTGTTTTGATTGAACTTTGATGAGTTGCAGATTGATGTGATTGCTGCCCATGTTATTTTCATCTCATATATTACATGTCTTGATCATTTGCTTCATTTTTTACATGTTTTTGTACTCATGACTATTCTTTTATTATCTTGATGATTTTGACCTTTTATCTTGTTTTGATGTTTCTCTTTTAGTGCATCTTTGTACATTCTTACTCATACCTTCCATGTATCATAAATCATCTCCCCCTAGTGGATACTATGTTTCCCTTTCCCCATTTATAATGTAATAGTAAATTTCTTTTGGTTTCTTATCTTTGCTTGCTTGCTTGTTAAGAAAGTTAAAATGAACTAGGTTAGAACACCTTTCGAAATAAAAGGGACAAATAAGACTTGATTCAATGTCAAGTCATTTTCAAACTTATTTAACTTGATTCACCCCTTAGGGTTTCTTTTCTCTCCTCTCCTCATCTCTTATCACTTTAAAAACCCCACACCAACCTTGTATGGGTTTCACCTTTGTAAGTCGATTTCTTCGCGCATCGCCATCAACCTACCTTATTTTATTCACCACCTTTTCAAACTCTTTTTTTTTTCATTTATTTTCCTCTTCACTTCTTAAGTCAAAAACCTTGGTCTTGTACCAATTGCATTTTCAAAACTTTTTTTTCCTAATAAACTTGGGTGGTTGTGGAGTGGTTAGGCAAAAGCCTTGTCCTATCCCGAGTGCTTGACATTACCTTTAGGGTTCACTGTCATAAAGCATTTACCATTCAAAGTCAAAACATCTTTAATAAGAAAATAAGGTTCTTTTTGTATTGAACTAAAAAGAGAGGATTGAATGCAGACTTCTTCCTCTCCGAGTATTAGGATACTCACTTTAGAGTGTATGGTCTCGATACTCGTCTTTCAATACAAAGACGTGACTATATCCGCCACACCATTTTTATAATAAATCTTTTTAGATAAAGAATTTGATACTACCCGCAAGGGGTTACTATCCGAGGACTTATTTCACCCGTAAAAGTAACTTTTCACAAATCAAATATGACATCTTGCCTTGATGGCAAAAACTATTTATTTTCAAAAAGGACATGTTACGTCTGTTTTATCGCAAACAGGTAACGCCTAAGACTCCACAAGCGAGCTGCAATACACATAACTACTAGAACGTGCATGTTAACATCGTCCATAAAAAAGCACCAATAAATCATAGTCTGAACTACGGACACTCTGATTCTTCACTTCTTTTAAGTGAAGATACGTAGGCACAAGGGCCCCAATCCTTGGCGAGCACAGTTCTATTCTTTTTATTCATAGTTCTCCGAACTACATTGACTCTGACTTTCTCATACCCGTTGAAAATACGTAGGTATAGGACCGCGAGGTCTTACCGAGTCTCCTTTTATTTTTCACCTTCTCTTTTCTCTCATTTTTTGTTACCAACCCTTCCATCTCCCTGTAGAACACTCTTAGAAAGAAATATCTTTAGCAAATACCCTCACACATAGAGAAGCAAATGGTTCCCATCGAGTACGATGGATGTGAGGGATGCTAATACCTTCCCTTCGCATAACCGACTTCCGAACCCTTTCTTTTGGTTGCGAGACCATCTTAGCCATTCCCTTCTTGGGGTTTTCTCAATGTTTTCCTTTCCCCTTTTGGGATAAATAAAGTTCGATGGCAACTCTTTTGTTCTTCCACTTTCGCCTCGATGTCGTTGCATTTTTTCGAGTAGTAACAGTGACAACTATACATTACTGTTAATCTTTCTCATTTACAAAAGATTGTTTTACAAAATTAAACTAATTTATTTTCCACTCCCTATTAGTTCGATATCCTTGATTTTCTATCACTTGCTACTTTAAACATACATTTATACCTGCATGTGACATCACACGTTTTAAAAACAAATTAAAACACTTTTAAACATGTACTCATCACTTAATCTTATCAAATCATATTCAATATTAATTGCCTCGAAACTCTTTTTTGTTATAAATAACCGATTGAAAAAGGTTAGGTTGGACGCACATGTCCCTTTTAATCCTGAATATTCATGTGATGGTCGTAATTAGCCTACCGTTCGAATATTCGTCATCTGCCACAAACCACATTAAATAACCGAATCAATTTCACTCTTTCATGGAAGAAAAAGGTTAGGTTGGACGTATTTGTCCCTCATAGTCCGAAGTAATTATGTGATGGCCTTAATTAGGGGTGGAAAAACGGATCAGAGCCCGTCAGGCGAGCCCGCTCACCCGTCAAAAATGCCTGGTTGGGTTAAGATTTTGTGCCAGCCTACCCACCGTCACTACGCGAAAAAATGACACAGAGTCACCATCGTACTTTATTTATCCCAACGAAGAAAGGAAAAAATCGAGAAAATCTCAAAAGGGAATGAACATGGTCTCGCAACCAAATTCGAGTTCGGGAGTCAATTACGCAAGAGGAAGGTGTTAGCACCCTTCACGTACGCTGTACTCAATGAGATCCACTTTTGTTGTTCTAATCAAAAGGGTGTTATATCTAAAGACTTGCTTGCTAAGGGAATGCAGAAATATATTATTGTGGAAAAAGAAAATGTTTTTATTATTGAGTTCGTTCGAGTTTTGCAACCCAATGACTATGTATCCTAGAGGAAATCAGAACTCTATAGTTCTTATTGAAAAATGTTTGTCGGTTGTATAATTTTTTATGGACGATTCTAAATTCGTATTCTAGCGGTTAGAGACATTTATTGTTTGCGGTAGAACGAAAGTAGCCTGCCCTTTTTGAAAAGGTTTTAAAGGGAGAAGCTTGAAGAAAAAATGGTTTGAATTTGGGGATTGATTTTGTTAAGAGATGCACCAAATGGTCCCTTAAAGACTAGGGGTATTTAGATACATTCTCCTTGAGTTTTCTAAAATTGTTTATGATATAACATTAAGTATTTTGAATTTTGGTTAAGAAAAGATTGTTGATAAAATGGAAATCTATCCTGATTCTACCACTCAGAGGTTAGGATTGAAGGGAGCTACCCTAATGTCATCATGCAATAGAAATGATCCTAAAGTCTAATTATCTATCCTAATTTAATTTACCAAAGATAAAATTGAATCAAGAAGTTAAAGGGAATGATGGAAAATCATACAGTCAAGCAACAAAGCAACATAGACAATCATACAACTAATAATTAATAGCAAAAAAACATCTACCAGGATGCATCCTAGTCATATCTTTATAACTCTAAAACAAGAATTTACTCACAAATATGAACCAATAATTAATAACAGATTCAAATCTAAAATTAATCCTAAATTTAGATCAACGACCAATCATTAGCATCGAAACTAATGTCAGATCAAGATTTTAAACAAAATCAAAATCAACATGGACATCACATTTTAAATTAATCATTAAAGCCTAAAATCATAATTAAATTAAAAAAAACGAAAGTAATAACTATTCTAAAAATAAAATCAATGGGTGCCAAAAAAGGATATTATGGAAAATAACATGGGCTAGCTTCCAAGCCCAAGGAAAGTTCCCAAAAAAGGATGAGTGTATATAATAAAAGAATGTTTGGGCTTGAGCACCCAGGGCCCACCCACGTTTCATATGTGAATCAAAGGAAACAGAAGAATAGAAGAACTTAAAATGTTCTTCTTCTTTCCCTCGCGGCATGTTTTCCTTCACCAACCATGATTCCCTTACGACTTTGATCGCGTCCAGGTGATGATAGAAACCACCGCGCCATGGCCTACTAGACGGCGGCAGCGACGTTTTCTCCACACCATCATCTTTCTCATATGCTTCGATCTCCATTCCTCCGTTCTTCAATCGCTCAAGATTTCGACACGAACAATAACAACAACATGACAAATTTACGAAAGAAAATACTTACGACGATGAATTTTAGGTACGAGCTGCTGAAACTTTGTTGTTGTCGTTCACTTCATGTTGCTTTGTATATGCGTATGTGACTGCTTTGCTTTGAATTCGTGCGTATGGGATGTGCCTATCTCAAATTGTTGATGATTTTTCTTCTCAATTTTCTACTATTTCTTGTTGTTGATGCTATGTTGTTGAAAAATCATGGTGAACCTCTTGCTTCTCTTGTTCTGTTATGTGTGTATATGTTGCTCTCTTTATTCTCCCTGAAACCTTGTGAGATGCTCCCTCTCTTATAGACTTTGCGACATCAATTTACAATTTTAAAATTAAACGTGCGAGATAGATGCTTTTGAAGAAAAAATGCGGATACCATTGAATTCTGATTATGTCATGAACATGTGATCTTCTTTGCCTTATTCATGAGATTTTTCCATGATTGCTTGATTCAAAAATTTCCAATTTCATGTGCTATATTAATTATGTTGATTGTGATTAAATCCTTCTATTTGCATTTTGAATGGGAGGGACTGGTTAATTTGAGATTTGTTTTGTCGGCTCTTTGCTTTGGAAAGGAAAATGAATGCGAGATTTGCTGTCGATTATGGTTTTAGAAAGAAAATAATCAGATGTGGTTTCTTGCCGTGATTTTGTTTCTGTCGCAATTTGCTCACATCATCCTGTATGTTTTGGAATTAATGGTCCTTTTGACTTTAAATTATGTAGGTTTTGGAAATACTTGCTAATAAATTGGTGCATGTGGACTGGTAGCGGTGCTAAAGCAAGCTTAAATAGCTCCACGTCATTTGAAACAACCAGTGACTCAAGTACTTATCCATAAATATTGGGTCTGTTGGAAATCAAGACGTGATCTTTGGGAAGAAAATGCTTGGACCGGGAGTTTGAGGGAACCTTAGATTGATGAAGGAATCATGGTGAAGACTTGGCATGAAGAACATTGAAGGAAGATTGGGTGATGCTTGAAGGTGGCTTTAGAAGCTTGAAATCATGAAATTAGGCTTAAGTGATTCAAATATATTTTCATTTTTTTAATTTGAGTCTATTGGTCTGATAAGTACATACTGAAGTTGTTGTTTGTGAAAACTTTGAGCCTTTTTAAGTCATCCTGTGTTAATATGATGATATCCGTTTTTTAACCCCTTTGATCCTAAAGTCTTTCTTTCGGTGACATAGCCATATTATATAGCCATTAACTTGAAGGATAAAAAAATTTCACCATCTTCAGAGTTAAGTAGAAATAATTTTTTTAGTTGTTGATGCAAAAGAATAAGTCAGGGGTTTTTCTTGGAAGTTAGCAACAAATTTTTTTGGGGTTGGGGTACTAGAGAAATTGGTTAAAAACAAATAAAAAGAAAGAAAAATAATAATAATAATAATTTAAATATAGATTATTAAAAAAATTGTGAAAAATATGACAAACAACATGCAATTCTACAGTACCCAGTACATTATGAAAGAGTGAAATGGAAGGAAATCGATAACATCAGAAAAACTAGGTACCTTACTCCAAAGATTTAAGCATATTATCCAAAATTATTCTATTCTAACATAAGCCACGTTACAACCTGAAAAATACATAAAAAGTATGTGTTTAAATAAGACTTTGATTGAATCGATCAGAAAGTTTTCAAATTCATTGTTAAATTCTTTTGTATGTTGAATGAGTGATTACCCTGTCAACTTGAGTGCATAATATTGTGACAGATTTGGTTCTTACCATTGTATCCTCTAAAGTTTTGATGATAACAAGTTATTTGAAAAAACAATTAGGATTTCTAACTAGCTGTTTCATGTGTGCAGAGTTGTATTTATTTGATGTAACTGGTTCTAACTCAAAAGTAGCTTTGATTCAGTTTTGATTATACACTTGTGAGAGAGTCTGATCAGAAAATTACTACTAGTACACTTTAGAATCAGAAGCGTGTTATGGCTAACTCTGAAACTGAGTAGTGTCAACTCAAGCTCTGCTAACACGGGACTCGAGATATATTGACATTATCTTCAAAAGATTGTGTTGTACTTCTTTCATGGAAGTTATCTCCAGAAAAAGGCCTTGTTTTGTGGAAGATTCCTTCACTGCAAATTCTAACATCTACCTTCTTGGAAAAGATGTACTAGAAGGTTTGATCTGATTATAGCCATTGTGGGTACTTCGACAACTATAATTCTTTAGCTATAAAAGGAACAGAAGATTGGAAGATCAACTTAAGAAATAACACTATAACTACAACTGAGATACCATCGCACTACATGCAGCTAAAGAGAGGCTAATCTATTAAAGTGTTCTTATTCTTGTATATCTTAAGAATCCTTTATGTAAAAGTGTGTTGTATAATATTTGAACACCTTTGATTGTTAATCAAGTGTTTTTGTAAGTTATTCCTTCTCTAAATAGTCGGTTTAGATATAAGTCTCATGTCGTGCGCTTGAGCAGAGAAGTCTTAGGCAGAGAGTCTGAGCGAGGGAAGTCTTAGGCAGAGAGTCTAAGCAAGGAAAGTCTTAGGCAGGGTGTCTGAGGAAGGAAGACTTGAACTAGGTGGGTTTAAGTAAGAAAAGTATTAGAATCTGAGGATCTAAGCAGAGAAGCCTTGATCAGGTGCTTGTTGAGCAAAGAGTCTTAGACTGTAGGTCTGAGTAGGGAAAGTCTTATACTTTTGAGTATAAGCAGTTGTAATCAAGTTGACTATAGTGGAAATCTCTTGCATGGAAATGAGATTGGAGTATTCTCAGTTGGAGAGGAACCATGATAACTGTTGTGTGTTCTTTGTTGTTTTTATTTTCTTCTGTTAAATTTTCTGCTGAACTTATCATAAGGTTTTGAACTCTGGTTTAAAATATGAATTCTGGTTCAGAAGTAAAAGGAATTTTGCAAACATAATTCAACCATCCCCCCTTATTGTGTATTTTTCTCACCTTGAGTTGGAATTAGAGCAAGGTTTGTACGTAAAACGTAACAGTGGTACAATCAAAGGTACAACAAGAAAAATATGGCTACTGAGGATACCAATGATAGTTCCTCTGTAAGGGGATTTCCCTATGATTATAGTAGCTTTGAGAGAAATCATTACTCTGCTAAACCTCCTGTATTCAGTGGTGACTCCACTGAGTTTGAATAATGGAAAAGCAAGATAAACATGTCTATCATTGGACGCGATGATGAGCTATGGGATATACTTGAAGATGGCATTGAAATTGCTATTGACAGTGTTGGTATGGTATCTGATAGGAAAACTATGACTCCAACTCAAAAGAAAATCTATAGAAAACATCATAAAGTCAGAGGTATTCTGGTTGATGCTCTACCACTTGCTGAGTACTTGAAAATCATTGATAAGTCTTGTACGAATACTATCTTTAAATATTTATGCTCTACTTATGAAGGGAATCGACAAGTTAGAGAAGCTAAAGCTAGCTTGCTGGTGCAGAAATATGAGCTGTTCAATATGAAGGATGATGAAGATATTGAAACCATGTTCTCAAGGTTTCAAACTCTTGTGCCAGGTGTCGCTACTGCGAAAATAAGGTGTCGGCAAAACAAAAGAGTCGCCGCCTTTCGTTATTTATCCCTCAGAACGGGAAAGGAAACGATCGGAAAAACCTGACGAAAAGGTATAAGACAAGGTCATCACAACCATTGTCTGGATTCGGGAGTCGGTCACGGAAGGGGAAGGTATTAGCACCCCTCACGTCCATCGTACTCGATGGGATCCATGCTTGTTGTGTTTATCTGACGGGTTTGTTGAATCTATCTACACTAAGGTCTGGTCTAAAAAGAAAAGAAAATGACTCGGCAAAGTATCGCACTTTATGCCTACGTATTCCCGTCTGGAACGAGAAATCAGAGTCAACGTAGTTCGCCTAACTACGGGTTACAAGGGGGAAAGGTTGCTCGCCGAGATATCGCATCTCGTGCCTACATACTTTCATACGGAATGAAAGATCAGAGCAAACGTAGTTCGGGCTACGAAGAACACAAGTTTGTTCAACTATTTTTTATCTAAGTAAAGTTAACAGACAGTTCCAGCAGTTGGTGTTTGCAACTCGATCCTTGGAGACGTATGCGTTACCGTTTGCGGTAGAACTGAAAGTTAACGTAACTCTCTTTACGCAAAGAGTTTTTCTGATAAAGGGTCCAAGAGGACAAAAAAGGATATTTGATCTTTGTTTTCTGAGTCTTTTACGGAAGAAGTGTTTTTTAGTTGTATGTAGTTGGCACAGCACTAGAGACTAGGACTTAGGAGCGAATGCGTCGCATATCGTCCAAAGGACATATACTAAACACTCTAGACGATTGAGAGGAGACCGCTCAAACATCATTTCCTAAGTAGCTTAAGGACTTGCCTTTATTATGTTTTTTTACTGTTGTTTGAGATAAGAAGAGAAACAGACTCTCTACGGGGAAACTGCCTTGATCCTACAGTTATCATGCAATATTCGTCCTACGGTTGAGGTTAAAGGGGAAACTAACTAATGTTATCATGCATGGTTAGAATCCTAATGTCTGTCATAATTTCTCTTGAACAAGAGAAGTCAGAGCTCCTAAGGGAACATGGTAATGGAAATCAAACAGTAAACAGAAAAACTGTATAGGAATTACTATAAAGATGCATGCAATGCAAGTGAGGGAGGAAATATGTGTGGGGCAGAAGCCTCCACAAGCTCATCTCAACCTCAAGCCAGATATGAATAACTGTAAAGATAGTAAAAGAAAGTAAATGCAATTAAACAAACCACAAAACACACAGGCAAGGGAGCTGAGCTCTACCAAATACCATCAAGCAAAGCCATCCAGTAAAAATACAAGCAGAGGGAGAAACTCAACCTCTAATGCAATACAAGCAAGGGGAGAAACTCAACCCTTAGGATGCTCTTAGGCTTATTCAACTACATGACCTAATCTAAATGCAACACACCAAGCAAGTCACATCAATACACATCAATACAGTTAAATAAGAAGAAAACAGACAGGGAAAACAAGCCAGCAATCTCCATAGCAGAGCAATCTTCTGACAGCAATCCAATCCAAAGTCTGTATCTGTTCTTCAAGTCCACCATCTTCAAGAGAAAGAAAGGAATCCACAAGCAATCAAACAAGCTTCTATCTTATGGAAGAAAATTGAGTGTTGGGAAGCTAGGGTAAACTCCATGGGAGCTTATCCCAGGCACTCAACCAACAAAAAGATCTTTGGGGAAACCTAAGGGTTTGGCTCCTTCAAGAGGTGTGCCATATTCCCCCCACAGGAGGGACTGTGCTACCTCAAGAAGGTTCCTAAAGAGGAAAGAATGAGAGAACTTTAGGAGAATGGAAATGAGAAGCAAGGTAAATTCCACAGGAACCTGCCACAGACACTCAACCAAATCCATTTCCTTTAGAAAGCTTGCTTAGTCTCAACTCCAATGTGAAAGGCAGGGAATTCCTCCACAGGAGGAATTATACCCACAATGAAGGATCCTAATTAAGCAAAGGAGTATTTGAAAGGGAAATAATCCTAGGGAAATATCATCACCTACTTGAATTGCTACAGAAACATCAAGTGTTATCTCCTAATGATCATCTATTCTAAGGTCAAATTGGTAAAATAGGAAACTAAAGGAAAATCAATCCTAAAAAATCTAAAGAAAATACTATATCACCCTATATGTATCAACATGCTATGGTAGAAAAATTAGAAGTTAAATCTAAACCAAAATGCCCAAATTAAATCCAAAGCTCAAGGGTGCACCAAAGGAATTCACTAAAGAATACTCCTAAACAACTATCCTAAAGTCCTATTTAAATCATCTAAAAAATCCAACAAAAATCATATAGCAACATTAACATATATACAAACAGCACACAAAATTCCAAGATCAAACTCCAAAATATGAGAGAGAAATAAAATGCACAAATTCAACATACCATTATTTCATTATTACAAATGCATTAAAAAGAAAATATGAAATAAAGTGGAAAATGCATGGAAAATTAAAATGAAAAGCATGGTAAAATCATGAAAATCTAAATCTACAAGCACAATTTTTTCCAGAATTTAGTCATGATATTTACTATTTTTTATGAATTAATTCAACAAACAATTAAACTAAAAAATGAAGAAAAGAAATGGAACAATTAACTAGGAGGGTGCATCTGGTAAGAAAAAACAAGCAATAAGGTGCATGGGCCCAAAAGGGGGTGTGGGAATAGCACAGGGCGCAAGGCCCATTTGAGTTACAATTCAGCAAATTTAATCTCACTACAACACGTCTAGGGAGGTGCAAGAAGTGGTTTTTCACGTGTTAATTCTGTTTGGGCTCGAAAGGGGGAGGTGTGAAAAGCACAACAACTAAGGCCCAAACAAATTAAATCAACTCAGTTCAGTTTGAATTAAAAGAAAAAGGTCACGCAGGGAATCGAACCCGCGTCCCAGGGGTCCTTATAGCGCGTTTAAGCCTGGTACCCAAAACGGCGCCGTTTGGAAAGGGGATGAGGTGGCGCGATCTCAGCGCTCGGATTGTGAGACTTGGTCTTTCTTTCCATTCGATCGGACGGCGCTGAAGTCTTCTTCTCCAATTCAAACTTCCTGCACATCAAGAATTCGCGCGCAGCTCCCATGGCCGGACGAGAATGAAGTTTTTCCGGCAAACTTCAAACCCTCATATCTCCCTCAATAATCCACCAAATGCAACGATTCTGGAATGAAAATCGCACGAAATTTAACGAGGAATCCAAATATCCTAATCAAACAGTCTAAAACTCCAAGAATAAAAAAATCTACACCCTAACCGAAAATGGATCTAATCCTAAATTGTCACTAATCCTCCAATTCTCTGCCCAAAAATCATCTACAACCTAAGGTAAACCTAACCACATGATTCTAAGGCATTGAAAACGCATGAATGAAGTGTAATTTCAAGAAGAAAAAACCTGGTTTCAAGCTTCCAATTGAGTCGTTTCTGGCTTGATTCTTGCTCTAAAACTTTCGAGATCCACTCAGTGATGATGTTAGAAGAAGATTGAAGCTTCAATTGCACTTGAAATGGCCTCAATCAGAAATTCAATCTTTCAATTTTCTCCTTCAAGCTTCAATGGAAAACTCTGCTCTCAGCCCCAATCAATCACCAACCTTATTTCTGATGATTTCCTAAAACTTATAGAATGATTTGGAAGCTTCTAGAGGTAAGGCCCAAGCCCAAAATCAAAAATCCAATTCCAACTTTCTTCAAAAAGTTTTATATGGAAATGCATGAAATTCCCACTAAAACTTGCTTGGGAAGCTTTGGTCAGCTTGCTGAACAATCCTTGAGTGAAATCAGACCACAAAGAGCCTTTAATTTGCCTTGGTGAATGATTTGTGTGATGTAACTTATAAATGAAGAAATCTTATGAAAGACCATGAATTGTGCTTCAAATGAAAAATCCACAATTGCCAATGTCTCTAAAACATGATTTCTGATTAAAATGAGTGGTCATTTGACTTGTTTTGGACCCATAATCATTTATTTGAGTTTCCCACCAAAAATGCCTTTGAATTTCTCTTCTTTCAAAACCACTTCAAACCAATCCTTGCTATGAGCCAAAACAATTAACCATGAGATCTTGGTTGGCCTGAAAACCACATTTTAAACAAGTTTCATGTTGAACAAAAATCCATTTGACAAGTGCAAGTTGGAGATTTTGACCTATGATTGAAATGGCCTATAATCTCACTTTCCCAAAATACCCCTGACTTGTAAACCCCCTGACTTGTAAACCTCATAACTTGAGTTCTACAAATTAGATGGAAGACTTCTAATACAATTTGGAAAGCTAATATCATGAGGAACAACTTTCACGTTGGCCAAAAGTTTAGGAGAAACACCCTCCTAGGTCAAAAGTAGCTTGGAAGTCAGATGATTTTCACAGACAAATTTCAGAGGCATCTGAGGACCTGTAACTTGTCTGGACCATAACTTGAGTTCTATAAATCCAATGGAGGACTTCTAGTACTCAAATTAAATCTAAGAGCATGATCTACAAGTTTCATGTTGGCAAAAAATGGAGATGAAACTTGCATCTTGACCTACATGGCTTGGAAGTTTGGCTCTAAACAGGGGATTTTACCCTAGGAACCCTGACTTAGCAACTCCAACCACTCTTGATTCTTCTCAACTTGATCTTGGAACAATCTCCCATATGCCTCAACATATCATTTCATGATCTCAATGACCTATAAGTAGGCTTTGATCTTCTTCAATTGCTCATTTTGGCCTAGGATTAACCAGATGAAACCCTAGTGACACCAACTTCCACTGGGGCTCCTGTACTTGCTACAAACATCTGAATGAGCTCTGTCTTGATCCTCTAGGAACTCCACGAGATCTATCCACACATCATATCCACATCCAAGGCTCCACAACCTCTGATACTCTTCAAATGACTCCTCATGCTAGGAGATAAACCCCATACAAGCAACTGAACCTCTTAAGAATCCATCCCCCTGACTGATGATTATGATGGCTTCTCAAACTTGCATAAGACCTCTGGCTAGGCTTCTTTGGACATATATTACACTTGATCCCCTGCTAAATGCTAATGTAATGATATGCAAATGCTAGAACTATGTTAGAACAATGTTATGTTATGCAATGAAACATAAACCAAGTGAGAATAGAGGTTGGGCAAATTTTGGGGTGCAACAGCTGCCCCTATTCAAGCGGCTTGAACCCGACTGGATGAAAAGCGAACGACTTTTAGGCAATCAAGGTAGAAGACGGTTGAATATCAGAGAACCCGGAAATTTGCTAACCGAAGAAATAAACTGCAAAAACTGCTTGGGGAACAATATCCAGAAAACTGAATCCGGTTGTCACGGCAACAACTGGTCAATCATCTGATAAAAAACATCTAATCTCGCCATCCATCACCCGTGTGACGCCGCAAGTGTTGGATCATCAATAGAACTTCAAATTTTGCTACAATAAACATCCATCGAGCCATAGGGCCACGTCAAAACACAAACGTTTTGACCTTCGTTTGTAAAGAAACAAACAAAATGCTACGTGAAGCGCGAACCAGGCATCCGAAGATTTGAACAAGCTACTCTGCGGGGCACTCTCCGACGACACAAATACTTGAACAAATAATTCCACAGGGAGCCACTTCGTTAGCACGGGTAATGATTCTACCAACACCGGTAATAATTCCTTTGACGAAGGTAATAACCCCATCGACTACAGGTAATGACTCTTCCAATAAGGCAATAATTCCGTCAACCAGGGCATAACTCCATTAGCCAGGGTATAACTCCATCAACCAGGGTATAACTCCATCAACCAGGGAAATAACTCCATCAGCCAGGGTATAACTCCATCAACCAGGGTATAACTCCATCAACCAGGGTATAACTCCGTCAACCAGGGTATAACTCCGTCAACCAGGGTATAACTCCGTCAACCAGGGTATAACTCCATCAACCAGGGTATAACTCCATCAACCAGGGTATAACTCCATCAACCAGGGTATAACTCCATCAACCAGGGTACAACTCCATCAACCAGGGTATAACTCCATCAACCAGGGTATAACTCCATCAACCAGGGTATAACTGTAACACCCTTCTAAACCCCATAAATAATATATGAATAATTAGAGTAAATTTCCATGCATTTACAACAGGGCATTACACATAACTTTCAAAATATCAAAACCACCTGTCATGCTCATTACTATTTCAATATAAAATTATGCTTTACAAAACTTCACTTTGCATGTAGCAGCGGATTCAATTATACCACAATTTTCATAAAAGAAACATTTGTTTTTATCACATAAAACAACATCACTTAGGAACTAAGGCCAACATCATAGTACTCCAATGGATATAAACACGTTTATAGAGTACATAATGTATATCTTAAACACAACCGAAGCGATCCCAGTGTTACATGACCAGAGCATGACTCGACCCAACATAATTAAATCACTAAACGACTACACCAAAAGCGACCTCGTAACTACGAGCAATACTACTCCTTGATAGCTGCACAATGTCATGTAGGACATCATTCCAGCAGAAGGGTGAGAAATATTATCATAATAACAATGCATATAATTATATATACACAAATACACAAGCACAAAATACATATATTCCACATTTTCTCACCACAATTCATTATAACTCATCATGTACAATACAACATATATATAATCAAATATGGATAATCACCAAGCATATTCATCATGCACGTATCCATAAATCTCAACATTCCACATGAACATACACATATTATGTTTACTCACTAATTCACAATTACACATTCACAATTCTCAAACCAACAATTCATGTTCATAAGCATACTTTCATACAATGATCACATATTCACAACTATCAATTACACAAGTAATGCACATACGCATATTCCACCATTCTCACCATACTTCATCATAACTCATCATATACTTCACAAAGCATATATATATATATATATATATATATATATATATATATATATATATATATATATATATATATATATATATATATATATATATATATATATATATATATATATATATATATATATATATATATATATATATATATATATATATATATATATATATATATATATATATATATATATATATATATATATATATATATATATATATATATATATATATATATATATATATATATATATATATATATATATATATATATATATATATATATATATATATATATATATATATATATATATATATATATATATATATATATATATATATATATATATATATATATATATATATATATATATATATATATATATATATATATATATATATATATATATATATATATATATATATATATATATATATATATATATATATATATATATATATATATATATATATATATATATATATATATATATATATATATATATATATATATATATATATATATATATATATATATATATATATATATATATATATATATATATATATATATATATATATATATATATATATATATATATATATATATATATATATATATATATATATATATATATATATATATATATATACACAAATATGGTCAATCATCAAACATATCCATAGTTCACAATTACACAAGTCATGTACATACACCTATGCATAACTTCATACAACAATCATATATTCATTCCATGAGACTCAATGCAACTCAATGCAACTCATGCCATGTGGTACCAACACTTGTTATCATTTTTCGGTTTTTACACTTAAACCGGGTCCGTTCCCTAGACCGATAACAACAAAAACCCGTTCCCTAAGCTTTCAAACCCCGCTCTAGGTTTGGGACAAGTCACTAGCCTCCACGAAACTAGCAAACATTGCCTCTTGACTAAATGATGCATATGCAATCAACAACAAAATGCACTTAAGACCGATCACACGTCTTAATCCCATGCATTCACATAATTCCTCCCTTCAAGAATTAAACAAGATTGCACACACAACATATCATATAATCAAATATTCATACTTTTCATCAACATATTTGTCAAACAATGCACGCATATCTTACAATATGCTCTCATGCATTAATTCACAATAATCGGATACAACAAATATGCATTCATAATTCAACCTCATTACCTTTTCAAACAATGCACACATATTCACAATATATTCTCATGCATTCTTCACATACAAACAATACGCATATATTTGTCAAAAGACTATATTTCATAATCGATTCCACCATCTAGGATTCACGCCATACGGCTACCCACAGCATATCATATCACAACATGCACAAGCTATACGTTATATAACAAAAGTATTCTGCACAATAACACATCAATCACACACATTCGCGACGGTAAAATCAACACAACAATATGTTTTCAATTTTCTGCTATAATTGAACCAGGTACACGACTCAAAGCCATTTTTTCTAGAAAGATAATCTCGTTAACTTACCAACGCTTCGAACGGAGGTCAAAACCGACTTACGGTTCAAGAGTTATGAATTTTCGAAGTTTTCCGAAAAACCAGAATTTTGCCTAAACACGGCTACGGGATTTTGCATTTTCGCCCGAAAATCCGACCGATTCAATTCTTTTTTTCGAAACAAACACATACTCCTACTCACCTAACATATAGCAGTGAATTAGAACCATTAAACATGATTTCTACGACGTTCGATTTTCACTCAAATCTCAAACCCTCAATTATCCAAAAATGTCAAAACTCACAATCTCAACCAAATTCAATCAAACGAAATCCAATAATCATGGCTAAACATTACCCGACTAAACTATGCAATTTATTTTGAATTCTAACCGTTCAAAACTCGATTCTATCGATTTAACTCATTTGCCCTAGAAATAGAAAATAGAGAAAACTACCAACAAATCCAACACAACTCATACATAATCATACACATTGATCAAATAATAATGTTTCTCACCCTTACCTTGATTGGATTGACGCTTGAAGTTGATTTTTGATGATTTCTCCAAGTTTCCCCCTTCTCTTCTCTTTTCTCCTCTTTCTCTATTTTTTTCTCTCCTTTTCTTTCTTTCTTTCTCTTATGTTTCTATCTCTTTTCTTTTCTCTCCAATTTCCCTTATATATCCTTCTATTTTCTTTCCATCATAATTCTTCTCTCAAAAATATCTATCAATTCATTTCTCACAAAATATCTCATCTTATCATTAATTAGAGAATATCCAATAAATTCACATAATTCTACCAAGTAGGATAAATTAATTAAATCCATTAACTCATTTAAATAAATCCAATAATTTATTTAAATCAGATAAATCATATAAACCAATTAATTAGCACAATTAATCCCTTATTGAAAAATTGGGCTGTTACAATAACTCCGTCAACCAGGGTATAACTCCATCAACCAGGGTAATAACTCCGTCAACCAGGGTATAACTCCATCAACCAGGGTATAACTCCATCAACCAGGGTAATAACTCCATCAACCACTGTATAACTCCATCAACCAGGGTATACTTCGAAGGTTTAATCCAAGAGATTCTTTTAATGCTGACGTAACAACAATCCGAGGAAAAACTCTACTGGGGGGAATCCTGACGCCAACTGCCAGACAGTTACTTTGACAACAAGTAACGAATTTCGAAATCTTTAAACGCTGACGAGACAACAATCTGAAGAAAGCTCCGCTGGGGAAGAATAGAAATTTAACCAAGCAACTCTGTTAGGGGAGCATGCGATGGGACGAACGTTATCATCACCTATCTCACGCCGAGAATTTGAATATCTAGAAATCCTTCAGAGCAAGAATCCCACTCCTCTGCAGGGAATAACACCTGAAAACAAAGAGGTAACCAACCTGACTTATGTTTCAAAATGCGTATGTTTGACAATGGCGTAATGCTCCATACGACATAGAAATGCTACGCGTTTGGGTAGATGCAAATATGATGCAGTATGCACAATGCAAAGATGCCAAGAGGCGCTTCAGCAAAATAAATGTTGAAGACAAAACCAAATCCGCTGGGGGACAACCAGGTATTACAGACATATTCCAGCAAAATAAATGCTGGAAAGGTGAAACCAACTCCGCCGGGGGGTAGAAACAATCCTGCTGGGGAATAGTTCACAAGCTCGGAGTTGCGAACTCTGTTGAGGATGATCATCCTATTGGAGGAAAAACAACCTGCTGGAGAACAGAAAAGACGGTCCTGTACGGGAATGATCCTTTCAAACCACTGACAACCTGATTGTGCTCTGTGGGAATTAACCCTGCTGGGGATACTCAGCTGGGAACTGATCTACATACTCTGATTGTACTCTGTGAGGACTCTCTCTGGGGGAGTAAATGCGCTCATAACCAACCTCCATTAGTGCACACTCCGTTGGGTATATCGATCTCGCCTTGCTGGGGATGACTTTATCCTACCAAATAAGTCAATCTTGAATTGTTGAGGATAATCTGATCCTGTTTCGAAGCAATCCCAACTCTCTGGGGATAAAACCTCGACTTTCAGCTGCCGGGAATGAAAAGCCAATTCCGTCTGCTGGGAGGAAAAGGTTTCACATGAATCCTGCTCTGACTGGGGAACACGATCCCTTGGATATCTGCTGCAAAGGTAACGACAATGCCCTAGTCCAAATATTTCAACTTGAAAAGGCAAACTTGCCACAAACTGACTTCGAGATGGCTTGCCCCTGAACCTGGGACAACTTCTGATAAACTCCGATAAAATAGAGAGGAACATTTCCTTTGCTTTCGCTTTTGCCCCCCTGCTCATGGGATCTTCGTAAAATCTTCCCCTAAAAGGGCATCGCAATCTCCGTACCCTGATGGTTAGATATGAATTACTTTCGCGTTTCGAACCTCGAAGAGGTGTTTCAGATTAATCGCCTTCTGATCAACAATAGCCTTTGTGCTCCCAGGGTGGCCTGCCCCAGTCTTGTAACGACTTTGCCCCTGACTGGCTGATTCGTAGTAGTGCCTCTGACTACGAGAGATTTACCGAATCTCGACCTGATTACCCCAGATGGCTGACTTCACTGGGGATCATTTGATACGGCTGGCCACAACTTGACGGAGTGTTCAGGAATTCTACATTCTATCCTGATCAAACTTTCCGCTGCGGAAACTTTCCTGCTGTCAAGCGCTTACTCGCAAGTAAAACAAACTGTTCTGCATAAAAGATATATTAAATACAATGCATATGACAGTTTTTGAAATCGAAGTCTGTTCACTGGTGAAAATTTTTTATGACATAAATGAATCAACTATCAAAATGTCAAAATTGATACAACGCTGCAAGAGAAATCCTTTCAGGAGTCAGTTTTGATGCAGTCTTTACCGAAGTATGCTCTCGAAATAAACCTGCTTCAATTAGGACTTTTTCAGGTTGTAACGTGGTCGGGTTCACAGTTAACAAGGAAAGGATAAAGGCTCAGAATTCATTTTAACCCCACCCATTCTCCTTGATGTTCTCCGATCCTACGTTTAGCTAACTCGACCTTAGCGTTCATGATTGAACAACTAGAGTGGTGGTTCAGGATATCACACATTCTTCGGAGTGACAGTCATTTACTTTTCGCCTTTTGGGACCTAGAGTCACACGACTTGCATTTTCGAGAATTTTTCTTTTGCAATCCGGTTCTTTTTCATTTTTCCCTAACTTTTGCCTGGACTAATTCTTTTTGAATTTAAAGTCCAGCGGGATGCCCTCATTTTTTCCTAAGTCGTTTTCAAGATTCGACTTAGCGGGCTTTTCCTTTTGATTCTTTTTTCTTTCTTTCGAACAAGTCGTGTGACACTGGTTGTCTGACTCTTTGAGGAATAACGTGACTGTTTCACTCTTGACGTTTAACCATTGTGGTTTTTTAGGCACGACCTCTAGAGGTGTGATTGATCCTCGAACAGATACTCCTTTCTGCAATTTGGACGCTTGGTCAAATTAGCTAACACCTACCCTGCCCCGGGTTAAGATTGAGGGTTTTTTGTTTCCAGAAAGAACTCCTACTACCAGGCTCAAAGGGGTTGACAAGGGATTATCTTCCTTATACCTTCGGTGTTTAGGGATTCGAAACAATTCCTGTATATCGTCAACAGATTTTTCTATCCAAAAGCATACAGTCGGAAGCTTACACGTCTTTCGATTTCATCATCCTCCCCGAATTCCACTTAAACAAGCGTTTAAAATAAAAGAAAGCAATAAAGTGAACACGACTGGATTAGTTCAAAACATGCATATTTATTTCATTATCAATATCGATTGACAAAACAACAAGTTTTACAAGCGAAAATTTGCATTCTAACAGGAAAGAAAGCTACAAATGGAAAGAAATAACAAGATGAGATGAAAATTGCCAGCTTCTCGGAACTGGGCTTCTTGTCTCTGACTCGCTGCTGGACCAGCCATCTTCAGAATCAATTGTTAGAGGCAGCCTGATGTTGTCCTGATCTGCTTTCAACGGCCCAACCAAACTATAGAACTCCTCTTCGTCAATCAGACTTCAGCTTATCCGTGGTTTGGCATTGGTTGTTGCACAATGTTGGGTCATTCTGTACCAAAATTAATGGTCGTACTATCAATTAAATCCTGCACCTTATGCTTGAAGGCGTGGCAATTCTCAATGTTATGACCGGGTGCCCCGGAGTGGAATTCACAATGCTCATTAGCGTTGTAACCAAAAGGAGGTGTGCCCGTCGGCGGAGGCATCATCCTTTTCTCAACCAGCTGTAACCGTAGCAAAGTCTGAAGAAGTTCAGCGTATGATACTGGAGGCGTATCAAATACTCTTTTCGGCTTCCCATTCTGAATTCTTCGCTGAGCAGGATGTTGTTGCCCTGCTGCTGCTGCGGCTGTTGCTGTGCGGGGATTGTTACACCAGCAACTTGTTGCTGTTGGTATTGCCTCCATCCCCTATTTATCCCTCGAGAGCTACATACTGAATTGGCATCTTCCTGCTTTTTACCTCCAAAGGCCTTCTTGCCACCTCCGGCTGAGGTTGATTCACCAGTCTGAATCTTACCAATCTTAATTCCATTCTCAATTCGCTCACCCATCAGAATCAAGTCAGAGAAATTGCTCATTAAACAGTTGAGAAGTTTATCGTAATACATCCCTGAAAACGTACCCACAAAGATATCTATCAACTCTCTCTCCACCATGGGTGGTTGTACCCTTGCAGCCAACTCGCGCCATCTCTGGGCGTATTCTTTGAAACTTTCATCAGTCTTCTGGGAGAGATTATGCAATTGAACCCGATTCGGAGCAAGATCACTGTTATATTGGTAGTGTCTCACGAAAGCTTCTGCCAGCTCTTTCCAGCTTCCAACTTGAGTAGGTTCCAGTCCCATGTACCATTCCAATGACGGCCTGGACAGACTGTCCTGAAAGAAGTGCATTAACATCTTCTCATCGTTGGAGTAAGCAGACATTCTTCTATAATAAGATCGTACGTGCACTCTGGGACACGTGTCTCCCTTGTATTTGTCAAACGCAGGAGCCTTAAACATGAGTGGCGCCCTCAGCCCAGGAACCAATCCCATGTTCGCCATATCCAATCCCACAGAATTCTGGTTGGCTATCCTTTTCACCTGCTCTTCTAGCATCTTGATCCTGCGATCATTTTTAGTAGGCCTCTCATAACCCATGTCTTGATCAGAAAAAGCATCTTCTTGGCGGTCTTCACCCCAATAAGGACCCTCATTGTCGTACCCAGCGTATGCAGCGTTGCGACCATGACCATTCTGGAAAAACCTGGGATCATACCTCAGATTGCCGAGCTCTTGATTAGCAGCAGCTGTCCCAAAGCCAGTATTGTAGGCACCCATTCCGTAACCATTGTTACTCATAGTTCCAAAACCCTGATTACCAAATCCAACATTGGCACCACCAGCGTTACTGAAGCCCATATTCACACCAGCAAAGCCAGTATTACCATTAGCCATGTTCACACCGGTATTCCTAGCACCAGCGTTGAAACCAGTATTACCATTGCCAACAACGTTCCCATTGGTTTCCAAGTTACCGCTCCTATTACCAGCATTCCCATTACCAGTCACGAGAACGTTCTCACAAGCGTCAAGACCGACCACTGGTATAGAATCACCAGCCTAAGGAGTTTCACCATGAGGACGATTAGCATCCGTACCCCCATGTAACACACCGTTGTTATCAACTCATGCAATCAGCGGCTGCACGAGAGTCTGGAGCTGTTCTTGGCCTTTAGCCACGGTCTCCATCACTTGCATAAACTGAGCCATGCGGTCACGCATCTCCTGCATCTGGTCCATGAATTTCTTACAGTTGCTTCGGGTGGAGTAACGATGAGTTCGGTGTTCGGCAATCCTGGAACCTGCATCAACAGAGGGTTAGGGAACACAGTACAAAGTCCCTGTCATGCAAATGATTTATGCAAATGAAAATGTAAATGCAGATGCAAAATGCAGCATGGGATCAAGTGTCGTGCTGTGCTGTGTTGTGCGGTGAAGTGGAATGGAAGATCATAATTTAGCTTCAGCAAGAAAATACCACACTCTGATAATACAGGACTACTGAAACCCACAAAATTGATTCACTGACAAGAAAACCAGGTTTTTTGAAGGTTACAGTTTCCTGCAATAAACCCGACCCCGCTCACTGGTATGGACCTAATCACTGACAAAGGTACGACACCCTATGCGTTCATCAGCGTCACAGACTTTCGAGAAACAATGATACGATACCGAGAAGGTGTGGCATCATCATCTCTTGAAGTGGCCTCACTTAGCTGAATCCCAAATGATCGGTTCCTAGAGTCGACAATCCTTAGATCTGAAATCCTTTCAACGGCCCACAGGGCTGGAAATAGAAATCATCTCAAAGAACCTCGTCTGAATGCAGATTTCGTGGGAACTAGTGCATGCCTAACATGCAGGTTCACCACTAATCAGCTTCTAGTGCTAGGTATGTACTCGAGCCTGGGTTTGGCTTAACACTCATCAGAGCTCCCCTCCCACAACAACATAATAGCAACAGATAATAAAATAGTGCGGGAAATGTAAATACAGTAATATACAACATACAACGCACAAAAATAAACACCCACAGACAAGCAAACAAGCGCTAGGATTGAATCTCGTCGGGACGTTGGATCCCTCAGATTGACTCGCATAGGGGACGTTGGATCCTTAGGAAACTATCGCATTTCCCAACAGAGTCGTCAGCTGTCGCTACTGCGAAAATAAGGTGCCGGCAAAACAGAAGAGTCGCCACCTTTCGTTATTTATCCCTCAGAACGGGAAAGGAAATGATCGGAAAAACCTGACGAAAAGGTATAAGACAAGGTCATCGCAACCATTGTCTCGATTCGGGAGTCGGTTACGCAAGGGGAAGGTATTAACACCCCTCACGTCCATCATACTCGATGGGATCCACGCTTGTTGTATTTATCTGACGGGTTTGTTGAATCTATCTACACTAACGTCTGGTCTAAAAAGATGAGAAAATGACTCGGCAAAGTATAACACTTTATGCCTATGTATTCCCGTCTGGAACGAGAAATCAGAGTCAATGTAGTTCGCCTAACTATGGGTTACAAGGGGGAAAGGTTGCTCGCCGAGATATCACATCTCGTGCCTACGTACTTTCATACGACATGAAAGATCAGAGCAAACGTAGTTCGGGCTACGAAGAACACAAGTTTGTTCAGCTGTTTTTTATCCAAGTAAAGTTAACAGACAGTTCCAGCAGTTGGTGTTTGCAGCTCGATCCTTGGAGACTTATGCGTTACCGTTTGCGGTAGAACTGAAAGTTAACATAACTCTCTTTACGCAAAGAGTTTTTCTGATTAAGGGTCCAAGAGGACAAAAAAGGATATTTGATCTTTTTTTTCTGAGTCTTTTACGGAAGAAGTGTTTTTTAGTTGTCTGTAGTTGGCACAGCACTAGAGACTATGACTTAGGAGCGAATGCGTCGCATATCGTCCAAAGGACATATACTAAACACTCTAGACGATTGAGAGGAGACCGCTCAAACATCATTTCCTAAGTAGCTTAAGGCTCGTAGCGCACTTGTACTAACTTGCCTTTATTATGTTTTTTACTGTTGTTTGAGATAAGAAGAGAAACAGACTCTCTACGGGGAAACTGACTTGATCCTATAGTTGTCATGCAATATTCGTCCTACGGTTGAGGTTAAAGGGGAAACTAACTAATGTTATCATGCATGGTTAGAATCCTAATGTCTGTCATAACTTCTCTTGAACAAGAGAAGTCAGAGCTCCTAAGGGAACATGGTAATGGAAATCAAACAGTAAACAGAAAAACTGTACAGGAATTACTGTAAAGATGCATGCAATGCAAGTGAGGGAGGAAATATGTGTGGGGAAGAAGCCTCCACAAGCTCATCTCAACCTCAAGCCAGATATGAATAACTACAAAGATAGTAAAAGAAATTAAATTCAATTAAACAAACCATAAACCACACAGGCAAGGGAGCTGAGCTCTACCAAATACCATCAAGCAAAGCCATCCAGTAAAAATACAAGCAGAGGAAGAAACTCAACCTCTAATGCAATACAAGCAAGGGGAGAAAATCAACCCTTAGGATGCTCTTAGGCTTATTCAACTACATGATCTAATCTAAATGCAACACACCAAGCAAGTCACATCAATACACATCAATACAGTTAAACAAGAAGAAAACAGACAGGGAAAAGAAGCCAGCAATCTCCACAGCAGAGCAATCTTCTGAGAGCAATCCAATCCAAAGTCTGTATCTGTTCTTCAAGTCCACCATCTTCAAGAGAAAGAAAGGAATCCACAAGCAATCAAACAAGCTTCTATCTTATGGAAGAAAAAGGAAGATGATGCCAATATGGAATTGATGGCACACTCATATGATGAAGAGCGTTTATCGAAATATGAAGATGAAGATGAGGTATAATCTTACTCTAACTTTATTTTACATGCTAATAATCTTATAAAATATTGCAAGGATAAAGCCAGTCACATTAAAATTTTAAAAAGAGATAATTTCATTTTGAAATAAAAATTAAAAGAAATTAGCACATCTCAAAATGAATGTTCATCTCTAGGAAAGCATGATCAAGCCTTTCATAAATTCATTACATATGGCATTGATATAACTAAACTTGCATCTATAGTTTATGGAGTTGGAAAAAATAATAGAGAAGGTTTGTGGTATGATAAAGGCTACTCTAGTTCTAATGTTTCATTGAAAGCTCTCCCAAACTCTTGCTCATCCATCATTGCTCAAACAATGTAAAGTAACTATTTTGTTCATACTGCTAGTAATGTGAAAGTTATAATTCAGACTGAATCTATTGATCAGAAGTTAAAGGGTATTGTAATATCAGAACCTGATAGTTCATAAGTTTTGGTAACTTCAATATCCACGACATCTGAATCACAGAATAAGACTGGTATTATAACTAAGGTTAAGAAAAACTTCAGTCAAAGCTTTTGGAAACAAAAAGATTGGAGTAAAGTTAAAACTTTTCACATGGTAATAGGATATGATAGGAGAAAACCTATTAGGATTAACCCAAAAGGACCCATATGTGTATGGGTACCTAAATCTCAAATTGTCTTTGCTGCTGATATGCCCGAAGGAAAGGATGGAAAGACAATCGTGGTACCAGGACTGTGGATGTGGCTGCTCACGACATATGACAGGAGAAAAGCATATGCTCCAAACCCTGAATCCGAAAGAGGAAGGAGATGTGAGTCTTGGAGGTGGTCAAATAGTAAAAATAATTGGTATAGCCGTATAGGTACCATTGGTAATTCTCAAACACTTATCGACAAAGTTTGGCTGGTAAATGCCTTAAAGCACAATCTACTCAACATAAGTCAACTACGTGATAGTGGTTGTGAAGTACTATCTAATAATAATTTATTTTCTGTTATTAATGCTGTAAAAAAAATTTATATTCAAAGAGAAAAGAAATGGAAATGTTTATAAAATCAATCTTTCTAAATTGGCCGATCAGAAGGTCATTTGCCTAATAACAATGAGTGATGAGAAATGGATTTGGCACAAAAGGTTAGATTATGCTAACTGGAGATTAATATCTAAACCTAGTAAGCAAAAACTTGTTAAGGGGCTATCAAATCTTGATTATCACTCAGATGCTCTTTGTGGAGCATGCCAGGTTGGAAAGATTATGAAAACTTCATTTAAAACTAAAAACATTATCTCTACCTCTAGACCCTTAGAACTGCTTCACATTGATTTATTTGGTCTTATTAGGACTACTTCAATCAGTGGGAAGAAATATAGTTTGGTCATTGTTGATGATTTTAGAAGATGGACTTGGGTAAAATTTCTTCGATCAAAAGATGAAACATGTGAAGTATTTAGCTTATTCTGCATACAAGTACAATCTGAAATGGAAGTAAAGATTCTAAAAGTCAAAAGTGACCATGGGGGAGAATTTGAAAATGAGTCATTTGAGTTCTTTTGTGAAAGATATGGAATTATCCATGAATTCTCTTCTCCTAGGACTCCACAACAAAGTGGGGTGTAGAGAGAAAGAACAGATCTTTGTAAGAAATGGAAAGAACAATGACTCATGAAAATAAACTTCCTAAGTACTTGTGTGTAGAAGCGATTAATATTGCATGTTGTATTCAGAACACAATCTATATTAGACCAATTATTAATAAAACATCGTATGAGTTGTTTAAAGGGAGAAGACCAAGCATGTCTTATTTTCATTAACTTGGTTGTACCTGTTATATCTTGAATACTCAGGTCCTAAAGAAATTTGATGTTAAAGCTCAAAAGGGTATCTTCTTGGGATAATTTGAACGCTCAAAAGCATACAGAGTGTACAACTCAGAAACCAGAATGGCTGAAGAGTTTATCCATGTTAAGTTTGATGACAAATTACCTGACTATGAAAAGTCAAAGTCCTTGGTTCAAAATGATAGCTCTGCAGGTATTCATAACTCTGAAGAACAACTTATGGTATATATCCCAAATTAAAATAGTATAGATAATGATATTTCAGAAGCTGCAGAAATTAAAGTTACTCTAATTGATCCTGTTGTTATCGAAGTTACTCTAATTGATTTCTTGTGTGTGTTTATGCATTTATGCACCATTTTTTCTAACTAAGTGTTCAAGGAACTTAGGGTTATCTTTGCAAACATAATAGATTTACCATGGATATTGGAAGGAGAAGAACACAAAAGTACACTTTCAAGAGTCCTAAATTGGAAGATCTGAGGAAGTTAGGAGGTTTGGTTGCTGATCTAGTGGTTTTCAAGAACAAGTATGGAAGAATTCTATCTCTCTTGAAGCTGAACATGGTGGATGGAGTTATTTCTACTTTGGTACAGTTCTATGATCCAGTATACCATTGTTTCACATTTCCATATTATCAGCTCATGCCTACATTGGTGGAGTATTCTTGATTGCTTGGATTTCCCATTTCTTATCAAGACCCATTTTATGGTTTGAAGGAGATCCCTAAGCCTCAAGACATTGAAGAATCTACTCACTTGAGGATGTCAGAGATGAAATCTCACATGATTACTATGGGAGGAATTCTTGGGTTACCCGCTAAGTTCATAATGGACAAGGCTCGTTACTATGCTAGCATGAAGAGTATGGATGCTTTTGAGGCTATTCTTGCCTTGCGCATCGATGAATTGTTCCTCTTCCTTAATGTTGAAAACTTTGTTGACATTAATGCTATCCAAATCTTCTTGATTGGAAATCCAGTTCCTACATTGTTTGTTGATGCCTACCATTCAGTTTATCTCAGAAATTCTTATGGCGGAGGAATGATTACATGTTGTGTTTCATTGCTATACAAGTGGTTTATTTCTCACTTGCCTCGATCAGCTACCTCTTGGGATCTTAAGGGTAGTTTTTTGTGGTCAAAGAAGATTATGTCTCCCACTCATTCTGATATTGAGTGGTATAATCATGCTTATGATAGGGTGATGATTATTGACATTTGTGGTGAGTTCCCTATTGTGCCTCTTCTTGGTACAAAAGGAGGCATTAGCTACAATCCTGTTCTAGCTCGTCGTTAGCTTGGTTATCCCACGAAGGACAAACCAAACTACATCCATTTGGAAGGTTTCTTCTTCAAAGAATGTGAAGATAACAAAATGCTTAAGGAGAAGCTCGTGCATGCTTGGCGCCTTGTTCACAGATAAGGAAGAGTAGTGTTAGGGAAACCATATTGTGTCTCTTTGGAGCCTTATCTCTAATGGGTGATAGGGCCATTAAGCTGAAGATGCCTTATCCTCGTCAGGAACCTCTACCTATAGTTTCTAGAGAGCCTACTCTAATCTTCACGAGTGATACAGAGAAGCTTCAGATTGCTTTGATCAAGGCGCAGCGAGATAGGAACACCTAGAAGAACAAATACTAGATTGTTAGCCAATAGAATGCAGAACTCCAAAAGATTTTGAATCAGAAGAGTGAAGAAGAACTTATTACCAAGAAGAGGAAGGTGAAAGCGGATTTATTTTCCTCTAGCACTTAGTCAGCTCCTATTGCTCAGCAGAGTCCAGACCCTCCTCCGTCTTCAGTTGCTTGGGAGTTGGCCGTCGACAAATTCGTACTTGAGAAGGATCAGATGAAGGAACAGATCAAGAAGCTCATTAAGAAGTTGCAAGGAGGTATTGGATCTTCTCATGGGGTTTTTTAGAGCTTCTAATTTTCTTTCTTTGTATTTTTCTCTTTGTTAGGATTTTTTTTAAGTTTGTACTTTGATTGTAATCCTTCAAATTTATTAATAAAAAGAGATTTTCTAGTTATTTAGTGTTATCTATTTTATGACGTTTTCAATATTGATCAATGGTTTTTATGCGTTATTTTACCGTGAGTTTTAGTTAAATAACTTACATGTTTAGTTACCTTTTATTTTCTTTTATCGCATTTTATGCGTCGGTTTGGTATTTTCATTGTTTTTAGGTTCCGCTAAGCAATCAAGAAGAATCGGGAAAAAAACCAGGATAAATCGCAAGAATTCGGAAACGTTTCCTGCAAACTCCATGAGGTCTGACACGGCCACCGTGTCAGTTGACACTGCCCGTGTCAGAAGGTCTGGGACCAAAAGACAAAAATGTGAAACTCTAGAGGTATGACATGGTCGCCCGTGTCAGCTGACACTACCCGTGTCAGGGCTGACACTGCTCGTGTCAGGGCTGACACTGCCCGTGTCAGGGCTGACACTGCCAATGTCGGCTTGTGATGTTGATTTTAGTATTTTTTGATTTTTCGCCCAAGTGTTGGCCTGCGAGGGTGTTTTGGGTATTTCTAACCGGTCTTAATGGATCTTTTCTATTTAAGTGAGTTTTGAGAAGGAAAAAAAGGAACTTTTTGACCAGAGAAGAATTGCACTATCAGGATTAGAGAGATCAAGGTGATTGGGTAACTGAAGATTTTTATGAGCAAAAGCCATTGAAGATCCAAGAACCCTCTTATCTTGTAATGTCTAGTTTTTATTTTGTATTTTCTTTGAATATTATGAGTAGCTAAACCCCCAATGAAAGGGGGGCGTCCCTGATTTGAATTTGTAATGACTCTGATATTATTATTGCACTGATATTTCCTTTGTTTTCATAACTGATTTGATCTCTAGTTGTTCTTAATGCTTGCCTTGTCAGACCAACAGGGTTTGATTTACGATTAATGATTAGGATGGACCTCTGTTGTTAAGGCTTTACTTTTGATCATCCTATAGTAGATATCACCTAGGACTAGGGATACCCTATAGGAACCGTAATAATTATTGATAATTGATTGCTTAATCTCACTTATAATTCTCTATGGACGTAGGAATTAGGGTAGACGATTAAAGGTTTTCTCACTAAGGACTTAGGAGTAAACATTATAAAGAATAGGTAATTAAGTAGTTACAATAAGTCGTTGCATGTTAATTCAGAGTTGTTACTGAGTCAGATCATACGCCTTCCCTAGCAAGTTACTCAATGTTGTTTAAACCAATTAGTCAATTTTCCCTTTTCCTTGAAAATATTTTTATAATTAAACAAAAACCTTATTAAAACCCTAGAGCTTTTGTTTAACTAAAATAAAACCAGAACTCTATATCGTCAAGCAGTCCTTGAGATTGACATTTGGGGAAATCCCCTTTATTACTACATTGGCAAAATAGTACACTTGCTATTTTACCGATCAAGTTTTTGGCGCTGTTACCGGGGACTGCTAAAGATCATAGATTGTATAGTTTTATTTTAGTTAAAATTTTGTTGCTCCGCAACTAAAGTTTATTTTTTATTTTTTTATTTTTTTATTTTTAGTTTATTTAAAAAAAAATCAGATTATTGTTGCTTCAAAAATTCTTCTATACTGTGCGACTAATAAAGTGTCTGAGTTGTGTAGTTATGAATGTTTTTTATACATGTCCACCTGTATCTCCTGTATGTTGGTCGCCTGATTCGGGAATCACTTTAGAATAGGCGACTAAATTTTTTAAAGCATATCGGAGGGAGGTAAGAATCCTTATGAATGAATGTGAGGAACCTAACTTTTATCCAAATAAATTTATTTGGCGAGAGTTCAGGTTGGAAGAAGAATGTGTGAAAGAAGAAGAGCAAGGCATGACGTCAGACGAAGAAGAAGATACATTAGAAATAGAAGAATTTGAGGTAAATAAGAAATATGGGGAAGAAGAAAGAAGGTAACTTAAAGATGATCTAGTACTGGTAGTACGCCAAAAATGAATTTTAGCAGCGCAGCAAATACAACGCTTTATTTAAAAGCGCTGCTAAAAGATTTATAAAAAAAGAAGGAAAAAAGCACAAGCTTTAGAAAGCGCTGCTAAAGGTTGTTATTTTGTAATACAATAGAATACACTTTTATGAAAGCGCTTCTATAGGAGGGGATACGAAAGCGCTTTCAGAAAGCGTTGCTATAGGGGGGATACGAAAGTGCTTTCTAAAAGCGCTGCTATAGGGAGAGGGGGATACGAAAGCGCTTTCTAAAAGAGCTGCTATAGGGGGAATACGAAAGCGCTTTTAAGAAAGCGCTGCTAAATGTCATGGCCTAGGCAGACTTTAGAAAGCTCTTTCTAAAAGCGCTGCTAAAGGTGGGATTTACGAAAGCGCTTTTAAGGGAAAAACACTGCTATAGGAGGGGGGGGGGGGGTTATAAAAGCGCTGCTATAGGTCTTTAATTTTTTAAAAATAAAACAAACTTTTCATTATTTCATTTCACACTTCAGTACTTCTTTCTTTCTCTCTCTCGTGCTCCCTCTGTCGTTTTCTATCAATCTCTCACCACTGAACCCTACTTCCTCCGTCGTGCTCCCTCCGTATAACACCGTATCTCCGACGTCGTGCTCCCTCCGTGCATTTTCTCTCAATCTCTCACCACTGAACTAGGGTAGAAACTTAGTGTTAACTTTTATTTCTCTTTTTATTTTCTTTCTGTTTTAATTTTCTTTAATAATAGTAATTCAGGTTTGGTATTTTATGATAGTTCTAGTTTATGCAAGAATTTTGTTTAGTTTAGTTTCTGCAGATTAAATAGTTTAGTTTAGTTTATATTTTTCTTTAATAGCTGGTGTGTGTATGCAGATTAAATTGTTTTAGTTTAGTTTAGAATTTTGTTTAATAGCTGGTGTATGTATGCAGATTAAATTATTTTAGTTTAGTTTCTGATTCAAAATTTAGTACCTTTTTCTCAAAAAGTTCTAGCTTTGCTTCCTTAGTTTCATATGAATTCAATAGTGATATGATATGATATGTAACTTATAAGTTTGGTTGAGTAATTTGCTCTATGGTTATAACTGTATATTTTTTTTATAGCATTTTTAGAGTTTTAGAATTGATTTTGGAATAAGATTATGCTGTAGTCAAGATTCTATTTTTAATTTCTATTTCTATTTTTAGAATTGATTTTTTAGTCTAATTTCTATTTTTAATGTATACATTGTTGTCAAGATAATAAGATTATGCTGTTGAGTGTTGAATTCTTTATGAACATTGGTTTATTATTTTTATCATGTACATTTGTACTACTAGTTTTCTCTTTTTCTAACCATGTATATTATATTAGAGGTTCAAAAATATGGTCTATTGTGTATGGAAAATTTATAGTTTGAGTTTGAGTGATATTATTAGAACTCATTTTGTCTTCTAAAATTACTTAATAAACAATATTAGATATTTTGTAACTAGAATAAGATTTTAAAAATTAACAATTGAGAATAGTTCGTTAAGAAATGCAGCTGAGTCTAATTCAATTTTACAAAATCAGTTTGTAAAGTAAGGATTGTATCCACTTATGAAGACATGAATTAATAGTCTTAGATTTAACATTTTAGACTCTGTTATATGATTTTTTTTAAAGAGTTCTTATTATTTTAATAGTTACATGAGAATTAGACAATTTTTGATTAGTTGCTTCATACCAAATGTATCATTTTCTGACGTTGTTAAATGCAATTCCAAATGTTATTATTGATTTTGTTAATGTTGATGTTGTTAATGTTGATGTTGATGTTGTTGATGAAAACATGAATTAATTTTGTATGTTAATTTGTTATAGGGGTTACTTGTGAAGATTGTGATCGTTTCCAAGAATCTTACTATGTATTCTATAAGTTGCTGACTTCTCTAAAGTTGCTACAGGTAATCATTGTTGCTGTTTAACTTACTTAGTTTAGTTTAGCCTACTTAATTAGTATGGATAAAAAATGGATGTCTTCCAATCGATTGTCAAAAGAGTACGATAATGGGGTATCAAAATTCGTTAAGTTTGTTGTTGAACATGCCAAAGACCCCAATAGGATCACATGTCCTTGCTTAGGTTGCTGTTATGGGCGTCGGATTGACGCAGTTAAGTTGAAATCGTATTTAAAGAGGCATGGAATTGATCGAAGTTATACATGTTGGACATTGCATGGTGAGATAAGTAACGATAATGTTGAACCGGAGGATAATACGACCTATGCTTCAAATAACAATGGCACAAATACATATGACTATGATCGAGTCGAAGAGATTGGAGAAGCACTTCAAGAAGATCTTTAGGATTGTCCCAAAATGTTTGAGAGGTTGGTAAACAATGCAGAGAAACCGTTGTATAAAGGTTGCACTACTTTCACAAGATTGTCTGTGGCATTAAAGTTGTACAACTTAAAGGCGGACAATGTTCTTCCCAATCGAACCTATGAAGCCAAAAATATGTTATGCTCTATTGGCATGAGCTATGATAAGATACATGCTTGTCCAAATGAATGCATTTTGTTTCAAAATGAATATACATCATTAAACGAGTGTCCTAAATGCGGTGTATCTCAGTATAAGAAAAAGTTGTCCCCAACAAAAGTGTTATGGTATTTTCCTATAATTCTGAGATTTAGACGCATGTTTCGTAGTGAAACAGATGCAAAACACTTGACTTGGCATGAAAATGATAGAATTGTAGATGGAAAGTATCAACATCCGACAGATTCACCACAGTGGATGAAAATTGATAATGAGTATCCTGATTTTGGAGAAGAAGCAAGAAACCTTTACTTGACATTATCTACTGATGGAATGGACCCGCATGGTCCGCAATCTCACATTCCACATGGCCTGTCATTATTATGATTTATAACCTACATCCATGGCTATGTATGAAGTGTAAGTACATGATGCTATCTATGTTAATTTCTGGTCCTAAACAACCAGGGAATGACATAGACGTATACTTGACACCTTTAATCAAAGACTTAAAGAGTTTGTGGGAGAAGGGTATGGAGGTTTATGATGCATATAGGAAAGAAAGTTTCAATTTAAGGGCGATGTTTTTTGGCACAATTAATAATTTTCCAGCATATGGAAATCTATCGGGGTATAGCAATAAAGGTCAATGTGTGTGTCCTATCTGTGAAGAAAACACATATTGGATGCGATTGGAATTTGGTCAGAAGAATGTCTTTCTTGGTCATCGTAGATTCTTAAATTCTAATAATCACTACCGTGGATGGAGAAAAGCATTCAATGGAAATTCAGAACAAGGTAGAGCTCCACCTACATTGACAGGTGAATAAATTTTTGAAAAGGTGAAAGATGTGAGTACTAAGTTTGGCAAGTTTTTTGCTCATACGCTTGTCACATGTGGGTGGAAGAAGAGGTCAATTTTTTTGAATTGCCATTGTATGTAAGACATTTTCTTGATGTTATGCATATTAAAAAAATGCATTTGAAAGTGTTATTGGTACGTTACTCAATATACAAGGAAAGTCTAAGGATGACCTTAAAGCAAGAAAGGACTTGGTAGCGATGGGAATAAGAAATGAATTAGGACCCTTGAAGAAAGGAAATCGAACATATCTACCACCTGTTGCTTATACTTTATCTAGAAAGGAGAAAAAGATATTGTGTAAGTTTCTAAGTGAAGTTAAATTTCCAGAAGGATACTCTTCAGATATTAGAAGACTTGTGTCTATGAAAGACCTTAAGTTAAAGAGTTTAAAGACACATGATTGCCATGTTATAATGGAACACTTTCTACCAATAGGTATACGTTCTATTTTGCTAGAAAAAGTATGAAGCGCAATAACTAAATTGTGTTTTTTCTTTAGGTCAATTTGTAGTAAGGTGATCGATCCTGCAATCTTACCAACATTGCAAAAAGAAATAGTTATTACTTTGTGTGAGCTTGAAATGTATTTTCCTCCATCATTTTTTGACATAATGCTACACCTAGTTATTCATCTTGTGAAAGAGACACAATTGTGTGGACTAGCTTATATGAGATGGATGTACCCTATTAAACGTTATATGAAAATATTGAAAGGGTATGTGAAAAACCGAAGTCAACCAGAGGGATGTATTGTTGAATGATACATTGTTAAAGAAGCAATTGAGTTTTGTACTGAATATTTGTCCAATGTTCAATCCATTGTGTTGCACCCCAAAATTTGCTTAACCTTTTCTTGCCAGATTTATGTTTCATTGCATTTCATTTGCATAGTTACATCATGTACATAGCTTAATCATTTGCCTATCATAGCATAGCATGCATCCAACAAGGGATCAGGGTGTCTATAAAGAGAAGAGCCTAGAAAGGTGTGTTATCCAAGATGAGAAGTCATCCAGGCCATCAAGAAGTGATTTGAAGTCTTGAGGATGTTTGAGTGCCTACATGTGGGTTTTGCTCCTATCTTGAGGAATGTTGAGAATCATCAGTGAGATGAGAAGCATAGGATGTGAATTTGAGGTGTGTATGGATCTCATGGGATGCCTAGAGGGCCCTATTGAAGCTGAGACAAGTCATTGATTCAAGTACAAGAGCCACAATTGAGGTGCAGTCAACTAGGGTTTCATCTGGGTCAACCATAGATCAATTGTGCAAATTGGAGAGCATCAAAAGCCTACCTTGAGGTCATGAGGTTCATGGATTGGTATGTTGATACATGTGTGGTGTTGTGCCAAGATTAAGCAAAGAAAGATCAAGAATGTGGGAAGTTGCTAAATTAGGGTTTCAGTGTAAAATCCCCTGTTTAGTGCCTAACTTCAAAGCCACATAAGTCAAAATACAAGTTTTAAATGGATCTTTGGCCAACATGAAACTTGTAGAGCATCTCAATACCTTTAATTTGAGTACTAGAAGTCCTCAAGGGGATTTATATAACTCAAGTTATGGTTCTTGCAAATTACAAGTTGTTGCACCCCAAAATTTGACCAACCGGGTCTCGTATCTGGCTCGAGGTTTCGACGCATAATCGCATTCGCATCTGCATATCACATACAGTGCATTTTTTCATTTGTTTTGATTTTATCGGGATCACAGCTCTCGTCTCGTGTTTCAGGTGTTTTTTATCAGTTTAAATAGGTAGAATCGTATTTTTGGGATATTTCGGTGCCCGTTTATTTTTACCGGTTATTTTGGTGCGCTCTCGCGGTGTTATGTGTCGTTCGGTGCTTATTTTGTTCCTCTGGGAATTATTGTGATTTTTCTGGATTTTATTGGCCATTTTTAGATTTTTGATAGCATTTTTCATTTTTAGAATATTAATAGGATTTTTTTTAATAGTTTTAATTCTTTTTAAATAGATTTTTTAATCATTTTAGGATAAAATTCATTTTTTAGAATATTAGATATTAAATAGATTTTTACTATTTTTTAATAGAATTAATAGATTTTTATTTCCTTTTATAGAAGTTAAATAGATTTTATTTTTTAATAGGATAATGTAAATTTTCTTTTTTGATATAGATTTTTTTTTCTTATTAAATAAATAGTTTTTGTTAATAGAAATTAAATGTTTTTAGATATAAATAATATAGTTTTTTTAATAGTTTTATTAGAGTAATAGATTTTCTTTTAATAAATAATATAGGTTTGATAGAAATTAATTGAGATTTAGTTAGGGTTAATTAGTTTAATCATTGTCATTAGCTTTGTTAATCCAATTTTAATCCAGATTTGTTTCACTAATCCATTTTCATGCAGGTTTTAGGTTTTGTTTGCAAATTCGGTGGGCTTTATCCACTAATTCGCAGGCCCAATGCTTTTTTTTGTCCAGAATTTTCATCCAAGTTTCCAGAAAAAAGTCCAGTTAACTCCAGCGAAATCCAGAAGCTTCCAGAATAACCCCAGTGGTATAAAGTCTCAGTACACGTGTTAAAAAGGAGGCCCCACGTTATTCCACCTTCACACGCCACCTCACCTCAGAGTCTCTCTCTCACTCTGCCACGCATGGGACACGCGTCCCACATGCGTAACACCCCTCCACTCGCTTCACCACGTGGCAACCACCAGGTCCTCACCGGGAAACCTCACCGGCCGGCCTGCATGGCCGGCGACCACCGTGAAGGTCACCGGAAACCCCAAAAATCTCCAGATGCCAACCTTCTTCATCTCCCACCTCCATCTCCTCTGATAAACAACGAATTCCGGCCACCAGCAATCTCACCAGAAACAACCGTTCATCAACAATCCTTTGAATCTTCATCCCCAGAAATTCATGATCTCAAGCTCCTTGCCACGATCTTCATCAACCTCGCCGGAAGAAATGATCATCATCATCACAATTTTCAACCGCGAGCTTCATCATCGTCATCTGGTTCATCGATTCCCAGAATCTTCAAGATTCGTAAAAGACCTTCAAGTGTTCATCGAAGTTGTCCTCTAACCTTCATCAGCCTCAATCTTCACCGTAATCCCCAGAAAACCCTCAAGCACTTCGTTCTTCAACTTCTCCCTCAAAAACTCCATTAGAACCTTCCGGATCTCCAACAACAAACTGCATTATCGCTCATCCAGAATTTCCAGAAAGAAGCTCCAACAAGAACATGCAACAGTCTTCACCAATCATCTAATCTTCAACTTCGTACGATTTCCAGAAAGTTCTTCAAATCATCAACGCCTTCATCAAGTCTCCAGAAGATTCTTCCAGATCCATACAAAGATCATCATGTTGGTTTAACGATCTTCATTGTTCTTCACGCTTCAGAACATGCAAGAGCCTCATCGTTCAACACTTCATCAAACAAACATCATCAGATTCCCAGCAAAGAACTCCAAGAGCAAATTCTATCCAAGATCGTCAACTTCAAATGAGTGACGAATCTGTTAGCACTCCACGTAGCTTCTCACCGTCGAGAAGTACCCTAAGCATCATCAATATTTGGGGGACTGTGTTTGTGTGTTCGTTGGAGAAGGAAGGGGTTCGTGGGTTTCGAACAAAGCTTCAGGGAGGACGAAGGAGGTTTACGGCGGCGGTGAGGGAGAAAGGAGAAAGGAATCTAGGGTTACACGTGGGGAGATGAACGAGAGGAGAGGAGTGGACTGGGCTGGGCCCAATTGGGATTTGGACTCGTGCACCCCCCTACTTTCCATGCACCCTCGGTCTCAGTTTTTGTTGTTTTTTTGCTGAACGCTGGGCCTGAGCCCAACGTGTGTTTTGCCTACACCCCCAGTTCAGCATCATACCCCCTCCCCCGTTTTTGTCATGTACTGGGTTGGGCCCAAGTTTGTCACATTTTTGTTTTTTCTTTTACTCCCCATGTAACCATTGCACCCCCTCCCCTTGTGTATTTTTTTTATTCTTTTGTTTAGAAACAATAAAAAAAGAAAAGAAATAGTTGAAAAGAAAGAATAAAGAAAATATTGAGAAAAATATAAAAAAAGAAGTATGTTGAGAAATAGAGAAATATTGAAAAAAAAAAGAGAAAGAAAAAGAAAAGTGAATAGAAAAAAAATATATGAAAAGTAGAGAAAAATATATTGAAAAAAATATGAAAAAATAGAGAAAAATATATTGAAAAAAGAGAAAAAATATGTGAAAAAATAAGAAAGAAAAGAAGGAAAAAGAATAAAAAATATTAGTATAGACTTAATATTTTTTATAGTACATTTTCTTTTAGGATATATTGTCATAGAGTTTATTTCACGATTTTAGAGATAGTTTAGAATGTCCACTTGTTAGGGGGCTATTTTCCATTCGATTTTTCAGGATAGGATAGGATAGTATTTCCTAGGAGATTTATTTTCAGTATTCACTCATTGTAACCATTTTTCAGAGATTAATAAAACGAGATTTGAGCTGTGGTCCCGAAGTAGCCGAACTACAGCTGCTCTGATTCCTTGTACCAGACGAGGATATGTAGGCATAGGATGCGATATCCTAGCGAGCACACTAACAACTAACCTTTGTTCTCTCGCGGCTGTGCGATCGAGACTTTCCCGCTGACGACTAATTGTAACCCTTTTTTCTCTCTTGCCCGAGTGCATTTGAGACCAAACCATAGTTTTGCCCATAGGTTCCCGACCCTGTGAAACCAGTTGTTTTTCTCACTGCTGTGTGAGAATACCCTGTTTAGCCGTAGTTAGCCTGAACTACGTAAAGCTCTGATCTTCCATGCAGTGGAAGTACGTAGGCACAAGACGCGAGGTCTTGGCGAGCCAATTTTTCCTGTAGTCCCGAACTACGTTGACTCTGACTTTCTCTCTTGAGAATACGTAGGCATAAAGTGCGACGCTCTATCGAGTCAATTCCCTTCCGTTTAGATTTAGCAGCCGTAGATAGATTGTTTTGCATCCTTTAGACAACCCAAGCAAGCGTGGATCCCGTCGAGTACGACGGACGTGAGGGGTGCTAATACCTTCCCCTTGCGTAACCGACTCCCGAACCCAGGTTTTGGTTGCGACGACCATACCTTTCCCTATTTTTTACGAGGTTTACTTCGAGCGTTTCCTTTCCCTCCGTTGGGATAAATAACGCACGGTGGCGACTCTTCTGTTCAGCCGGCGCCGATTTTCGCAGTAGCGACACAAGTCACCAGAGGACACTGAAATTTATCTGTGAAAGTCACTTGACTTCCAAGCAACTTTTGCCCCTCAAGGAGTTTTTGAAATGGATTCTTGGCCAACATAAGAGTTGTAGGTCTTGATCTTAGATTTTATTTGAGTACCAGAAGTCCTCAAGAATATTTGTGGAACTCAAGTTATGATCTTGGCAATCCAGGGGTATTTTGGGAAAGTTGAATTATGGGTCATTTTCAAGCATGTGCCAAAATCTCTATCTTCCATGCCTCCAATGGAAAATTGTTCAACATGAAATGTGTTTAGAATGTTGTTTTTAGGTCAGATAAGTCATCATGGTGAATTGGATTGGCTTGTATCAAGAAGTGCTCCAAAATGGCCTAAAAAGAGGGATTTTTCAAATGATTCAAAGGAGGGAAATTGGGATTTTTGAATTATAGGTCATAAACATGTCATATGAGTAGTCATTTTGACCAGAAATTGCATTCCAAACACATTTGCATTGGCACAATTTTGAGATGAGGTCAAATTACATGACTTGCTTTGGAAAGGTAGTTACTTCAATTACAAGTCATTGATCCAAAGCAAGAACCAAGGCATTTCATGCTGAACTATCTATCCAAACATACTCCATGATCAATTTGCAGTTGGTTAGAACACTCTAGAGAAAGCTGGGAGGGCAATATCGCGACTGTCACATTTCAACTTTGGAAGAAAAATCAGAAAATGGATCCACTGAATTGGGCCTTAATTTGGATTCAAAAGCCCATAGACACTTCATATTTAAGTTCTAGAATGAGTTCAGATTGGGGTTGGTGCTGATTTCGTGGAGGAGAGGGAGATAGCAAGTTGAGTTTCAAGAGCTTCAACTGAAAACGATTTCTGAGTTTGGATCAAGATCAAGCCAAATTGAAGATACTAGAAGCTTTATCTTGCATTCTTGATCGTGTCTGGAAGGTTAAATTGAGCTACAACTACCTCTGTTCATCCAATTTCTTCAGGTATGTAACTCTCAAATTCCACATTGATCTAGGGAGAATTGAGTAGAATTGTGCATGCTGTTAGGATCTAGATGGAACCTAGGTCGTTTCTGGATTGAAATTGAGGCAAATAGAGACAATTAGGTTTGGTATGCAAATTCTGTTGAGGATTGGTTAGACTTGATCATGAGGTTTCAACATGTTTTGGATAGCTCTTGGTGATCCCTGAAACACGAGGATTAGATCCATGGTTTTAGTTTAGAGTATGGTGATGACTGAAATCTTGACATGTTTTGAAGATGGATTCGGTTTTGAAAATCTAAGAGGATCTAGAGAATTTAGAGACCATATTTGGAATCTACATGGAATTCTGAGCAAGAATGATATATAGCTTGTCATTTCTGGATATCTGTGTTCATGCCTCCGCCGGAGAAGACCACCGGACCACCACCTGAACAGTGCCCCCCTCACCGGAGCTTGAGGTAGGAGATGAAGATATGACCATGGGATCAGTCTGAAGTTGGACTTTGTATGCTCATCCCACGGCTAGGATTCAAACTGAATTTGCCTCCAAGGGGATTGAAACGCAGCGTTTCATTAATCCCAGTCAGCTGGTGACTGGGATGCACGCGTGGATGCCCTAGTTGCTCTCAGATCTGCATACCCAGTCTCATGATCCTACGCTCCCTGTTTTATCTAGCATTTTATTTTTCATTTTATTTCTTTAATTCATTTTTGTTTTATTTTTAATCCATTTTGTTTCTAAAATTCATAATAAATAGGAAAATAATCATTTTTTAGCTAGATTTTTTCCCCTAACTCCTTAAAAAATGTAGAATTTAATAGGATTGAAAAATAGTTAATTCATGCATTTTTTTAATTTGCATTTTTGTATTTTAATTGGTTTTATTTTTAATTGTTTGACATGTGTTTTTGCTGATTTTATTGTGAATAATTGGTGATGAATTTTGAGCTGATTCTTGTTGGGCTAGATAGCTTAGATATGCATGTACCCATAGTAATTTTCTCATATTTTTGTGAGAGAATTTTAGGCTAGTTTTAGCATTGGACATTAGGTGGTTTAGAATTAGGGTTTTAAGTTGATGCCTTTAGGTTTAGGGCATAGTTTTAGGTCCAAATAAATGGTTAATCCCCTGGTTTTTGTATGAGAGGTTCATAAGAGGTTTAGGAACCCTTAGTAATTTTTGTAGGATTTTATAATCACTTTTGGTATTTTAAGTAGAATTAGTTTTAAGACTAACTTCTAGGTGTTTCTGATGAACTAATTTGGCTAGTTTAATTCAATAGTTCCCCTTAGACTAGGGTGGTGTTGCTCTTGTGCTTGGGTGATCATGAAGACCAATTGAAGATGATTTGGAGAGCTTGAAGAGCTTGGATGTGAAGATTATCTCATCTGTTGGAGTGCTTGTCAGGAGCTTAGGGAAATTAGGGTTTTAGGAAGAGCTTTTTAGACTTAGTTCATTTCTTGCCTCAAACATGGAATGTTTTGTTTGCTTCCATCCTATCCTATGATTCAAAGTCCTCTCAAGGAAGCCCCATATCTCCCTTGGAGGGATGAGTGGTATGCCTTAAAGAGTAGAACTTTTGAGGATACCCTTCTTTGCAGATGATGGTTTCTAGTGATTTCCTTTGGTTTTCACTGGTTCCCATTCATTATAAATTGATCTCAATAAACAATATTTCTTGGTGGAGCTTGCTAGAGCTTGGAGATGAAGATCTAAGATGTTGAAAATGCCTTTCATAAGGTTTGCTTGAAGATGGAGTTGTTGCTGTCAACTTCTTGCTGTTTAACCAACTGTTGCTGTCAGAGCTGCTGTTTGCTGTAGGAGTTTGGCGCTACTGCTTGGGCTGCCTCCTCTGCTTTGGGTTTTGTTTTCTGTATTGTTTGTTGGCTTGTGTAGCTTTCCCCCTAGGTTTGAGGTGAATGTTGATTCACTTTGCCTGTTGTTTTCCCAGGTTCGAGGTTGAGCGGGACTCCCTTGCCTCGCTTGTATTACTGCATTGCATGCATTTTACTGTATTTGCTTGATTTATGTCGCTACTGCGAAAATCGGCGCCGGCTGAACAGAAGAGTCGCCACCGTGCGTTATTTATCCCAAAGGAGGGAAAGGAAATGCTCGAAGTAAACCTACCGCAAAGACGGGAAAGGAATGGTCATCGCAACCAAACCTGGGTTCGAGAGTCGGTTACGCAAGGGGAAGGTATTAGCACCCCTCACGTCCGTCGTACTCGACGGGATCCACACTTGCTTGGTTTGTCTAAACGATGCAAAAACAATCTATCTAAGGCTGCTAAATCTAAACGGAAGGGAATTGACTCGATAGAGCGTCGCACTCTATGCCTACGTATTCTCAAGAGAGAAAGTCAGAGTCAACGTAGTTCGGGAAACTACAGGGAATTGGCTCGCCAAGACTTCGCGTCTTGTGCCTACGTACTTCCACACAGCATGGAAGATCAGAGCTTTCGTAGTTCAGGCTAACTACGGCTAAGCAGGGTGTTCTCACACAGGAGTGAGATATTCAGCTGGTTTTAAAGGTACGGGAACCTATGGGAACTAAAACTACGGTCTGGTCTCAAATGCGCAAGGGCAAGAGAAAAGGATAACATCAGTCGTCAGCGGGAAAGTCCCGATCGCACAACAGCGAGAGAACAGAAGAGTTAGTTGTTAGTGTGCTCGCTAGGATATCGCATCCTATGCCTACATATTCTCGCTCAGTGCGAGAAATCAGAGCAGCTGTAGTTCGGCTACTTTAGGGACGACAGCTCAAATCTCGTTTTATTAATATTCTGAAAATGGGTTACAATGATTGAATGCGGGAAATAAACTCCTAGAAAATACTATCCTATCCATCTATAATGGAAAATCAAGCGGAAAATAGTCCCCTAACAAATGGACTTCTATTTCTGCCTCTAAAAAGGTGCAAAATGAAATCTATGAAGAAATTAACTAAAAGAGAATATTACAATGCTATATGAGTGCATATCAAACCTACACTATCTTGATATTTTTATTTTTCCTTTTCTCCATATTCTTTTTCAAATATTTCTTTTCAATATTTCTTTTTTTTACATTCTTTTATTCACATATTCTTTTATCTTTTCAATATCTCTTTTTCAATATTTTCTCTCAATATTCTTTTCATATGTTTTTTTCACATATTTTCCTTTCTCACATTTTTTTCAATATTCTTTTCTTCATATTTTTTCAATATTCTTTTCTTCATTCTTTTTGTTCTACTAATCAAATGAATATAAAAGAAATACAAGGGGGAGGGGGTACATATGAGTACAGGGGATAATGCTAGTAAAAAAAAAGACAAAACAATGGGCCCAACCCAGCAAAATAAAATGGAAATAAAAAACTGAGGGATAGGGTGCAGTAATTGAAATAGGAGTACACCAGGAAAAACCCAAACGGGATTGGGCCCAACCCACATTCTTCCAAGAGCCATACGGAGGGGGTGTGGAAACGGGAAAATGGAGGTGTATTGCCAAGAAATTCGTTGGGCTTGGGGCCCAACGTCCACCATCCAACTCTTTCTCATCCATTTTCAAAAAAAACCCTAAACCTTCCCTTCTCCCAGACCACTGTTCACGCGCCGCCGTCTCACCTCTCTCCCTCTCTCGCAATCTCTATTCTCTCTTCCTCATTCTCTCTCGTTTCATCTGCTTCATCAAGGCTCAAACTCTCCCTCAGCCCCACACACCATCAAGATTATGAACCAAAATCAAACACCTAGTCCTACCTTCAACTAAGGAATGGACGGACGGGTCGCAAACGCGTACTGACGAACTCAAAAGGAGACGATGAAGATCTTCTGGAAACTTGAGGACGATCTCGCTTAATGTTTCGACTGGTGACGAATCTTGAAAGGTCGCTTGAAGATCTTGTTTGAAGACTATTGAAGCTACGTGAAGGTTCTTTGAAGAATGGAATCTGGAAGCTGATGGATCTTGAAGAAGTTCTGGAGAAATTTTCTGATGAAGATTGACGAGGAAGATTCTGGAAATGATGCTCAAGGTCCTTGAATGTTCTTGCTGATGATTCTTGGATGAAGACGTTCATGGTTTTCTGGCGATTTGTTGAAGGTTGAGATGAATATCTTCATCTTCTTTGAAGAACATCTGGAAAACTGAAGAACCTTGCTGAACTTCAGATGAAGATGAAGATTCCTGTGACATTTTTGATAGAAGGTGATGTTCTTGACGTCGAATGGATGAATCAATGGCGGATCTTGGAGGAGGTTTCTGGAAAATGACGAAGAAATCTGGACGAAGGTTCTTGAGAGTTTGTTGTTTGTTTGAGCGATCTGGAGAAGAGGGTGGAAAATTCTTCTGGAAAGCATGAAGGTTGATTGAAGACATTGAAGGTGTTCTTCGAGAATCTGGGAAATGATGAATGTTGTTGATGAACGGTTGTTGCATGTTCTATGAAGATCGATGAAGATCTTCAAGTTTCTAGGGAATCACCGGTGATGTTCACGAACTCTGCAGAACGATGATGATGATGATGTTTGACGAAGATCAAGGAGGATTATCGTAGTTTCCTGGGTGAAGTTGTAAGAACATTGATGTTGCTGGTGAATTAGATCGGAGAAGATGAAGAAATGATGAATTCTGGGATTTTTCCAGTTTCCGGCGCGGTGGTTAAGGCAGAGGGATTCAGTTACGGTGGTGACCGAAGTTGGTTAGTGGTGGCCGGCGAGGGTTGGTTGCGGTGGTTGCATGGCCGCCGACCATGCAACCGGTGAAGTTCAGGCGATGACAAGTGGCAGCAAGAGAGTGTGCATGTGCGCCAAGTGCGGGTGGGGAGAGATAGTGGAGATCCACGTGTGATTCTGAGAGTGAAGTGGGAAAAATGAAGTGGCCAGCCTCTGGATCAAACACGTGGCTGAAGCTTTATATGGACATGGATTTTTGGACAAAACGGACTCTTGCTGAAGTGGGCCTCCAACACTTCTGGGCCCAACGAAAATGGCCCTAAAACTCTGAATTAAAATGGATTAAACTCAATTAAAGACTTAAAACCTAATTAACTAATTAACTAATGATTAAACCTAATTAACTCTAACTAAAATTAAAACTGCAATTAAATCTTAAATGAAAATTAACCTAATCTAATTAATCCTGATAAACTCTAATTAAAATATAAACAAAAGATTAAAACCCTAATTAAACTCTATTAAAAGGGAATTAACATCTAATCTATGTTAATCTCTAAACTAATGAAAAACTATTAATTTCTATTATTTCCTATTTAATCTAAACTAATAAAAAATAGAAAAACTCTAATGATTCCTATTTTAAAATCTATTAAAATCCTATTTAATCTCTAATAAAATCTATATTAACCTATAGAAAAACTATATTAATTTCTATTTAAAAACCTATTAAAAGAATGCTCTATTAAACTATTATCTAAAAAAATATGACTTAATATCTAAAAAAAAAAGAAAGTTTATTAAAAAATCTATTTAAAAAAACAATTTTATAAATTCTAAAAAGATTTAAAACTATTAAAAATATTAAAAGAAATCTATTTAAATTCTATAAAATCTATAAAACCTATTTAAAATCTACAAGAGGCTATTAAATCCTAAAAAATGCAGACAAAGACAAATAACCAACATAAAAGAGAGCGCGAGACCAGATCGAAGCAAACAGTAAACCCGGACACCCAGAATCTCCAAAATCACTGCGTAAGCTGAAAACACCCAGGAAGCGCGTGAATTCCCAAAATAACCTCCGACTGTCCGAACCGGTCTGAGATACCTGAAATGCGACAGCAGGGCTGTAATCTCGATAAAATCACTATGATTGAGAAAATGCACTATATGCGGTAGGTAAATGCTAATGCAAAATGCGTCGAAACATCGAGCCAGATGCGGGACCCGGTTGGTCAAATTTTAGGGTGCAACAGCTGCCTCTATTCAAGCGGCTTGGACCTGAATGGTTGAAGAGCGCCCAACCTTTAATCATTCAAAGGTAGAAGATGGTTGAATACAAATGAAACCCTGGAATTTGCCAACCGCAAAATAAACTGCAAAACTGCTTGAGAAATAGCGTCTAATAAACTGAAGTCTGGTTGTCCCGGCAACAACTGGCAATTATCTGATAAATTTTCTGCTGTTTTTTTTTCCAACATCAATCACCTGTGTGACGCCACAGGCACTGATTCTTCGGAATAATGCTTCAAAAAAGCAAACACCCTCCCATCTACTATGGGGGCTTTTCTGTCGACTCATGGTTCACGACAAACCTGAGGAAACTCTCCTGGGGAATTCTGAATTGAACTTCCTGGCACCTATTTCGACGAAGGCGGCAGCTTCAGAAGTTTGATATATGTCAATCTTTCTTTTTTTCGATGCTGACGTAACAACCAAATATGAAGAAATCACTCCGCTGGGGGGAGTAGAGAAGCTTAACCAAACAACTCTGCAGGGGAACAGATTCGAAATCCAATGGGTAACCACCCTGGTCTATGTTTCGACATACGGATGTCTGAAATGATACAATGCCCTATATGACATGTAAATGTTATGCGTTTGTAACTGCAATACCCTATACGGCATGAATATGCTATGCGTTTGTAAATGCAATGCCCCATACGGCATGAATATGCTATGCGTTTTGATAGATGCAAATCTGACGATATATGCAAATGCTAATGTAAGCTCTAGCTGCCAGAGAACACCAGGTCTACAAACCGTTTGGCAAAATAAATGCCGAAGGCAAAGTCAATTCCACTGAAGGTAATCAGTTATCACATAATCATCTCAACGATATTCTCTCTACCCACTGTCAAACTGCATTCTGTGGGGATTAACCCAATAGGGGTTGATTGTGAATGGCTCACTGCTGGAGAATGCCCCTTCTGTCAAGGATATCAATCTTAATCTGCTGAGGATACTCCTGATCCTACTCTGATGCGGGGTAAAATACAATCTCAATTCTTCCGGGAACAATACACAACTTTCAACTGCTGAAGAGGAGTAATTCTGATTTAACAACGTCCACAACATTCAACATTAATCGGGGAACTGGCATCCATTAAGCTTCGTATCGGGAAACATGACAATATTGCTGTATCGGGTATTCACACATTTTTTGGGTTTTTTAGGATAACAACGGGTTATTAACAAGATGGAAAATACTAGACGAGAACTAGCATTCAAAGGTAGACTACCAGGCGAGAACTGATAGCAAAATAGATTAGGAAAATTGAACGAAAATTGGTTTTTTATGTTTTGAACGTCAAACAGGGCTGACTGGATAATAGGTAAAGAAAAAGACAACCAGGCGAGAACTGGCTGAAAGCCGACATATACCAGACGAGAACTGATACAACAATAGGTTAAAGAAAAGAAAACAACCAGACGAGAACTGGTTGGAAGTTGACATGCATCAGGCGAGAACTGATGTTTACGGAAAAAGATCGACGATACAATAACTGGTTAAACGAAGACAGGTACCAGGCGAGAACTGGTATTTATGGAAGCATGGGCCAGACGGGAACTGGTTACCGGTTTACCAGGCAAGACCTGGGCTTTGGAAGTGACTTGGTTACGAAGTTCTGACACGTAACGAATTTAGACTGTAGGATAACAATCCACCGACAACACGACTCTTTTTCAGGTTTTTGATAAGGGTATTGACACGATTCCCCGATACTCAACTCTTGCTGGGGATAAACAAACTTGCTTCAACATCTTGCCCCAGTACAATTCAACTTGCCCCAATCCCACTTTTGGGACTACTCTGAACAGCTTTCTTCAAGACAACCTTGAGATTATTTGCCCCGGTATCTGTACGACAAAAGGATTCAACCTCAATCAAACAATTGTCAACCCAGTTGGTCTTCACTATCTCTGAAGTGACTTTGCCCCTGAATGAGCGTATAAGCGACTTAACCTGATCTGATTATCCACTGGAAGGTTCTTCTTTCAAACCACAACATTCTAGATGATTGCCCCTGATTGGGTATCGAGAAGATTCATTTCTGATCAACTGCTTCTCAAACAAACTGCCCCATAATCAACTGATGCTTCGGGACTGATACCGAACTTACTGGAAGTCAATGCCCCTGATTCACAGGTCTTCTCAACATACACCATTCTGATCCAGACTAATGAATTTTCCAGTCCTGCTCGATTATTCCTTGTTGGAATTTCCTTCGTGTCAACTACTAGCCTGCAAGTAAAAATCGTCTGTTCACGAATGGTAATCTTAATGCAGTGTTTATACAGATTTTGCTGTCACTCATTTATGTGTCATGATTGTGAGTGACGAATGAACCTAAGTTCAAACGTAGTGCTGATTTGATCAGTGAAAAATACAACAAGGAAATGACTAGCAAATCAAGAAGGAGTCAGGTTACTCAACCTTATCGTAATGCGCTTTCAGAATAAACCCTACCTCAATTAGGTCTTTTAAGGGTTGTATCGTGGTCGGGTTCACGGTTCGTGAAACAAAGGATATTTGGCTCAAATTTTGATTTGTACCCACCCCTTATACATGATGATCTCCGATCCTAAAGTTCAGTTAACCTAGCTCGAGCGCTCGCCTCTTCGAGAGGTATGCTGAATGGTAAGAACCATAATTAAGAATTTCACAAGGTTTTTCGGAGTGACAGTTACTCCTTCTTCGTTTTCGGTGTCTGTATACACGACTTTGTCCTTCACTAGGGATCTATATTTTTTTTATCCCTTCTTTTCCATTCTTTTTTATTCCCTAACTTTTGCCTGGACTGTCTCCTTTTGAGTTCTTTTCGATTTTTTTCGTTTTCTTTTGAAGTCCAGCGGGATGCCCTGATTTTTGCCTAAGTATTAGCTTTCCATCTTTTTCGTTTCTTTTTACTTAGCGGGCTTTCTTATTTCTTTTCTTTTCCTTGGAACAAAGTCGTGTGACACTGGTTGTCTTGATTGCTCCGAAAGGATTACAACTGTTTCACTCCTGATTGATGAGTTTTAGCCATTGTGGTTGACGAAGTACGACCTCTTGAGAGGCATAACTGTTACAAGTCCTCGAATGGAAACACTCCTCTGTAAGACTTGAACGCTCGGTCAAGCTAACTGACAACTACCCTGCCCCGGGTTAAGATGTGAGGGTTTAAAAAGTCCGAAAAACTTCTACTTCCTGGCTCGAAGTGGTTAACAAGGGACTAACTCCTTATATCTCCAGTGTTTAGGGGATTTGAAACAATGCCTTGTACGTCATCGGCAAGGTCTTATCTGAAAGCATACGATCATCGGTTATGAGTTTATTTCGTCATCCTCCCTCCAATCTTTGCTAATCACGTGACAAAGTGGAGTGAATAAAATGCAAGTGTCAGTGCAATGCAATAAATGAGCGACAACGACATGATTGATTCAGAAAAATGCATAGTCACCTTATTAATATCACCATTCGAAACATACAATGTTTACAGCAAGTAGTAACTAACAGAAAGAAAACTACAAATGCAAATGATATAAAAGTCTGAGGACTGCCAATGTCGAGGCGCCCGCCTGTCTGAATCACTGGCTCCTTTGAAAACAACCTTCTGAATCTACGAGCTTAGACAGCTGAGCGGTTGGTATGAACAAACAGAAATCCTTCTCGAAAGGAAATGCGATCTTGGTCAATCAACTGTTGTACTTTTGCCTGAAATGCTTTACAATCTTCCGTCGAATGCCCTGGAGAGCCACCATGGTAACCACAATGAACGTGGGGATTGTACCCAGGAGGGTAAGGTTCTGGAACTGGCTTAAGAGCTTTAGGTTCCACCAAAGAACTCTGGATCAAAGATGGTAGCAACTGGTTATACGACATAGGCACTGGGTGAGAAGGAGCTTTCCTTCGTTCCAAATTGTTGCGGGGTCGATTCTGATTCTGAAGCTGATTCTGATAACCTCGACCACGAGTTCGCTGCTTTGCAAGGGAAGCGACATAAGATTCCTGATATGGTGCCCTAGGCACAGTTGTTTGTTCAGCATAACAAGCCACAGGAGGTACTGATCTCTGATAAGATGAAGAACCAACAAAATTCACTGATTCGCTTCGAGGATATTCAACATTTGGCATGACTACATTGATTACAACTCCTTCTTTGTTCTGACAGTCACAAGGATATTCAGTTTCACCAGCTTGATCGTTTGAAGTAATCTGAATTTTCCCGATTCTTATGGCATACTCAAGGCGTTCTCCCAATGTTACCACGTCAGAGAAACTTAATGGAAGTCCAAGCAGTCTTTCGAAGTACGGATCCTGTAGGGAATCTACAAACATGCTCGTCAATTCTCGGTCTAAAAGTGGTGGGTGCACTCTAGCAGCGAATTCTCTCCATCTCTGAGCATACTTCCTGATAGGTTCATTGTTCTCTTGAGATAATTCTTGCAACTGCATGCGATGAGGAGCTATGTCTAGGTTATAATCGTACTGCTTCAGAAAGGCTCTGGCTAAATCCAGCCATGATCGAATCTGATTTCTCTCTAACTGCATATACCACCTCAAAGATGCCCCATTCAGACTATCCTGAAAGCAATGGATCATCAATTCGTCATCTCGCACAAACGAAGTCATTCTTCGACAGAACATCATCAAATGTTGCTTCGGACAGCTATCTCCCGTGTACTTCTCAAATTTCGGCACTTTGAACTTATAAGGCAACACCAGGCCAGGAACCAAACACATGTCTGCAGCATTCAGGTTAACAACATCTTTCATTTTCGAAGCTTTAACTCCTTCTTCCAATGCTCGGAGTTTTCTATCCGTCTCAAGAGCTCTTGGGTCTACGGTCCTGGCTATTGGAATATCTCTTCGGTAATTCATCACAGGGAAAACAACGCCTAGATTGTTAACAGGAGGAGGATGCTCATTCTGGACAACAAACTGCTCATGTCGATCTCGGTTCTCAACAGAAGGCTGTACAACTTGGTCTGCAGTAACGTTGTTCGCTTGCGGGAAATCTTCCATAGAATCATACAGAGGGTTGGACGCCATAGTGAACCCTGCCAAGGTGTTAGGAGACTGGAAATTGCCTTCAGACATAGCTACCGATAATCTTCAGCTGACTTCAATGCTCGACTCTGCTCAAATCTACTCAACCCCTAGGTCGTCTTCTGACAATCACAGTTGCTCCATCCAAACTCCGGGTAATCACCTTCAGGAAACAAATACTGGATCAGAACTCTGGCTAACTGGAGTATGATATGCAATAGGATGCAACACTTTTATGCAAATGCAAATACAATATGCAAGATGCAGCAAGCAACGGGATCACAGCCCCCCACACAATCTCTGAATACTGCTGCACTGCTGACGGAGTATGTTCGCTCTGAAGAGAAGACCAAAATAACGGGTAGGTTGGAAGTCAAGGTTCCTGCAAAAACCCTCCCACTCACAGGTAATGGACCTAGATCTGTCAAGGTACGGCATCCTATGCGGTCGTCAGCGTCACAGACTTTCAAGACTGACGATACGATTCCCAGAAGGAGTGGCATCATCAAGTCTTGAAGAGGCCTCACTTAGCTAACTTCCAAATGATCGGTTCCCAGAGTCGACAATCCAACTAACCAGCAACCCGAGCCACCCAAAGGGTGGGACAAGAGGCCAACCAGAAGAACCTCGTTTGAGTGTGGATTTCGCGGGACACTAGTACAAGCAAAGCCGGTACGCGCCCACTAATTTCCACTCTAAGTCTAAGGTGCACTCAAGCCCAGGTCCGGCTTATCTCTCAATCATAGAACACCTGTCACACCCCAACAGCACAACAACAACAGATAATATCAATAAATAAACCCCAATAGACAAGCAAACAAGCGCTAGGATTGACTCTCTTAGGGGACGTTGGATCCCACATGCATAAGGAACTATCGCAGTCCTTAGCAGCCAGGGGATGTTGGATCCCCAGCAGAGTCGCCAGCTGTCGCTACTGCGAAAATCGGCGCCGGCTGAACAGAAGAGTCGCCACCGTGCGTTATTTATCCCAAAGGAGGGAAAGGAAACGCTCGAAGTAAACCTACCGCAAAGACGGGAAAGGAATGGTCATCGCAACCAAACCTGGGTTCGGGAGTCGGTTACGCAAGGGGAAGGTATTAGCACCCCTCACGTCCGTCGTACTCGACGGGATCCACGCTTGCTTGGTTTGTCTAAAGGATGCAAAAACAATCTATCTAAGGCTGCTAAATCTAAACGGAAGGGAATTGACTCGATAGAGCTTCGCACTCTATGCCTACGTATTCTCAAGAGAGAAAGTCAGAGTCAACGTAGTTCGGGAAACTACAGGGAATTGGCTCGCCAAGACTTCACGTCTTGTGCCTACGTACTTCCACACAACATGGAAGATCAGAGCTTTCGTAGTTCAGGCTAACTACGGCTAAGCAGGGTGTTCTCACACAGGAGTGAGATATTCAGCTGGTTTTAAAGGTACGGGAACCTATGGGAACTAAAACTATGGTCTGGTCTAAAATGCGCAAGGGCAAGAGAAAAGGATAACATCAGTCGTCAGCGGGAAAGTCCCGATCGCACAGCAGCGAGAGAACAGAAGAGTTAGTTGTTAGTGTGCTCGCTAGGATATCGCATCCTATGCCTACATATTCTCGCTCAGTGCGAGAAATCAGAGCAGCTGTAGTTCGGCTACTTTCGGGACGACAGCTCAAATCTCGTTTTATTAATATTCTGAAAATGGGTTACAATGATTGAATGCGGGAAATAAACTCCTAGAAAATACTATCCTATCCATCTATAATGGAAAATCAAGCGGAAAATAGTCCCCTAACAAATGGACTTCTATTTCTGCCTCTAAAAAGGTGCAAAATGAAATCTATGAAGAAATTAACTAAAAGAGAATATTACAATGCTATATGAGTGCATATCAAACCTACACTATCTTGATATTTTTATTTTTCCTTTTCTCCATATTCTTTTTCAAATATTTCTTTTCAATATTTCTTTTTTTTACATTCTTTTATTCACATATTCTTTTATCTTTTCAATATCTCTTTTTCAATATTTTCTCTCAATATTCTTTTCCTATGTTTTTTTCACATATTTTCCTTTCTCACATTTTTTTCAATATTCTTTTCTTCATATTTTTTCAATATTCTTTTCTTCATTCTTTTTGTTCTACTAATCAAATGAATATAAAAGAAATACAAGGGGGAGGGGGTACATATGAGTACAGGGGATAATGCTAGTAAAAAAAAAAGACAAAACAATGGGCCCAACCCAGCAAAATAAAATGGAAATAAAAAACTGAGGGATAGGGTGCAGTAATTGAAATAGGAGTACACCAGGAAAAACCCAAACGGGATTGGGCCCAGCCCACATTCTTCCAAGAGCCATACGGAGGGGGTGTGGAAACGGGAAAATGGAGGTGTATTGCCAAGAAATTCGTTGGGCTTGGGACCCAACGTCCACCATCCAACTCTTTCTCATCCATTTTCAGAAAAAACCCTAAACCTTCCCTTCTCCCAGACCACTGTTCACGCGCCGCCGTCTCACCTCTCTCCCTCTCTCACAATCTCTATTCTCTCTTCCTCCTTCTCTCTCGTTTCATCTGCTTCATCAAGGCTCAAACTCTCCCTCAGCCCCACACACCATCAAGATTATGAACCAAAATCAAACACCTAGTCCTACCTTCAACTAAGGAATGGACGGACGGGTCGCAAACGCGTACTGACGAACTCAAAAGGAGACGATGAAGATCTTCTGGAAACTTGAGGACGATCTCGCTTAATGTTTCGACTGGTGACGAATCTTGAAAGGTCGCTTGAAGATCTCGTTTGAAGACGATTGAAGCTACGTGAAGGTTCTTGGAAGAATGGAATCTGGAAGCTGATGGATCTTGAAGAAGTTCTGGAGAAATTTTCTGATGAAGATTGACGAGGAAGATTCTGGAAATGATGCTCAAGGTCCTTGAATGTTCTTGCTGATGATTCTTGGATGAAGACGTTCATGGTTTTCTGGCGATTTGTTGAAGGTTGAGATGAATGTCTTCATCTTCTTTGAAGAACATCTGGAAAACTGAAGAACCTTGCTGAACTTCAGATGAAGATGAAGATTCCTGTGACATTTTTGATAGAAGGTGATGTTCTTGACGTCGAATGGATGAATCAATGGCGGATCTTGGAGGAGGTTTCTGGAAAATGACGAAGAAATCTGGACGAAGGTTCTTGAGAGTTTGTTGTTTGTTTGAGCGATCTGGAGAAGAGAGTGGAAGATTCTTCTGGAAAGCATGAAGGTTGATTGAAGACATTGAAGGTGTTCTTCGAGAATCTGGGAAATGATGAATGTTGTTGATGAACGGTTGTTGCATGTTCTATGAAGATCGATGAAGATCTTCAAGTTTCTGGGGAATCACCGGTGATGTTCACGAACTCTACAGAACGATGATGATGATGATGATGTTTGACGAAGATCAATGAGGATTATCAGAGTTTCCTGGGTGAAGTTGTAAGAACATTGATGTTGCTGGTGAATTAGATCGGAGAAGATGAAGAAATGATGAATTCTGGGATTTTTCCAATTTCCGGCGAGGTGGTTAAGGCAGAGGGATTCAGTTACGGTGGTGGCCGGAGTTGGTTGGTGGTGGCCGGCGAGGGTTGGTTGCGGTGGTTGCATGGTCGCCGGCCATGCAACTGGTGAAGTCGTGGCTGAAGCTTTATATGGACATGGATTTTTGGACAAAACGGACTCTTGCTGAAGTGGGCCTCCAACACTTCTGGGCCCAACGAAAATGGCCCTAAAACTCTGAATTAAAATGGATTAAACTCAATTAAAGACTTAAAACCTAATTAACTAATTAACTAATGATTAAACCTAATTAACTCTAACTAAAATTAAAACTGCAATTAAATCTTAAATGAAAATTAACCTAATCTAATTAATCCTGATAAACTCTAATTAAAATCTAAACAAAAGATTAAAACCCTAATTAAACTCTATTAAAAGGGAATTAACATCTAATCTATGTTAATCTCTAAACTAATGAAAAACTATTAATTTCTATTATTTCCTATTTAATCTAAACTAATAAAAAATAGAAAAACTCTAATGATTCCTATTTAAAAATCTATTAAAATCCTATTTAATCTCTAATAAAATCTATATTAACCTATAGAAAAACTATATTAATTTCTATTTAAAAACCTATTAAAAGAATGCTCTATTAAACTATTATCTAAAAAAATATGACTTAATATCTAAAAAAAAAAGAAAGTTTATTCAAAAACCTATTTAAAAAAACAATTTTATAAATTCTAAAAAGATTTAAAACTATTAAAAATATTAAAAGAAATCTATTTAAATTCTATAAAATCTATAAAACCTATTTAAAATCTACAAGAGGCTATTAAATCCTAAAAAATGCAGACAAAGACAAATAACCAACATAAAAGAGAGCGTGAGACCAGATCGAAGCAAACAGTAAACCCGGACACCCAAAATCTCCAAAATCACTGCGTAAGCTGAAAACACCCAGGAAGCGCGTGAATTCCCAAAATAACCTCGGACTGTCCAAACCGGTCTGAGATACCTGAAATGCGACAGCAGGGCTGTAATCTCGATAAAATCACTATGATTGAGAAAATGCACTATATGCGGTATGTAAATGCTAATGCGAAATGCGTCGAAACATCGAGCCAGATGCGGGACCCGGTTGGTCAAATTTTAGGGTGCAACACTTTCTTTTCTGTTTATCCCCTAGGATCTCTGATTTCCTCTGTGCAGGAGGGAATTATGACAAACATTAGGATTCTTATCCATGCATGACAACATTAGGTTAGTTTTTTATTCCCTTTTCAACCCTAGGCTTTTTAGAGCTTCCTTCTCTTCTTATCTCAACACAACTCAAAAACACAGTAATAAGGTTAATCGATGTCGTACGTTACGAGCCTTAAGCTATTCGAGAAAGGGTTGCTGGAGAGCTTCTTTCCAGTAGTCTGGCTGCTTAGTGTGGCACTCTTTGGGTGACACGCGACGTAGTCACTCTCAAATCATAGTCTCTAGTGCGTCAGAGATTGCATACAAACAAAAAAAAAACACTTCTTTCGTAAAAGATTCAAAACAAACATCAAAGTGTCATTTTTGTCCGCTTGGACTCTTAATCAAGAAAAACCCTTTTTGAAGGTAATAAAAAACAGTCAGACAAGCTTGTTTCTTCCGTAGCCCGAACTACGTTTGCTCTGATCTTTCATGTTGTATGAAAGTACGTAGGCATAGGATGCCGTATCCTAGCGAGCAACCTTCCCCTTAACCCGTAGTTAGGCGAACTACGTTGACTCTGGTTTCTCGTTTCAGACGGGAATACATAGGCATAAAGTGCGATACTTTGCCGAGTCATTTTCTTTTCTTTTTAACCCAGACCTGTAGAGTAGATAGAATAACAATCCGTACCAGAAAACAAGCGTGGATCCCATCGAGTACGACGGACGTTAGGGGTGCTAATACCTTCCCCTTGCGTAATCGACTCCCAAATCCAGGATTTGGTTGCGACGACCATTCCTTTCCCGTTTTGCGTTAAGTTTACTCTAAGTGTTTCCTTTCCCTCCATTAGGATAAATAACGCACGGTGGTGAATCTTCTGTCATAGCCGGCGCCGATTTTCGCAGTAGCGACACATTGGCCTCCCAAAATCTCATGTTCTTGAAAAAATAGTAGGAAAACAGTTAATTGGAAATAAAGTTGTGACAGTTTTAAGGGCTGAACGGGAGCAAGTGCATTTGTATGTTATACACAATGACATCGAGGTTGAGCCGTATGTTGAAATGCACAAGGACATTCTCCGAGGTTTAAATCTAAATAGAAATGAAAATTGGATAGTACGAGAGCACAAGCGAAGTTTTATAACATGGTTCAAGGATCATATATTCAAAGTTTTATTCTGATCCCACTTTAATAATAGAATGGTTGATATGTTTAGCATATGGTCCAAGTTTTCATGTGTTTTCTTATAGCGATACACAATTAATGGATACACATTTTATACCAAAGAACAAGATGATAAAAGTACAATGCAAAATAGTGGTGTCACCGTGCTTGTTGAAGCAATGCACATTTCAAGTGTGAAGGACTTAAACCCCAAATATGCAAATGTGTCATATTTTGGGGTTATCGAGCGCATTTGGGTGTTTGATTATGAGAAGTTTCAGATTCCTATATTTGGATGCAAGTGGGTTGAAAATAATAGTGGCATATGGATGGATAAGTCAGGATTTTTGCAAGTGGATCTTAATAAGGCGGGGTACAAAGATGAGTCTTTTATTCTAGCCATGCAAGCTAAACAAGTGTTCTATGTCACTAATTCGAAAAGTACGAAATGGTCTATAGTTCTCTTTTTCCAACAAAGTAATCGATGATAACATTGGAGATCAGGGTGATGTTGATGTTGAGAAGGAATCTTATATTATAGATGATCAAGATGAGAATATTAGAGCGGACAAATCATATATTAGAAATGATCATAACGATGGAATTTGGATCAATCCATCCGTCCGTGTTGTTAAGAGACAAGTAAGCCACGTTCCAACGAAGAAAAGAAAGAGATGTTAGTGACAAAGGTACTTGTAAAATTATATATTATATCATTCAATAAAATTATATATTATGTCATTCAATAAAATTATATATATGTTTTTCTTATTTATATTTTTCCTATTTATATATTTTTCTTTTCATATATATTTGTCATTCATTTTATAATTTTGTTTTTCTGAATTATAGGTATTATGGCTAGCAACAAGGAAAAGTCACATGATACTTCTAAACATGATGGAAACGAACCAACACAAGATGTGGAAGGAGATATTACAAGAGGAATAACGATTATGAAAGGAATCATTCATGCGAGAGATAAAGGTATAAAGTATGATGTGCATTGGAATGAAACAGACCAATTAATTGAGCCTAACGGTGCGATATTGACAAGTTACATTGGGGCACTTGTTCGTTCGCAAATTCCAATCACTTGTGATAATTGGAGAATTCTTTCGTTGAAATTGGCTAAAAAAATATGGAGCGAGATACATGTATGGTATCTGATATTTTTTAATTATGTCGATGGTTATGTCTTTAAATTACTTATACTAACATACTATATGTATGTTAATTTGTTTGCAGAGGTCTTTTAATATTGGTGACGACCGGAAAAAAAATTGTCTTCAAATGGCCGGAAAACGACTAAGAGGATTTCGAGCTTTTTTAACGAACAAGTTTCTTAAGGATTCTGATGGAAAATTTGTTGAATCAGAGCGTCCAAAGAAGTATGCTAATTTGATTTAACTTGAAGAATAGGAAACATTTATTGCCAAGCAAAGAACCCAAGAATTCCATGTAATTCTAACTTATCATGAACAATGTATAATATATATACTTCTTCCACATGAGTTCTGATATGCCTTAAACTTTTTTTTTCCAGACTGTGAGTGACTTAAATCGGCAATGAGCATCAAAACCCGCGTATCCATACAAAAAAGGGTGTTTGGAATATGCATGCTTACAAAAAAAAATAGTAAGTATATCTAAATGCTTTAATATGATATAGTTAGAATACGAGAAAAATGAAGCTTATTATATGTCTTAATGTGTAGTTAGAAGAGGAGAAAAGTGATGCAACATCTCTTCCAGACCATGTTTTGTGGAAGGCTGCCCGTGTGGGTAGAGATGGAGTCATTCAGGAAGAAGCTCAACAAGTATTTGAGCAATGTGTAAGTACAACATTAGTTATGTCATAAACTCAAAAGTGTATAATATATTTATGATTTTATCTATATTTCAGGAGAATCTATCCCGGACTATAACTGCAATTGAGGACGATGATTGCAGGAGCGTACTAAGTCGAGTGTTAAATGTTCCTGAGTATTCTGGTCGTGTAAGGGGTAAGGGATTTGGTGTCACTATAACAAAATTGTATAAGCAGCCAAAGAATAGATATCCTAGCAATAAAAAAGTGATGGAGTCGTTGGAAGAATTGAAAGCTCAAATTCGTGAATTGCAAAAGGACAAAGAGAGATACATGTCAGAAAGGTGCGGTCCAGAGTTTAAAGATACTAGTGACAAAGATAGTATCAGTTGTAATTTTCAGCTGAAACTTCCCGAGGTAACTCTATATATTACATTGAAATTAATTTATCACAATTTTCTTAATTGACATATATACACATTAATCATATTCATTATTGGTTTAAGGCATTTCACCTTGTCGGCTCTATTTGTCGTCGCCGACTTATTGCATGGTTGGCAAGGGAAAATTGCATAACACTTTGGGAGACTTACTTCACCATGAATCGCTCCCTGCTGGATTTTTGAAAGTATCGATTGATATTGCTTTATAGGGGGGTGCGTTATTGCCTATACCAGACGATGTTTCGGATGCAACATTGGTGGGAGACACAATAGGATCGTTTGTTGCATGACCGTCAAATGTCATTTTCATAGAGGATGAGGTAGGTTGAACACCATTATGAACCTTGTAGTATTCAAATGTTTTATGACCCATACATGTAAGTTATTCTTACATTTACGTACCATTTATTTACATGATGATCTTAGACTCCTACAAAATCCAAATCAAAAGATAAAGGGATTGTGTGGGAAACTGAGTCAGCTGCATCAAAAAAATAGATACTCCTACATTAATTGATATATATGCATAGAAAATGTCAATTATATCCTCCAATTTCAATAGCTTTATAATCTTATACATTTATTACCTAACTTATATGATTTTTAGGTTCATGCTCAAGAGTTGCAACAAGTCAGCAAGGGTAAGATGTCTGAATCTAGCAAGGTGTCCAACAAAAAAAATTCTGAGCCAAAAAAAGCATTTGTTCTTTGATTTAGGTTATGCCTTGAAACATATATAGGAACAACAGATGTGGTGGATGGTGGCATTCTTCAAATACCAATGAATGAAGGTATTTTTGGTTTTGCTTATGCCGAAACAATTGCTAAAGAGGATTTGGATTAGATTTTCTAACATTAGGCATTGGTGTTATGCATTCATACATCAAGTACTCCGATCAATTTTAATTAAATAGTTGAACAATTTATTTGCTCATTTCAATGAGTATTATAATGTTGATTATGATTTTATTTAAGGTTCTTGTATGACAAGTTATTGGTCCCGCATCAATTGACAGAGAGATTCGTATTCTAATCTTCTAGCTGTATCAACGCATAGTTAATTGATCACACTCCAGATGTAGTCAAAGATTACTTAGTCCAAACATTTATGGCCACAGATACAAAGAAGTTGTATTTTTTGCCATATAATACTGGTCATGGGTTAGATTTCATTCTAAATTCATTTATTATAATTATTCATTTTTTGACATTCTATATAACATTTCCTTCTAAATTTTTGTCTTATTTTACAGTGGACACTGGTTGTTGGTTGCGATTAATCCGATAAAAGAAATAGTGTATTATCTGGATTTATTGGATGGTGATCAAACAAAATATCATGATATGAAGAATATGGTTGATACGTAAGTGATGAGATATATTGTTCTGAATAATTATCTTTATTTATTATGTGAGATTGTTATAAATATTCGTTTATATTATATTAGAGCTATACAAGTATTCTGATCACAAAGACAAGCAAGAGTACCAAAAAGTAAGGCTAACAACATTAGCTGGATCAGAGTGCAGGTATATTTTCACAAATTTGACTGTTATAGTGATTCTACTTGATAAATCTAGTTAAACTATATATCCTGATATATATTCGTTTGTTTTTTTTCCATTTACAGTGTCCTCGTCAACGCAATGGGATTAATTGTGGATATTTTGTATTAAGATTTATGAAGGAAATTATTCATTCGGGTCAAATAGAGATTCCAAACATGGTATGGATTTATAAGTTATATGATTTATTTTAATATTTAACCGATATTTCATCTGAGCAATTAGTTTTAAAACTAAATCATGCATATTATGTTTTATTATGTAGTACTTTGATGAATTCAAGTGTGGTACTTACTCGAAAGACAAATTGGAAGAAATTAAGGAGGAATGGTGTCAATACATTCTTGAGATGAGAATTGTATAAGGTATATATTGTCTTTCGGTCTTTTGATCGGAGTTTATAGAGATTTGTACTGTTGTGATGTTATGTACATACTACTGGATAATTATAGTTCTGGAAGTCGTATATAGTTTTGGAATTTGTTGATATACTTCTAGAAGCTAGTTGTTGTGAGGATCCAAAAATATGAAATTTGTAATTATATGTATAGTGAATATATTTGTGAAGTTATCGGTTTTGGAATATATTTTAGAATTATGGATCGTTTCTGTTGAATTAATATATATATATATATATATATATATATATATATATATATATATATATATATATATATATATATATATATATATATATATATATATATATATATATATATATATATATATATATATATATATATATATATATATATATATATATATATATATATATATATATATATATATATATATATATATATATATATATATATATATATATATATATATATATATATATATATATATATATATATATATATATATATATATATATATATATATATATATATATATATATATATATATATATATATATATATATATATATATATATATATATATATATATATATAAGTGTTGAAATAAAGGCTTGTGTGGAATTACAATGATTATAAACAGGCTTATGTGTTGAATTGTTATGGTATATATAAGGCCAAAGTGTTGAAATAAAGGCATGTGGTGAATATATTGTTATAAGCAGGTTTATGTGAAAAATTATAAAGAATTGTGCAACAAAATTCAACAAAAATCACTTCATAAAAATATGCAAAACAGACAGCGCTTTTACCAAAAAAACGCTATGAAAAAGTGATTTTTTTGAAAAACAAATTCAATGACGTGAAGAAAAGGCAGCGTTTTTCTTGAAAAAGCTCTGCTAAAGGGGGGGGGGGGGGAGAGGCGGCTTCTGAACGCGCTGCTATAGAGGTAGAAAAGAGAGCACTTAAAAAAGCGCTGCTAAAAGGGGGGGGGGGGGGGAGGCAGCTCTTTTCTTAAGAAAAGCGCTGCTATATGTATTCAACAAATACACTTTAGAGAGCGCTTTATAAAACGCTGCTAAAGGTGGCAGAATAGAGAGCGCTTTTAATAAAAAAACACTTCTAAAGGTATTAAGGAAATATACTTTAGAGAGTGTTTATAAAAGTGCTGTTAAAAGGGGGGGGGGGGGGGAGGGAGAGAGCGCTTTTCTGGAAAAGCGCTGCTAAAAGTGGGCCTATAGCAGCGCTTTTTACTTTAAAAAAGCGTTGCCTCTACCTTTAGCAGCGCCACTTTAGGCAGATGAAAGACAAAAAATTGACAAAGTATTGAATTTCATTTATGCCTTGTTCATAAAAATCCCACTGAAAATGATTTAGAAGCAACATCATCAATACCTCAAGTTCATGGGATTGCTACCAAACAAAAGAAAGAAAAAAGATTATGTGTTCTTTGTTTTATACATGCCACCTTAACACAGCGTGATCCGTCGAGCCATTGACGTTAAACGAAGTGCTGCGTGTGAGGCAACCCACGGTTTTTAATGATTAAGCCTTTTTGTTTTTGTTGTTATTTTGTTTTTTTTGCAGGTAATAAAAGAGACCTTACAAGATAGAGTGTTGCATTACCCTCCAACTCCTCAGTAAGGATCTCTGTGAGTACATATTTCCCACTTCTGTTCTAAAATATTGAGGAGAATGTTTATTTCAAGTTTGGGGGAGTTTTTACTGTTTTGAGTTTTCATGTTAAGCACTTTTTAATTGTGTTTGGGTCCTTTTGTTTAAAAATCAATGTGAACTCTCCCCGAATAAGGACCATAAAAAAATTCTTGTGAATACTGTGATGTTTGCAGTAGTCAGGAATGTATGTAGAGTTTAAGGAAAGAAAAGTTGAAACTAGGGAATTTGGGAAAGTTTGGAGATTAAGGTATAACCTAAACACCCTAGATTCCCCTAAGTAAGGTAATGAGTCCAACGTGTAGATTTGTGCCATAGTACTTGGATTTGATAAGTATTCCCCGATTAAGTTCATAATGATGGTCTGGTATGATTAAAAAGAATCATATGTATAAAGTTGATTGAGAGAATGACTTATGGCACCAATATATATATGTTGGTGAATAACGACGGTAAAAACAACTGATCCTTCTAAGTTGGGTAACCCTCACCCAGTTATTTAGCCTAATGGCAGTTGAATCTCTATGGTCGTCCCAAAGTGTACTAATAAACGCCAATGCGCGAGAAAAAAAAAGGAATAAAGGTGCCTTGAAAAAGTCTCGATCCAATCTTATACATGTGAGAGAAAGCAATCAAAAGTGCCTTAATCTGATTATTTAAAATAAATGGGTAGAAAATCAAAGAAAAGACTTAAGCCCAAAGCATAGTTGGAGAGGTGACAGAAAGGGTGATTTAGGTCAGTGGTGTTACCGCGGTATGTGTTTGTGCAATACCTTCATTAACGGACAATTACCAAGAGAACTAGTTTTAACCGATCGGAACAAAGACTCGCGTATGATTATCAACACACCTTACCGTCATAAGTCTTTTATTTGATGAGTACCATTTGATCTGAAAAATGTTTATCCAAGCTTGTTGCTTGAGGTCAAGCAACTGTTTAAGTTTGGGGAAGTTTGATCAGTGATTTTTATGCGTTATTTTACCATGAGTTTTAGTTAATCAACTTACATGTTATTGCATTTTATGCGTCAGTTTGGTATTTCCATTGTTTTTAGGTTTAGGTAAGCAATCAAGAAGAATCGGAGCGAAAACCAGGAAAAATCGCAAGAATTAGGAAACATTTCCTACACACTCCAGGAGGTCTGACACGACCGCCTGTGTCAGCTGACACTGCCCGTGTCAGAAGGTCTAGGACCAAAAGCAAAAAATTTGAAACTCCATAGGTCTAACACGGTTGCCCGAGTCAGCGAACACTGCCCATGTAAGCTGGCACTGCCCGTGTCAGGGCTGACACAGTTCGTGTCAGGGCTGACATGGCCCGTGTCAGGTTGACACGGCCAATGTCGGCTTGTGACGTTGATTTTAGTATTTTCTAATTTTTTTTTGCCCAAGTGTTGTCCTGCGAGGGTGTTTTGGGTATTTCTAACCGGTCTCAGTGGATCTTTTCTATTTAAGTGAGTTTTGAGAAGGAAAAAAAGGACTTTTTGGCCAGAGAAGAATTGCACTATCAGGATAGGAGAGATCAAGGTGATTGGGGAACTGAAGATTTTTATGAGCGGAAGCCATTGAAGATCCAAGAACCCTCTTATCTTGTAATGTCTAGTTTTTATTTTGTATTTCCTTTGAATATTATTATTATCTAAACCCCCAATGCTAGGGGATGTCCCTGATTTGAATCTGTAATGACTCTAATATTATTATTGCACTGACATTTCCTTTGTTTTCATAATTGATTTGATCTCTAGTTGTTCTTAGTGCTTGCCCTGTCGGACCAACAAGGTTTGATTTACGATTAATGATTAGGCTGGACCGCTGTTGTTAAGGCTTTGCTTTTGATCATCCTAATGTAGATATCACCTAGGACTAGGGATACCCTATTGGAACAGTAATAATTCTTGATTATTGACTACTTAATCTCACTTATAATTATCTATGGACGTAGGAATTAGGGTAGACGATTAAAGGTATTCTCACTAAGGACTTAGGAGTAAACATTCTAAAGAATCGGTAATTAAGTAGTTACAATAAGCCGTTGCATGTTAATTCAGAGTTGTTACTGAGTCAGATCATACGCCTTCCCTAGTAGGTTACTCATAGTTGTTTAAACCAATTAGTCAATTTTCCCTTTTCCTTGAAAATATTTTTATAATTAAACAAAAACATTTTTTAAACCCTAAAGCTTTTGTTTAAATAAAACAAAACCAGAACTCTATAACGTCGAGCAGTCTTTGAGATCGACATTTGGAGAAATCCCCTTTATTACTACATTGGAAAAATAGTACACTTGTTATTTTACCAATCAAATATGACTATTAAGTTCCTTGAAAATCGTTTACATTTGCACAACTTACATCATTTAGTGTTGCATCCTTGGATTCCAGGTGCTTACCCCTGTCTCTTTTCTCCAATAGTCAAGTTGTATCACCCGTACAACACTCGAGCCGGTCGCCAAAGAAGAATGGATAAGCTTGAGAAAGAAAATAGAGAACTCGGGGAAGAGGTTACCACCTTGAAGGATAGTTTAGAAAGATTGGCTAATATGATGGAAGCAATGGCGGCTGCTCAGAATCAGTCGCCTAATTCTTAAGAGCCTTCTCAAAGGACTGTGATCTCTAAGATCTTCTCCACTCCCATTTCTGTGGCGCCAGTTAGTGATTCTCAATATCAGATGCCTGTTGGTTTTCCTTGGGGTATGCCTCTCAATTTCATGCTAGTTGGGTATCATCCACAAATTACCGAAGCTCCAGTTGTTACTGCTGTGATGTCTGTACCACCTTCCATGATGCATATTACTCCTTATGTTGAAGAGCCTGTGTTCCACACTTCTCTAAGTGAAAGTGATGGGGTGGATGAAAGGTTAGATGAGTTTCAAGATAAATTTCTGGAAATGCAGAAGGAAGTTAAGGCCCTTCGAGGAAAAGACTTGTTTGGGAAGAATGCTTCAGATCTTTGTTTGGTTCCCAATGTAAAAATTCCATATAAGTTCAAAATACCAGATTTTGAGAAGTACAAGAGAAATTCATGTCCTCAGAGTCCTTCGTGATGTATGCTTGAAAATGTCTACCCAAACAGACAATCACCTAATGTTAACCCATTACTTTCAAGATAGCCTAACAAGTACCATTCTCAAATGGTACATGGGTTTGAATAGTGGGAAGATATATACTTTTAATGACCTAGGTGAAGCTTTCATCAGGCAGTATAAATACAACATAGATATGGCGCCAGACCGAGATCAACTTTGAGCTATGTCTCAGAAGGACAAGGATAGTTTTAAAGAGTACGCACAACGGTGGCGTGAAGTGGCTGCCCAAATCTATCCTCCGTTGGAGGAGAAGGAAATGACTAAGGTTTTCGTGAAAACTTTGAGTTTGTTTTATTATAAAAGGATGATTTCTAGTGCGCCCAGTCACTTCACTGAAATAGCGAATATGGGAATTTGACTAGAAGAGGGGGTTCTAGAGGGAGGATTGGCCAAAGAGCAAGGTGCTTTTAGCAGCTTAAAGAAGCATGGAAGTAGTTTTTCCAAAAAGAAGAAACATGATGTCACTGCAGTTCAGCATGGCATAATGAGAAGAAGGTACATACAACATCAGTATGTTGCAGCTGTATCTTCTATCATTAGTTCAGCAATGGTAGCCCTTGCCTACCAGCCTCAATTTTCACAACTGCGTCATCAACCACAATTCACTAAACATCAGGTTCAACAACCCATCCATCAACATCAACAACAACAAAATCAACAACAATAACATTCACAGTAGCATCAACAGGCTCGTCACTAGTATAACAATCAAAATCGTGTGCAAAGGAAACCTAATTTTGATCTGATTCTAATGACTTATACAGAATTGTTCCTAGCCTTATTACAAAAAGGTCACATTCAGACAAAGTCTCCGCCCGCTGTTTCCAAAGAGATCCATTTTTGGTACAAAGTAGACCAGTTATATCTGTATCATCAAGGAGCCTCAAGCCACAACATTGAGAACTGTTATGGTTTGAAAGAAGATGTACAAAGATTAATCAAATATGGGATTTTGTCTTTCAACATGAATGTTCAAGACAACCCACTACCGCAACATGGATGAGCCTCAAGACACTAACCTGAATGTTCAAGTTAACCCACTACCGCAACATGGAGGAGCCACTATAAATATGGTGTATGGCTGCCCCTGAGATTTCAAAATCTATGATGTACTGTTATTAAATGATATTTTGGTGCGAACGCACGAGGGATTTGTCAGACGTAATTGAAGGTGAGAAAATACTTAGAAGGGGGGTTGAATAAGTATGACAGAAAATAATCAAAGATAAAAACTCAAGTATTTTTATCCTGGTTCGTTGAACTCAACTACTCCAGTCCACCCTTTTCAAGAGTGATTTGCCTTTCTCAACAAGGACTTAATCCACTATTCAAATCAACTGATTACAAATAGCAACACCTAAGAACAACTGTTCTTAGTCTTCTCAAGAGCTACTGATCTAACCTAGATCCTCTTAAGGAAAACTTCCTTTACAAATTAATGTAATACAATGTAAGAGTAATAAATTGCTTCTATGAAAGCTATAAACACAACTGTGTTATTTCTCTAAGTTTAGAACAAAGTATGAACTATAAAGAATATGAGAGCTTGAGAGTTTCTTCGCTTGAGAATAAGTTTGTCAAAATTTGTCTTGCTCACTGAAGAAAGTGCTATGATATCCTTTATATAGCCACTTGAATATTGGAGAGAATATAATACCGTTGGAGAAGATATTTCCAATATCAAATAGTACTGTCCTTTGTACTATTGCAGCAGAGAGACGGCGCACAAAATGTGGGTGTAGCAATTGTCTGCTGAGCTGTGAATTTACCATATATGGAATGTATCAGAGGAATAATCTTCTTGCAGAGATTTATGTCTATCCCAATTAAGGAAAGATTTGCTGGCATATTCCAACGGATATATTAAAATTATCTTCTTCAAATAATTCTTCAGATAGTTCAGATCAACAATCAATATCAGAGTCTTCAGTCTTCAGAATCTTCTGGAAACTTCAGAGCCTAAGATGTTCTTCAGATGTTGCTGAATCAGAGTCTGGTGCAGCTGTGTGCTTGAAGCGTAACATGCTCTTAGATCAGAGTCTTCACTCAGATCAGAGTCTTCTCTCATTCAGAGTCTCTTCACTCAGAGTCTTCTTTCATTCAGATTCTTGATAATATATGCAGCGTGTTGTATCTTCAGAATCTTGATGACTAAGCTCTTATACTTCAGATTATTCTAATCTTCAGATGCTCTTGAGCCATTCAGAATTTATTGTTCACATCAAATTTGCTCTTTAAGATTAAAATCTTTTGTGCCTGTAGAAAACAGTTTAGAACAAATTTAGAGAGTATAATTCTTGTATACAAATTATCATTAATGTTATCATCAAAACATAGAGATATTACTAAGACACAATCTGTGCTCTTACAATCTCCCCCTTTTTGATGATGACAAAACATGAGAAATTTGTTCAATAAAAATATGAATTAAAATTACTCCCCCTGAGATTAACAATCTCCCCCTGAAATGAATACTCTAATGGAATTAGATACTTCCCTTTCTGGTTGAGTACATTTCAGATTCAGAGCCTGATTGAAGCCTGGTTGACATATGTTTGACTTCTAGAGTCAAAGCTTGATGCCATATTAAAGCTTGATGCCAAATGAACAACTTCAGAACACCTGGTTGTTTATCTTGCCATTTCCTGTCTTGAGTTATCTTTTAGATCATAGTACTCAAGGTTAGATATCAGAGTCTGGTCTACTCAGATTTAGCTATTTTTGATCAGGTTCTGAAAAGATAGATCTCAGGAAAAACTTCAATGAAATTTGTCAGATTTTTTTAATAATATCTGGGACACTTAAATTCAAAGAATGTTAGTAACATGTCTGACTTAGTTCAGATAATTGCTTATAGATTTGAACAATCAGATTCTATTTTGTTTCTCCCCCTTTTTGTCATAATCAAAAAGAATTTTAAAAGACAGTAAAGATGCAGAAGAAACACATATCCAGATAAGCAAAAAGATCATTGTCATTAAGTCAAGAGAACATCCAGATTCAGATAAAAGCATACAAAACATATCAGAAGAAAATCAAAACAAAGCAAAACATGAAAAACTTGTGCAAAACATCAAGTAGGTTTAGCAGATGAGGCTTGTTGAGAAGCAATGAGTTGCAGCAGTGCTGTAATCCTTTCTGAATTTTCATCTTGCTTAGCCATCCAAGTTTTCATTTCTCTATTTGTTTTCTTTTGATCAACCATAAAATCCTTAAGTTCTTTGACATCCTTCTGAAGATCTGTAGATTCTGAAACAGTAGATTCTGAAACAGTCTGAGTAACATCAGGTGCAGGAATTTCTGGAGGTGGAGGAGCTTCTAGAAGAAGAATAGGAGGAGTGTTTCTCTTAATCCGTTTTTGATAAGCAGCAAACCTTACTTTTGACAATCTAAGACATTGAGTCCTGATTTTCAAAGCCTCCCTATTCAGTCTGTAAAGATATTTCTTCCAAACAGCGTCAGCAGCCTCTTTGTCCATAGTAGTCATGCAAACATCCATAATGTCAGCAAAGTCTGAGACATTATCCTTATCAAAATCTCTTAACAGAGTATAAACACGTGATCCCAATTCTGCTTCATCAGGGATTCTGGGTTTTCTTGGTTGGGTTAGTTGTGTTTGTGGTGTTTGTTCAGAAGGTTGAGGTTGTGAAGATGGATGTTCAGATGTTTGTGGTTCAGAAGGTTGAGGATTGATTTGTGGTTCAGATGTTGGTTGGTTGGTTTGTGGTTTAGATGTTTGTTGGTCAGAATGTTGTGGTTGAGGTATTGAGGGAATTGGTTGGGTTTCTGTTGGTTGTGGAGTGTTTTGGATTTCAAGAGGTTGTGGAGAGAGAGTTTGAGTTGGGGAATTTTGTGGAGAAGGTGGATGTTCAGAAGTTGGAGATTTAAACAGCTGTTTCCAAACACTCTCAGAACGAGGTTGTTTGAGATCATTCAAGCATTCATTAATGTAGCCAGATGATTCATCATCAGATGATGCATCAGAGTGGTTAGATTTTTCAGAAGTTGAAGATAAATTGACAGACTGGTTTAAAGGTGTGACATCTAATATCTCATCAGGATCAACGAGATATTCAGGTTGGTCAGAGTGTTCAGGGTGAACATCCTCTGGAATGGTATATTCTGGGATAGTGTTTTGTGGTTGTGGTGTTGTTTGTTGAGTTTGTTGTGGAATTTCTGTTTGTATGTTTGTTGGTTGCTTGGATTGTGGTGTATGAGGGGGGACAGAAGATGGTTTAGAGATAAAAGTTTTAGAAGGTCTGGATCTTCTAAATCTAAGTGGGGAGTCAGAGGGTGTGGGGGTATCAGAATGATGAACAGGATTAGAATCAGTGTTAAATACCTGTTTCAGAGTATCTCTAATTTCTTCAAAAGTTGCTGCAGGAGGATTTGGTTGAACCTTCTTCAGCTTCTTCCTTTTCTTCTTCTTTTCAGCATCTGAATGCTTCCTTTTCTTCTGATGACCTTCACTATCAACTTTTCTCTTACGTCTTCTTTTCCTTGTCAAATCAGGAAGAACTTGGCCTTCCTTCTGCAAAAGATTGGCAGGAATCTCAACACCATCTCTTAGGCAGCGAGCAACATACTCAGCAATAATTTCTCTAGGTTCATCTGAGGTGAATAAAGGAAAATCCTTAACAGGAATCCTTCTTCCCCTAACTTCTTCAGAGTTAGTTTTCCTTGGTTTCTCAGATAAATCATCAACCAGTTTCATCCTTCTCAAAGTTAAACCGTTTATTTCAGAGCCAATGATATAAGTCAGATCTTCTGTCAACCCAGCCTCTTGCAGATGCGCCACAAGTTGGTTTTCTATCAGAATATCTGAAATCAGCCTTCCCATAGGGATCCATGTTCTGACTTTTCCAGATTTATCTCTGGCTGTTTCCCTTGTTTCCTTGACGTGAGACACCAGATGATTAAACAACAAATATGGAAGATCAATCTGAATGTTTTGGTGTAAACAATACATGAAGTAAAGTTGTTCAGCATTAACATAATCAGAAGAGTTTGAAGAGGGTCTGTGAAAGATGGTGCTCATGAAAATCTTAGCCCATATCTTGTAAGTGGGTTTCAAGAACTTAACCTTCTTACAAGGTTCACCAGTAGTACAGATTGAAGAAATCAGATCAAACCCATTTTCAGCAAGATCTTCTAAGTCCACGAAACTTTCACACAGTACTTCTAGTGAATCAACAGCAGTTAGGAGAGTGCGTACTGGTTCTTTGACAGTGGTAGCATTTTTGGTAGTAACAGCGTTTGAAGTAGATGCCATTGTTGACGATGATGAAGAAGATGAAGGTTTCTGAGTTCTTTTAGGGTTTGCAAAGAGAGAGAACAACAAACAAAAGCGCATATGTGTTTGAGAATGTGAAAAGTGTGAATGTGTTATGAGAATGGTTTATATAGACAAATAAAGCAAGCATGGGAAACACAACAGACACACATAGGACACATACGCACGTTTGCATTAAATGAAAAGTAATCATTTTTAATTATGATATGACATTTGGGGGAAAATCAAGACAGATTGAGATTTTCAAAGCAATACCTTAAACGTCATAATCAGTAGGTGTACTCCATCTTTTCAGATTCTGAGTGACACGTGTTTGCTTGCATGTGATTCTATAACTCTTAAGAAATGAAACGTTTTCAACTTTCAGATCCTCTGAGATGGTCAGTTCAGAGTTTCACACAAAAAAAATTCACAGATAAATTAAACAAGCAAGACAGATGAAATACTTCAGAGTGTTAAACACTTAGCATCTGAGAAGTTGACTCTGAGAAATATTACTCTGGACAAAAATCCATACAAATATTTTTCAGAATAAACTTAAACCTATCTTCAGCAAGGGGTTTTGTGAAAATATCTGCCCATTGATGATCTGTATCAACAAAGGCTAAATTTATTACACCCTTCTGAACATAGTCTCTGATGAAATGATGTTTAATCTCTATATGTTTGGCCTTAGAGTGTAAAATTGGATTTTTGGATAAACATATAGCAGAAGTATTATCACAGAAGATAGAAAGATTACTCTCATAGATTTGATAATCTTCTAGTTGACTCTTCATCCAGAGCATCTGAGTGGAACATCCAGCAGCAGCAATGTATTCTGCCTCTGTGGTTGATAGTGCAATTGTTGGTTGCTTCTTGCTGTACCACGAGATCAGATGACTTCCAAGAAACTGATAGCTTCCAGAAGTACTTTTGCGCTCAACTCTATCTCCAGCATAGTCAGCATCACAGAATCCAACTAGTGAATATTCGTCAGATCTTCTGTAACACAAACCAACATTAGCAGTACCTTTCAGATACCTTAGAATCCTCTTAACAGCAGTTAAGTGTGATTCTCTAGGATCTGATTGGAATCTAGCACATAAACAAACACTAAACAGAATGTCTGGTCTAGAAGCAGTCAAATAAAGAAGAGATCCTATCATACCTCTGTAGAGTTTCTGATCTACCTTCTTACTTACCTCTTCCTTACCTAGAGTGCTTGTAGGATGCATTGGAGTCTTTGCCATTTTGCTATCCAGCATGTTAAACTTCTTCAGAAGCTCTTTAACATACTTGGTCTGATGTATGTAGGTGCACTCTGGAGTCTGATTTACTTGGATTCCCAGAAAGAATCTCAATTCTCCCATCATGCTCATCTCAAATTCTGCCTGCATACATTTAGCAAACTCCTTTCCAAGCATAATATTTGTTGATCCAAAAATAATATCATCTACATAAATTTGACAAATCAACAAATCTTTCTTAATGGTTTTACAAAATAGTGTGGTATCCACTTTTCCTCTGATGAAATTTTTCTTCAGAAGAAAATTACTCAACCTCTCATACCAAGCTCTGGGAGCTTGTTTTAGTCCATAAAGAGATTTTTTCAGTTTGTAAACATGATCTGGAAAATTTTCATTTTCAAAACCAGGAGGTTGGTGGACATACACTTCCTCTTCTATAATTCCATTAAGAAAAGCATTTTTAACATCCATCTGATAAAGAGTGATGTTATGTTGTGCAGCAAATGAAATAAGCAAGCGTATAGACTCTAACCTTGCAACAGGAGCATATGTTTCTGTGTAGTCTATGCCTTCTTGTTGACTGTAGCCTTGAGCAACCAGTCTTGCTTTGTTCCTTTCAACTTCTCCTTTCTCATTAAGTTTATTTCTGAAAACCCATTTTGTTCCAATGACATTGAAACCTTTAGGTCTTGGAACCAGATCCCAGACTTCATTCCTTGTGAATTGATTCAGCTCCTCTTGCATAGCTAAAATCCATTCATTATCTTCCAGAGCCTCATCAACAGATGTTGGTTCTATAATTGACACTAAGCCACAGAAGGAAGATTCAGAAGTTCTGAGAAATGCTCTTGTCCTTATTGGATCATCTTTCTTTCCAATTATCACATCCTCTGGATGAGAAGCTTTCATTCTGGAAGAAGATCCTCTGACTGTTGGTCTTTCAGAAATATGCAGATTGTCAAGTTGGGAAGTTAGAGGCGTAGCATCTGGGTTTGCTTCAGAGTCTTTGTCTGCCTCTGAGCCTTCAGAGTCTGTGAGAATAACTTCTCTATCTGCAGAACTTTCAACTTGCTTTGGCTTTTCAGAGCCAAGCTTATCATCAAATCTAACATGAATAGATTCTTCCACAATCTGTGTTTCAGTATTGAATACTCTGTAGCCTTTAGAGCGTTCAGAATAACCAAGCATGAAACACTTCTGTGCTTTGGAATCAAACTTGTTCAGATGATCTTTAGTGTTAAGCATATAACAAATACATCCAAATGGATGAAAATAAGCAATGTTGGGCTTTCTGTTTCTCCACAATTCATAGGGAGTCTTTTCCAGAAGAGGTCTTACAGACACTCTGTTCTGAATATAACATGCTGTATTTATTGCTTCTGCCCAAAAGTATTTTGCCAGATTTGTCTCGTTGATCATGGTTCTGGCCATTTCTTGCAATGTTCTATTTTTCCTCTCTACAACTCCATTTTGTTGTGGAGTTCTAGGACAGGAGAAATCATGTGCAATTCCTTTTTCAGAAAAATATTTTTCAAAATATTTGTTTTCAAATTCACCACCATGATCACTTCTGACTTTAATAATTTTGCATTCTTTTTCAGTCTGGACTTGATTGCAGAAGTCAATGAACACAGAATGAGACTCATCCTTGTGTTTTAGAAACTTTACCCATGTCCATCTGCTGTAGTCATCTACAATGACTAACCCATACTTCTTGCCTCTGATGGATGCAGTTTTCACTGGTCCAAACAGATCAATATGAAGTAATTCCAATGGTCTAGAAGTGGAAACAACATTTTTTGGTTTAAAATGAGATTTTGAAAATTTACCCTTTTGACATGCGCCACACAGAGCATCTGAATTGAACTTCAGATTAGGGAGTCCTCTGACCAGATTGAGTTTATTAATCTGAGATATACGTCTCATATTAATATGTCCCAATCTTCTATGCCAGACCCATTGCTCATCATTCACAGATAAAAGGCATTTTACATTTTGAACTTTAAGTTCTGAAAGGTTAATTTTGTAAATGTTGTTTTTCCTCTTTCCACTGAATAGGATTGAACCATTCTTTTGACATACAGCTTTGCAACATTTTTGATTAAAGATGATATCATAACCATTGTCACTTAATTGACTTATGGACAATAGATTATGTTTCAATCCTTCAACTAACAGAACATTAGAAATAGAGGGTAGGTTACCATTACCTATTGTACCAGAGCCAATGATCTTGCCCTTCTGGTTCCCTCCAAATTTCACGTCCCCTCCAGATCTAAGTTCCAGGCTTTGGAACATAGACCTTTCGCCCGTCATATGTCGTGAGCATCCAGAGTCCAGGTACCATGATTGGTGTCTGGATTTTGCTGCTAAGAACATCTGCAACAGGTATTATTTTGCTTTTAGGTACCCAGATCTTCTTGGGTCCTTTGGGGTTAGATGTTCTGTGGTTTTGCCTAAACTTCTGTTTTTCAACATAGTGTTTATTCTGGCTAGCCCTTGGCTTAAACACATAAGTACTCTTTTCAGAGCTTGTATGTTTAATATCATTCAGATGACCAAACTTAAAATGAGAATACAGAGGAGTCTTCTTGATGAAGAGTTTATCAACAGATTTTGGATTGCTTCCAGAGGAAGATTCACATCCAATGCCTCTTCTGTTGTTCCCACTAACACCATAGATCATAGAAGCCATTTTGCTTCTGTCTATGCTTTTAGTGAGGAATCTTTTAAAACTGGAGTCATATTTTTCTAAAATATTTTCACTTGACTCTGTTTCAGTATCAGATTCTTGTTGAGTTGTTTCTAAATCATTTTTGAGTTTTAAATTTATTTCTTTCTGCTCAACAAGTTCTGTTCTCAGAAGATCAATCTCAGATTCAAGATTGCTTTTCAGCTTCTTGTATTTGAGTTTAATCTTGCTGTAGCTTTCCAACATGTCAGATAAACTTTCAACAAGTTCAGCTCTGGAGAGTTCAGAAAATACCTCTTCAGAGTCAGAGTCTGATTCTGACTCAGATTCAGATGATGACGTTCCTTCATCTTGATCATTTGTGTTGGCCATCAGCGCAAAATTTGCACATTCTTCCTCAGATTCAGAAGATGATTCAGATTCATCTGAGTCATCCCATGTAGCCATCAGAACCTTTTTCTTTTTATCAAACTTCCTTTTGGGTTTTTCCTTTTGAAGTTTGGGACATTCACTCTTGTAGTGTCCAGGTTCTTTACATTCATAGCAAGTGACCTCTTTCTTGCCAGATCTTCTGTGTCCAGAAGATTCTCTCTTTTGATCAGATCTTCTGAAGTTGTTGAACTTCTTCCCTTTGTGCTTCCAGAGTTTGTTGATCCTTCTGGACAGCATGGATAGTTCATCTTCTTCTTCAGAAGAAGATTCCTCAGAGCTTTCTTCATTTACCTGCAAAGCTTTAACAGATTTGTTAGATTTAAAAGCTAAGGATTTACCTTTATCTTTCTTCTGGGGTTCATCTTCCTCCAGCTCAATCTCATGACTTCTCAAAGAACTGATGAGTTCTTCTAATGAGATTTTGTTCAGATCCTTGGCCAGCTTCAATGCAGTCACCATAGGTCTCCATCTGGTAGGAAGACTTCTGATGATCTTCTTGACATGATCAGATGTTGAGTAGCCCTTGTCCAGAACTTTCAACCCAGCTGTTAGAATCTGAAATCTGGAAAACATAGTCTCAATGTTCTCAGATTCTTCCATCTTGAACGCTTCATACTTCTGTATCAGCGCCAGAGCCTTTGTTTCTTTCACCTGAGAGTTTCCCTCATGAGTCATTTTGAGAGACTCAAACATATCATGAGCAGTGTCTCTGTTGGTAATCTTCTCATACTCTGTATGAGAGATTGCATTAAGAAGTATGGTTCTGGCTTTGTGATGATTCTTGAATTCTTTCTTCTGCTCCTCAGTCATTGATTTTCTATCAATCTTTTTGCCATCCTTAGTAGGATGTTCATATCCATCAATGACTAAATCCCAGAGATCAGCATCATACCCCAAGAAAAAACTTTCAAGTCTATCTTTCCAATAATCAAATTTTTCTCCATCAAACATTGGAGGTTTGGTGCTGATTCTGTCTCCTTCATATTTGTTGCTTGATGTAGGAATATCACCCATATTAGCAACCAAATAAATAACAGAGTATTCTTCTCACTGGATCTTTATCTGTCACGGTTAAGTGAATGCACACGCAGAACCGGAGCTCTGATGCCAACTGAAGGTGAGAAAATACTTAGAAGGGGGGTTGAATAAGTATGACAGAAAATAATCAAAGATAAAAACTCAAGTATTTTTATCCTGGTTCGTTGAACTCAACTACTCCAGTCCACCCTTTTCAAGAGTGATTTGCCTTTCTCAACAAGGACTTAATCCACTATTCAAATCAACTGATTACAAATAGCAACACCTAAGAACAACTGTTCTTAGTCTTCTCAAGAGCTACTGATCTAACCTAGATCCTCTTAAGGAAAACTTCCTTTACAAATTAATGTAATACAATGTAAGAGTAATAAACTGCTTCTATGAAAGCTATAAACACAACTGTGTTATTTCTCTAAGTTTAGAACAAAGTATGAACTATAAAGAATATGAGAGCTTGAGAGTTTCTTCGCTTGAGAATAAGTTTGTCAAAATTTGTCTTGCTCACTGAAGAAAGTGCTATGATATCCTTTATATAGCCACTTGAATATTGGAGAGAATATAATACCGTTGGAGAAGATATTTCCAATATCAAATAGTACTGTCCTTTGTACTATTGCAGCAGAGAGACGGCGCACAAAATGTGGGTGTAGCAATTGTCTGCTGAGCTGTGAATTTACCATATATGGAATGTATCAGAGGAATAATCTTCTTGCAGAGATTTATGTCTATCCCAATTAAGGAAAGATTTGCTGGCATATTCCAACGGATATATTAAAATTATCTTCTTCAAATAATTCTTCAGATAGTTCAGATCAACAATCAATATCAGAGTCTTCAGTCTTCAGAATCTTCTGGAAACTTCAGAGCCTAAGATGTTCTTCAGATGTTGCTGAATCAGAGTCTGGTGCAGCTGTGTGCTTGAAGCGTAACATGCTCTTAGATCAGAGTCTTCACTCAGATCAGAGTCTTCTCTCATTCAGAGTCTCTTCACTCAGAGTCTTCTTTCATTCAGATTCTTGATAATATATGCAGCGTGTTGTATCTTCAGAATCTTGATGACTAAGCTCTTATACTTCAGATTATTCTAATCTTCAGATGCTCTTGAGCCATTCAGAATTTATTGTTCACATCAAATTTGCTCTTTAAGATTAAAATCTTTTGTGCCTGTAGAAAACAGTTTAGAACAAATTTAGAGAGTATAATTCTTGTATACAAATTATCATTAATGTTATCATCAAAACATAGAGATATTACTAAGACACAATCTGTGCTCTTACAGTAATTTTTTTCTGCTACACAATTATGCCTCTTGTAGGATTTGTTCTAGAAGCCCTCGAGGGTGTCGAGTTGTGATATATAGCCTTCAAGATCTAATGGATAGAGGAATCATCAAGTGTTACAGAAATAGAGATTTTCCTTAGAATTTCCCTCATGTGAACATGGTAAATGGATGCCTAGGGAAGTATGCAATATTTGAGATTAGATTTGTCAGATAGTCATTAGTCATAATGCATGCTGGTTTGACTAGGATGGTTTTCTTTAACCACGAAAACCACAACCATGCTTCCTGTAGGATTTTTTCTATAAATCCATGAGGATTCCCTCTTCTGCATCGTGACATTCATAATTTATTGGATAGAAGAGCTATCACAATTGTTTATGACAGAAACCTCGATGGTGATAATGATGATGAAGTGTTTGTAATAGTGCCATAGTTCAACGAGGTTGAGCATGTGGAGAACACATACGACAACAGAAGATCTTCAGTAACCCCTATGGTGATTTGTACGTCAGGCCGAACTCCTTATGTCTCAGATAAGGCAGTTCCTTACAAGTATCATGCTACCATGCTGGAAGTTGGAAAAGAAGTGCCATTACCTATGTTGTCTCCAGTTGTTAACATTGTAGATGTCAGTAGAGTTACCAAAAGTAGGCGCGTGTTTTCTACACAACCTCCAAAGAAGGTTGAAGTTCCTGCTGTGAGTAATGGATGAAATGTTGCTGTGAGACAGTCTGGTGGGGATGGTCTCAACTCTGATTTTGATGAAGTCCTGAGACCGATTAAGAAGAAAGATTATAAGATTGTTGACCAGCTATTGCAGACCTCATCCAAAATCTCTATGTTTTCATTATTGATGAGTTCTGAAGCACACAGGGAAGCTCTGCAAAAGGTCCTTGAACAAGCTTATGTTGACTATGTTGTGACAATTGACCAATTTGGCAGAACCGTGGGCAACATAACTATGTTCAACAATTTGTGATTTAAGAAGAACTCTCAGAGGAGGGGAGAAATCACAACTTGACGCTTCACATCTCAATGAACTGTATGAATGATGCATTATCTAATGTGATGGTTAACATTGGATCCTCGTTGAATGTTATGCCCAAGACCACTCTATCCCGATTATCATATCAAGGAGTTCCTATGAGGCCAAATGGAGTGATTGTCAAAGATTTTGATGGTTTAAGAAAGACTATTATTGGCGAGGTGGATCTGCATATGACCATTGAACCTCACACTTTTCTAATCACTTTCCAAGTGATAGACATCCATGCAGCTTATAACTGTTTGCTAGGTCGGCCGTGGATTCATGAGGCTAGAGCAGTAACATCAACACTCCAAAAAAAGTTAAAGTTTATCAGGGAAGGAAAGCTGGTGGCGATGTCCGAAGAGCAAGCCTTGGTTGTAAGCCACCTCTTCTCTTTTTCATACATAGATGCTAATAAAGCCATTGGAACCTAGTTCCAAGCTCTTTCAATTGCTGGTAGTAGTGCCAAGAAGAGCAGGGTGTGCATTTCGTCCTTAAAAGATGCACAACGAGTAGTGTAACACCCCACTTCCCAAAATCAATTAAATTAATAAACATTATAAATAAACAAAATCAGAGTTCCAATTCTTCCAAGTGGGATATCACATAAAAACAACGTTTCCTTATAAAAAGGTTTATCTCCAACTTCAGCGGAATATTAAATAATAAAATTCAATAAAAGTTTGATACGTTCACAGGGAAATAAAATATCAGTTCAACATAAAACAAATAAAAACGCCCAAGTCCCGTGCTACGTATCAGAGCATCCTAGACTCGACAATCACACCAATATCCAAGCTAGCTAAGCACCTGGATTATCTGTACTTCCGAAGAAGCACAGACCACAACAACAACAAAGGGGTGAGAAATCATGATCAAAAATATAATGGTAATGTAATACATGTAAATAAGGTAGTACAACACACCAACACACCAAGATTCACCCCTAACAACACCATATGACGAACCTACTGTTCAAATTACAATATAACATATTATAATGCAAAATGCAACTCAACACCATGCATGCGGTACCGACTCGTTGGTTCATTCAATCGAACCTGGATAGATCACTTACGCTCCTCCTGAGACATGATCTATCCCCCACCATTCTCCACAAAGGAGTACGGATGAATCACTTACGCTCCTCCTGAGACATGATTCATCCCACCAAAACACCATGATATGCATACACCAATGCATAACTAATATATTTAGGCACTCAACGTGCACACGATCCTCCTGATCATATCATCATACACCAATGCACATATGTACAGATATAACATACACCAACACCATATAAATCAACCAGATAGTAAACAAGTTCATACTTTAACACCAAGATATAACATATCCCACCACTCGGGGGTACGCGATCCTACTGATCACTACATACATATACATCAACTAATTGTCCACCAGTCATTATTACGGGAAACATGCACTATCACCAAGTACACAAGTTAGTTCCCACACTCATCATTCTTACAGTGCATCAAGGCCAAACTGTACCTATCATCTCAACTCAGATCCTCAGTCTATTCTAGTACCAATCTTGCACATTACCGTAACCAATAGGCTTCTAATTCCTATTCCCAAAATCATCACCTACACACTTTATCGATACCTCAAAAGCCATACAGAATTTTCCCTAAAACTGTAAAACACCCTATATGCCCTATATGCCAAATCATCCCAAAACACCAATTCATTAACGATTACTATATAATTAACAACAATCATCATCAATCATAACATAACAATATATATTATCATATATCGATCAATTTCCTACGGGGTTAAGGAATCCCCAACTACCCTATACATGTATAAACCATTCCCAATCAAGTTTCTCCCCCCTTACCTTGTTAATCGGTTGATCGATGAAAGAATCCTCCAAGGTTTGGCCAATTCTGATTTTCCCCTGTTCCTTCGTTCTTCGCTCCCTTTTCCGTTCCCTTTTTCGTTCTCTCCTTTCTATCGTTCTTTTTCCACTTTCTCTAACTTCTCACAATGTATCGTAAAACTACTAATCCCTCCCGTTTCTATTTTAATTCTCTAATCCCAATAATAATAATAACTTAATAATAATAATAATAATAATAAAAAAATAATAATAATAGTAGTAATAATCCTATTATTATCTCACCAAAATAATAATAATGTTAATAACTTAATAAAATAATAATAATAATAATAGTAATAATAATCCTATTATTATCTCACCAAAATAATAATAATGTTAATAACTTAATAAAATAATAATAATAATAATAATAATAGTAATAATAATCCTATTATTATCTCACCAAAATAATAATAATGTTAATAACTTAATAAAATAATAATAATAATAATAATAGTAATAATAATCCTATTATTATCTCACCAAAATAATAATAATGTTAATAACAATAGTAACTATAATAAATATAATAATAATAATAATATTCCCACCAATATCAATATTATACACTATATTATTATATTCACCAAAACACCACCAATAATCCTCCCACATTAGGGACACCCACCAAACATCACCAAATACACCCCCACCAAAGGGCACACCAACACATAATATTTAAAATAATAATAAAATGACTAAATAATTAAAATGGGTGTTACAACTCTCCCCCACTTTAATTATTTTCGTCCTCGAAAATTACCGGATGGAAATAGCTCCGGATACGCTTCTCGCATCCTGCTTTCCAACTCCCAGGTCACACTGCCTCCTGCAGCACCTCCCCAAGCTACCTTCACCAAAGGTATCTCTTTCCCTCGGAGCTGTTTCATCTTACGGTCCTCGATCCTCAACGACATTGTCTCAACAGTAAGATTCTCCCGAATCTGAACATCATCTCTCTGAATCACATGAGATGGATCAGAAACATACTTTCGCAATTGCGACACATGAAACACATCATGTAGATTCGACAACTCAGGCGGCAACGCCACCCTATAGGCCACAACACCAACTCTTTGCAAAATTTCATAAGGTCCAATAAACTTAGGATCCAGCTTCTTGGACTTCAATGCACGACCCACACCGGTCATCGGATTAACTCTTAGGAATACGTGATCACCTACACAAAATTCCAACTCTTTCCTCCGATTATCATGATAACTTTTCTGCCTACTCTGAGACACTTTCATTTTCTCACGAATCATCTGAATTGTCTTTGTAGTCTGCTGTATAATTTCTGGTCCAAGCACCACATTCTCACCAGTTTCATACCAACACAGAGGAGTCCTACACCTCCTCCCATACAAAGCTTCAAACGGTGCCATTCCAATACTCGAATGGTAACTGTTATTGTACGTGAACTCAATCAATGGTAAATGAGTATCCCACGCACCACCCTCTTCTAACACACAAGCTCTCAACAAATCTTCAAGCGACTGAATAGTCCTCTCCGACTGACCATCAGTTTGCGGATGATAAGCTGAACTCAATTTCAACTTAGTTCCCAGAGCTTCCTGCAAGCTCTTCCAAAATTCCGAAGTAAACCGTGGATCTCTATCCGACACAATACTGGACGGAACACCATGTAACTTCACAATTACCCGAATGTAAATCTCTGCCAGCTTCGTCAACGGAAAACTAATATTGATCGGCACGAAGTGTGCAGACTTCGTCAATCGATCCACAATCACCCATATAGCATCAAAACCTCTCGCTGTATTCGGCAAACCTGTCACAAAATCCATAGTAATGCAATCCCATTTCCAAACCGGAATCTCTAATGGTTGCATAAATCCAGAAGGTCTCTGGTGTTCCACCTTCGACTTCTGACATGTCAAACAGGCATACACAAATTGAGCTATGTCTCTTTTCATACCAGACCACCAAAATAATTTCTTCAAATCATGATACATTTTCGTAGCTCCCGGATGAATACTCAGGCTACTACGATGTCCTTCGCTCAAGATTGACTTTTTTAATTCTTCATCATCTGGTACACAAATCCTGCCTCTAAATCTCAACACACCTGTACTATCCAATTTAAAGTCACTATCGGAGTCACTCCCTGCTCCAGGCATCAAATCTACCAATTTTACATCCAACTTCTGATTCTCTCTAATCATATCCAAGAAGTCATTATTTACCTGCAACATACCCAACATTACACTATCTGCAGTAGTCTCACAAACCATGCTCAAATCTCTAAACTGTTCAATTAACTCAATTTCTTTCACCATCAGAGCTGCCATATGAATTGCTTTCCTACTCAAAGCATCTGCCACTACATTGGCCTTTCCTGGATGATAACTCAAACTGAAGTCATAATCCTTCAAAAATTCCAACCATCTTCTCTGCCTCATATTCAGCTCTTTCTGATCGAAAAGGTATCTCAGACTCTTATGATCACTAAACACTTCAAATCTTGAACCATATAAATAGTGTCTCCAAATTTTCAACACAAAAACAACCGCAGCTAATTCGAGATCATGAGTCGGATAATTTCGGTCATGCACTCTCAATTTCCGCGATGCATATGCTACTACTTTACCATTCTGCATCAGAACCCCGCCTAATCCCATCTTAGACGCATCACAGTACACCACAAACGGTTCACTCGGAGTCGGTAACACTAACACCGGTGCCGTAGTCAATCTCTTTTTCAACTCTTCAAAACTTTCTTCACAAGCAGCATCCCATACAAAAACTTGGTTCTTTCTCGTCAACTGAGTTAATGGCAACGCCAAATTATAGAACCCTTCAATAAACCTGCGGTAATAACCGGCTAACCCCAAAAAGCTTCTAATCTCTGTCGCTGTCTTCGGCGGTTCCCACTGCAATACTACACTTACTTTTGACGGATCCACCGCTATTCCATCTTCAGATATTACATGCCCCAAGAAACTTACTTTCTTCAACCAAAAGTCACACTTTGACAGTTTAGCAAATAATTTATTTTCCTTCAACACTTGCAAGGCAATTCTCAGATGTCCCGCATGCTCTTCATCAGATTTAGAATAAATTAATATATCATCAATAAACACTACAATGAACTGATCCAAGTAAGAATGGAAAATTCTGTTCCTATACTCCATAAATACTCCCGGTGCATTAGTCACTCCAAACGGCATTACAGCATATTCGTAATGTCCATATCGAGTCCTAAAGGCAGTCTTCTGAACATCACCTTCCTTTACTCTTATCTGATGATAACCCGATCTCAAATCGATCTTACTGAACACACGAGCTCCCACCAGCTGATCCATTAAGTCATCAATCCTAGGTAGAGGATACTTATTCTTAATAGTCACTTTATTCAATTGACGGTAATCGATGCACAGACGCATACTACCATCCTTCTTCTTCACCAACAACACCGGAGCTCCCCACGGCGATACACTTGGTCTAATAAACTTTCTTTCCAACAATTCTCCAATCTGAGACTTCAACTCAGCCAATTCCACTGCAGACATCCTGTACGGCGCCATAGAAATAGGTCTCGTACCAGGAACAAGATCAATACCAAATTCTACTTCTCGCGTCGGAGGCAATTCCGTAATGTCGTCAGGAAACACTTCTGGAAATTCATTCACCACTGCTATTTCCTTCATTGGCACTTTGTTATCCATCGATAAAGTTGCAAACAAAGCAAACACTCTAGTTTCATCTTCCAACAAGGCCCTCAATTCTTTATTAGACAAAGAACTTGCCACAACTTCCTCTTCAGGGGTCAGGAACAACAATTCCTTCCGAAAACAATCGATGTAGACTCGGTTGAACTCTAACTAGTTCATACCCAGAATAACATCCAACTTACCAAGTGGTAGACAAATCAGATCCACTCCAAATTCTCTACTGAAAATAGTCAGCGGACACTTCAGGCATACCAAAGAAGTAGTCACTGAACCTATAGAGGGTGTCTCAATAGTCATCTGTACCTCCAGAGTGGACGGCACTAAACCTATCCTCTCCACACAATCTACAGAAATAAACGAGTGCGTTGCACCCGTATCAATAATAGCAATCAAAGGAATATTATTGATAATACAAGTACCTTTGATAACACGCTCATCACTGGCAGCTTGAGTCCCTGCCAAGGCAAACACTTTTCCACCAGCCGGAGATGTTTGAGGCTTCTTCGGCTTCTCACAATGTGTACTGATATGACCCTTCTCACCACAGTTATAACAGGTCGGCATAGTTGCTCTGCAATCAGCTATCACATGACCTGGTTTCCCACACTTAAAACATTTCTTGGCCTCATTAGGACAATCATTAGCACGGTGTCCCATACCACCGCACCGAAAACATTTCCCTTCAGCAGATGCTCTCCCATCTCTAGGCTTCTTATCAACAACAGCTTTACGTTTTCCCTTATCAGCAGCAACACTATAAGGAGTACCACTAAACCTCTGCTTACCCTTGCGGTCATTAACAGCTTTGTAGTGCGCAATCCTTGCTCGGTTATCATTATCATAGATTCTGCTCCTGCTTACTAGCTCAGGATAGCTCCTGATCTTCTGACAAGTAATTCCCAACTTAATCTCTGGACGCAGTCCATTCTCAAACTTTAAGCACTTAGAGGTCATTGCCCCTTCCACATTATAGTGGGGACAATACTGCACCAGCTCCTCAAACTTGGCAGCATATTCTGCTACAGTCATGCTACCTTGCTTTAGCTCTAAGAATTCAATTTCCTTAGCGCTTCAGATATCTTCTGGGAAATACTTCTCCAGAAAACCTTTCTGAACCACCTCCCAAGTAATGGTAGTTCCAGCAGCTTCCAACCTTTGGCGACTATTGTCCCACCAGGCTTCAGCTTCACCCTCCAACATGTGAGTACCAAACCTCACCTTTTGCTCATCGCTACATTCCATAGTTCTGAAGAGCTTCTCAATTGCCTTCAGCCACTTCTGAGCAGCTTCGGGGTCCAGAATTCCCCCTTCGAACGTTGGCGGCTTGTTGCTCCGAAACTGCGCCAAACTCCTGAATTGGGCATCTGCAGTTTGATTCTGATTAGCAACAGCCTGTGCCATTGCTTGCATAGCAGCAGCCAATGCGGCATCGTTCCTTCCTGCCATACTGCTCCAAACAACAACACCAGGTTTAAAAGATATTCAACTACATCATAAAGGACAAACTCAACTCGACTCAACAACACTGGCCGGACGGACCGACCTGCTCTGATACCAATTGTAACACCCCACTTCCCAAAATCAATTAAATTAATAAACATTATAAATAAACAAAATCAGAGTTCCAATTCTCCTAAGTGGGATATCACATAAAAACAACGTTTCCTTATAAAAAGGTTTATCTCCAACTTCAGCGGAATATTAAATAATAAAATTCAATAAAAGTTTGATACGTTCACAGGGAAATAAAATATCAGTTCAACATAAAACAAATAAAAACGCCCAAGTCCCGTGCTACGTATCAGAGCATCCTAGACTCGACAATCACACCAATATCCAAGCTAGCTAAGCACCTGGATTATCTGTACTTCCGAAGAAGCACAGACCACAACAACAACAAAGGGGTGAGAAATCATGATCAAAAATATAATGGTAATGTAATACATGTAAATAAGGTAGTACAACACACCAACACACCAAGATTCACCCCTAACAACACCATATGACGAACCTACTGTTCAAATTACAATATAACATATTATAATGCAAAATGCAACTCAACACCATGCATGCGGTACCGACTCGTTGGTTCATTCAATCGAACTTGGATAGATCACTTACGCTCCTCCTGAGACATGATCTATCCCCCACCATTCTCCACAAAGGAGTACGGATGAATCACTTACGCTCCAATTGAGACATGATTCATCCCACCAAAACACCATGATATGCATACACCAATGCATAACTAATATATTTAGGCACTCAACGTGCACACGATCCTCCTGATCATATCATCATACACCAATGCACATATGTACAGATATAACATACACCAACACCATATAAATCAACCAGATAGTAAACAAGTTCATACTTTAACACCAAGATATAACATATCCCACCACTCGGGGGTACGCGATTCTACTGATCACTACATACATATACATCAACTAATTGTCCACCAGTCATTATTACGGGAAACATGCACTATCACCAAGTACACAAGTTAGTTCCCACACTCATCATTCTTACAGTGCATCAAGGCCAAACTGTACCTATCATCTCAACTCAGATCCTCAGTCTATTCTAGTACCAATCTTGCACATTACCGTAACCAATAGGCTTCTAATTCCTATTCCCAAAATCATCACCTACACACTTTATCGATACCTCAAAAGCCATACAGAATTTTCCCTAAAACTGTAAAACACCCTATATGCCCTATATGCCAAATCATCCCAAAACACCAATTCATTAACGATTACTATATAATTAACAACAATCATCATCAATCATAACATAACAATATATATTATCATATATCGATCAATTTCCTACGGGGTTAAGGAATCCCCAACTACCCTATACATGTATAAACCATTCCCAATCAAGTTTCTCCCCCTTACCTTGTTAATCGGTTGATCAATGAAAGAATCCTCCAAGGTTTGGCCAATTCTGACTTTCCCCTGTTCCTTCGTTCTTCGCTCCCTTTTCCGTTCCCTTTTCCGTTCTCTCCTTTCTATCGTTCTTTTTCCACTTTCTCTAACTTCTCACAATGTATCGTAAAACTACTAATCCTTCCCGTTTCTATTTTAATTCTCTAATCCCAATAATAATAATAACTTAATAATAATAATAATAATAAAAATAATAATAATAATAATAATAATAGTAGTAATAATCCTATTATTATCTCACCAAAATAATAATAATGTTAATAATTTAATAAAATAATAATAATAATAATAATAATAGTAATAATAATCCTATTATTATCTCACCAAAATAATAATAATGTTAATAACTTAATAAAATAATAATAAATAATAATAGTAATAATAATCCTATTATTATCTCACCAAAATAATAATAATGTTAATAACTTAATAAAATAATAATAATAATAATAGTAATAATAATCCTATTATTATCTCACCAAAATAATAATAATGTTAATAACAATAGTAACTATAATAAATATAATAATAATAATAATATTCCCACCAATATCAATATTATACACTATATTATTATATTCACCAAAACACCACCAATAATCCTCCCACATTAGGGACACCCACCAAACATCACCAAATACACCCCCACCAAAGGGCACACCAACACATAATATTTAAAATAATAATAAAATGACTAAATAATTAAAATGAGTGTTACAGGTAGTAGAGAGTGGCTATGCCTAAGGATGGGGGCAGGTGTTGGACTTACCAGAGAACAACTTCTGAGAAGGTCTTGGCTTCTCTACTGATTCTACCAAGGATGCTGCAAATGATATGATTATTCGTCCCGTCACAGAAGTTTTTCGTAGTGTATGGTTCATCAATTTGACTCCGCCAGAAGTAGATGTTGTTATTGAAGATGATCCTGAAGAAGGTTTGCCAGACTTCATAGTGCATGGAGTGGTGTGCCAAAATTGGATTGCAGTTGATGTCCCCACTATTGTCCATATATCTAAATAATTTTCTTTGTTGTTATTTTAAATTCCCTTCGCTCTGCCCAAGGTGAAGGAGTAGTTGTGTGGGCTTCATTTTAAATAATTTTCTATCATCAACAAAATTGCCATTTTGTGTTCCATCTTATTGTTTTTACTTCTTGCTTTTCTGGGAAATGGTAATCTAAAAAACCCAAAAAACATATGTCACATAATCCCTTTCATATTTGCACACACTCACCTTTCTTTGATTCTAAAATAAAGCATAAATCACATGTGCATATTAATGCATGAACAAACCATTGAAAACAATGACCCAATGCCATCTCCCAATTTTGAGTTTCCTGTGTTTGAGGCAGAAGAGGAAGATGAAGAAGAGATTCCTGATGAGATCTCTAGATTACTCGAGCATGAGGAAAAAGCCATTCAACCTCACAAACAGTCGGTAGAGTTAATTAACTTGGGTACAGAAGAAGATCAAAAGGAAGTGAAGATTAGGGTACTGCTTGTTCCCGCCGTCAAAGAGAGAATGATTGAGCTACTTAAAGAGTATGTTGATGTGTTTTCCTGGTCTTACTAGGATATGACTGGGTTAGATATAGACATTTTGGAGTATCAATTGCCTTTAAAGCCAAAGTGTTTGCCGGTTAAGCAGAAATTAAGAAGAACTCGCCCAGACATGGCCCTCAAGATCAAAGAAGAGGTACATAAACAATTTGATGTAGGTTTTCTTGTCACATCCAAGTATCCTCAGTGGTTCGCCAATATTGTACCCATGCCAAAGAAGGATGGAAAATTTCGTATGTGGGTTGACTATAGGAATTTGAACAAGGTATTTTCACGGCATTGAGATGTTGGTCGATAGCACTGCTAAATTCAAGGTATTTTCTTTCATGGATGGTTTTTCAGGTTACAACTAAATCAGGATGGCACCTGAAGACATGGAAAAGACATCATTTATCACAACTTGGGGCACGTTTTGGTACAGAGTGATGCCTTCTGGTCTGAAAAATGTTGGCGCAACGTATCAAAGGGCCATGACTACTCTCTTCCATTATATGATGCATAAATAAATAGAAGTTTACATAGATGACATGATTGCTAAGTCTAAGACTGAAGAGGACCATGTGGAATATTTTTTGAAGTTGTTTCAGTGGTTGAGGAAGTATCAATTCCGTAGTGTCCACTCAGGAAGACACTTAGGTTTCATTGTTAGCCAAAGAAGAATTGAAGTCGATCTTGACAAGGTTAAAGTCATTCAACAGATGCCTATGCCAACAGCTGAAAAGCAAGTCAGAGGGTTTCTTGGATGCCTGAATTATATCTCATGATTCATATCACATATGGCTGCCACCTGTGGGCCAATCTTCAAACTACTCAGAAAGGATCAGGGTTGTGTTTGGATCAAGGACTGCTTGGGTTGTGTATTTGACTCAAATGAGTTGTGTAGTTGGTCAGCAATATGAAACAGGAAAGAAGGAGCACGTGATATATTACTTGAGTATGAAATTCACAGACTGTGAGTCTCGATACTCTATGATTGAGAAAACCTGTTGTTCTTTAGCTTGGACTGCTCGATGTCTTCGTCAGTACATGTTGAACCACACTACTTGGTTGATTTCTAAGATGGACCTGATCAAGTATAACTTTGAGAAGCCTGCTTTAACTGGAAGGATTTCCCGTTGGCAGATGTTATTGTCAGAATAAGATATTGAATATCACACTCAAAAGGCCATCAAGAGGAGTGTCTTAGCTGACCACTTGGCTCACCAACCGATTGAAGATCATCAGTCGGTCAAATTTGATTTCCCAGATGAGGACGTGATGTACCTAAAAATGAAATATTGTGAAGAGCTGTTACCTGATAAGGGGCCTGAGTCGGGATCCCAATGGGGTTTAATCTTCGATGGAGCTATTAACGCTTGTGGAAAAAGGATTGGGGCAATTATTATAACTCGTCATAGGTCCCATATCCCATTTACTACAAGATTGACCTTCACGTGTACAAACAACATGGCTAAATATGAAGCGTGCATCATGGGCCTTGAAGAAGAAATCGGCCTGAGAATTAGGAATTTGGATGTATATGGAGATTCTGCCCTGGTAATCAACCAAATCAAAGGAGAATGGGAAACTTGCCAAACTGGCTTGATTCCTTACCGAGATTATGCAAGAAGATTACTCCTTTTCTTCAACAGAGTAAATTTTCATCATTTACCCCGTGACGAGAACCAAATGGAAAATGCTTTGGCAACACTGGCTTTTATGATTGTGGTGAACCGTTGGAATGATATTCCCAAGATTGGTGTTATGTGTCTCGACAGGCTTGCGAATGTGTTTGCAATAGAAGATGTCAGTGATGATAAGCCTTGGCCATGATATTGAGTGCTTCCTCCAAAGGCAAGAGTACCCACATGGGGCATCGAACAAAGACAAGAAGACATTGAGAAGATTGGCTGGAAATTTCTTTTTGAACAATGATGTGTTGTATAAGAGAAACTTTGACATGGTCTTGCTGAGATGTGTAGACTAACGAGAAGCAAACATGCTAATGATTGAGATTCATGAAGGATCCTTTGGCACTCATGCCAATGAATGCGATGGCGAAGAAACATTTGAGAGTAGGCTACTATGGGATGACAATGGAGTCTGATTGTTTCAAATTTGCTAAGAGGTGCCACAAATGTCAAATTTACGCCGACAAGATTCATGTACCACCAACTCTTCTTAATGTTATCTCTTCTTCTTGGCCTTTCTCTATGTGGAGAATTGATATGATTGGTATGATAGAGCTGAAATATTCAGATGGACATCGCTTCATTTTGGTGGCCATTGATTACTTTACCAAGTGGGTAGAAGCTGCTTCATATGTAAACGTCACCAGACAAGTGGTCGTCAGGTTTATCAAAAATCAGCTCCTCTGCCGCTATGGGGTCCCGAGTAAAATCATCATTGACAATGGGTCAAATTTGAACAATAAAATGATGAAGGAGTTGTATGAGGATTTCAAGATTGAACATTATAACTCTTCCCCCATATAGATCGAAAACGAATGGTGTTGTCGAGGTTGCTAATAAAAACATCAAGAAGCTCATTCAAAAGATGGTTGTCGCCTACAAAGACTGGCATGAGATGCTCCCATTTTTTATATATGGGTATCGTACTTTAGTTCGCACATCAATATGGGCAACCCCATTTTCTCTTGTATATGGCATGGAAGTAGTGCTCCCCGTGGAAGTTGAGATTCCTTCAATGAAAATTCTGATGGAAGCTAAGTTATCCGAGACTGAATGGTGTTAGAGTAGATATGACCAACTGAACTTAATTGAAGAAAAGAGAATGAGAGCTTTATGTCATGGTCTGCTGTACCAACAAAGGATAGTAAGGGCTTTTGATAAGAGGGTTAGACCTCGTGAATTCAGAGAAGGCGACCTTGCACTCAAGAAAATCCAGTCTTTCATCACTAATTCTATGGCAAGTGGACTTCTAACTATGATGGCTCATATGTTGTAAAGAAGACTTTCTCTAGTGCTGCATTAATTCTTACAACTATGGATGGAGAGGAGTCACTCGTCTTGTTAATATTGATGCAGTCAAGAAATACTACGCCTAAAAGAATAAAAAAGAACAGCTCGCAGTCACACCCTAAATTTGTCCTCCCGTTTTTTTTAAATATTTTTTCTTTTTCGATTCTATTTTTAATTTTGCATTTTCCACTTAATTTCATGCCATTTAGACACGTGTCCACCCCCGATTGGGTGTTTTTCAAATCTCTGTTATTTTGCCCAATGAGGGCATGACACGTGGCCTAAGGAGGTTATTTTTGTAAATAGTAATTCAATTTTTTAATTTCTCTTTTTTCTTTTCAAAATATTAATATTTTTGTACATATATTGTTTGTTAATGGATTTTAGAATAGAATTTTTATTTAGAAATTACATAGAATTTTTATAGTTTTTTTTAGTATTAGAATTTAGGGTTTTTATTTACTAGATAGAGTTAGTTTTTATTAGAATAGAATTTAATTAGGATTTTATTTAATTAGTTTAAAATAGAGTTAGATTATTATTTTATTAGAATTAAAATAGATTCTTTTTACTAGAATTGTAATTAGTTAGAATTAGATTTTAATTGTTAGTTAATAAGAATTAGAAATTAATTTAGTGTTATTATTTGATTTAATCAGAATTATTAATCCATTAATTAAAAAAAAAGGACAAAAATTGTAAAACAAGGACAGGTCAGTTGTTTTCTTTTAAGGATATAAGCTACTGTAGGTCTTCTTCTTCAGGAAGAGAAACATACCCTAGCCGCACCACTATTCACTTTCTCAACCCCAAATCATTTCTCAGCCTCAAACCTAGCCGCCTTCAACCCTCTTCACCTTCAAAACCAATCCGCCACGAAAACCCATCCGTGTCCGCTAGCCTCCGTTTTCGCATCAACCTCACGCCGCCCTCGTCTCGTCCCTCAAGCATCACCCTCACTTCTGTCTAACTCCGAAACCCATTTCCAGCGAAACTCCTCCATCTCCTCTTCAAACTATCAACCTCCATTTTCATAACCACTTCATCTTCCAAACGAACCTCGACCCAGAATTTTCAGATCTTCTTCACTCAAACTCCATTTGAAGCTCATCCGAAACCCCCACCTTCATCACCTTCGCACCATCTCCGAATCAATAAACTGCCCAGAAACGCAACACTCCTTCAATATGACTACAACCATTTTTGGAAACCCTCACTCAACCTCCAAACGAAGCCCAGCCGTGAATCCAAATCTGTTTCTTCCTCCATTCAAACCCATTAAACCGTCAACCCGGTGTTCACAAATTCACGAACCCCACACTTGAAACCCATCTGCGAAACTTCCAAACACTCCCACCACCACGAATCAAGCGCAACCAACCATTCAACTCTCAATTTCTTTACACGTCCGCAAACTTCTTCTAAATCTTCTTTTCACAACCCTTCAATTCCAACAGACCCTCTGACCCATTCTTCTTCCGTAAAAACCATGCAGCAAACCTCAAAGAAGCAAAACTTGTGGGTGGAAGGTCCCAAGAAAGCATCACCGATACCGTTGAACTATTCACCTTTCTTCGCTATTGGTAATCTCGAGCAAGAGTTTCTTGCCAAACAGGTTACATTGGAATTTACAGAAGAAAAGGAACAGATTGAGAGTTTTATACAAGAAGATGAAAGGGAAGTTTTCTGTCCTGTTGTTGGGTGTGGAGCGCGTTTGGCTTCAATGGAGAACTTTGAATATCATTATAATGCAGGACATATTGCATCATGTTCTGTGTATTCTAGATACTATCCATACTCTCCTCCTCATTAACACACCCCTATCTGTTTTTGTAACTTATTTTGTTTTAAAATAATTTCTAAAAATTGTTAATATTTTGTCTTAATAGTTTTTTTTTTTATATTTGTAATATACTTCTTTTTTAAGATTTGTAATATACTTCTTTTTTAAGATTTATAATATACTTCTTTTTTAAATTAGTTCTTTTAAAGTTTATAAATAAATTTTTTTAATTATTAAGACATTTTCTAATTTAATTTTTCAAAAAAAGAAGTTGTAAATATATTTTTAATTTAACTTTTAGAAGTTTCTAATATTTTTTTAATAGTCTTTAGAATTGTAAATAATATTTTTCTAATTAGAAGTTGTTAATATTTTTCTAACTAATTTTTTTAGAAATTTTGAACATACTCTTTATAAAGTTAGATCATAGTGTTTTATTCATCTTTGAGGAGTTATTTTCGTATTTCCTCTTTTTTTGGTCGATGACGAGACCCCTTAAACCATCATCAGTCAAATTATTGATAGATGGAGGTTTCCCTGAGACCACCTTCCTCTTCTCTCCTCATTTCTTCTTCATTTTCGATTTTATTTAAACTTCCCCGATCTATGAAGTCTTTTATTCGTAAGCGTCGCATATCAAAGTCGATAACCTTCTCTATTTCAAATCTATGGAAAATGACCATTTCAGTCATTTTCTTTACTTTGGGATCTTGATAGGCAACCTTCGATTAATCGACATAATGTTTGTAATTAAGACGAGATTGCACCTCTTTTGGTCCATGCGACACGATTTAATCGAAGAATGATCCTCAATATCATTTATCTATCTTATCTTTTGCACAGATATCAATTACGCGACCTCCTATAGTCCGACTTCCATCATAAGTCGAGCTACGACGGTTTAGCGTTACATTCTGTCCCGATTCAATCCACTAACAAATTGACGACTAACGTTTATTTTCTGTCAATATACAACTGCTTTACTTCTGTCAAATATTAACTGCTTTAATTTCAGTCAAATATTATTGTGGATATTCTTGTACATATTGTTATTTATCCTGTATATATTCATCTCTTCAAATTGTACATTCTTTCAAAACACTTAATAAATATCGAAACCATAAAATCCTAATTGGTGGATTGTTGGTTACATATCTTGTATATTATCTGTATCCCGTTCATATTCGTCTCCTATCTTATTCAGAACTTCTTTCGAAACTTTTTCTCCTAAAAAACCTCGGTCCCGTACTGAGTGCATTTTCAACTTTTGTTTTCACAACAAATACTTGAATGGTCGTGGAGTGGTTAGGCGTAGGCCTTCTCCTATCCCAAGTGCTGGCATTAACGTAGGGTTCACTGTCGCAAAGCAATTACCATTCAAGACCAAAAACACTTTCAATAAGAGAATGATTCTCTCTTTGTATTGAACTAAAGAGAGAGGATTGAGTGTAGACTTCTTCCTCTCTAACTGTCACGATACTCACTGTAGAGTGTGTGGTCTTGATACTCGTCTTTCAATATGAAAACACTTGTATTTGTCACATCTTTTTCTCCTAAAACCTCGGTCCCGTACCGAGTGCATTTTCAATCTCTTTTCACAAAAACTTGAATGGTCGTGGAGTGGTTAGGTGTAGGCCTTCTCCTGTCCCGAGTGCTTGGCATTATCGTTAGGGTTCACTGTCGCAATGCACTTACCATTCAAGATCAAAAACACTTTTAATAAGAGAATTAAGTTCTCTTTGTGTTGAATTAAAGAGAGAGGATTGAGTGTAGACTTCTTCTTCTCCGAGTGTCAGTATACTCACTGCTAGAATGCGCATGATAACATCTTCTACCAAAACTTCCCATTCAACCGTAGTAGACCGAACTATGGCTGCTCTAATTCTTTACTTCTTTCAAGTACAGATACGTAGGCACAAGGGTCAAAATCCTTGCCGAGCACATTCCCCTTTTTCTATCCGTGGTTCCCTGAACTACGTTGACTATGACTTTCTCATATCTGTTGAGAATACGTATGCCTAGGACCACGAAGTTCTACCGAGTCTCTTCTTACCCCGTTACCTCTCTTTCCCATGTTCCTAACTTCTTTTGGAACATTTTTTACAACAATAACCTTTAGCAGATATCTTCACACTCAGACAAACAAATGGTTCCCATCGAGTACGATGGATGCGAGGGGTGCTAATACATTCCCTTTACATAATCGGCTTCCGAACTCGTTCTTGGTCGCGAGACCATCTTATCCGTTTTCTTTCTTGGGGTTTTCTCGATGTTTCCCCTTCCTCTCATGGGATAAATAAAGTTCAGTGGTGAATCTTCTGTCTTTCTTTCTCGTCTCCCAGTCGTTGCATTTTTTGAGTAGCGACAGCTGGCGACTCTGCTGGGGAGTATGATACCTAGCAAGCCAAACCTAGTTTGTTTGTTGCATTTGTGTTTTATTTGCTGTTATCGCTTATTATGTTGTGTTCCTTTTACCTGTTGGGTTTATTGGGGTTGGTTTGTGAGGATAAAAGCTTTCTACCCGAGCTTTCTAGTATACACTAAGACTAGGAGGTGGTTTCTTTCTGAGTTGTGAGACTTAGGACTCATTGAGTTGATTTGAATTCCACCGCTCAGATGAGACCCCTTTGGGATGATTATGTCTTACGTGTAGTCATAATGACGTCTTTATTTTCGACCTGGGAGTCCGTGACTCTGAGGACCTTTTATAGAACCTTATTATGAAGGTTATTAAAACATAACTCTGTGTTCATCCTTTGAAAGGATTACCGTCTTACGAATCGTCGTTATGATGGAAAACTCTTGAGTGTTAGTGCATGGGACTTTGTTTAAAGCAATAGATTGCCCACCCGAGGTGAGGGATATCTCATTGTGTTGTCTTGGAGGATATGTGACCTTGATCCTTGTTGTTGATTTGTTCTCGTGTGCATTCATAACATTGCATCTGCATAAGCATCTCTGCATCATTTTTCATTTTCTTCCCTAACCTGGATACCAAGAGCTTACCCATCCTTTGTTCATAACCCGCAGTTGATCTCCCGACACTCCCACTGAACTTGTGAAGAGTTGTGAAGCGTCTGAAGCAAGAGGAACATAGACGCCTTGAAAGACCAGTTGGACTGAGCAAGTTGAGGTAGCTATGTCAGAGAACAACTGCCAGAATGTTGAGTCCCCTCCAGGATTTACTGTGATGAATAATCCACTATACGATCTTCCGCCGGATGACCATCCTTCGCAAGTGAACGTTCCTACTCGACCCCAGAGGATGCCATTGATTGATCTCATGGAAGAAAAGCTTCGTGCCCTTGAGGAGAGACTTCAAGCTATGAAAGTTCCTAATATGCCCGACCTCAATGCTGCTGATATGTGTCTAGTGTTAGACTTGGTGATTCCTCCGAGATTCAAGATGCCCAACTTCGAGAAGTACACAGGCTATAGTTGCCCGAAGCGCCATTTGGTGATGTTCTGCCGAAAAATGACCTCCTACGCTCATGACAATAAGCTGATAATTCACTATTTTCAAGAAAGTTTGAGTGGGGCATCATTAAGTTGGTACACGGATTTAGAAAGAAGCCATATCCAATCAAGGAAGGACTTAGCTAGCGCTTTTCTAAAGCTTTACCAGATCAATCTAGACACTCCTCCCATCCGCATGCAGTTGCAAAGCCTATCTCAGAATAGAAATGAATCTTTTAAGGGATATGCACAGTGGTGGAAAGAATTTGCAACAAGAGTGCAACCACCACTCCTGGACAGGGACCTGATTGACATGTTCATAAATAGCTTGCATGGCTCTTATCTTGAAAGAATGACTGGCTGCGCGCCATCAAGTTTCCCTGATCTTGTGATAGTAGGAGAACGTGTCGAAAGCTACCTTAAAAGCAGACAAATCCAGGACGCCTCAAGCAGCCAGGCCAGTGAGATTGAATCTTTCAATGATTTCCATGAGGAAGATAAGGGTGAAAGCAGCGCATTCATAGCAAACATTGAGTATTCTCGTGGTGTACTAGCAAAACTCTATGGTCCCTTATCTGCTCAACAGACATCATTACCAGTGCCATGTTATCCTTATGGACAATCGACCATGCCTAAAGCTTCATCCCATAAACCATGGATTGCTCCTCATGATAATCAACGAGGCCGTGGCTGAGGTTATCAGAATCAGCGTCCGAATCAGAATAGGCTCAGCAACAACTTGGAAGGAATGACTGCTCCTCTTCATCCAGTCCCTATGTTGCACAGTTAGCTTCTCCCACATCTGATTCAAAACTCATTGGTGGAGCCCAAAACTCTTAAACTGTGCCAGAACCTTATCATCTTGGGTACAATCCCCATGTTCAGTATGGATATCATGGAGGATCCATGGGACACGCAACTGAAGATTGCAAAGCCTTCCAAGCCAATGTGAAACAGTTGATTGACAAAGGGTATATATCTTTTCCAGAAGGAAGTTTGGTTGTCCATGTCAACCTCTCAGATGTCTAAGCTCGAATATTTCAAGGGTAATCTCCTAAAGCCAGTGGTCCAGACAGACAGACGTTCTCAACATTGCCAGTCCTTGGGAACTTTTATTTGCATTTGCAGTTTATTTTCTATCAGTTGCTGCTTGTGTTTAAACATTGTTGTTTTGAATGGTGATATTAATGAAATGATTATGCATTTTCTGAATCAATCATGTCGCCTTCGCTCATTTTTTATTTTATCACAAAGCACAAACACATATACCTTCTACCCACTCCACTTTATCACTGTTGTTTTAGCAAAGATTGGAGGGAGGATGACGAAAATGAAATACCCATACTTGCAAACCGTATGATTTCAGACAGATCTCGTCGATGATGTATAGGCATTGTTTCAGTTCCCCTAAACACCGGAGATATAAGGAGTTTATCCCTAGTCAACCACTTCGAGCCTAGAAGTAGCAGTTTTCTTCAGATATTCAAACCCTTACACTCAACCTAGGGCAGGGTAGTTTCTAGTTAATCCAATACCGCATTTGAATCAACAAAGCAAAATCCAGAAGATGGTTGTTCAATCAATAACCCATGACATGGCAGTCACTATCCTCTAACAAAATCCACAAAAAAAAATCGAAATCCTGCTAAGTCAAGCACCTCAAAGGGGACTTAGGAAAAAAATCAAGGCAATCCCGATGGATCTAACAAATCAGTCCATGCAAAAGTTAGAGATCAAAAAGAGGTCAAAAAGGTCCTCGAACCCTCAACAAAAATAGAATAAGATTCAATGACTGCCATATCAAATCAAGAAGGGTCACTGACATCAAGCAAAATAAGGTGACTGCCACTTCAAGCAAACCTTGAGTCATCAAGCTTACACCATCAAGTTCGTAAATGCAGAATTAACTGAACATAGGTATGGAGATCATCAAGAAGATGGGGTGGGTACAAATCATACTTTGAGCATAATATCCTTTGTTTTATAACCGTAAACCAGGCCATGTTACAACCCACGAAAGACCTAATTGAGGCGAAGTTTGTTCTGAAAGCATATTATCGCAAGGTTACGTAAAATGACTCCTCACATATTTGCTAATCATCAACATTGGTGTCAATATCCTTGCTATATCTTTCACACCAATCAAGTTAGCACAATGTTTGGACTAACGGTCCATTCGTCTCACTATCGCGACGCTTAATAAATGACATTTCTTTCAAAAATTTGCAGGAACTTTGCATTAAAATTACCATTCGTAAACAAACAGTTTTAATTACAAGTCAGTAGTTGACATCGAGGAAATTCCAACAGGGAGAAATCAAACAGGACTGGTTCATTCGGAAGTCTGGATCAAAATCAAGTATACCTTGTCGCCCTATGGATCTGGGGCATTGACATCCAAGAGTACGAAATTAGTTAGTTTAAGACAAATCCCCAAGCATCGGTTGAATATGAATAAAATCATTCAAGAACCGGTTAATCGGATGTGAATCTTCTCGAGACTCCACCAATCAGGGGCAGGCCACACAGAGTTTCTTCAACTTAGGAGCAGATCCCTCCAATGTTTATTCAAGACAAGTTAAGTCGCTTCCACGCTCTTTTAAGGGTCAGCTACTCCAAGAGCATATTAAAGTCAAATACCATGAGAGTCAGTTAATCAAGGATGAATCCTTTCATGGTACAGATTTTGGGGCAAGCCATCTCGAAGTCGTCTCATGGTAAACTATTTTCGTTTCAAGATGAACTTTCTCAAAGATCATACTGGGGCAAGTTTGAACTGTGCTGGGGTAGGCTATTAGAGCAAGTTCATTCTCACCAACAACTGTTGAGTTCAAAACGAGTGTCGGGGAATCGTGCCATCACCTCATCCAATAAACCTTAACCTTCTGAAAAAGGCCTTTTCTGTCATTGGGTCTTATTCCTACAATCTGTTACCTAAACTTTGTAACCGGAAACACTCCTAAAGCCCAGTTCTCGTCTGGAGAACCTTCAAACCAGTTCCTGTCTGGTCACCCATTCTTTGGCTAACCGTTTAACCAGTTCTTGTCTGGTAAACCCAGTTTCAAAGTCCAGTTCTCGTCTGGTAAACCACAAAGTCAGTTCTTGTCTGGCACCCAAACCACAAAGTCAGGTCTCGTCTGACAACTTAACCTTTCGCCACCAATTCTTGTCTGGTGGTCGACCCTTCGAATGCCAGTCCTCGTCTGGTAGTTCCCACCCAAAGTCCAATCCGCATTGGCAACTACCAAAGACTGCCATATTGGCACCTGCATTTCCAATTACTCGTTCGCAATCATATGCATCATACGCATCACATTCAACTTCATAATCATCTCGTATCATATGCATACCCGAATCATATCATACTTCCCCAACTCTTGCATCTCTGCGTGTTAGCATTTTCATTTGCATTTCCATTTATGGAACACCATTATCATCAAGCATTCACATATGCGAGCTCAGGTCCATGCTCTATCTCGGATATTTCCAAGATCATCAGCCCAGTCAGGGGCATCTCTTGCAAGACCGTGGGTTTCTCTCACGAGATTCAAAGGATATCAAGACAAAATTCAGCCCAGCCAGGGGCATATTCTTCAAGACCGCGGGTGTTCCCCGCGAAGTTGTGCAACTTTTTGTTGGACAAATTCAAGAGCTTCAAAGTAACCATGAGCCCGGTCAGGGGCATCATCTGAAAAAAACGTGGGTCCCTCACGAAATTTAAGAATATCAAAACAAATTCAGCCCAGTCAGGGGAACCTTTTCAAGACCATGGGTATCTCCCATGACATATTGTAATCCCGTGGCTGATCAGATCTTCAAATTAACATTCAACCTTTTTGTTGACCAAGACAAAACTTCAATGACAAATTCAGCCCAGTCAGGGGCATGTCATTTAAGTCAGCGGGCGTTCCCCGTTGACCTATCTCGATCCAGTCTTCCTCATGGGCGTTCCTCAGCGAGTTGTCTCCAACAGACTCGACCTTTTTCCAGTTACTCACAGTTTACTCGGGAGCTTATCCTTCTTCAACGATAAGTGACAATCTCTTCAGAGAAGCTTATCTGTCTTCAATGATAAGTGGAAATCTCTTCAGAGAAGTTTATCCCCTACATCTTTTTGGTGTTAGGGTTGATTGTGGTTTGCTCCATCATCCTTTTGGTGACGGGTCTGACATCCTTTGGGTGTCATGACTGGCGTTTATTCTCAATTATCCTTTTGGTAATGGCTCCCCTACATCCTTTTAGTGTCAGGGTTTCCTTGTTCCGCTCCATCATCCTTTTGGTGATGGGTATGACATCCTTTTGGTGTAATGACTAGCGTTTGTTCTCAATTATCCTTTTGGTAATGGCTCCCCTACATCCTTTTAGTGTCAGGGTTTCCTTGTTCCGCTCCATCATCCTTTTGGTGATGGGTCTGACGTCCTTTTGGTGTCATGATTAGCGTTTGTTCTCCATTATCCTTTTGGTAATGTATCCTCTACATCCTTTTGGTGTCAGGGTTGTCTTGCTTCGCTCCATCATCCTTTTGGTGACGGGTCTGACATCCTTTTGGTGTCATGACTAGCGTTTGTTCTCCATTATCCTTTTGGTAATGGACCCTCTACATCCTTTTGGTGTCAGGGTTTCCTTGTTTCGCTCTATCATCCTTTTGGTCTCATGACTAGCGTTTGTTCTCGATTATCCTTTTGGTAATGGATCCCCTATATCCTTTTGGTGTCAGGGTTGCCTTGTTTCGCTCTATCATCCTTTTGGTGATGGATCTGACATCCTTTTGGTGTCATGACTAGCGTTTGTTCTCCATTATCCTTTTGGTAATGGATCCCATACATCATTTTGCTGTCACGGTTGTCTTGTTTCGCTCCATCATCCTTTTGGTGAAGGGTCTGACATCCTTTTGGTGTCATGACTAGCGTTTGTTCTCCATTATCCTTTTGGTAATGGAGCCCCTACATCCTTTTGGTGTTAGGGTTGTCTTGTTTCGCTCAATCATCCTTTTGGTGATGGATCTGACATCCTTTTGGCGTCATGACTAGCGTTTGTTCTCCATTATCCTTTTTGTAATGGATCCCCTACATCCTTTTGGTGTCAGGGTTGCCTTGTTTCGCTCTATCATTCTTTTGGTGATGGGTCTGACATCCTTTTGGTGTCATGACTAGCGTTTGTTCTCCATTATCCTTTTGGTAATGGATCCCCTACATCCTTTTTGTGTCAGGGTTGCCTTGTTTCGCTCCATCATCCTTTTGGTGATGGGTATGACATCCTTTTGGTTTCATGACTAGCGTTTGTTCTCCATTATCCTTTTGGTAATGGATACCCTACATTCTTTTGGTGTCAGGGTTGCTTTGTTTAACTCCATCATCCTTTTGGTGATGGGTCTGACATCCTTTTGGTGTCATGGTGTGCGAATGTTCTCCATTGTCCTTTTGGTAATGGATCCCTTACATCCTTTTGATGTAGGGGCAGTGTGTGTGAGTGTACTATCATCCTTTTGGTGATAGACTTGTCATCCTTTTAGTGTCAAGTTTTTTCCTTATTATCATCCTTTTGGGGATAACGACCTTTGCAAGATATCCAGTATTCTATTTCCCAAGCATTTTCCTTCTTTTCGGACAAATTCAGGGTCTTTTATATCTAATCATCTTCTACCTCGAAAGAATGAATTCCATCTCATTTCATCTTACTAGGTTTAAGCCGATTAGATAGGGGCATCTGTCACACCCTAAATTTGTCCTCCTATTTTTTTATAAATATTTTCCCTTTTTCGATTCTTATTTTAATTTTTCATTTTCCACTTAATTTCATGCCATTTAGACACGTGTCCACCCCTGATTGGGCGTTTTTCAAATCTCTGTTATTTTTCCCAATGAGGGCATGACATGTGGCCCAAGGAGGTTATTTTTGTAAATGGTAATTTCATTTTTTAATTTCTCTTTTTTTCTTTTCAAAGTATTAATATTTTTGTACATATATTGTTTGTTAATAGATTTTAGAATATAATTTTTATTTAGAAATTACATAGAATTTTTATAGTTTTTTTTAGTATTAGAATTTAGGATTTTTATTTCCTAGATAGAGTTACTTTTTATTAGAATATAATTTAATTAGGATTTTATTTAATTAGTTTAGAATAGAGTTAGGTTATTATTTTATTAGAATTAAAATAGATTCTTTTTACTAGAATTGTAATTAGTTAGAATTATATTTTAATTGTTAGTTAATTAGAATTAGGAATTAGTTTAGTGTTATTATTTGATTTAATCAGAATTATTAATCCATTAATTAAAAAAAAGGACAAAAATTGTAAAACAAGGACAGGTCAGGTGTTTTCTTTTGAGGATATAAGCTACTGTAGGTCTTCTTCTTCAGGAAGAGAAACATACCCTAGCCGCACCACTATTCACTTTCTCAACCCCAAATCATTTCTCAGCCTCAAACCTAGCCGCTTTCAGCCCTCTTCACCTTCAAAACCAATCCGCCACGAAAACCCCTCCGTGTCCGCTAGCCTCCGTTTTCGCATCAACCTCACGCCACCCTCATCTCGTCCCTCAAGCATCACCTTCACTTCCGTCTAACTCTGAAACCCATTTCTAGCGAAACTCCTCCATCTCCTCTTCAAACTATCAACCTCCATTTTCATAACCACTTCATCTTCCAAACGAACCTTGACCCACCATTTTCGGATCTTCTTCACTCAAACTCCATCCAAAGCTCATCCGAAACCCTCACCTTCATCCCCTTCGCACCATCTTTGAATCAATAAACTTCCCAGAAACGGAACACTTCTTCAACATGACTACAACCATTTCTGGAAACCCTCACTGAACCTCCAAACGAAGCTCGGTCGCGAATCCAAATTCATTTTTTCCTCCAACTCAAACCCATTAACCCTTCAACCCGATGTTCACAAACCCGCGAACCCCACATCCGAGACCCATCCGCTAAACTTCCAAACACTTCCACCACCACGAATAAACCGCAAACAACCATTCAAATCTCCAATTCTTTCCACGGTTGCGAATTTCTTCTCAATCTTCTTCTCAGAACCCTTCAATTCCAACAGACCCTCTGACCCATTCTTCTTTCGTAAAAACCATGCAACAAACCCCAAAGAAGCTAAACTCTGGGGTGGAAGGTCCCAAGAAAGCATCACTGATATCGTTGAACGATTCACCTTTCTTCGCTATCAGTAATCTCGAACAAGAGTTTCTTGCCAAATAGGTTGCGTTGAAAATTACAGAAGAGAAGGAAAAGATTGAGAGTTTTATACAAGAAGATGAAAGGGAAGTTTTTCGTCCTGTTGTTGGGTGTGGAGCGCGTTTGGCTTCAATGGAGAAATTTGAAAATCATTATAATACAGGACATATTGCATCCTGTTCTGTGTATTCTATAGACTATCCATACTGTCCTCCACATTAACACACCCCTCACTGTTTTTGTAACTTATGTTGTTTTAAAATAATTTCTAAAAATTGTTAATATTTTATCTTAATAGTTTTTTTTTATATATTTGTAATATACTTCTTTTTTAAGATTTGTAATATACTTCTTTTTTTAAGATTTATAAACTACTTCTTTTTTAAATTAGTTCTTTAAAAGTTTATAAATAAATTTTTTTAATTGTTAAGACACTTTCTAATTTAATTATAAAAAAAAGAAGTTGTAAATATATTTTTAATTTAACTTTTAGAAGTTTCTAATATTGTTTTAATAGTCTTTAGAATTGTAAATAACATTTTTCTAATTAGAAGTTGTTAATATTTTTCTAACTAATTTTTTTAGAACTTTTGAACATACTCTTTCTAAAGTTAGATCTTGGTGCTTTATTCATCTTTGAGGATTTATTTTCGTATTTCCTCTTTTTCGGTCGATGACGATACCCCTTAAACCATCATCAGTCAAATTATTGATAGGTGGAGGTTTCCTCGAGACCACCTTCCTTTTCTCTCCTCATTTCTTCTTCATTTTTGATTTTATTTAAACTTTCTCGATCTATGAAGTCTTTTATTCGTAAGCGTCGCGTATCGAAGTCGACAACCTTCTCGATTTCAAATCTATGGAAAATGACCATTTGGGTCATTTTCTTACTTTGGGATCGTGATAGGCTACCTTCGATTAATCGACATAATGTTTGCGATTAAGACGAGATCCCACCTCTTTTGGCCCGTGCAACACGATTTAATCGGAGAATGATCCTCAATATCATTTCTCTATCTTGTCGTTTGCACGGATATCAATTAAGCGACCTCCTATAGTCCGAATTCCATCATAAGTAGAGCTACGACGGTTTAGCGTTATATTTTGTCCCGATTCAATCCACTAACAAACGGGTGACTAACTTTTATTTTTTGTCAATATACAACTGCTTTACTTGTGTCAAATATTAACTGCTTTAATTTCAGTCAAATATTATTGTGGATATTATTGTACATATTGTAATTTATCTTGTATATATTCATCTCTTCATCTTGTACATTCTTTCACAACACTTAATAAATATCGAAACCATAAAATCCTAATTGGTGGACTGTTGGTTATATATCTTGTATATGATTTGTATCCCGTTCATATTCGTCTCCTGTCTTATTCAAAACTTCTTTTCGAAACTTTTTCTCCTAAAAAACTTCGGTCCCGTACCGAGTGCATTTTCAACTTTCTTTTCACAACAAATACTTGAATGGTCGTGGAGTGGTTAAGCGTAGGCCTTCTCCTATCCCGAGTGCTGACATTACCGTAGGGTTCACTGTCGCAAAGCACTTACCATTCAAGACCAAAAACACTTTCAATAAGAGAATGAGGTTCTCTTTGTATTGAACTAAAGAGAGAGAGTATTGAGTGTATACTTCTTCCTCTCTGAGTGTCAGGATACTCACTGTAGAGTGTGTGGTCTTGATACTCGTTTTCAATACAAAGACACTTGTATTTGTCACATCTTTTTCTCCTAAATCCTCGGTCCCGTACCGAGAGCATTTTCAATCTCTTTTCACAAAAACTTGAATGGTCATGGAGTGGTTAGGCGTAGGCCTTCTCCTATCCTAAGTGCTTGACATTACCTTTAGGGTTCACCGTCGCAATGCACTTACCATTCAAAATCAAAAACACTTTTAATAAGAGAATGAAGTTCTCTTTGTGTTGAATTAAAGAGAGAGTATTAAGTGTAAACTTCTTCTTCTCCGAGTGTCACGACACTCACTGTAGAGTGTGTGATCTCGATACTCGTCTTTCAATACGAAGACGTAACCATATTCGCCATAACTTTTTCTCCTTAAAACCTCGGTCCCGTACCGAGTGCATTTTTAAAATTATTTTCACAACAAAACTTGAATGGTCGTAGAGTGGTTAGGCATAGACCTTCTCCTATCCCGAGTGCTGACATTACCGTAGGGTTCACTGTCACAAAGCACTTACCATTCAAGACCAAAAACACTTTCAATAAGAGAATGAGGTTCTCTTTGTATTGAACTAAAGAGAGAGTATTGAGTGTAGACTTCTTCCTCTCTGAGTGTCAGGATACTCACTGTAGAGTGTGTGGTCTTGATATTCGTCTTTCAATACGAAGACACTTGTATTTGTCACATGTTTTTCTCCTAAATCCTCGGTTCCGTACCGAGTGCATTTTCAATCTCTTTTCACAGAAACTTGAATGGTCGTGGAGTGGTTAGGCGTAGGCCTTCTCCTATCCCGAGTGCTTGACATTACCGTTAGGGTTCACCGTCGCAATGCACTTACCATTCAAAATCAAAAACACTTTTAATAAGAGAATGAAGTTCTCTTTGTGTTGAATTAAAGAGAGAGGATTAAGTGTAGACTTCTTCTTCTCCGAGTGTCAGGACACTCACTGTAGAGTGTGTGGTCTCGATACTCGTCTTTCAATACGAAGACGTAACCATATTCGCCACACCTTTTTCTCGTAAAAATCTCGGTCCCGTACCGAGTGCATTTTTAAAATTATTTTCACAACAAAACTTGAATGGTCATAGAGTGGTTAGGCATATACCTTCTCCTATCCCGAGTGCTGACATTACCGTAGGGTTCACTGTCACAAAGCACTTACCATTCAAGACCAAAAACATTTTTAATAAGAGAATGAAGTTCTCTTTGTATTGAATTAAAGAGAGAGGATTGAGTGTAGACTTCTTGCTCTCCGAGTGTCAGGATACTCACTGTAGAGTGTATGGTCTCGATACTCGTCTTTCAATACGAAGATGCTTGTATTCGCCACACCTTTTCATAACAAAACTTTGAGATAAAGAATTGGGTACTACCCGCAAGGGGTTACTATCCGAGGACCTATTTCACCCTTAAAAAACAACTCCACAAATCAAATGTGACATCTTTCCTCGCATGGCGAAAATTCTATCTTTCAAAAAGGATATGTTACGCCAGTTCTACCGCAAACAGGTAACGCTTAAGTATCCAACGAGCAAGCAACAATGCACCTAAACTGCTAGAATTCGCACGATAGCATCATCCATAAAACACTGGTTAATAGTTTCACGAACTACGTTGCTCTAATTTCTCATGCCTGTTGAGAATACGTAGGCATAAGACGACGATGTCTTGGCGAGCACTCTTCTCTCTTTTCCACCCTTTCCCAAGAAGGAAATGCTACGTCCATTCTATCGCAAACAGGTAACGCCTAAGCCTCCAACGAGCGAGCAACAATACACCTAAACTGCTAGAATATGCACGATAACATCGTTTACCAAAACTTCCCATTCAACTGTAGTAGGCCGAACTACGGCTACTCTAATTCTTTACTTCTTTCAAGTACAGATACGTAGGCACAAGGGTCACAATCCTTGCCGAGCACATTCCCCTTTTTCTATCCGTGGTTCCCGGAACTACGTTGACTCTGACTTTCTCATATCTGTTGAGAATACGTAGGCCTAGGACCGCGAAGTCCTACCGAGTCTCTTCTTCCCCCGTTACCTCTCTTTCCCCTGTTTCTAACTTCTTTTGGAAAATTTTTTCCAACAATAACCTTTAGCAGATATCTTCACACTCAGACAAACAAATGGTTCCCATCAAGTACGATGGATGCGAGGGGTTCTAATACCTTCCCTTCGCATAACCGGCTTCCAAACCCGTTCTTGGTCGCGAGACCATCTTATCCATTTTCTTTCTTGGGGTTTTCTCGATGTTTCCCCTTCCCCTCATGGGATAAATAAAGTTTGGCAGCGACTCTTCTGTCTTTCTTTCTCGCCTCCCCGTCGTTGCATTTTTTGAGTAGTGACACTCGCTAAGTTGAAAACTCGAAAGGGAGACTTAGGCAAAAACGAGTGTCTCGGGGGGCTGAAAACCCAAAAGCGCAGTCTAGGAAAAAATTAGAGACAAAGTAGAAAAATAAACATCTTGGCAGGTTGAAAACCTGAAAATGAAATCTAGGTAAAAGTTAGGGATCATGGGTAGTAACTGTATCAAACCAGACTGGATTGTTGAAAGCAACTTCTATCATCGGGGATTTCTTAGATAGATCATCAAAAGCTCGAGAGCATTTTGGAACTTAAGGTTATTAGGAAGGATAATGGTCATTATTTTTGATGTAACCTTTCCTTTATTTACCATTTTCCAACTTTTGTAATTATCCATGGAGTCGCGCCATATGCGGACTACCATTCAATTAATGAAATTTGAGTCTTATCCATTTGTTTGTAATTCTTATCTTTATTTCTATCTTACAAAATGTATTTCTTATTTTGATAGCATTTTTTTGAAACAAAGTTAAAAAAATTTCTTTTTCTTTTTAAAATGTGTGTGTTTTTTTGCATTGATTTATGAACATGAAAAAGGGACATCGGCGGTTATTCCAAGAACAACTAAACCTCAAAATGCTGAACTACGTTGTTCTTGTAATATGCCTCACACACATTCCCAATGACAAGCTTCTACTTCAGCTAAGTTGTGACATGAGGTGATCCAAGGAATTTTCCCAGCTGTTTCCTGTGGACTTAGCCTTCCCTAGTGAAGTGGATGTTTATTTTACCATCTATGAAGTTTCAAGTCTGGTATCCCAGTTACAATCTTGATTCAAGTTTCTCTGTTTATGGGTGATCCTTTCCTAGTGGACCTCTCTTTCTTATACCCATGAAGCGAAGTTCATGGTGTTATCCCTCAGTGGATTTTTTTATGATAGAATATTATTTTGGGATTATCCCCAGGTGAAATATCTTTCTCTCCCTAGAAAGTTTGCAGCTTTAAAGCAGGACTTTGTTCCATCTATGGATTTTTATTTCATCACCAGTGATGTTTCTATCTTATTGAGATATGGCCATGTACCCGGTTGTACTATGATGATCATTTCATCTCCCGTTTATCTCTTTTCATTTTTTCTGTCAGCATAAACACATACATGACATACATTCATTCATACCTACATACATAATACATGCACATTCAACATCTTTGTATTTGTTTACTTTACTCACTTTGGCTTTGATTATCCCCAAGTGACTTGATTTTTCATCTCTCCCAATAGGGTTTTCAACCTTAAGCAGAAAGTGTTTATCTTTTCTAATTCCCCACTGAGTTTATTCCTCGTGGAAGATTTTGCTTTAGCTTTCCTTTCCATCCTTGGATAGGATAAATCCCCAGTTGAGTTTATTCCTCATTGGGTAGAGTCTTATTTGACTGTTTTACTCTAGTTAATTCTGGATTGGACATTGGTCTTTGAAAATTATGGTTTTGAATCTCTCTATGGTCGTTAAACCTATATCGAGAATGCGTTTATTTTGCAATTTTGAATATTTTGTCTCTCCGTGAAGGATTTGTTTATGGATCCCATCAAAGACAACCTTTATTCCCCAGCAGTGTTGTTATAACACTTTCTCAAAATTTATACCAGACAATAAGTGTCAGTCTCTTTATTTGAGCAGCTTGTTATGATTTCAGACCTTCTATTGGACGACAAATTGCAGTCTCTTTCAAGATAATTTGCCTATCCCCAGTGAAATTATTAGATTATGAACCATTCTTTCATCAAATGGCATCTCTCCGGATGTCCCGTTAGGGAAGTTTGTTGGAGACTTTTACAAATGTTCTTTCTCTTTATTCGAGATATCCTGCTATAGGAATTTCATTTGCTCCGATGAAATTTCAAACTACAGCTAACAATGCTCCCCAGCGAACTCATTATCAAAATTTGCTTCCATCAAATGACATATCTCCGAAAAGTTTGACCCTTTAAGTTGATCTTTCTCTTTATTTAAGAAACCTGATTTTTGCAAGATCAATCGGCCCGCGTCTTATTTGAAGATCCCTAATGAAGTTATAAATCTCTAGTGGAATTCCTAATCCCCTGTGAAAATACTTTCTCACAAGTGATTACTTCTTCAGGAGTTTATTTTAACCTTTTCAAGTGGAAGACTTGATAAGAAATTAAGACCTGTTCGTGGCCTACAACCTTGAAATGGTGGGAAAGTTCATTGTTACCCCTTTTCAAGTGGAAGACTTGATTAAAAGAAATTGAGACCTTTTCGTGGCTTACAACCTTGAAATGGTGGGGAGTTTTATTGTTACCCTTTTCAAGTGGAAGACTTGATAAGAAGAAATCAAGACCCGTTCGTGGCTTGTGACCCGAGGCGTGGGGAGATTTATCACCTTTTCAAACACATTATTTAATTATTCAAATCCCATTCCATATACAAGAATTTATCATTATTTCAACTGTTAGAGTTGTCAATGTTTCCCCTAGTGGAGTTGCAACCTTGTTCCCAATATACTTTTCTCACGTGGCATCATTCTCCACAAAATCCTTGTCTTGCATTCATATCATATCATATCATATCATATCATATCATATCATATCATATCATATCATATCATATCATATCATATCATATCATGAGCATCTGTGGTATCTTAGGGCCAAAAATTGTGCATGTTTATATTTAAGTATCTCCTATCACGTCGAGACGAAGATTTCAATCTCCAAATCTCCGGATAGAAGAAACTTAAATTAGGGCATCTGTCATACCCTAATTTTTAACCCTAATATTCCACCTAATTTGCATCATTTTGGCATAACATCAATCATCCCATGTGTGTTTTTGATGCATTGCTAACCCCTTTGGAACACAAAGGTATGTGCTTTGATTTACTTTGACCGCAAGCTAAGGTTGTGGCACCAAGAGTTTAAGAATTTGACCAATTAAGTACCTATGTGATCCTTAACCTCTTAACATAATAAAAAGTCTCCTTACATCAAAAATCAAGTGCAAAGTTTCATAGAATCAAGATCAACAAGCTCCAAGTCACCTGATGCACCAGATTAGGGTTTTGACCTAATTCAACCCTGAGTTGACTTTTTGGGCAAGGCATGATATCACACTTCAAGCAATGGTTTATAGGCCTTAAGTACTCCACCTTATTCCATTCATGTGCGTGGATTTGTTCAAGGATCTTGATTCATTGATGATTGAAAAATTCAAGTTTAATTAGGAAAAGTCAACTATGAACCAAAGTCAAAGTTTGACTTTTGAGGTTTTTGGTCAAACATGGACTCCATAAGTAAAGGATCATGAAGATATGGAGGATCATTGGATTTGGTCATGATTAATCAAAGAAATCATTCAAATATCAAGAATTGGAAAATTAGGGATTGGAGAAATTTTCTATGTTATGGAAAGTTATGAACAAGTAACCTACTTACCAAGACCATAACTTCTTCCTCAAGCATCCAATGGAAACAATTGAATACTCCTTTTAAAGATGTTATCACATACTTCAAATTGGTGAAGCAATAGGCCCAAAAGCATTTATCAATTGAAAGTTATGATTGATCAAATTTGAGATTTCAAAGATGTTAAAAATGTCAAATACTTAAGTGAAAAACAATGAAAAATCCTATTTTGATGGTAAGTTTTCTCAATGATTCAATGTGATTCTTTCCAAGTGATCAACATCAAAGTTGTAGTATATGATTCCCTCTTTATAATGGTACCAAGAGCATGAATTTCTCTTGCTTGAGTATGAATTTACAAACTTGCAAAGTGGTCATGGTAGTGCTGTTTGGTCCAAGACATATTTTGCATCAATACATGGGTCAAATTTTTACACGAGTTTAGAACACCTTTTGCCCATCTTCTAAGCATTTTCAGAGCATGTAACCAACTAAGAACTTTTTCCTCTCCATGAAATCTTTCCAATGATACCAAATTTTTATAGAATTGATCCTCATTCATTGAAAGAAAAGCTTCATCCAATGTGATATGTTGCATTGCATTATGGACAAAGGTTGAAAAGTTGCTTTTGACTTTTGCTTTCTCCTTAAGTTAGGGAGCCTGACCTGCAACTCCCCAACAACTTTTACAAGCTGGAAGACACTTAAGAGAAGTCAACTTGCAGCCACACTAGAAAACAAAAGTCTAGTTGTACTTGTACAAGCTTTATGCAAATGCAACAATATCCAATGGATCATAGTTCCACTTTTCTCCAAGTCTTTTCCACTTGATCTGAGCCATTCCACTATAAATAAACCTCACTTCATCAGTTCAAACACATAAGAAACATCCCACAACCTCTGCATAGCAGCAAGAACACATTGAAGTTTCATCTTGTTCCTCATTTTGTCACAAAACACCATTACTATCCAAAAATTGTTACAGTTTTCAAACCTTCAAACTTTTCATTCAAACACATCACAAATGCCTCAAATGGCTTGCTGAAACTCATTAAACCACTCCAAACCACCTCAAACCAGAAGTAAACCTTCTTAGGCCACCATTGTTGACCAAGGAGCCAAAACATCCAATCTCATCATCCAATCACTTTTCTTTCATTCAAACACTTCAAACACATTCTAAATACATAATAAAAGCTTTCCAAATCATAAAACACAACATGTAACACCTCCATCTCAGAAATCACTCTTCATTTTTTCTCCATTGCAACTTGATTCAAGAAAAAGAACCAAAGGCTTCCAAGGCAACTTGATCATTCAGATACCTTTCTAGGAGTCTAGTGGAGCTAAAGCAATCATCATCTTAAATCTGGATTAACTTTGAAGGTGAATTAGACATTCTCCAATAGGTAAGCTTTTTTAACTTTTCAAACTCCATGATCTAAGCATCATTTACATCCATATAAGTTACCATTCTACTTATTATGATATGAGGATCAATAGCCCTAAGCTATTATTGATTGATTTTGCAAATATGACATTTAATTTTTGTTTTAAGAATTAGGGTTTATGTGGTTTCATCATAAATTCTTGAGCTACGGTTTAAATAAATGAATTTGGTTGACATATTTGAATTCCTCATGAAAAACTGAGTGAAATGGTATATTGATTTGTCATGTTTGGTTCATAAATCAGAAAGTTGGAAATTTGAATTTTGGAGTCTTGAGGTTGAAGATGAACCAGGTTTTCACGCGTGTTCTTTTTTAGATCTTTGTTTCATATATATATTTTTTTTTGAGTGAGAGAGTGACAAGGCCACTGGCCTAGCCCAGTTGTTGGACATCTTTTGTGGAGTGAACCTCTAGGGCGCAGGTTCAAACCTAGTCGCCTCCCATTCTTTTTAATGCCTTGTTTCTTCCATGTTTTTTTTCTTCTCTTTTTATATTATTAATTAATTAGTTTTTTTTTCTTTTTTTAATAATTAAAAGAATAAATATTAATAATATTTATGTCATGTTTTATTATTATTCTCATTAAATTTTAAATATTAAATTAGTCTTTTCATTATTCTTTCATCATTTTTAATTTAATCTCTTAAAAATCCAAAAAATATTCTATTCATTTATTTCTCATATTTTGAAACTTAAAGCACTTGCCATTTTGTTTGTTTATTAGATCTCACATCCATGTGTGTGTTTCTTTTTAGATTTGTCATTTATTTAAGTATTTTAAAATCTTTATTTATTTTTTGTTAAATTGTCCATACTTGTTTAGCATATAGGATTTTAGTCGGTTGTGATCATTTTGTGATTATGACGATGATGTTTTTCCTTGTTAATTCATGTTGAAACTTGTCTTTGTAAATTGCATCCATGTATGCCTTTTTCCTATGTCTTAACAGCATCTTGTTGAAGCATGATCTAAATGGTTGAAATATCCATCTTTTGTTCATTTTGAGATTGTTAATTTGTGCCTAAGCATGCCTTTATCAATTGTGTTCCCATGTGTGTGTTTGTTGATTCATGTTAATCTTGTCATACTTGAACCATGTCTTATGCTCCTTATTTAGTCATCTGTTTAGAGGTCATGTTGATGTTTTATGTTGAATGTCATATGTGTTTGTATGTACATGTTCATTTTTTCCCATGTTGCCTAATCCAAAGGAGGTACTCTTTTGTTAAATTCATGTCATTTGCATATGCATCTTTATCATCTTGTACATCTTTTATATGATTTGTCATCCTTAGGATGTTTACCTCTTAGGAAGTTTCCCTTAGGTCGAACAACTTTAGATAACTCAATTAGGGTTTCCCTTCTTCTCAAACTCAAAACCTTTTGCAATAAAAACCTTGACCTTAGGTCATTAAAACTTTCAAACTCTTTTTCTTAACAAATGCTTCAATACATTTTAAGCATATTCAAACACTTTCACAAGACTAAAACATACAAACCTTATTTAAATCTTTTGCCACTTTTGCTTTTCAATTTAAAAACCTTTCCAAAACAGATTAGACATTAGTCATCCTTAGTTGAGATATAATTCTGCTACCCCATGACATTATTGAGAAATATATTGATTCTTTTCCACATGAGAGAGGAATGTGACATACTTATTGATTCTATATCCAATTTGGAGCCCTCCTCTCAGTGTGAAGCAAAGATCCCTCTTTCACATGTTTGTGGTGGATAAATTGAGTATTCTCCTTAAGATGACAAATTGTATCTTCTTTATTAAAATCCACCATAACAAACCCTTTTCGATTTATATTCTGAACTACGAGGTTTTGATCCTTCATTGGTACGTAGGTAGAAGACTTTGTGTCTTGCCAAACACAAAAATAATAAAAAACATTTATCTTATCATCTCCCCAATCAAACCCTAATAGAAAACAACTATTAACTTAACACAAATACAAAAAGAGGTTCCTATATGATACTATAGATACTTAGGGTGCTAATATCTTCCCTTAGTATAACCAACCCCCGAACCATAGATCTCTTTTATTGCTTTGTTTTCCATTGCATATTTATGGGTTATTCTTTCTTTTCCCCTTCCCTTGGATAAATTAAAGATCAGTGGTGATATCTTAAAATTTGTGAACCTAGTTAACTTAATAGCTATGGTCTCCGATTCTCACCGCGACAAAACTCGTTTAACTTTTGTTAAGAGGATCTTTAGGTATCTGAAAGGAACAACTAATCTTGGACTTCTTTATAAGAAACCCTCAGATTATAAGTTGTTTGGATTCTGTGATGCTGATTATGCCGGAGATAGAATTAAAAGGAAATCCACCAGTGGAACCTGTCAATTCTTAGGTGAAAACTTCATCTCCTGGGGTAGTAAAAGACAAGTAACTATTTCTCTATCTACAGCAGAAGCAGAATACTATGGGTGAAATATCAAATTAAAGATTATTAGTTTTTGGAAACAATATTCTTATCCTTTGTAATAACACTGTTGCCATCTGTCTAACCAAGAATCCAATTCAAAATTTCAGAACTAAGCATATTGAAATTAAACATCATTTTATAAGAGACTATGTTATGAAGGGTGTAATAGATATTTAGTTAATTGATTCTGAATATCAATGGGTTGATATATTTACTAAATCCTTAGTTATTTCCAAATTCGATTATATTAAGAAAAATCTGAACATGGTCTTTTTCGCTGAATAAATGCTTCTCTTCTGAATGGAGTATTGGAAGAAAAATTGGATTCTGATGGCACTCAGTTGGATTTTTTTTTTAAATATGAAATTTCTCTAAGATTTGGTCTTTAAGCCTTTATTAGAGTGTATAAAATATCTTTCATCATTGTTTACTTTATTTAAGCAAAAAGAAAAAAGTTTAATTCCATGTTACTTGCTTTGAATTATCTATTGGACTAATCCTGAGCTCTGATAAAATAAGAAACCTTGTCCTAGACTCTTATACCTAACAATTTTTTGAAATATTGATTTAATAGATTCTCTGCTTAGGGATTTTTCTATCACTTTTATTTCAAAATTTTCTCTAAAATTTGGTTCTTAAAAGGGGTGTACTAACAAAGATTCTGATTCATTTTTATTCAAACTCATCACTGTCCGAACATTTAAAACATACTTGCTTATAAATTAACATTCTATGTGTTATGTCGTTGCCCATGTATTTTTTCCTGATTTTCTGAGTTTTCTTCTATATGAGATAATATTGTATAATCACTAACATTTCTTCTTAAAATGTGTTCAAATACCATTAAAGGGGAGATCTATGATTTAGATATACTGAAGGAGTACATGACTAATTTCAATGAATTGACGGCAAGTAATCTTTCTCTGATAGCTGCAGATATTCATTTTTAGAAATAGGATGGATATTTTGCAATACTTAATGGACCTATCTATCTAGATCTTGTGAAATATTTCTGGGCAAATACTCATGTTCATCAGAATGAGCTAGATGATTGTCAAATTCTATCTGTTGTATATGGTGTTCCTGTTGTGATCAACTCTAAATCATATGGTAGTAGAGGCCTTATTGAAAGTCCTTCTACTCTTACTCCTATGGAAAAAGTTTGGTACCAAATTATGGGGACCAATCTAAGGCCTGGAGAAAAGGGGACAAGATGGGTTTCTTCTGATGATAAACACTTCATTCTGTTCCTAGTCTCTAGAACTAAAGTCAATCTACCTTTGTCTATGCTTAATTATCTGAAAGAAGAGTTCCTTGGTGTCATACCCTAATTTTTACCCCTAATATCCCACGTCATTTACATCTCTACAATGCCTCAAGATCACAAACATGGGATTCTCCTAACTCTCATTCCTTTGGGTTTGCCTTTGTAGAGATCACCAAGCACCTCTTTGTGTATCTTTCTTTTTGTACTTATATGCTTTATATTTTACTAACCTCTAAACAAAATACAAAAATATATCCTTTGTACCCTTTTGTTTCTTTTGCAAGGTAGGGTTTGGAATCAAGAGCATCAAGTGAATGTATCATCAGCTAGGGATTGAACTCCTCAAATCAAAGTGTGGTCAACCCTTGATATTCAGAGGCTATTCATTAAATCATGACCCCTTGTCTCAAATCATAAGGTTTAAAGCATCGTTCGACTTCATTTTATCAAACATATTTCAAGATTGGATGACTTGTTTCTCAAAAATTTCTAAGGTTCATGTGTTTATTTCCATGCCTTCATCAAAAGTTTCTGCAAGCCATTGCAAGCTTCATCAAAGAAAAATCAAGAGTACATAATTTTTATTCCATATGATCATCAATGTGCCTTAAAATACAAGAAAATGTCCATGTTTTCAAGTTTGTTCAAGGAGGTTTGATCAAAAAGTCGACATTTCAAGCCTAAGTTCAAGACTTCACAACTTCTTCATACTTCAACATTTTTAGTGCTTCTTTGGGAAAGTGACTCTTTTTGATTTCCCCTCCAACTTCTCTTCACAAGTCAAGAGCTAATTGTACTTGGAAGACCATCAAAATTGTGGAAACATTATAGGTCATTTTGTGGACTTAGAAATTTTTGGCCTAAAGTTCAAGTATGGCATGCCTATGTTCCAAAGATCATAATTTCTTCAATGTTTAACTTTTATGGGCACTTCTTTTTTCAAAATATCCCTCTTGATGTCCTCTACAACTTTTCTTTAGAGGTTAAACATCAATTCATGGTCTAAGGACCTCAAACCTTAAAGGCCATTTGTGCACAAAAATAGTCCATGACCTATTTGACCTAATGTCAGACCTAATTTTCAGTGATTTTGACTCAAATTTCCCAGCTTGCCATTTTCTTGTCAAGTATCCAATTGAAGTGGTTCTTTTTGCATTGAGTTATACTACATCAAAAGAACATTTGGCTCAAGAAAAATCACAAAACGCACATGGGAATTCTATTTGGCCTCAATTGGAAGAAGGTGATTTCAACTCTGCTTTGGCCGTGATCTATAATTTCAGAAATGACCCAAAATTCATATGGGACCATTTTGCACATGTGCAAACTTATTTGTTTTGAAGAAACGCACCTGGTGCAACTCAAAACAACTTGGATTTCTCATCAAATCACACATTCCACACCTCACTTCACACGGTTTGCAAATGGAAAATTCCCTACTTGATTCACATGAATTCCATCCCATTTCACATGTGTGAGTTTCCCTTTGCATTTTCTATAAATAGAGGGTCGTCCTACACTAAAAACCAAGCTTTGAAAGCCAAGAAATCCCTGATGCTCTAAAGCTCGAAAGCACCTCTAAACTAAAAAGTTAAAATCTCGTTTTCTTTGTTTCAACTTCAATTCTTCACCTAGAATCCATCACCAGTCTGTTCTGAAGCTAACCAAAGCATTACCATAGCTTGTCGTGACCTCTAAGCAGCAAACCGATTCCACTATTTTCAAACCTTGAAGTTCATTTGGGAAATGTAGATACAAGTTTCATTATCATCCAAACAAGTTAGCATTCTCTTTGTCTGGTTTTGCTGATAAATTCCCCTAACTTAACTGGAATTTATTTTTTGTATTTGGAATTTAATTTTACTTTGAAGTAACTTAGGGTTCTTCGTATTATTGCAAATGCTCTCTGCTTGGAGTGAATCAATAGCTCTAATGGAGAGAAATATGAATGATGATGTGTTTATATGCTTGTACGATCAGTTTTTGAGCTTGAAAACATGAATTCATGAACCTGCAAAATCAAGTGAAGGGAGGTTAAAAACGAGTGAGTTCACGTGCAAGGGTGGGAAATTCAAATTTTCTGGCCAATCAGGTAGCGCCACCTACTCCCAAGCCATTGCATTTTTATTTGAAATTCATTTTATATAAATTTTTATTTCATTTCCTTTGAAAATCATTAAAAATAGCTCTAATTTAATTTTTCATTCCATTTTTTAAATTTTTATAAATATTCTTCACCTTATTTGTTTTTTTTGGGATTTTAAAAATTATTTTTAGCATTTGTTGTTATTTTCTTCTTATTTTCTTTTAATTAATTTCCATCATTTTAATTTTGATCATTTTCAAACATTTTGGATCTGACCTTTTGAGGTCTTGATCATTAGGGTTTTCTTGTTTTTCAAAATTTTCTTGAGCATTGTTTTGATGTTTAGAAGCCGCATTCTCATTTTATCTTTTATTTTCATTTAAAAATGATTTAAAAAATCATTGCATGCATTGTAATTGTTTTTTATTGCGTTTTGGTTGGCTTGCTGGTTATTGCCTTGGATCATAACTTGTTGATCAAGCTTCTCTTCAATTTCAACGGACCTTGGGTATTGATGAGGTTGGATGAACCTTTATCAATTCAAATCTATAATTAAATGAATCATTTGATTCATTTTTGGTGCTTTGAGTTGATGATAGGTTTAATGTCTTAATCCACCAAGAAAGGTGATTGAAATTGATGAGAAGTGGTCTTGAGTTTTGATTCAATTTGGTCCTCTCCTCATCTTTCCTTCTCTTTGTTTTTTTCATTTTCTTTTCTCTTGATCAATTGGATGATTAGTTGTCCATCTTGTTCATGATGTCTGGATTGATGCTTGATGAACTATCATCATTTCAAATCTATCATTTGATTGATCATTGATCCTTGGAGGTACTTTGGGTTGATGTATAAGTTTTTCCTAAGTTGTCATGAAGGATTGATTGATGCAATGGACCAATCTCCTTGCCTTAATGCTTAATCCCTCCTTGTTTTTACTTGTGCTACATGTTTTAGGAGTATGATTTTTGTAGCTGCTTTTGATTGGCTGCATTTTGTGGCAAAACATTGGAGTGTATATGAATGTCATGATTGATGTTATGACATACACTAAGAGTATTCTGCAGGGTAAGTGAAGTTGGATGTCATGACTGGATGCGGTAACATTGATCGTATGACATCAGACGCGCAAGGTTTGTTTTTCTGTTATTAGCTCAGGCTATACTTCAGGAAACAATCCAGGAAGCATAGTTATTTTAGGCGACATAACAGGCATTGTTGAGGATAACATAGAAGACTCCTGACCTGATGATAAGTGTGCAGCTTCATGAAGAGAGGTTTATCTTGGGTAAACCTAGTTTCTCCATCAAGGCCCAAAGCAAGTCTGTTGCTATAAATAACAGAAGCATCATTCCTAATAGGGCAGAGTTTCGGGAGAGAAACTGGAGAGTGTGTCTTGTGAGTGAAGAGGTTGTTATTCACGTGGTTTGTGTGCGTGAAGAATTTTGGTTCTTCACGTGTGTCTTAAGATACTTGTATGCCAAGCAATTGTTAGTTGCACTATTGTATTATTCTTGTGTGTATGAGTTGTTGTGTTCATTGTGCCCCTCAAAGCTTTTAAGCAAGAGGGTTGTGTCACTTGATCAAAGCTGTGAAGCAAGATCAAGGTGTGTGTTTGAAGTGTGTCTTCATAACTCTATTGTAAATTGGTTTATATCACTGCGGTGATTGAGGGGGAGTGAGTGGGAAACTCTAGTCTAGTGGTCTCTTGGCTGAAGTGTCATTGGGTAGGTCTTAAGTGAAGAGTGCAAATGGGGTGTTTGACTCTGAATTAATTCTACTGATAGTGAATTTCCTCCCTGGCTTGGTAGCCCCCAGATGTAAGTGTGGTTGACACTGAACTGGGTGAACAATTACTTGTGTTATTTACTGCTTTCCATTTACAGCTTATTATTAAGTGCAGTAGTCTATGTTATAGTGGATGTCATAACATCCGTGATAACATCCATCGTATGCTTGCCAGAATTTCAATTGGCATCAGAGCAGGCACCCTGCCTGTTATTTTCTGGGTGAGATCTAGGGAAGATAAATTTTGGTACTATGGATAAAGACATAGGATTCACAAATAGACCACCAATTTTGGATGGCTCTAATTATGACTATTGGAAACCTAGGATGATTGCCTTCATAAAGTCTCTAGACAACAAGGCATGGGGAGCTGCAAACTCTGGCTGGGAACATCCAGTGAAGACTGATAAACATGGATTGTTTATGCTTTTACCTGAAGAAGAATGGACCAAAGAGCAAGAAGCCCTAGCTCTTGGGAATTCTAAAGCCTTGAATGCATTATTCAATGGTATAAATAAGAACATTTTCAGACTAGTGCATCATTGTGAGCTGGGTAAAGAGATTTGGGATACTCTTAAATCAACTCATAAAGGAACCTCTAAAGTCAAGATGTCAAGACTTCAAATGTTGACCACCAAGATTGAAAGTCTGAGAATGAAGGAGGATGAGACTATTCATGAATTCTACATGGATATTCTTGAAATTGCAAACACCTCAGGAGCCTTGGGTGAAAAGATGTCTGAAGAAAAGCTTGTGAGGAAAATTCTCAGGTCTTTACCTAATAGGTTTGCCATGAAAGTCACTACCATGGAAGAAGCTTAAGACATATGCAATATGAAGGTGGATGAACTCATTGGCTCTCTCCAAACTTTTGAGATGGGAATATGTGATCAGGTTGTGGAGAAAAAGAACAAAAGCATAGCTCTGGTATCAAATGCTGTAGAGGACTCAGATGAAGACAATGATGGAAGCAAGGAGAATCTCTCAAAAGTTGTAGCTATGCTTAGGAGATAATTCAACAGACTCATGAAAAAGGTAGATTAGAAGGGTAGATCTAGTGACAAGTTCATCCCATCTGACATTAGCAGAAGAGCTAAGCCTGCAGAAAAGCCCAACCAAGGCAAAGGAGGTCAATGCCTTGAATGTGAGGGATATGTGTCGCTACCGCGAAAATAAGGTGCCGGGAAAACAGAAGAGTCGCCACCTTTCGTTATTTATCCCCCAGAACGGGAAAGGAAACGATCGGAGAAACCTGACAAAAAGGTATAAGACAAGGTCATAAAAATCATTATCTGGGTTCGGGATTCGGTTACGCAAGGGGAAGGTATTAGCACCCCTCACGTCCGTTGTACTCAACGGGATCCACGCTTGTTGTGTTTATCTGACGGGTTTATTTACTATCTACCTACCAAGGCTGGTCTGAAAAGAAAAGAAAATGACCCGGCAAAGCGTCGCACTTTATGCCTACGTATTCTCATCAGAGAATGAGAAATCAGAGTTAATGTAGTTCAGCTAACTACGGATTACGGGGGAAGGTGGCTCGCCAATACATCAGTATTGTGCCTACGTACTCTCAACAGGTATGAGAGATCAGAGCTTACGTAGTTCAGGATAACACAGATAATGGGAATTCAGATTCATCTGTTTTTTCGAGTAGGGGTAACGGGCAGTTCCAGCAGTTTGGCGTACGCAGCTCGACCCCTGGAGACTTAGGCGTTACCATTTGCGGTAGAACTGGGAGTTAACGATACTCTTTTCTTCAGAAAAGCTTCCTTTGCATTATGGGCCCACGGGTCAAAAAGGTTTGAAGTTTGTTTTCTGTCTTTTATGGAAGAACTGTTTTTTATGTTTGTCTGTAGTTCGTACAACACTAGAGACTATGACCTGAGAACGAATGCATCGCATATCGTCCAAAGGACGTATACTAAACATTCTAGACGATTGAGAGGAGGCCGCTCAATTATCATTACCCAAGTAGCTTAAGGCTCGTAACGCGCTTGTACTAACTTGCCTTTATTACATTTTTTATTGTTGTTTGAGATGAGAAGAGAGAATAGGCTCAACTAAAGGGAGACTATCAAGTCCTAATGTTGTCATGCCAAGGATTCATCCTATGGTTGAGGTTTGAAACAGGGATCTCCTAGAAGTTATCATACATAGGTTTCAACCTAAAGTTCTAATCATCACGTCCTTATCAAAGGAAGTGAGATTCCTAGGGGATCATGTCAATGATAAACAGAAACAGATAAAGCATCAGCTTAAGCAGTAAACAGTAAATGACTGTAAAATGCATGCAATGCAAGTGAGGGAGGAAATGTGTGTGGGGCATCAGCCTCCACAAGCTCATCTCAACCTCAAGCCAAGTATGAATAACTGCAATCATAAAGGAAAATAAAATTCCATCAAGCAAATCACAAACCACACAGGCAAGGGAGCAGAGCTCTACCGAATACCAGCAAGCAAAGCCATACAGTAAAAATAGAAGCAGAGGGAGGAACTCAACCTCTAATGCAATACAAGCAAGGGGAGAAACTCAACCCTTAGGATGCTCTTAGGCTTATTCAACTACATGACCTAATCTAAATGCATCACACCAATCAAGTCACATCAATACAGTTGCACAGAAAGAAAACAGACAGTCAAGAAAGCAAATCAACAGCTTCCACAGCTTCACAGCAAAGCAATCTTCTGACAGCAGTTCAGTCCACAGTCTGTAACTGCTCTTCAAGTCTATCATCTTCAAGAGAGTGAAAGGTACTCCATCTTTAAGCTTCAATCTTCAATAGGCTCCACCAAGAATGAAGAGAATTAATAAGATGATTATTTGATAATGGGAAGCAGACAGTAAACCAAAGGAATCCTGTCTGACACTCAACCAGTCATCAGAGAAAGGCATCCTCAAAAGTTCTACTCATTGTAAATGTCACACATCCCTCCAAAGGAGAGATGAGACTTTAACATGAGGACTTTGAATCATAGGATGAGAATGGAATGGGAACAAAACCAACCATTATTTGAAGAAATATCTACTTCTAAAGCTCTCTCCTAAAGCCCTAATTTCCTAAGCTACACAAAGCTAACAACAAGGAAGGAAAAACTCCAATCCAAGCTCCACCAGCCACTTCACACAAGCTTCATCATGTCCACGGTGTCTTCCAATGAGATCCAGAAGCCCACTATGCAAGGAAGCCCAACTTTGAGTTCATTCCACATCAATCATCAACATTGAAACACCAAATGAACAAACAAGTAGGATATTCTATCAAAAATACCAAAACACATTCTAAAAATCTGATTATTTTTATATTGTAACATGCATTCACTAATAACCTATAGTTAAAAAATCAGGACCTAATTCCTTCTTTAAGTCCTCCAATAAAGTCCTAAACCTCAAGGTATCACACCTAAACCCTAAAAGGGGGATCCTAAAGTTCTAGTCCTAAAACAACACCTAAATTCATCACAAAAATGTGAGAAAAATCTGAGGGGAGCATACATATCTAACCTAATCACAAGCCAAAAATTAAGCATAAAATCCATACCAAATGCTCAAAAAAAGTTTACCAAAAAGAAGAGGCAAACAATACAATTTTATTGTCAAATAAAATGTGAAAAAATCAAATAAAATGAAAATAAATGCTAATCATGATTTTTTTGTTCCTAAAATTTTTAAACTCATTCATGAATCAGGGGAAAACATCTCAGGATTTATTGACTAATTTTCCTATTTTTTATGGATTAAAACTAAACTAGTATGAAATGCACAAAAATAAGAAAAAGAAAAGAAATTAATTAAAGGCGCATGGTGAATAGCAATTAAATCCAGTTCAAATCTTGGGTTGGGCCCAGAGGGGGTGTGAGTATCAATCTGATCACTAAGCCCAGGTTCTCTCCTTAATCAAACGCTGCGTATTGGACTTGGGGTTATGTGGCACCACTTTGATCACACGATGCAATTACCAGTCAACACATCCAACGAGTCTTCATGTTGCCAGCGCATTAATGAAGGCGACATCGTTTTGCTCAAGTCAAAGTCAGAATTCCAAAATCCAATCATGGCCGTGCATGATGGTTACTAGGTCAAGCCTCAGACAAGATCCAATGACTCAAGTGTTTCTTCTTCATTTGAACTTCAGCTTGGGGGGAAAACACAGACGGTGGCCCAAACGGTGGCGCCACCGTCTTCTCCGACGAAGCAACTTACACAGGTCATCAAAAATTAACAAACCCTACATCATTTTGTCGCTACTGCGAAAATCGGCACCGCTGAACAGAAGAGTCGCCACCGTGCGTTATATATCCCACAGGAGGGAAAGGAAACGCTCGAAGTGAACCTACCGCAAAGACGGGAAAGGAATGGCCATCGCAACCAAATCCTGGATTCGGGAGTCGGTTACGCGAGGGGAAGGTATTAGCACCCCTCACGTCCGTCGTACTCGACGGGATCCACGCTTGTTTTCTAGTACGAATTGTTATTCTATCTACGCTAAAGGTCTGGGTTAAAAAGAAAAGAAAATGACTCGGCAAAGTATCGCACTTTATGCCTACGTATTCCCGTCTGGAACGAGAAATCAGAGTCAGCGTAGTTCGCCTACCTACTGGAAAGGAGGGGAAGGTTGCTCGCTAGGATATCGCATCCTATGCCTACGTACTTTCATACAGCATGAAAAATCAGAGCAAACGTAGTTCGGGCCACGGAAAACACAGATTTGTTTGACTGTTTTTTATCCTTCTGAAAAAGGTTTTCTCCTGATTACGGGTCCAAGCGGACAAAAATGACACTTTGATTGGTTTTCAGTCTTTTACGCAAGAATTGTCTTTTATTGATGTTTGAAATCTTATTACTGTGTTTTGAATGATTTTGAGATAGAAGAGAAAGAACTTAAAACCTAGGGTTGAAAAGGGAATCAAAATCTACCCTAATGTTGTCATGCATGGATTAACACCTAATGTCTGTCATATTTCTCTCTTGCGCAGAGAGAAACAGAGATCCTAGGGGATAAGCGGAAAAGAAACAACATATATACAGTAAAGCAGTAAAATGCATGAGATGCAGCAATACAAGCGAGGCAAGGGAGTCTCACTCAACCTCGAACCTGAAAAAACAATAGGCAAAGTGAAACAGCTTCACTTCAAACCTATGGGAAAATTAACAAACAATACAGCAAAGAAAATAAAACCCCAAAGCCAGCTCTGACGGCCCACCAGCTCCTACAGCAGCAGCTCTGAAAAACATCCAACTCTGACAGTTGATAAACAGCAAAACAGTAACATCTTCAAGTGAATTCCAAAGTCAAGCTCCAATGACACCCAAGCTACAACAAGCTTCCATCTCCAAGAAATCACCAAGCTTAAGCAAGCACAGAATCTCAAACAGTTGACAGCATCAGACAACAAATAGCTCCAGACAGCAGTAAAACCCTAATTCACCAGTTGCACAGCTCTGACAGCACAAGCTCCTCCTTCTTCAATCTTCAATGCACCAGGTCTTCTTCTACAAGATTCTTCCTTCAAGGTAAGCACTCCAACAAAGAATTGATTTAGCAGGATAAATTAAATGTCAAACAGTTCATTGACAACCAAAGGAAGTCTATGAACAGTTGACATTGTAACAGACTGTTTCCCTCAAAGTTCTACCTCCTAGATAAAACCACTTATCCCTCCAAAGGAGGGATGTGAATATCATGGAGGGACTTTTAATCATTGAGAAGAATGGAAGCAAAGGAAGCTCTCCATGTTTATGAAGGAATTTGTTCTATTCTAAGGCTTTACCTATCTCCTATCTCCTATGTCTTCAATCAACTCCAAGCACAAACAATCTTCAAGCTTCAACATTTGATTATCATCTTCAATCTTCTCTTTTGATGTCTTCATGCTCCATAAGCTCCAGCTAAGCCCCATACCCCATATCAAAGCCCAAAAGCCCAAGCACACAACTAAAAACCCAAGTGGGAACACCAAACAAACACTCCATTTGTAAAATATACTAAAAATAGTAATATAGTATTTAAAATTCTAAGATTAATTCTAAGGGGATTTCTACATCTACCCTACATACCCTATATGTCCCAAAACCTAATTCATGCTAAAAACCCCAAAATAAAATGTTATAATGCACCTATGTTGAGTTTGAACCCTACTCTAACTAACCTGATGTTCTCTAATCAAAATTAATCCAAAAAAACGTGGAATAAATCCGGGGGGGAAATATCATTCTAATCTACTTAACACGAAAAGAATGGGACAAAAATGTGAAGTTAAATGACTAAAAAAAATTCATCAAATTGTATATACAAACAAAATGAAATAAAAAGCAACTAAATGTAAAATATTCACCAGAAATGGAAAAATACCTAAAATAACATTTTTATTTTTCCACAATTTTCTTGAAACAATTATCAAAATGTAACAAAAACTCCCATGTCAAAATGATCATTTTTTAATTTTATATGAATTTTCTAAGATGAAAAATGAAATGAACAAATCAAATGAAAATAAAGAAAATCATGTTGCAAATAGCAATAAAACACAACGCAAAAAGCAACTGGGCCCAGGAGGGGGGTACCGCTAGCAAAGTGCTCTAGGCCCAGACTGCTTCAGGGAAAAAAAACCCAAAGAACAAACAAAAAACAACCAACGGGGGGGGGGGGGTGCAGATAGCGACAAATCGCTTTGCTATCCTGGTTGGGCCCCAGACTGGGGGGGTGTGAGTAGCAGGTTTAGGCTAGGCCCATCATAATTCCACACCAGGGGAGGGGGTGTCAAGGGAGAATTGGGGGTGATTAACAAAAACAAACCACAATGGGCCTAAGGCCCGAATCCAAACCCTTCAACTCCATCAGCACGAAAAAAACCCTAAGACGCTTCCTCACTGTTCATCTCCCTCCTCAGTAAGCCCTAGTGGCGCCGTCACCCCTCTCTCCCATTCATTCTCTGAAACAAACTCCCCCAAACACCCTCTCCAACTAAACTAATCCAATCTTCAAATCCGATTACCTTATCCTAACCTAACCTCAATCTATCCTCACAAATACAGAAGTTCCGCTTATCCTAACCACACCAAGCCTAACCCTACAGATTTAACCAACAGCAAGCTCAAGCGTTCGAGAAAGTGACCAAACCTAGCGATGCGATGAAGATGGCGGAATCTCTTGAAAGTTCTTGAGGAGAAGGAGTTCGTAGATTGACGAATCTTGAAGCACCGGGCGAACTTGCTGAACGACGATGGTTGAGACTTGCGTTTCTGGAGGTGTACGAAGGAACTTGATGTTACCGGACGGACGACGGTCTTAATGTTAGAGGGTTTGTTGAAGATTCGGAGTAGATCGGAGATAATTGCTGGAGTTCTTTCATGAAGATGGAGAGTCAAACAAGCTTGATGCATTGATGAGAGTCGTTGAAGGTCTTGATCGGAGGTTGTTGAAGAACGAATAGGAAATCTGGAAAACGATTGTGTGTCGACGAGTGTTCTTAGCGAATCCAGATGATGATGAAAGTTCTTGATTAATTTCTGGAAAGTTGATGGAGGATGAACACATGGAGTTCCAGATCGTATGAGCCTATTGATGATTCTTGGAAAATTCAGACGAACATTGATGTTGATGAACGAACACTTATTGAAAACTTCTGGAAAATCGTTGGCGAATCATGAGGGGTTGATGATTCTGATGATGAATCTGGATCGGAGAAGATGAAGATTAGCATATTCTGGCGAAATTTGGTTTTCCGGCGACGGTTAGAGGGGTGTTACGGCGGCTATTGATTTCTCCGGCGAAGCTTCCGGCCGTTTGCATGGCCGGTGGCAGGAGGGAGGTTAGTGGAGACCACGTGGCAGGCTGCATGCAAGGAAGAAGGAGGCGACGAAACGTGGCGCGGAGTATGGCATGCGGAGAGGGAGAACGAGCCAAGTGGCAGAGAGAGAGTGAGACTGAGGGTGAATGGAAAATGCGCTGGCGGCTTCTGGGAGACTGAGGGGTGAGGTGGCCAAGAGAGAGAAGGCACGCGTGGCACCTTATTTATATGACAAGTGGCAGGATTTTGGGCTTTTTCTGATTTGGATAATGGACTACCTGGATAATGGCCCAATAATGGATAAACCCTGATTAACTAAGACCTAATTAACCCTAAAAAAATAAAACGAAATTAATAAAAAAAAACCTAATTAAGACCTCTAATTAACCCTAATTAATCCTAAAACGAAAATTAATAATAAAACCCTAATTAATCTAAAAAAAAACAGAAAAGATTTATTTAATATCTATATCTATTTAAAAAATTCCAATTAAATCTGAAAAATCAATTAAAATCTAATAAAATCTAAAAAAAACATTTAATCCTATTTAAAAATCTATTCCAATTAAATTTGAAAAATCAATTAAAATCTAATAAAATCTAAAAAACATTAAACTCTATTTAAAAAATCTATTCTATTAAAAGAAAAGTAATATCTAGTTAAAATCTAAAATCTATTAAATCTCTAAAAAAAAGGAATATGTATTTAAAAATCTAAAAACTATTAAAAAAATCTATTAAATTCTATAAACAAAATACTAACCTATTTACTATCTAAAAAAAACAAATAACCCTATTAAAAAATCTATTAAATGCATTAAAAATATAGAAAATAAAAGAGAAAAACTAAAATGCCAAGAAGCCGATTAAACCGATTATAAGACGATTGCGCAACCATAACGAAACCCGGGCCCCGAAATGGCCTGAAAACACAGGGAACGAGCACCAATTCTCAACATACACTTATTCAAACCGGTCTGAATTGCCTGAAACGCCAGGGGCTGTAATCCCGATAAAATCAATCTAACTGAGAAAAATGTGATGCATGCAGCATGCGAATGCGAATGCAAAATGCGTCGAAAGATAAACCAGATATGGGGACCGGTTGGTCAAATTTTGGGGTACAACACATTCTACTCAGATTTCAATGCTGATCACGAATATCTCATTAGAATCATCTAATTCCTTCTACATCTCCAAACCCGATAACACTTTCAAAATGCACCTCAATCTTGATTCTCACCAAAGCCTAAAGCAATGGCACGAATGTAATCCTCATCTTATGGTGATCATTCTACACTATCCAAACGTGATTAACAGTCCAAGAATTTCTTGATTCGAGCCTCAACATAAATTGATCATCAACCTATTTTGTCTCTAATTCACCAGTCTTTGATCCTAAATCCAACTACATGTCCCCAGGATCCTAACCACCTATAGAATGCTAACTATCTCTACATAGATTAAGCACAAAAGTGAAATGTACCAACCTGTGTTCAAGCTTGTAACAGAAGCAGTTCTTGCACTCTTCAGCCTTCAAGAAAGTGCAGATACACTCCAAATCACTTGGTGAACACAATGAAACCTTCAATTGATCTTGATTTGCACTTGAACTCAGAACTCGATTCTCACTTGCACCTCTGAAATTCCAATTTCACTCTTTGCTTCAGGCTTCAAACTTCACCAAAAAATGAACTGAATGCACTCATAGACTTATATAGGATGTAACTGAATGATCTAGATCCTTCTCAAAGGTTCATAATGAGAAATTCAAATTTCAATTTCTCTTCAAAATCTCTTTCATGGCAGTCACGATATCTCCTCTATTTCTCCTTCAGGAAGCTTTCATTGCACTCCTTATGAACCACTGAACTTGAATGGTGGGGATTCATCCCTTGTTTTCATCCTAGAGCTTTAATTTGAGATGTAACTTCCTTTTGAAGTAACAAGGCAAAAGACCATGAAAATAAACTCAAACCTAAATTCTAATAATATCATTGTTTCCAAAATGCGATTTCCATTCAAAAAATGCTATTACTTTGCCTTATTTGCACACATAACATTTATTTTGAATTTTTGATCTTTAATTCCCTTTAATTCTTCCTTTTTTCAAAATTCCTTGAATCAAGTCTCTCCTTGAGCCATTTCAATTCCTCCTTGATACATGGTCCAAGTTAAAACCCTATTTTGAGAAACTTTCAAGTTGAACAAAACTTCATTTGAGATGTCTAAGTTGGTGAAAATGACCCATAACCAAAAATGACCCATAATCACAACTTCCCAAAATACCCTTGACTTGTCAAAGCCATAACTTGAGTTCTACAAATCCAATCATGGACTTCTAGCACTCTATGGAAAGATAAGAGAATAAGGAACAACATTCATGTTGACCAAAAATTCATAGGAATCATCCTTCTAGGGAAAAAGTGTCATGCAAGTTGGGTAACTTTCAAGCTCCAAATTCACATGCCTCAGATGACTTGTAACTTGTCTGACTCATAACTTGAGTTCTACAAACCCTATCAAGGACTTCTAGTATTAAAATTAAAGCTAAGATCATGCCCTACAACAATCATGTTGGGGTAAAGATGAGATGAAGATCATATCTTGAGTTAAATGTCCTTGAAGTCAGGGGTCAAACTAGGGGATTTTACACTGTCAAGTCTTAGAAACCCTAGCCTGAAACTTCTCAAACTCTTCAATCATGATGAGATAACCTTGGAATCATCCTTATAACATCTCAATGTATCAATCCATGATCACATGGCTCTTGACTTAAGTCTCAAACTTCTCCAAATCATCAGTTGACTTAGGGTTGACCCAGTCAAACCCTAGCTGCACCAATCATGGCTAAGGCTTCTTAATCTTGCACAATGACCTGTCTAGGCCTCAAAGTGATCTTCAACACTTCTCATGAGCTCTCTCAAGACCTCAATTCCATCCTCATGGCCTTAGAATCATCTGATGATCTTCCCACAACTCTCAAGTTAGGAGACCTACACACTTGGCTTCAACCACTCTTTTTGAGGCTCTTTCAACTTCTCTGACAAGGATATCAACCCTTGAACACTTGAATAACCTTCTTAGCTGTCTTCATAGTCTTATGTAGCTCTTAGTTGGTAATCATACCTCTTGATCTCCTGCATACATGTCAATGAAATGCAAATGATAATGCTAATGTGAATGAAATGAAACATAAGCTAGGTAAAGAAATGTTGGGCAAATTTTTGGAGTGCAACAGCTGCCCCTATTCAAACGGCTTGGACCTGACTGGGTGAGAAGCGAACGGCTCTCACACAATCAAGGTAAAAGACGTTTGAATACCAACAAACCCGGAAATTTGCCAACTGCACAAGTACACGGTACTCTGATGGGGACAAATCTTCGGATACTGAAATAATAGTCGCACGACAACTGGCTGGAGAAATACTAATCTGAACCTCCATCAGGATGATTCTCTGATTTATCTGATGTCATTGCATCCTCAAATCATCAAGGGGTCATTGGTTACACGGCAACAGGCGATCGGCCACCGCACAGGTAAACGATACTTTGATTGGTAGGAACATCTTCAAAACTGAGCATGACAGTTGCACGACAACTCTGCTGGGGAATTGGTCACACGGTAATTGGTGAAGGGTTGGATCTCCGTCAGAATAATCATCTGATTTTGCTGTAGATCTTCGTCCTAAAGTCATCAAGGTATCACCGGTTACACGGTAACTGGTAATGGATGGTCGATTATGCTGTCAGGCATTCTACGTCATAGCAGAAGAATTCCTTATCGTCGCCTATGGACTCATCATGTCGCTAGGAACGTCGACAACATCTTTCGCCGTAGCTGGACTTCATCAGTAAGTCGGGAATAGAATCCTCGGTCAATCATGAACCCAATAGGGATATCTACTCTTTCTCCGTCAGGCACTCTGTATCAGCTGAGATAACTGCTTCGACATTGCAACTGGACTTCATCAGTAAGTCAGGGGTTTTGGCACCGCTGCCGGACTTCAATCATCAAGTCTTCAAGGAAATTTCAACTTCTCTTTTTAAAACCTGCTGGGGATGACACATCTCCGCTGGGGATTCTGGAGAGCTATCAGGTAACTCTGTTTCAAGGATCCAGAAATCATTTTGGATGAATCAACTCTGCTGAGGACTACAAGAATCATCTTGGACAAATAATTTCGCCGGGGACTTCAAGAATCATCCTGAACCAATAACTCTGCTGGAGATTTCAGGAATCATCTTGAGCGAACCATTGTGCGGGGGACTCTAAGCATCAACTTGAGCAACCAACTCTGGCGACTTCACCGGGGATTTTAAGAAACATCTTGGACAAATAGCTTCGCTGGGAAATTCAAGAATCATCTTGAGCAAACCATTCTGCGGAGGAACACCTGCAAAACAAGAACGGTAACGCCCTAGCTCATGTTTCGTATGCATATGCTTTGACATTGGCGCAATGCTCCACACGGTGGAAATGCTACGCGTTTAGGGTAAATGCTATGCAATCATGCAAAATGCTACGACCGCATCAGCAAAATAAATGTTGAAGGGAAAAGCCTCCTGTCAAGGAGAAAGAACCACTCTGGTGGAGGAAGGACTCATCCTGCCAAGGAGAATAAGTCACACCAATCTCAATTGGACTAAACCTGGGGAAACGAACTCCAGACGACTGCTGCATGGGAATAAAGTTCTACGAGAACTGGGACCTACTCAGCTAGGTATACGACCCACAATCTACTGAGGAAACAATATCAATCGCAGAAATAAACTGCACGGCCTTCGCGGCTACAACTTTCCTGGAGATAACGACTCCGATGGGGAAATACAGCATCAGCTTTTCAGTACTTTACTGGGGAAAACCAATCATGGCCTCAACGGCTTCCAAGGACTCGACTCTCTTGGGGAACTACAAACTCGGCTGGGGAAGAAGGAATCATCCTGCTTGCTGGGGAGAATACAACTCTGTGGGGAATTTCAATTCCGTTGGAGACTTCAGTCTGAACTATCGAAAGTTACACACTTGCGAACAATCTTCTACGAGAAAACTGCACTTTGACCCAGTGCTGGGGATGAATATACGCTTCTGCGTATGACTCAGCTGGGGAAACGATGATCCTGCCAGGGATGCGTCTAGTTAGGGAGAGAATCTTCTCTGCTTGGGGATACATATCAATGCTCGCGGTCCCATGTTCAGTTTCCGTGGGGAGATGTTGCTGCACTTGCTGGAGGAGAAGGAAACATCCTGCTTGGGAAACATACGACGTACTGCCTGGAATATGCTATACCTGCAACAACACAAACAAACAGACAAGATACCCTTCTCAAAGGGACCTATCAAGGTTATCATCCTGCGACAATGTTCAAGTAATTCAATGTTTCAACAATTAGCGGCCTAGGCCAGTAAGTTTATGTATGCGCATTTTATCAAAAACATCGGCGTTCTTTTTTGCAAACAAAACAGATAAATGCTAAACAAACACACATCATGGCTGAATAGTACACTTCTCATTGATAACGAACCCCTGAATGGGCAAAAATGTTTTACAATAGATGCAAGCTCCTGGAATGAGGAAGTTGCGCAGGTATAAAAACATAAATATACATCAGTATATACACAAATGTCGGCAATATGGCGTAGACGAACATCATGAGTTGATCCCTCTATGAACCACTCGACTTCGATACTTCTTAGACGCTTCAGCTTCAGAAGAGATTGATTTAGATAAACGGCCCTCAGGTCTTCCAAACCACTAAACAATGAAAGTCCATACGCGGAACGCATTCATTTACTTTTTCAAATCCCTAACTTTTGCCTGAATCGCCCTTTCGGGTTTTCGATTCACCGGGATACCCTTTTTTGCCAAAGTCGCCCTTCCAGGTTTTTGACTTTGCGGGTGTACATTTTTCCATTTATATCCCTAATTTTTGCCCGAACCTTTTTCCTTTTTTATGGTTCGCCAGGATGCCCCATTTTTGCCTAGATATTCTTTTTCTTTCCAGCGGGTCATTTTAAAGCAAAGTATTTTTTAACTACGTCCACGTTCACCGGGGATGCAAAATCTTCACCATCCATTGTGGATAACAACAAGGCTCCTCCCGAGAAGACCTTGCTAACGATGTACAGACCTTCGTAATTGGGAGTCCACTTGCCCCTGTGATCGGAGTGTGGAGGAAGAATCTTCTTCAGGACGAGATCACCCGTCTGAAAGCTTCTAGGACGCACCTTCTTATCGTAAGCTTTCTTCATTCGGCTTTGGTATAGACGACCATATGCAATCGATGCTAATCTCTTCTCGTCCATCAGGCTGAGTTTGTTTAGTCGGTTCTTAATCCATTCTGCCTCATCGAGTTTCACGTCAACCAAAACTCGTAAAGAAGGAATCTCAACTTCTAACGGTAGGACAACTTCCATAACGTACACCAGTGAGAAAGGAGTTTCCCCGGTTGATGTATGTACTGTCGTACGATAACCGTGCAATGCAAACGGCAACATCTCGTGCCAATCTTTATAGGTCACAACCATCTTCTGTACAATCTTCTTAATGTTTTTATTGGCCGCTTCAACGACGCCATTCATCTTCGGCCGGTAAGGAGATGAGTTGTGGTGTTCAATCTTGAAACTTTGGCATAGCTTCTTCATCATCTTGTTATTCAGATTCTAACCATTATCAGTAATGATCCGCTCGGGAATTCCGTATTGACAGATGATGTCCCTCTTTATGAATTTAGCCACCACCTGCTTGGTCACGTTAGCATACGAGGCTGCCTCCACCCACTTGGTGAAGTAGTCGATGGCTACTAGAATGAAGCGATGACCGTTAGATGCAGTGAGCTCGATCTTTCCTATCATGTCGATGCCCCACATGGAGAACGGCTACGGGGAGGACATGACATTCAACGGGCACGGCGGCACATGAATTTTATCAGCATAAATCTGGCATTTATGACATCTCTTCGCGAATGTGAAGCAATCCGACTCCATCGTCAGCCAGTAATATCCTGCTCTCAGGATCTTTCTCGTCATAGCATGCCCGCCGGCGTGCGTACCAAATGTGCCTTCATGGACTTCTTCCATGAGCATACTCGCTTCTTTCTCATCTACACATCTGAGTAGCACGAGATCGTGGTTTCTTTTATATAGAATTCCATCAGGATTGAGATAGAAATTTCCAGACAACCTCCATAGAGTCTTCTTATCCTGGGTTGACGCTCCCGCAGGATACTCCTTAGTCATAAGGAAAGTCTGGATATCATGGAACCATGGCTTGCCATCGGAGGCTTCCTTGATCGCAAAGACGAATACAGGTCTATCAAGACGAGAAAGGACAATCCTTGGAGCTTCATTCCAAAAATTGACTTTATACATCGAAGCCAACGTGGCTAAGGCATCAGCCATTTGATTTTCAGCTCTGGGCACATGATGGAGTTCCACTCGATCAAAGAACGGAAGCAGCCTTCTGGCATAATTCATGTATGGCACCAAATTCAATTGACGAGTCTCCCACTCCCCTTTAATCTGGTTAATCACAAGTGCCGAGTCACCATATACATCAAGGTTCTTGATTCTCAAATCAATTGCTTCTTCTAGACCCATGATGCAAGCTTCGTACTCTGGTTCGTTATTGGTGACCGGAAACATCAGTCTAGCAGTGAACGGGATGTGGGATCCATGGGGAGTCGTGACGATCGCTCCAATGCCACTTCTGTAAGAATTAACTGCCCCGTCAAATATCAATTTCCATTGGGATTTCCTATCTGGACCCTCGTCAGGCAACGGTTCATCGCAATCTTTCACCTTGAGAAACATGATATCCTCATCAGGGAATTCAAATTTCATCGGCTGATAATCTTCGATCGGCTGTTCGGCAAGGTATTCAGACAATACGCTTCCCTTGATGGCCTTCTGGGAAACGTACTGAATGTCATATTCCGTCAACACCATTTGCCATCTGGAAATCCTGCCCGAAAGCGCTTGCTTCTGGAAGACGTACTTGATCGGATCCATCTTCGAAATTAGCATGGTTGTGTGATTGAGCATGTACTGTCGTAAACGTTTGGCAGCCTAGGCGAGTGCACAACACGTCTTCTCCAACATTGAGTAGCGGGATTCACAATCTGTGAACTTTCTACTCAAGTAATAAATGGCATGCTCCTTTCAGCCCGTCTCGTCGTGCTGACCGAGAACACACCCCATACTATTCTCAAGAACTGTCAATTACATGATTAAGGGTCTTCCGGCCACTGGGGGTATCAAGATGGGAGGCTCCTGCAGATACTGTTTTATCTTGTCAAATGCCTTCTGGAAATCCTCGTTCCAGATAACTGCCTGATCTTTCTTTAGTAGTTTGAACATCAGTTCACACGTGGTCGTGAGCTGAGAGATAAACCTTGCAATGTAGTTTATTCTGCCCAGGAAACCACGAACTTCTTTTTCAGTTTTTGGCGCTGGCATTTCTTGTATTGCTTTTATCTTCGCAGGATCAACCTCAATGCCCCTTTCACTCACGATAAACCCCAGTAGTTTTCCCGATCGTACTCCGAAAGTACACTTGTTAGGATTCAGCCTCAACCTGAACTTCCTAAGCGTCTCAAAAAGCTTCAGCAAATTGACCAGATGCCCCTCCTCCGTTTGGGACTTCGCAATCATGTCATCAACATAGACTTCAATCTCATTGTGAATCATGTCATGAAACAAAGTGACCATTGCTCGTTGGTAAGTGGCCCCTGCGTTCTTCAAACCGAAAGGCATTACCTTGTAGCAAAACATTCCCCAAGGTGTGATGAACGTAGTTTTCTCCATGTCGTCCGACGCCATCTTGATATGATTGTAGCCGGAGAAGCCATCCATGAACGAAAATACGGAGAATTGAGCTGTATTTTCGACCAACACATTGTAACACGGTGGGAGAACTGACTTTAAACAATGTTGGGGATAGCAAGAGTCGCCACCGACTTTTATTTTATCCATAAGGAAAGGTTATAAAAGAACAGGAAAGACCTTAGAGAATATTTTGGGTCCGGGGGGTAGGTTATGAAAAGGGAAGGTGTTAGCACCCTTTTCATCCATGGTTATCCATGGGCTCTTAGGTACTTAAGCTCACTTTTGAATTGTTTTGAAAGTGTAGTGTGTGAATAGAAAATTTTCAGAATAGTTAATAAATAATCCATGTAAGGATGTGTTAAGAACTTGTTTGAAAATTTTGTTGGAAATTTGTTTAAGTGTGAAAAAGTTTTGAAGTGAGCAAGTATCTAGGAGTTGCCTACCCTAATGTTTTAAGATCTTTCTTATTCTTTATCCTTTCCTTAGTAAGACTATCCCTACTATAATGGAGTAGGTAGTCCTTACTTTGGATGTTAAGGGACATGTGAGGGACAATTGGATTTTTGAAGGCCATTGTGGGGTGTAATAAGCAAACTAGGGGGACTATCATCATTTTTCGAAAGGGACTCGATTCGTAAAGGCAACCATAAGGGACTTTGATGATTTTCTTTTTGAGGGACTTGCTTTATACACCCCACTTAACCAATATTCATAGGCAACTTGAGGGATATCCTTAAGAAGTGAGACGGCGATTAAAATCGACTTACGTGTGTGACGTGTTTATTTTAATTATCTTTATTTAAAATGATCTAATTTATTTTTTTAAATATCATACATATTGGCACTCCCTAATTACTAACCATAATGATAATAATAATTAAGTAATTACAATTTACATCCAAGAGGCAATTACAAAATTATAATAAATAAAAAAAAATAACAAATAAGCAAATAAAATATTAGGGTTAGTAAATAATAAGAAAAATTAAATAAGGTTAGTATAAATATAAAGTTAGTGAAAATAATTAGTTGAAACAATAATAATGAGAAAAATAGACAAAGTTAGAAAAAATAATAAGATAGAAATTTCAAAATAATAATAAGCAACAAAATATGATTAGCAATAATAATTAATTAATAACGTGATTAAACATAAGATTTGATTTTTATTTAGAAACATAAATGATTAAATAATTACTATAATATAAAGTTCTAAATATCATAAGATTTGATTTTTATTTAGAAACATAAATGATTAAATAATTACTATAATATAAAGTTCTAAATATCATAAGATTTGATTTTTATTTAGAAACATAAATGATTAAATAATTACTATAATATAAAGTTCTAAATATCATAAGATTTGATTTTTATTTAGAAACATAAATGATTAAATAATTACTATAATATAAAGTTCTAAATATAACATAATTATAAATTTCTTAATCATTTACAAAAATTTAATTATCTCTAATTATATATTAACAATTATTAAGAAAAATATTTACACATTATGATGAAAACAAATTTTAACTAATCAATAATCACATTCACCAAAATTTTACATTAAGTGTTTATAAGGTTTAATTTTATTTACAAAAATTTACAAGAATTATAATAAATATATACATAGAATCATATAGAAAATTAAAATTAGGTTTTCATATTAATTTGGAAAAAAGATGTTAATGTCATTTATTTTAAAAAAAACAGATTTTTATATTACGACAAATTTTAATAAATTAATGATAACAATAATAATAATAATGATAATAATGATAATAATAATAAATAATGATAATAATAATAATAATAATAATAATAATAATAATAATAATAATAATAATAATAATAATAATAAAGCAATAATGAATTTTAAATGTGCCAAATAACCCAACAATGTTGCTAACGCAGAAATGCGCTCATCGCAACCAGATCTAAATCGGACGAAACAAAATTTATCGCAAAGAAAAAGAAATTAAGCAAAAAATAGTATTATTGCTCACACAAAAATGCGATCATCGCAACCAGATCGAACTAACACAAATGTCACGCGTCATGCACACAAATGTGCAAACATCGTATCGACATAATTCGATCAAAAATCTTATATATATAAACTCTAACAATTTAAAAATTATATATATATAAACGCAACAGTAATAGATAAAGAAAAAGAAATAACGGTAATAGATGAAGAAAAAGAAATAACGGTAGAAGATGAAGAAAAAGAAACAACAGTAATAGATGAAGGAAAAGAAATAACGGTAAACGATGAAGAAAAAGAAACAATAGTAATGGATGAAGAAGAAAACTAAATAACGGCCAACGGCACTCACTCCTCTTAGGTTTTTTTTATTCTCTCATCTTTTCCAACAAGGCAACACATGTATATATAGGGAACAAATTAGGGTTAACACCAAATTGTCAATAATGTCCCTAAAGCCCATTTTAAAGCCCAAACTAAATAATTAGTTAAGAAAAAAATAAAATTTAAATAATTTAAAATAATTAAAATAAACTTAAAATAAAAACTAATAATCCTATTGATTCCTAAAATAAAAAATATTATAAAAAGAACAAAATTTTTTTTCAATATTTTTTTATTTTATGATTTTTTGGATATTTTTATGAATAATTTAGAAAAAAGTGAAAAAAATAATATTTTAAAAAATGATTTAATTAAAATACGAAAATAATAATTAAATAATAATAAAAAACTATTTTTGTTATTTTTTTTAATGAAAGATAGAAAAATTTAGAGTAAAAATAATAAAAACAACAAAAAGTGCCAAAGGTGAGATTCGAACTCTCAACCTCTCACACTCATAACTCCTTACACATGTCCTCCTGCCAATTGTGCCATTTTTACTTTTTAGAAAAAAAAGTGCATGCCATATGATATTTACCTGCAAAAAGTCAAACGACTACACAAATTTGTTAGTAATTGATTAAATGCAATGAAATGCGACGACAAATCTTAGGGCAAAATTTGGGGTATTACAGTTATTATGATAATATTTCTCACCCAACCTCTCTTTGATGTTGGCAAAAAAAAATCATGAAGTTTGACTTTGGTTTGACCACAGTTGACCTCAGTTTGACCTTTTAACTGCATTGACTGCTTTTGACTTATCTGATCATCTGACTGAGCAAACTTTTGAGAAAAGTCTTGAAACTTGACATGGGGGTTCTTATACACATATAAGATGTTATGAAGCTCACTTGAAGTCTTGGAAGTCCATTTAGCCTGATTAAAGTCAAAACCCTAGTTTTGGATGCACTGCTTAGGAGGTGCATTGTCTGAGGGAATTGTCAACTCTTCTGACCAATTATGAATTTTGTGAACCTTGTGAACCTTCTTGGAACACAAAGTCTTGTATTGTGAGGGCAAATTTTGGGGTGCAACAGCTGCCCCTGTTCAATTTTCTGAAACCTGAGGGGTTAGATTGGTATATTTGCCAATCGTAACCTGGAAGGTTGAAGGGGATTGAACACAAAAGCCCAAAAATTTGCACTCACCAGTGCATGGAGTGATATTGATGGTTGGTTGAACATGATTGAGTGGGCTTAAAGATGCCACTAGGGGAAAGTTCTTCAGTAGTATAATGAGAGCTGTCAGGAGTCTGGAGTAATACTGATGTAACAGCATGTCTTCATGAGGATAGAGCGATCAATAATGATAACCCTAAAGCAGTCTTGAAGTGATAAATCGGACCTCAGGAGGATAGAGCAATCAATAGCTCTAAAGCAGTCTTGAAGTAATAATGGCTTCAGGAGGATAGAGCAATCAATAGCTCTAAAGCAGTCTTGAAGTAATAGAATGGCTTCAGGAGGATAGAGCAATCAACAGCTCTAAAGTAGTCTTGAAGTAATGATTTCAGGAGGATAGAGCAATGAATAGCTCTAAAGCAGTCTTGAAATAATAACGTGATATGTCTTCAGGAGGATAGAGCAATCAATAGCTCTAAAGCAGTCTTGAAGTAATGATTTCAGGAGGATAGAGCAATGAATAGCTCTAAAGCAGTCTTGAAATAATAACGTGATATGTCTTCAGGAGGATAGAGCAATCAATAGCTCTAAAGCAGTCTTGAAGTAATGATTTCAGGAGGATAGAGCAATGAATAGCTCTAAAGCAGTCTTGAAATAATAACGTGATATGTCTTCAGGAGGATAGAGCAATCAATAGCTCTAAAGCAGTCTTGAAGTAATGATTTCAGGAGGATAGAGCAATGAATAGCTCTAAAGCAGTCTTGAAATAATAATGTAATTTCAGGAGGATAGAGCAATGAATACTCTAAAGCAGTCTTGAAGTAATGATTTCAGGAGGATAGAGCAATGAATAGCTCTAAAGCAGTCTTGAAATAATAACGTGATATGTCTTCAGGAGGATAGAGCAATCAATAGCTCTAAAGCAGTCTTGAAGTAATGATTTCAGGAGGATAGAGCAATGAATAGCTCTAAAGCAGTCTTGAAATAATAATGTAATTTGTCTTCAGGAGGATAGAGCAATCAATAGCTCTAAAGCAGTCTTGAAGTAATGATTTCAGGAGGATAGAGCAATGAATAGCTCTAAAGCAGTCTTGAAATAATAATGTAATTTCAGGAGGATAGAGCAATGAATACTCTAAAGCAGTCTTGAAGTAATGATTTCAGGAGGATAGAGCAATGAATAGCTCTAAAGCAGTCTTGAAGTAATGATTTCAGGAGGATAGAGCAATGAATAGCTCTAAAGCAGTCTTGAAATAATAACGTGATATGTCTTCAGGAGGATAGAGCAATCAATAGCTCTAAAGCAGTCTTGAAGTAATGATTTCAGGAGGATAGAGCAATGAATAGCTCTAAAGCAGTCTTGAAATAATAATGTAATTTGTCTTCAGGAGGATAGAGCAATCAATAGCTCTAAAGCAGTCTTGAAGTAATGATTTCAGGAGGATAGAGCAATGAATAGCTCTAAAGCAGTCTTGAAATAATAATGTAATTTCAGGAGGATAGAGCAATGAATACTCTAAAGCAGTCTTGAAGTAATGATTTCAGGAGGATAGAGCAATGAATAGCTCTAAAGCAGTCTTGAAATAATAACGTGATATGTCTTCAGGAGGATAGAGCAATCAATAGCTCTAAAGCAGTCTTGAAGTAATGATTTCAGGAGGATAGAGCAATGAATAGCTCTAAAGCAGTCTTGAAATAATAATGTAATTTGTCTTCAGGAGGATAGAGCAATCAATAGCTCTAAAGCAGTCTTGAAGTAATGATTTCAGGAGGATAGAGCAATGAATAGCTCTAAAGCAGTCTTGAAATAATAATGTAATTTCAGGAGGATAGAGCAATGAATACTCTAAAGCAGTCTTGAAGTAATGATTTCAGGAGGATAGAGCAATGAATAGCTCTAAAGCAGTCTTGAAATAATAACGTGATATGTCTTCAGGAGGATAGAGCAATCAATAGCTCTAAAGCAGTCTTGAAGTAATGATTTCAGGAGGATAGAGCAATGAATAGCTCTAAAGCAGTCTTGAAATAATAATGTAATTTCAGGAGGATAGAGCAATGAATACTCTAAAGCAGTCTTGAAGTAATGATTTCAGGAGGATAGAGCAATGAATAGCTCTAAAGCAGTCTTGAAATAATAACGTGATATGTCTTCAGGAGGATAGAGCAATCAATAGCTCTAAAGCAGTCTTGAAGTAATGATTTCAGGAGGATAGAGCAATGAATAACTCTAAAGCAGTCTTGAAATAATAATGTAATTTGTCTTCAGGAGGATAGAGCAATCAATAGCTCTAAAGCAGTCTTGAAGTAATGATTTCAGGAGGATAGAGCAATGAATAGCTCTAAAGAAGTCTTGAAATAATAATGTAATTTCAGGAGGATAGAGCAATGAATACTCTAAAGCAGTCTTGAAGTAATGATTTCAGGAGGATAGAGCAATGAATAGCTCTAAAGCAGTCTTGAAATAATAACGTGATATGTCTTCAGGAGGATAGAGCAATCAATAGCTCTAAAGCAGTCTTGAAGTAATGATTTCAGGAGGATAGAGCAATGAATAGCTCTAAAGCAGTCTTGAAATAATAATGTAATTTGTCTTCAGGAGGATAGAGCAATCAATAGCTCTAAAGCAGTCTTGAAGTAATGATTTCAGGAGGATAGAGCAATGAATAGCTCTAAAGCAGTCTTGAAATAATAATGTAATTTCAGGAGGATAGAGCAATGAATACTCTAAAGCAGTCTTGAAGTAATGATTTCAGGAGGATAGAGCAATGAATAGCTCTAAAGCAGTCTTGAAATAATAACGTGATATGTCTTCAGGAGGATAGAGCAATCAATAGCTCTAAAGCAGTCTTGAAGTAATGATTTCAGGAGGATAGAGCAATGAATAACTCTAAAGCAGTCTTGAAATAATAATGTAATTTGTCTTCAGGAGGATAGAGCAATCAATAGCTCTAAAGCAGTCTTGAAGTAATGATTTCAGGAGGATAGAGCAATGAATAGCTCTAAAGAAGTCTTGAAATAATAATGTAATTTCAGGAGGATAGAGCAATGAATACTCTAAAGCAGTCTTGAAGTAATGATTTCAGGAGGATAGAGCAATGAATAGCTCTAAAGCAGTCTTGAAATAATAACGTGATATGTCTTCAGGAGGATAGAGCAATCAATAGCTCTAAAGCAGTCTTGAAGTAATGATTTTAGGAGGATAGAGCAATGAATAGCTCTAAAGCAGTCTTGAAATAATAATGTAATTTGTCTTCAGGAGGATAGAGCAATCAATAGCTCTAAAGCAGTCTTGAAGTAATGATTTCAGGAGGATAGAGCAATGAATAGCTCTAAAGCAGTCTTGAAATAATAATGTAATTTCAGGAGGATAGAGCAATGAATACTCTAAAGCAGTCTTGAAGTAATGATTTCAGGAGGATAGAGCAATGAATAGCTCTAAAGCAGTCTTGGAATAATAACGTGATATGTCTTCAGGAGGATAGAGCAATCAATAGCTCTAAAGCAGTCTTGAAGTAATGATTTCAGGAGGATAGATCAATGAATAGCTCTAAAGCAGTCTTGAAGTAGTAATATGACCTCATGAGGATAGAGCAATGAATAGCTCTAAAGCAGTCTTGAAGTAATAGGATGATTTCAGGAGGATAGAGCAATCAGTAGCTCTAAAGCAGTCTTGAAGTCATGAGAGGCTATCAGGAGGATAAAATAACCCTGAGGTTACAATAAAGCAGTCCCAAAGTAATAAGAAGCTCATCAGGAGGATAAAGTAACCCTGAGGTTACAATAAAGCAGTCCCAAAGATCATAAGCTTGTTTGTTGGATAATTAACCTGAAAACAAGGTAGCATTCTGTATAACAACATTAGTTTATGCTTTATGTATGCATGTATGACATGATGCACTTAGGTAATGTACTATAGACATATATGTTATGGTATGATGTAAATGATGCATGTATGATATGACACTGCTGGAAGCGTCTGGATATCCTTGTATAACAACTGCTGGCCAAGGAAAATAAATCCCGATTCGTTGTTGAAGAATACATAACCCTCCGTCTGCTGGGGATAACAAGGTATAGATAACCTCCCATTGTTGGGGATACCAAGGTATAGATAACCTCCCGTTGTTGGGGATAGTAGGGTATAGATAACCTTCGTTTTCGTTTGATAGTAGGATAAGTATAACATCCCGTCTTCGTTCATCGTGCCCTTATTGGAAAGTAATTTCCCGTATATCCGTATGAGGATAAAAGAGATGGATATAAATTCCAGGGGAGATTAGACTTTGTGAAAATGGATTAGTCCTACTGATGGTTTGTAACTGTCTTGTAAAGATGAACCGGCGAAGCTTCGTTGAAATCCTTCCCTCGTTCGTCCTTAGTAAATACTATTACTGCATTTTCATGCATTTCTGGTAAACATCAATCATATTAAAAGCATACATGCGTTTCTGGTAAACATCAATCATATTCAAAGGCATACATACATTCAAACACAACCAATGGACGTTTCGCTTATGTAAATAGGGTAAAAGTGAATCTGGATTCAAAAGATGGAATTTATTTATATCAAAAGTGACCCATACACGGGTAAGTTTGTACAAGGAGACATAAACCCTAGTAAGAGAATTTTGTCATGAAGCTTTACAAAAAGAATCAGCTATGTGGGAAATAATCCTATTGAGTTTCAATTCTACTATTGCCCCTCAAGTATCTCATCTTCTTGCTGTTGAGACGGAAACGATTGGATTGAGCTTTATCTGTTTGAGCTTGAGTAAGTAGTACAACTGGTTGCAGTTTCATGAGTGATCCAAACGAGACATAGTCATACGCTTTAATCCCTAACTTTTGCCTGGATTGCCCTTTCAGGTTTTCAATCCACCGGGATACCCTTTTTTGCCCAAGCCGCCTTTTCAGGTTTTCGACTTGCCGGGTGTACATCTTTTTATATATATATCCCTAATTTTTGCCCAAACCCTTTTGGTTTGCCGGGATGCCCTTATTTTTGCCTAGGCCTGTCAACCTAGCGGGTCTCTTTTTATGCGTAGTATTTTTTAACTATGTCTGCGTTTACAGGTTGTGGGAAGTCTTCACCATCCATTGTAGTCAATATCATGGCACCTCCTGAGAACACTGTCTTGACTATAAATGGTCCCTCATATGTTGGAGTCCACTTGCCCCTAGGATCACCCTGTGGTAATATGATACGCTTGATTACCAAGTCACCAGCCTGATATACCTTTGGCTTAACCTTCTTGTTAAAAGCTTTGATCATCCGTTTCTGGTACATCTGGCCATGACAAACTGCTGCTAACCTCTTCTCATCAATCAAATTTATCTGGTCAAGTCGAGTCTGAATCCACTCCTCTTCAGCAACAACACTCCCCTTAATGGCCTTCTGAGTGGTATACTGTATATCATATTCCGTCAAGATCATTTGCCATCTTGCAATTCTTCCGGAGAGAGCAGGTTTCTCAAATATGTACTTGATTGGATCCATCTTCGAAATCAACAAGGTAGTATGGGTCAACATATACTGTCTTAGTCGGCGAGCAGCCCATGCCAAAGCGCAGCAAGTTTTCTCGAGCAGTGAGTATCTTGTTTCACAGTCGGTAAACTTTTTGCTAAGGTAGTATATTGCCTGCTCTTTTCGACCAGACTCATCATGTTGCCCCAATACACACCCCATTGAGTTGTCTAATACTGTTAAATACATAATCAAGGGTCTTCCATCAACTGGTGGCATTAAAATTGGAGGTTCTAGCAAATATCTCTTGATTTCATCAAAGGCAGTCTGGCACTCATCATTCCATTCCATCACCTGATCTTTCCTCAACAATTTGAAGATTGGCTCACAGATGGTAGTTAATTGGGAAATAAATCTTGCAATGTAGTTCAATCGTCCCAAGAAACCTCTAACCTCCTTCTCAGTACGGGGAGCTGGCATCTCTCGTATAGCTTTCACTTTTGCAGGATCCACTTCAATACCTTTTCCACTGACAATGAAACCCAAAAGCTTTCCAGATCTAACTCCAAAAGTACACTTGTTTGGATTTAATCTCAACCTGTATTTCTTCAACCTCTCAAACAACTTGTGCAGATGATCAAGATGTTGTTCTTCATTCTGAGACCTGGCTATCATATCATCCACATATACCTCTATCTCATGATGAATCATATCATGAAACAAAGCCACCATAGCACGCTGATATGTTGCCCCTGCATTCTTATGCTGAGCAGTGTTGTCTAAATCAGCCCCTATCCGGACCTCTTTTCTGTTTTCTTCAGTTCCCAGATTCACAACTTCGACTGGCTCTTCATGTGGCTGTATAGCTTTCTCTTCTTGTTGTAACAACCTAGCAAGCCCTACAGATATTTCACAATCGTCCTCGTTTCCGTCTTCAGTTTGATAGATCGGATTCTCGAAATTGTAATTGGCAATAGTAGAACTGTTATCAATTGGATCCAGAGTGGATGAGGATCGGCATTTTAGTGACGTGGGTGTGTGTAAGAACACATAGCTGATAAAGCAAAAATAAAAGAAAAAGAAAGACAAGGAACACAATATTTACGAAAACGAAACGTCCATTGATTTTATGGAATGAAGTATGCGAATGAAATGACAACCCGTAATAAGCACACCATTGTGCCCCGGGTAAGGCACATGGCTTGAAAGTTTTAATTGTTCCAAATTTAAAAAACATAACACAGTAATAGTATTTACTCCTGACTAAAGGAGATAGGGATAACATCTTCCGCTTTCCAATTATTGAGTCCAGCACCCACAGTAGGAAAAATCCATGCCTCCAAGTTGTGGTCTTCATCTTGATCTCCCACAGCATTGATAACCCCTTGATTGGTGATGCGAACAGCACGAGCACGACGAACAGCCTTCTGGGACTCTTCTTCCACCATAGCTTTTGCATCATTGAGGGAGGCCATTGCCATTGTTGGAGGGTTTCTGATGACCACAGGAACCTTCTTCACAGCAGGAGGAGTCACACAATCCTTAACAGCCCAGGGAACCACTTCAAATGACTGACATGGAGTTTCAATGTATTCACCTTCTACTTCCAGATACTTGAAAGTGTTTACATGGCTGACAAAGTATTCTTCCTCTCCAAAGACAGTAACAACTTTTCCATTCACCGGATATCTCAACTTTTGATGTAATGTGGAGGTCACAGCACCTGCCCCATGGATCCAGTGACGACCAAGCAGACATGAGTACGAAGGACGAATATCTATCACATAGAATGTAGCGGTAAACACCTGAGAGCCAACCTTGATTGGAAGATCAATTTCCCCATGCACTACTCTTCTAGAACCATCAAAAGCCTTTACCACAATATTCCTGGGCTTCAATACCGTATCTTCAGGACTCAGCTTGTTCAGGACTTCCTTAGGCAACACATTCAGAGAGGAACTATTGTCTATCAGCACATGAGACAGGGTAGTGCCCCTGCATTCAATTGAAATATGCAAGGCCCTGTTATGATCCCTCTTGGCAGGGGTCAAGTCAGCATCAGAAAATCCTAACCCGTTGTCATAGGTCAGGTGAGCAACACAATTCTCAAACTGGTCCACAGAAATTGCACTGGGTACATGAGCCATCTTTAGAAACTTGATCAATGACTTGGCATGAGCCTCAGAACATAATAACGGGGAGAGCATAGAAATCTTTGAGGGAGTATGCCCCAGCTGATCAACAATATCATAATCACTCTTGCGAATGATTTTCAATACTTCTTCCATCTGCTTAGAGAGGTCATCAGCAGCTGGCACATCAGTAGATACAGGCTCAATAACAGGACCCTTGCCCCGAGCATCAGTGGTGGAAGTAACAGCAGGAGTAACTGCACTCTTAGAAGCAACTGGAGGAGAGAAGACTCTTCCACTACGGGTGATCTTGCTAGATCCAGCAATATTATCAATGTCAACAGGCATATCAGGTAAAGGCTCCTGCCCCTTGGATAGGTTCAGGATCAGCTCTTGGAACTGTGCATTCTGTGCCTGGAGATCCTTAACTGATTGTTCAAGAGCCATTGCTGAAATAAACAGCGAGAAGATGAGAAACCTGTGCACAATTATAAACCTGTGATGCAATGATATGGGAATGCATATGCAATGTTTTCAAGGACCGCAGGATTTAAATTTGCTTAAACAAACAAGAAAGTAACTTTTTATTAGTAATAACTTGTTTTGCCTTTTAGGCTTACAAAAAATGAAAACGAAATAAGTACAAAAGATGGGGTTTTAAGTCTCCCATGGACGTTTCCTCTTGGTGTTGAGGTATGAGTTGAGGTTTCGTTCCTCATGAAGTAGCTTTGTTAGCTCTAGGATCCTTGCTTGGCTTGCTTTGTAATGAGCCTCGAAAGTATCCCTTTGCTCTTTCAGTTGGATCCATGATCTCTGCAAGTCTTCCATATCAGTAGGCATGTCTGGGTGAAGGATGGTATAAGCGGTGTCTCCTTCAGCAACAGGTTCCATGGTAACTGGTAAGATGGCAGGATATGGCATCATGAGTGTCTGAGCACGAAATCGTACCCATCTGAGATAAGCCTCAATAGGAATGGTGTACTTAGGCTCCAGTGTCTTGCTGTCAATCCTGTTTACCTTTCCCCAAGCTCGTATGAATCTCTGACGGTAACCCTGAAGATCGTTGTCGTAGTCAAACACAATGCCCTGAATCAACATGTCATGTGGACCATCGCTCCGGGCGTAACCAAACTGTCGTAAAGCTAGAGATGGGTTGTAGGTGATGCCTCCTCTTATGCCTAGAAGTGGCACATTAGGAAACTCCCCACAACGGTCAATGATGGTGACATTCTCCATAGATCTGGAGCACCAATGGATGTCTGAGTGAGAAAGTGACATGATCCTCTTGGACCATCTGAACCCTTGCTCATTCTTCATTACTGAGCGAGGAAGGTGAGAAATAAACCACCTAGAAAGTAAAGGTATGCAGCACATCAAAGTTCCTCTTGCCCTTGTAGTACGGGTGTGAAGAGAATGTAGGATGTCTCCAAGTAAGGTAGGCACTGGATTGTGACTCAGGAATATGTTGATGGCATGAACGTCTATGAACTGATCAGGATTGGGGGACAACACTAAGCCATAAATCAATAAGGCTAAGATCTCCTCAAAAGCATCGTAGCTCATGGCCTTCAAGAACATTTGAGCTTTATCCATTAATACCTTGGCAAGAATACCCTTGACTCCGCTTCTCGTCTCTAGAACAATGTCAGACTTCTTCAGATGTAGAGCTGCAGCAATAACTTCTGGTCTAAGCTCCTTCTCTAAGCCTGTGAATGGCTTCTGATCAAGAACAGGTATACCCAGGAGTTTAGAGAACTCCTCCATGGTTGGAACCAGCTGATAATCAGGAAATGTAAAGCAATGGTGCTTAGGGTCAAAGAACTGAAACAGCACACTCATCATGTCTTCATTGAACCCTGAAGTAACTAGATCCAATAAGTGACCATGTCTCTTGTTGAACTGGGAATGATCAGGCACTAGGGAAACTAACTCCTTGAGCTTAGCAGGTATCCCTACAAAGTTGATCCTGATGGTGTTTCTACGAGCAGAAGTCATGACCTGCAACAAAGAACAAAGATAAATCCTTTGGTCCTTGAAATGGTTAGGGAAAATGATATGCTTATGATGCATGATGATGTCATGATGTCATGCTCAATCACAAACATGTGGCACACACAAACAAGTCACACCATAGCCCTAGGTTTAAAGGCTTGCATGAGGTTCAAAGGCAAGTACCCTCCCCTGAAGTTAGATGGTTCATCCTGTCCTACAAAAGTAACCAGGTTCTAAGGGATCTCAATATCATTGATCCTTCACAAGGGTGGTTGTTCAGAAGGCAACTTACTTGCCAACCAAAACCCTCCAAGTTTAAGATCTCAATGAGCGTAGTATCGAGTGTCAACCAACTTCAGTCTGCACCAAAGCCAGTTACCTCACTACTTTCTAAAGGCCAAGATGAGTTAACTAGGGTTCTAAAAGTCAGTTAGTGCATTGACAACATATGGCAGCCTCAATATTATCCTCAACTTGACTTAAGGAATATAAGCACCAACCAAGAAGTCGCACTAACTATGGCCACCAGATCAACCGTATCGATATACGTCGTACAGTTTCCTTGGTCTATTGCCATTTACCTAAGGTACACTAGATCCGGGTTAGGACCTTTCACACATAAGAGCTCCCCAACAATATAATAGTAAAGCAAACAAGGCAAACAATTTAAAGTGATCTTAATTCCTAAGGGTACCCCTCTTAAATAAATCCCCAGCAGAGTCGCCAGTTCTGTAACACGGTGGGAGAACTGACTTTAAACAATGTTGCGGATAGCAAGAGTCGCCACCGACTTTTATTTTATCCATAAGGAAAGGTTATAAAAGAACAGGAAAGACCTTAGAGAATATTTTGGGTCCGGGGGGTAGGTTATGAAAAGGGAAGGTGTTAGCACCCTTTTCATCCATGGTTATCCATGGGCTCTTAGGTACTTAAGCTCACTTTTGAATTGTTTTGAAAGTGTAGTGTGTGAATAGAAAATTTTCAGAATAGTTAATAAATAATCCATGTAAGGATGTGTTAAGAACTTGTTTGAAAATTTTGTTGGAAATTTGTTTAAGTGTGAAAAAGTTTTGAAGTGAGCAAGTATCTAGGAGTAGCCTACCCTAATGTTTTAAGATCTTTCTTATTCTTTATCCTTTCCTTAGTAAGACTATCCCTACTATAATGGAGTAGGTAGTCCTTACTTTGGATGTTAAGGGACATGTGAGGGACAATTGGATTTTTGAAGGCCATTGTGGGGTGTAATAAGCAAACTAGGGGGACTATCATCATTTTTCGAAAGGGACTCGATTCGTAAAGGCAACCATAAGGGACTTTGATGATTTTCTTTTTGAGGGACTTGCTTTATACACCCCACTTAACCAATATTCATAGGCAACTTGAGGGATATCCTTAAGAAGTGAGACGGTGATTAAAATCGACTTACGTGTGTGACGTGTTTATTTTAATTATCTTTATTTAAAATGATCTAATTTATTTTTTTAAATATCATACATATTGGCACTCCCTAATTACTAACCATAATGATAATAATAATTAAGTAATTACAATTTACATCCAAGAGGCAATTACAAAATTATAATAAATAAAAAAAAATAACAAATAAGCAAATAAAATATTAGGGTTAGTAAATAATAAGAAAAATTAAATAAGGTTAGTATAAATATAAAGTTAGTGAAAATAATTAGTTGAAACAATAATAATGAGAAAAATAGACAAAGTTAGAAAAAATAATAAGATAGAAATTTCAAAATAATAATAAGCAACAAAATATGATTAGCAATAATAATTAATTAATAACGTGATTAAACATAAGATTTGATTTTTATTTAGAAACATAAATGATTAAATAATTACTATAATATAAAGTTCTAAATATCATAAGATTTGATTTTTATTTAGAAACATAAATGATTAAATAATTACTATAATATAAAGTTCTAAATATCATAAGATTTGATTTTTATTTAGAAACATAAATGATTAAATAATTACTATAATATAAAGTTCTAAATATCATAAGATTTGATTTTTATTTAGAAACATAAATGATTAAATAATTACTATAATATAAAGTTCTAAATATAACATAATTATAAATTTCTTAATCATTTACAAAAATTTAATTATCTCTAATTATATATTAACAATTATTAAGAAAAATATTTACACATTATGATGAAAACAAATTTTAACTAATCAATAATCACATTCACCAAAATTTTACATTAAGTGTTTATAAGGTTTAATTTTATTTACAAAAATTTACAAGAATTATAATAAATATATACATAGAATCATATAGAAAATTAAAATTAGGTTTTCATATTAATTTGGAAAAAAGATGTTAATGTCATTTATTTTAAAAAAAACAGATTTTTATATTACGACAAATTTTAATAAATTAATGATAACAATAATAATAATAATGATAATAATGATAATAATAATAAATAATGATAATAATAATAATAATAATAATAATAATAATAATAATAATAATAATAATAATAATAATAATAATAATAATAATAAAGCAATAATGAATTTTAAATGTGCCAAATAACCCAACAATGTTGCTAACGCAGAAATGCGCTCATCGCAACCAGATCTAAATCGGACGAAACAAAATTTATCGCAAAGAAAAAGAAATTAAGCAAAAAATAGTATTATTGCTCACACAAAAATGCGATCATCGCAACCAGATCGAACTAACACAAATGTCACGCGTCATGCACACAAATGTGCAAACATCGTATCGACATAATTCGATCAAAAATCTTATATATATAAACTCTAACAATTTAAAAATTATATATATATAAACGCAACAGTAATAGATAAAGAAAAAGAAATAACGGTAATAGATGAAGAAAAAGAAATAACGGTAGAAGATGAAGAAAAAGAAACAACAGTAATAGATGAAGGAAAAGAAATAACGGTAAACGATGAAGAAAAAGAAACAATAGTAATGGATGAAGAAGAAAACTAAATAACGGTCAACGGCACTCACTCCTCTTAGGTTTTTTTTTATTCTCTCCTCTTTTCCAACAAGGCAACACATGTATATATAGGGAACAAATTAGGGTTAACACCAAATTGTCAATAATGTCCCTAAAGCCCATTTTAAAGGCCAAACTAAATAATTAGTTAAGAAAAAATAAAATTTAAATAATTTAAAATAATTAAAATAAACTTAAAATAAAAACTAATAATCCTATTGATTCCTAAAATAAAAAATATTATAAAAAGAACAAAATTTTTTTTCAATATTTTTTTATTTTATGATTTTTTGGATATTTTTATGAATAATTTAGAAAAAAGTGAAAAAAATAATATTTTAAAAAATGATTTAATTAAAATACGAAAATAATAATTAAGTAATAATAAAAAACTATTTTTGTTATTTTTTTTAATGAAAGATAGAAAAATTTAGAGTAAAAATAATAAAAACAACAAAAAGTGCCAAAGGTGAGATTCGAACTCTCAACCTCTCACACTCATAACTCCTTACACATGTCCTCCTGCCAATTGTGCCATTTTTACTTTTTAGAAAAAAAAGTGCATGCCATATGATATTTACCTGCAAAAAGTCAAACGACTACACAAATTTGTTAGTAATTGATTAAATGCAATGAAATGCGACGACAAATCTTAGGGCAAAATTTGGGGTATTACAGTTATTATGATAATATTTCTCACCCAACCTCTCTTTGATGTTGGCAAAAAAAAATCATGAAGTTTGACTTTGGTTTGACCACAGTTGACCTCAGTTTGACCTTTTAACTGCATTGACTGCTTTTGACTTATCTGATCATCTGACTGAGCAAACTTTTGAGAAAAGTCTTGAAACTTGACATGGGGGTTCTTATACACATATAAGATGTTATGAAGCTCACTTGAAGTCTTGGAAGTCCATTTAGCCTGATTAAAGTCAAAACCCTAGTTTTGGATGCACTGCTTAGGAGGTGCATTGTCTGAGGGAATTGTCAACTCTTCTGACCAATTATGAATTTTGTGAACCTTGTGAACCTTCTTGGAACACAAAGTCTTGTATTGTGAGGGCAAATTTTGGGGTGCAACAGCTGCCCCTGTTCAATTTTCTGAAACCTGAGGGGTTAGATTGGTATATTTGCCAATCGTAACCTGGAAGGTTGAAGGGGATTGAACACAAAAGCCCAAAAATTTGCACTCACCAGTGCATGGAGTGATATTGATGGTTGGTTGAACATGATTGAGTGGGCTTAAAGATGCCACTAGGGGAAAGTTCTTCAGTAGTATAATGAGAGCTGTCAGGAGTCTGGAGTAATACTGATGTAACAGCATGTCTTCATGAGGATAGAGCGATCAATAATGATAACCCTAAAGCAGTCTTGAAGTGATAAATCGGACCTCAGGAGGATAGAGCAATCAATAGCTCTAAAGCAGTCTTGAAGTAATAATGGCTTCAGGAGGATAGAGCAATCAATAGCTCTAAAGCAGTCTTGAAGTAATAGAATGGCTTCAGGAGGATAGAGCAATCAACAGCTCTAAAGTAGTCTTGAAGTAATGATTTCAGGAGGATAGAGCAATGAATAGCTCTAAAGCAGTCTTGAAATAATAACGTGATATGTCTTCAGGAGGATAGAGCAATCAATAGCTCTAAAGCAGTCTTGAAGTAATGATTTCAGGAGGATAGAGCAATGAATAGCTCTAAAGCAGTCTTGAAATAATAACGTGATATGTCTTCAGGAGGATAGAGCAATCAATAGCTCTAAAGCAGTCTTGAAGTAATGATTTCAGGAGGATAGAGCAATGAATAGCTCTAAAACAGTCTTGAGTAATGATTTCAGGAGGATTTAAGGAGGTGCATTGTCTGAGGGAATTGTCAACTCTTCTGACCAATTATGAATTTTGTGAACCTTGTGAACCTTCTTGGAACACAAAGTCTTGTATTGTGAGGGCAAATTTTGGGGTGCAACACACATCAATATGAGGGAGCGGGAAATCATCCTTAGGGCTCTCCCTATTCAAATCCCGATAATCGACGCACATTCGCACCTTACCGTCCTTCTTTGGTACAGGTACTATGTTGGCGACCCATGATCGCGACTTTCTATGTCTAATACAACTTAACTGCAAGTGCACAGTCTATCGTGTAGTAATAAAAGATATCGATCTCACAATGACTCGTAATCAAACTAGTGTTCTCGGGAGTTACTATGTTTAGCTAGGTAGCTAATGTTTAAGGGAATAATTGCTATTACAAAAGGGAACTAAAAACGTTACTTAAATTATAATTACGCGAATCGATATGCAATAATTATGTTCTTCGGGGATTTGACAAGTTACCAATATATAAAATATTTTCAGAATTTATTTAAGAACAAAATAGTGATCTAAAGACCTTCGTCTCACGATGGTTGTTGACGCTAGTCGCAACTTTAAGGCGGAACGTATGCTGTCGCTATCCCGTTCGGGGTTAAAATCGCTTTTTGGAAATCTCTAAGTTCTAATCTATTTTAAAGTGCTTTCGCTGTTATTAAAACAAATGCCTAGTGTTTACTATCCGGTCCTAGCCGCAGCTGTCGCTTGTTGGTTCGTACCTTAATTAATTTCCCACTGTCGTGGCAAAACTACTTTTAAATAAGTTCTCGCTGTCGCGACGAACGTTTATTCAGGAAATAAGTTTAAACACTCAGGCCATAAACAACTTTTGAAAAAGAAAGGTTTTAACCGGTTATTATCAAATCCCATCTGAATTATTATTACATACCGATTACTCTGGTTTAGCTAGACATGGATTTGGAATAGGTAAAGCGTAAATAAAAGCAGAAATTTAGAACATACATACTGCTGGGAATTAAAGTTACAATTAACGAAATAATAAAAACCTGTAAAGTATCCAATTGGCTTTTGGCCAAATTCCAACGATGTCGGCAGGATTGTATCTTCAAGCCAATAGAGCGCACAAATGAATATTGCAGAAATGGAATACAGGAAAAAGGAAAGGAAAACAAAAAAAACAAGACTGAAACTAAATTTGCTCTGGAAAATATTTGGGCAGCACTTCGTTATCTGAATGCGGCTCCCCTTCTCAGTTCCCCTTCTTCTCCTTTTATAGAGGTGAAATACTAACGGTTATAATTTTCAGAAGGTGGACTTGGAGTCAGAGAAAATAGGAAGTAGTGGTCCATTATTTTGGGACTTGGAACTGATTTTTGCACGTTAAATGAAGTTCTGCGTTTTTGCCTACATGACGGTCGTCATGGTGTGTGACGGTCCTCATGGATGTGTGACGGTCGTCACAGCAGCAGAATTCGCATCTGCTGTTTTTCATGTTGTTTTCATCTGGTTTTCGTCCATATTTCATCTGTAATTGCTTCTTTTCTTCATATTGCTTTGTTTGGACATGATCTTCAAATACCTGCAAAATGTCAGACAAATAACATGGAAAAACCCGAAATCAGATTGAAACCAGTCAAATATTAGTTGAATTATACGTCAATATATATATATATATATATATATATATATATATATATATATATATATATATATATATATATATATATATATATATATATATATATATATATATATATATATATATATATATATATATATATATATATATATATATATATATATATATATATATATATATATATATATATATATATATATATATATATATATATATATATATATATATACAATTTCGCGTTATCAAACTCCCCTAAGCTTGAATCTTTGCTTGTCCTCAAGTAAAAACAGGAAGAATAAAAGTCGGCAAGCACGAGGCAGCTTCCTTGTTCAGAAAGTTGGGAAAAACCGGGATTCTAAATAGGAACAAAACGAGTACGGTGACGACACTGGACTATAGGTCTTCGGAGGTCTCCTTTTTATGCAAATCGGTCCCAATCATGCTACTGCAGCTTGGTATCAAGGTTCTCGCGTCAAGTTTACCCTGTTTGTTCTAGCGAAATCACATTAAGCTCGTTGTCCATACACTTTCATGGCAAGTCAACATGTTAGTGAATATGATCTCATTGCTGTTTTGATCTTTTCATTGCTCATAAGCTTATACTATTGATTTTTTAATGAGTTTTTTGTACCGTTGGGCTAAATTCTCGGGTGAGGAGCACCTAACTTAGAGGGAACATGTCTCTATACTCGGGCTATATAGCTTTCTTTTCATGATTTTTCATTCTTTTAGAGATCATACACTTATTTGCATTGGTTGCTCGCTTAGAAGTGTTTAGGATGGTGCTGACTGCTTGTATAAACTACTTGGGGCTGAGTTTGCGTAGAAACTTGAAACTTTGGTACAAGTAGGTAATGAAACCGACTCGTATTTTAATCAGTGTCCCCACTGATTTGAAAGAATGCGAGAGGGAAATACAAGGGAAATGAAAATACCGGAAACGGAAAATACAGGAAATAAATAAAGAAAGAAAAGACTAGTCACGGCCTCTGCCTCTGTCACGTCTTCTATCTCGTCCTCTACCTCTGGCTTGGTCGACTCGGGCCTCAAAGTTCAGAGCTTCGGTGTGATAGACATAATCTCGGAGTCCTTCGAATTGCAAGGTAAGATTTGCCAAGTTCTCAGTGATGGCTTCCTGGCCAGTTTGGAGTTGTTGCATCGTGGTTCTCTGCCAAGCTTCGAATTGCTCTGCTCATTGATTTTGTTGCTGCATCATGGCGAGTATCTGTGTTTGTTGGTCGAGGGATCGACGGAGGTCTTCTTCAGATAAGTCGGGCTCTGGACGGTGGCGGAGGCGACGGTAGGATGTGCCTTCAGAAGGAAGTGGTTGTGATGCCTCAGGTTGCTCAGTTCTGTCCAACTCATCTTGCATTTCGTCAACAGACCCTTGGTTATTGGTTTGAGTTGGGGCAGCGGTAGTAGCAGGGGCATTCAGGTCAAAAAGCCAGTTGGCACGATCCTGTGGGTGCATCCGTGTACGTGACGACATGATGATGCTTCTGATGGTTTTACCACGCACGACCGGATGGTACTTTCCATCGGACCTGGAGTGGATGAGGTGAGAAGCTCTGCAATGGTCGGTGTCGAGAAATACCTAAGGAATTGTAGGGAGATTCTGGAGTTGGTTACTGAGGTTCAGACCCAGTGCAATGGAGGTAACAATCCCGCCAAAGTAAAATGGCTTGGAGCCACGGTTGCAGTTGGCCTGAATGTGGGCCAGGAGGAACGGAGAGGCGTTGATGGGTTCGGAATTGAACACGCAGCGGAGAAAGAAAAGTTCTTTGGAGTTCACCTTGTGGTTGCTATCTCTTGCGAAGATGGTATTGCTCAGCACTCTGTGGAAATACCGGATGGTTGGGTTGTGGATGTGTGTTGCATGCAGAGAATCCCAGTCGTCGGCATTGATTCCGGTCAATTGGGACCAAAGCACAAAAGCTCCATGTTGAAATTGTTCGGTAATGCGGCGGTGAGCATCTTCGCCGCGAGGGAAATGTTGTATGTCGGCAATCTGATTTTGATTCAATTGGTAGTTCGTGCCGAACATACGGAAGCAGGAGGCGCCAGAATGTTGGCTAAGGTCGCCGCTAGAGGTGAAGTAACTGAACGAACTGAGGAACTCAAGTGTGAGTTGTTCGTAAGTGGGCTGCGGATTTGTGCACAGATGCCAAATGCCGGCTCTCTGGAGCATCCAAGTGACGCCGTCAAGGAGGCTGAGCTCAGTGAGAGATGGTATGTGCGGATAGTGGGTCGGTTGTAGCGACCGTTGATGGAAGGCTACATAGTTTGCTCTCTGTTTCTCGCCGGAGTCGCCGTCGCTGAAAATGATATTGCTAAGGTCAGGGGTTTCATTGTTTCTTGCCATGGTTGGATGATGCTGTTGAATTGGGGAAAATGCGGTTTCTGTGGAATGAGATTTTTCACAAAAGCGGATTATGAAGATGAAATGGGAGTTGGGATTATATGTAGTAAGGAGGGAAAATGAAATTTTGAAATGGGGTTTGGATGTGTGGTGATGGGAAGTTGATAAAATGGGAGTGGGGGAAAAAACGTAACCTCTGTTATAGCAGATATCTGATTTTGGACTCGTGACGGTCGTCACGCATCTGTGAAGGTCGTCACCCGTGTGACGGGCGTCATGCTTCTGTGACGGTCGTCACACCAGCAAATTCTGCAGAACGCAGAATTTTGCTACAGGGGTGCTTTCGATATGTTTTTAAGGCTTGTAATTGATATCGCAATGTAATAAATCAGCCAAGAAGCATATGATAATCATAAAAACAGAATAAGGGAATAATGAATGAAATTGAAATAACATGTAATTAAAAGGATTGTTTTTAATGTAATACATAAGTGAAATGAAACATTGCGAAAAATAAAAATAATTGAAAGCGTACAGAAAAACAGGAAAAATAAACTAAACTAAAGCGAAAATCTCAGTCCTTTTGTGCCTTCAATTCGTCAAACTTTCGGGCATAGTAATCAAGCTGGTCACAAACTAAGTCCATGAAAACTGATAATTCACTGTGGATGCTTGTTATTTCATTTCTCGCGGTGGTCAGAGCTGCGTCGAAGTTGTCTAATCGGTTCAGAACAGTATCCATTTTGTCAGTGGTTTCTTCAGGAATGGGCTCAGGATAGGTGTTGTAATGTGGAGGGGTCTTAGGGTCTACTTCAGCTTCTGATACAGCATCCTCATAGTACATATAATCATGTGCTTCAGAGATGTGATCACTGTCGTACATGTAATCCTGTGGTGTGGATTGAGGTGAAGGGGGTCCCATAGGCTCATCCAATTCATAAACCCAATTGTCCGAGTTATGGATACTCGTCATCTGATGATTTGGCAATGTGAATAGCTGGACAGGTTTGTCATTGATAAGGTACTCGTAGGGTCCAGGTCCCATGGTTCTTAAAATGCGCCTGTTAAAGCAAAACTGGATATTCATGGGTCGGACTGTGCCAAAACTAGTGCTTGCATTTAGGTGGAATCTAAGGCCAAGCTCGTGGGCAATCATTGTCACGAGGCCTCCTATTAGAATAGGTGATTGTGGTTCCTGAGTGAGGCGTAGGAAGGATCTCATCATAAAAGGCACGACATTCACTGGACGGCCCTGAGAAGCACAGAACAAGATAAACAACTCTTCTTTCGATACTGTAGTAATGTTTTCTTCCTTTTCGAAAAGGGTGTGAGATAGGATCTTATGAAAGTATCTGAAAGCGAGGTTATGAATCTCATCGTTATACATGCCATTTGGGTCAGGGTGATAGTCGCCTGTGATTTTACCCCAGAACTGGTTTAGTTCAAAATCAAGATCATCATCTTCGGCACTGATGAACACATGTGGTTCGCTAGGAAATCCTAGGAGGTTAGCTAATGACATACGGCTATGGGTTTGGTCCATTCCAAACATCCTAAAGGTGGTCAGCTCTGTGTTTGATCCAAAACCATAGTTGGGTAAGTACCTGAAGGAACTAAGGAATTCGTAGGTGAGGTCCTTATAGGTGGCAAAACGGGTTTTCAAGGAGGTGTTCTCCCAGCCTAATTGATTAAATAGGAATTGAATGATATCAGTAATTCCTAGCTTCTCCATGGTAGAATTATCATAATACAGTGTTAAGGCTACATCTCTCTCAGTTAATGCTTCAAATCTTGCCTTTTGAGCTAATCCTCGAAAATGAACTTTTGTGAAGTCGTACTCGGCCATACTCGCAGGTTAGTCGGAGAAAAATAGGAGGAAGGTTTGAAGGCTTTTAAAATCCTGAAAAGTTTAAAACAGAAATTTTAAGTCAGAATTTTTAGAAACAAAAGGTGGTAGAAATAAAAACAAAGTTTAAATAAAAGAGAAAATAATGAAACAAAAAAAATAAAAAATAGTAGCAATTTAAGTTTAAAAATTTTGTTAAAATTTCAAAGTAAGATTTCAAATAAAAATGAGAATGAAATACAGTAAAGAGGGAAATACGGGAAAATTGGGTTGCCTCCCATTAAGCGTTGTTTTTAACGTCAAAAGCCTGACGATAGCTTGGTGACAAGCTATTCGGGTGTTTGAGCAGGAAGCTCGAGCAATGTTATACTGCTGACTTGAGGGCTGTTTTCGTTCTTATTATAATATTTTAAATGTTGCCCGTTTACGATAAATGGTGCATTCTTCTTATCGGTAATTTCAACAGCTCCACTTTGAAGTACTTTAGTCACTTCAAAAGGTCCAGACCACCTAGATTTTAGTTTACTTGGGAAAAGTTTCAATCTTGAATTAAATAGAAGTACGATGTCTCCCACACTGAATTGTTTCCGGACTGAACGTTTATCATGTCATTTCTTAGTTCGTTCTTTGTAGATACAGGCATTTTCGTAAGCGTCCAATCTAAGTTCTTCTAATTCGTGTAAGTTCAAGATTCGTTTCTCTCCTGCCTCAGTGTAGTTGAAATTAAGTGTCTTAATGGCCCAAAAGGCTTTATGCTCTAATTCTACAGGGAGATGACAGGATTTATCGTAAACTAATTTGAAGGGTGTAGTACCTATTGGTGTCTTAAAAGCGGTCCTATAAGCCCATAAAGCTTCATTTAGCTTTGATGACCAATCTTTCCTTGAGGTAGCGACAGTCTTTTCCAATATTTGTTTTATTTCCCTTTTCGAGACCTCTACTTGTCCGCTAGTTTGCAGATGATATGGTGTAGCTACTCGGTGTCAGACTCCATATTTAGAAAGAAGTTTGTCAAAAATTCGCGATATGAAATGTGATCCGCCGTCACTAATGACGAGTCTGGGTACACCGAATCTAGGAAAGATTGTGTTTTTGAAGAGTTTGATTACTAATCGTGCGTCATTTGTTGGAGCGGCAATGGCTTCTATCCATTTAGACACATAGTCTACAGCGACGAGTATGTAGTTATTACCAAAAGAAGACGGGAAGGGTCCCATGAAATCTATTCCCCATACGTCAAAGATTTCTACCTCTAAGATTCCTTTCTGAGGCATTTCACCGCATCGTGAGATGTTGCCAGTTCGTTGGCATCGATCACATTTTAGCACAGCGATGTGAACGTCTTTCCAGAGGTTAGGCCAGAATAGGCCGGCTTGGAGAATCTTAGAGCATGTCTTGGATGTACTGGCATGACCACCATATGATGCTGAATGGCATTGGGAAATGATATTTTCTATTTCTTCCTCTGGGACACAGCGACGGTATATGTTGTCGGCCCCTCTCTTAAAGAGTAGAGGTTCGTCCCAATAATAATGTTTCAGATCGTGGAAGAATTTCTTTTTTTGCTGATAAGTGAGATCCGGTGGAAGCACGCCTGCAACTAGGTAATTAACGATGTCGGCATACCAAGGTAATGTGACTTGGGTATAGACGGCTTCTACGACTTTTTCGAGTTCTGGATCTTCCGAGATTAAGTTAGGCATGTCACTTTCTAATTTGGCTATTAGATGTTCGTATGGAAAATCGTCATTTATCGGTACTGGTTCATGTTTGATGCCTTCTATTCGGGATAAGTGATCTGCAACTACGTTCTCGGTTCCTTTCTTATCTTTAATTTCTAAGTCAAACTCTTGTAATAATAGGATCCATCTCAATAATCTTGGTTTGGCATCCTTTTTGCTTATTAGGTACCTAATGGCAGCGTGGTCTGTGTATATGATAATTTTTGCTCCTACTAAGTAAGAACGGAATTTGTCAAGCGCAAATATAACTGCTAGAAGTTCCTTTTCTGTTGTAGCGTAGTTCATTTGGGCAGGATCTAAGGTTCTACTGGCGTAGTAGATGGCATGAAGCTTCTTGTCCTTCCTTTGTCCTAGAATTGCGCCTACAACATAATCACTCGCATCGCACATGATTTCGAACGGTAGTCGCCAATCGGGTGGTTGCATAATTGGTGCGGTGATAAGGGCTGATTTTAATGTTTCGAATGCTTTTAGACAATCGTCGTCAAAGACAAACTCATCATCTTTCATCAACAGGCCGGTCAGAGGTTTTGTGATTTTTGAAAAATCTTTTATAAATCTGCGGTAGAAACCGGCATGTCCTAGAAAACTCTGTATTTCGCGTACGGATTTTGGAGGTTGGAGGTCTTTTATAATTTCTATTTTAGCTTTGTCAACCTCAATCCCTTTATTAGATATGACATGTCCTAGAACTATTCCTTGTCGGACCATAAAATGGCATTTTTCCCAATTTAGGACGAGGTTCACTTTTACACAACGTTCTAATACCATTTCTAAGTTTTGTAGGCATCCTTCGAAGCTTTGTCCACATACTGAGAAATCGTCCATAAATACTTCCATGATGTCGTCTATGAAATCTGCGAAGATTGCCATCATGCATCTTTGGAAGGTTGCTGGAGCATTACAAAGTCCAAACGGCATTCGGCGGTAAGCAAAAGTACCATAAGGGCATGTGAATGTAGTCTTTTCTTGGTCATCAGGATGAATGGGAATTTGGAAAAATCCCGAATAACCATCTAGATAGCAGAAATATGAATGTTTGGCTAATCTTTCCAACATTTGGTCTATGAAGGGTAAGGGGAAGTGATCTTTTCGTGTGGCTTTGTTAAGCTTTCTATAATCAATGCACATTCTGCTTCCAGTCACGACTCTTTTTGTTATTGATTCGCCTTTTTCGTTCTTAACTACTGTGACTCCTCCTTTCTTAGGTACGACATGAACTGGGCTGACCCATTCACTATCGGAGATTGGGTAGATGATTCCTGCATCTAGCAATTTCTTTACTTCGTCTTTGACTACAGTGCTTAGGATGGGGTTCAGTCTCCTCTGATGCTCTCTAGAGGTTTTACAGTCTTCCTCTATTGTAATTCGATGCATACAGATCGAAGGGCTTATACCTTTTAGATCGCTTATGTTATAGCCTAACGCGGTGGGGTACTTCTTTAGGACTTCTAATAGCTTTACGGTTTCTAGTTGTCCTAAGTCGGCGTTGACTATCACTGGTCTTTTTAGTTCATCGTCTAGGAATTCGTATCTAAGGTTTTTGGGTAGTGTTTTAAGTTCTAAAGATGGGTTCTTCGGACCTGGCATATGGTTTGGGGTTAGTGCTAAGCTTTCGCTTAGACTGTCGTCTTTATACGGTTTACGCCAATCATCGTCTTCAGAAATATCGGGTATTTGAATCTTTATTATTTCTGAATACGTGGTCTCTTCATTTTCAAGTTCTCTTATGCATTCGTCAATTACATCTACTAAATAACAGGTATCGTCTATGGCTGGTGCTTGTAAGAACTTGGTGAGAATGAACTCTATCTTTTCTTCTCCTACTTCGAATGTTAGCCTTCCTTTCTTTACGTCTATAATAGCTCCAGCTGTAGCTAGGAATGGTCTTCCTAGAATGATCGGAGTAATTGAATCTTCCTTAATATCCATAATTATGAAATCGGTTGGGATGTAGAATTGTCCTATGCGTACTGGAACATTTTCCAGTATTCCGACGGGGTATTTGACTGATCGGTCAGCCAATTGTACGGACATTTTGGTTGGTCTTAGTTCTCTCATATTCAGCTTTTTGCATATGGATAGGGGCATAACACTGATACTGGCTCCTAAATCGCATAGAGCTTTGTCTATTACGAACTTTCCTATGACGCAGGGTATGGAGAAACTACCTGTGTCTTTTAATTTAGGAGGCATATGGTTTTGAATAATAGCGCTACACTCTGTAGTAAGTGTAATTGTTTCGTTATCCTATATCTTTCTCTTATTTGACAGGATTCTTTGAGAAATTTAGCATACGAGGGCATTTGAGTGATATCTTTTGTAAAAGGAATAGTAATACTCAGTTGTTTAAGGAGCTCTACAAATTTCTTAAATTGTCCTGAAGTTTTGGAGTTTATTAGTCTTTGAGGATAAGGAATCAGTGGTTTATATGGCGCTGGAGGTGCTTGATTTTTTTCACTTGCGGTGTCCTCCTTCTTGTTGTCTTCCTTCTTCTCTAACTCGGACTCCTTTTCTGGTTGTTCAGTTGGTTTTTGTTGCATGGCTGAGTTTTCGGTTCTCGGATCGATCGGTTCGTCCAATTCTTTTCCGCTTCTTAATATGACGGCATTTTCTTGCCCTTTTGGATTTTGTTCGGGTTGTCCAGGAAATGTGCCAGCGGGTGCGGCAGCAGAGGCTTGTTGTTGAGCCACTTGTGATATCTGTGTTTCTAGCATTTTGTTGTGGGTGGCTAAAGCGTCTACTTTTCCGGTCAGCTGTTTAATTTGCTCGCTAGTGTGTATGTTTTGATTTAGGAATTCTTTGTTTGTTTGAGCTTGAGTAGCTATGAATTTTTCCATCATCAACTCGAGGTTTGATTTCCTAGGGGCAGTCTGGGCAGTAGCTGGTTTCTGATATCCTGGCGGAGCAGCAGGCATCTGCAATGCATTATCGCTTTTGTAAGAAAAGTTTGGATGGTTTCGCCAACCTGGGTTGTAAGTATTTGCGTAAGGGTTTCCTTGAGCGTAATTTACTTGGTCTGGTGGGATTCCGGCCAGCAATGGGCACTCGGGCGCATTATGAGTGGCGATTCCGCATAACTCGCAGTTTGGAGTTACGGCAGCGACGGTTGCAGTGGGGTTAATGGTCAGACTGTCGATCTTTTGTGCTAGAGCATCTACTTTAGCGTTGAACTTTTCAAGGCTGCTGATCTCGTACATCCCACCTTTCGCTGCGGCTTTCTCTGCTGGAATGCGTTCACCTTCCTATTGGCAGTGGTTCTGAGACATGTTTTCGATTAGTTGATAGGCTTCGTCGTATGGCTTATCCACAAGTGCACCACCCGCAGTGGCGTCTACCGTTAATCTGGTGTTGTATAAAAGCCCATTATAGAAAGTATGGATCATCACCCAATCTTCTAGACCGTGGTGAGGACATGTTCTCATCATATCTTTGAATTGTTCCCACGCTTCATAGAGAGATTCAGTATCTTTTTGTCGAAATCCGTTGATTTGAGCTCTAAGCATAGCAGTTTTGCTAGGCGGAAAATATCTTGCTAAGAAAACGTTCTTCAACTGTTCCCATGTCGTAACGGAGTTGGATGGAAAGGATTGTAACCATGTCCACGCTCTATCTCTAAGAGAGAAAGGGAAAAGACGAAGTCTTATTGCGTCTGGAGTTACACCATTTGCTTTCACTGTGTCTGCATATTGTACAAACTTCGTTAAATGTTCGTTCGAATCATCAGTTTCATTTCCTGAGAATTGGTTTTGTTGTACAACTGACAGCAATGACGGTTTTAGCTCAAAATCGTTTCGAGTTATAGCTAGGGAAGCTATGCTACTTCTAGGCTCCATCTAAGAGGGTGTAGCGTATGCCTTCAGTGGTTTATTTTGAGGTCCTTCAGCCATCTTTTCTTCTTTAACTGGAGGATGAGCTAGAAGATCAGGAATGTTGTGTCTTCGTTGATATTCGAGGATGCGCCTTCTTAGAGGTAAAAAGCGCTCTAGTTCAGCGATTGTAGGTTGTAAGATTTTGCCTTGTGAGCGAGTACTTGGCATACAATCGAAGAACGAGTAGAGGGAGAATAAAAATAGTTAACTTAGTCTATACGGCGTAACAGAAGGTTACACTATTGACTAAATGGGTCCCCGGCAACGGCGCCAAAAACTTGATTGCGACTTTCTATGTCTAATGCAACTTAACTGCAAGTGCACAGTCTATCGCGTAGTAATAAAAGATATCGATCCCACAAGGACTCGTAATCAAACTAGTGTTCTCAGGAGTTACTATGTTTAGCTAGGTAGATAATGTTTAAGGGAATAATTGCTATTACTAAAGGGAACTAAAAACGTTACTTAAATTATAATTACGCGAATCGATATGCAATAATTATGTTCTTCGGGGATTTGACAAGTTACCGGTATATAAAATATTTTCAGAATTTATTTAAGAAGAAAATAGTGATCTAAAGACCTTCGTCTCACGATGGTTGTTGACGCTAGACGCAACTTTAAGGCGGAACGTATGCTGTCGCTATCCCGTTCGGGGTTAAAGTCGCTTTTTGGAAATCTCTAAGTTCTAATCTATTTTAAAGTGCTTTCGCTGTTATTAAAACAAATGCCTAGTGTTTACTATCCGGTCCTAGCCGCAACTGTCTCTTGTTGGTTCGTACCTTAATTAATTTCCCACTGTCATGGCAAAACTACTTTTAAATAAGTTCTCGCTGTCGCGACGAACGTTTATTCAGGAAATAAGTTTAAACACTCAGGCCATAAACAACTTTTGAAAAAGAAAGGTTTTAACCGGTTATTATCAAATCCCGTCTGAATTATTATTACATACCGATTACTCTGGTTTAGCTAGACATGGATTTGGAATAGGTAAAGCGTAAATAAAAGCAGAAATTTAGAACATACATACTGCTGGGAATTAAAGTTACAATTAACGAAATAATAAAAACCTGTAAAGTATCCAATTGGCTTTTGGCCAAATCCCAACGATGTCGGTAGGATTGTATCTTCAAGCCAATAGAGCGCACAAATGAATATTGCAGAAATGGAATACAGGAAAAAGGAAAGGAAAACAAAAAAAAAACAAGACTGAAACTAAATTTGCTTTGGAAAATATTTGGGCAGCACTTCGTTATCTGAATGCGGCTCCCCTTCTCAGCTCCCCTTCTTCTCCTTTTATAGAGGTGAAATACTAACGGTTATAATTTTCAGAAGGTGGACTTGGATTCAGAGAAAATAGGAAGTAGTGGTCCATTATTTTGGGACTTGGAACTGATTTTTGCACGTTAAATGACGGTCGTCATGGTGTGTTACGGTCGTCACCCGTGTGACGGTCGTCATGGATGTGTGACGGTCGTCACAGCAGCAGAATTCACATCTGTTGTTTTTCATGTTGTTTTCATCTGGTTTTCATCCATATTTCATCTATAATTGCTTCTTTTCTTCATATTGCTTTGTTTGGACATGATCTTCAAATACCTGCAAAATGTCAGACAAATAACATGGAAAAACCCGAAATCAGATTGAAACCAGTCAAATATTAGTTGAATTATACGTCAATATATATATACAATTTCGCGTTATCAACCCACGGAGGGTAAGTAGTGACCGCTAAGAAGCCAGCATCAAGCTGCTTTTGCACTTCTTCTTTGATCTTGACGGCCATATCTGGTCGTGTCCTTCTAAGCTTCTGCTCAACGGGAGGACAATCTTCTCGCAGCGGCAAGTGATGGACCACAATGTCAATATCAAGTCCGGGCATATCTTCGTATGACCAAGCAAAGATGTCACTATACTCTCTCAGCATCTCGACCAATCTCTGCTTGACATCACTCTGCAATGCAGCCCCTATCCTGACGTTCCTGACCAGCTCTTCAGAACCCAGATTCACAATCTCAATCTCTTCCTCGTGAGGTAGGATAACTTTCTCTTCTTGTCTCAACAAGCAGACCAACTCTTCGAGAAGGTCTTCGTCTTCATCAATCTCTTCTTCGGCTTGATAGATCTGGCAATCAAAGTCGAAGTGAGTCGTAGAAGGTCCAGAGTCGATGTCATCTGCTATGTGGATCCTGCAATAACAAGGGTTAAGCTTAAGACAAGGATATGCAGGTTAGCACAAACTCTATTGCCATTTTATTGTTTTTCAAAACAAATATAAAACAGGAATAATAGAGATCTCAACATTTGAATGCGAAGAAAAATGCCTTTTGATTTATTGGTAAAATGCATGTACATAACCAAACAAGGCCCTGACAATAAAACCGCTATGCCCCGGATAGGACATAGGGTTGTACAATAATTGGAGAAAGTAAATCATTACTCTTTGCCTGTCACTTGGATGGTATCCCTGATGGACCAGTTGTTGAGGCTCTGGCCTGGTTTGTTTGGCTGAATCCAGGAATCCAGGTCGCAATCGCTGTCTTCGCCGTCTTCAGACAATGCGTTGACGCTTTCAAATATCACCCCGCCACTGGTAAACCGGATCGGCCCTTTACCTCGCGACGCACTGTGAGAAGAGGAGGCTTCAGCCGTAGGAGAGTATCCTAACCCAAACTTGTCCTATTTGTTAGGTATTTCTAGAACTTGCCCCCAGCCTGGGGTAGATCCGGCTTGAACAACGGCCCGGGCTTCCTTGAAGGAAGAGAAAGTCATCTCTGGTTTCTCAATCATTACTGGAGTCACGTCTTTGACCTTAAAAGCTTCGAATGCCTGACATAGGGTTTCGTGGATCTCCCCATCCATCTCAACATATTTGAAGGACGATAAATGGCTCACCATTATGTCTTCCTCGCCACATACAGTTACAATGCTGCCCCCGACAGCATACTTGAGCTTTTGGTGCAACGTGGAGGTCACGGCACCAGCAGAATGGATCCATGGCCGGCCTAAGAGACAGCTGTAGGCTGGCATGATGTCCATGATGTAGAAGACTGCGTCGAAAGTTTCCGGCCCAACTTGGATTGGCAGAGTTACTTCTCCAAAGACATGATGCTTGGTTCCATTGAAAGCCTTCACAACCAGATCATTGGGTATGCAAATCAATCCCCGAGTATCTAGCTTCATCAATGCCTTCTTCGGAAGAACATTGAGCGATGACCCAGTGTCCACCAACACATGAGACATAACTGTTCCCCTACACTCTATCGAGATGTGCAGGGCGCTGTTGTGGTTTCTTCCCTTCATCGTCAGCTCCAGGTCAGTGAACCCTAACCCGTTTCCAGCATTCACGTGGGTTACTACCCCTTCCAATTGGTTGACCGAGATCTCCTACGGTACATACGTGGCATTCAAAACCTTTAACAACGTGTTGTGATGTGCCTCAGAACACAGCAACAAATTCATAATGGAGATTTTCGAAGGTGTCTGATGAAGATGGTCAACAATCTTGTAATCACTCTTCTTGATCAACCTCATGAACTCTTCAACTTCCTTTACAAGTAAGTCCTTCTCTACCCCACGAGGGGTCTCCTCAACGAATTTACTCTTTCCCTTGTCAGTTTTCTCAACTTTGTCTGCTTTGTCAACCACAGTCTTAGGTGGAGCAAATACTCTTCCACTACGTGTGATTCCGCCAGTTCCCACTAGGTTATCCACAGACTGCCCAGATGGTTCCAGTTCCAATTTCTATCCGTTACAGTAGACGTCTGCCCCATAGTGCCATGGGACAGCGTTGGTGCTTTCAAAAGGTATCAGCCCAGCTTTTGTGATGGTGATTGTGGGCGGCCTGGGCGCAGAAATGGTTATCGTCTTGCGAGGGATGGTGATGGTGGCAACCTCATCATCCTGTTTCAGCATTACCTCTCCAGATCCACATTTGGCCCTTCGGCTAAACTGCAAGATTCCTTCGGTCATCAGACTCTATATCCCCACTATCAACTATTCACATCCATCAGGAGGAGTCGCACAGCCCATACACAATTCTCCATAGCCCGGAAAGAAGCCTCTCTTCATCAGCTTGGCTTTAACGAAGCTAAGCGGTGTCTTCAGATCCTTGACATCAGTCAATAAATCTAAGTTCTCTTCTTCAATAATGGCATTCACCCCACCTCCCCTATGGTTCGACATAGGGTTCTTTGTGACATTCGACACATCATCTAAGAAATTGATGATCTTAGCATCTACCATATCTTGCACCTTGTGTTTGAAGGCTTTGCAGTTTTCTATCGTGTGGCCGGGTGCCCCTAAGTGAAAATCACATGTTGCATTCGCATCGTAACCCTGCGGAGGTGCCCCTGTCAAGGGAGCCAGGGTTCTCTTCTGGACTAACTGTAACTGAAGCAGAGTTTGTAATAGCTGAGCATAAGACATGGGTGGTGTCTCAAGGTGACGACTTGCCAGAGGTGCCCTGTTCTGATACCTTTTGTACCCTTGCTGATTTGGTTGCTGCTGTGGCTGGGGTTGTTGGACTGCAGGAATGGTTATGCTAGCCACCTGCTGGCCCTTACCTTTCCTTCGAGCGTTGGACATGACATTCGTCTCTCCTTCACGCCTTTTCTTACTGTATGGTTTCTTTCCTCCTCCAGCTGAGGATAGATCAACACCCTGAATTTTTCCCAATTTGATCCCATTTTCAACGTGCTCGCCAGTAATGATGAGATCGGAGAAACTCCCTGACATACCACTAACTAGTTTCTCGTAATAGACCCCCGGGAGAGTGGCTACAAACATCTCAACAAGCTCTCGTTCAACCATCGACGGCTGAACTCTAGCTGCTAATTCGCGCCATCGCTGGGCGTATTCTTTGAACCCCTCGTTGTTCCTCTGTGACAAGTTCTGCAATTGAACCCGGTTCGGAGCCAAGTCACTGTTATACTGATAATGGTGCACAAAGGCCTCAGCAAGTTCTTTCCATGTGCGCACACTGGTGGGTTCCAAACCCATGTACCATTCCAAGGATGGCCCGGACAAGCTATCCTGAAAGAAGTGCATCAGCAGCTTCTCGTCTTCAGAGTGAGCGGACATCTTTCGGTAGTATGACCTTAAGTGAACGTGAGGGCAAGTGGTGCCTTTGTATTTCTCAAAGTCGGGTACCTTGAATTTAGGAGGCACATTGAAATCAGAAATCAATCCTAGTTTAGTCATGGCGACACCCATAGTGTTCTGGTTCTCGAAATTCTTCATTTTTTCCTCGAGTGCTTTAAACCTCAGACGTGCTTCAGCAGTCAGTTCTCCTTCAGCACTCCTCTGTGAGAACAAATCTTCTTGGCGATCTTCTAGCCATGGCTGAGACCCATACAGATTTCCAGCACCTGTGTTGCCATTGCCTAGTCCAGCGTTGCCATTAGCCTCAAAGTTTCCGTTACCGACGCCAGTCGTATTACCATTGGGCCCGATGTTAGTGATCACATTGCCGTTACCACTTCCATTCCCCCCGGTTACAGGGATGCCATCCTGAGGAGTTTCAACAGGTGGGGGGACTGGAACGCTCCCACCCTGAAGCACACCGTTGCTGTCAACCCTTGAGATTAGAGGCTGGACCAATGTTCTGAGCTGGTCTTGGCCGTTGGCAACCACTTGCATGAGCTCCATGAAGTGGTCCATCCTCTCTCGGAGTTCTTGGACGTCAGTTTGCACTTGTTCCATTGCTCTAGCTTGATTCGCCCTGGTCGGATAGCGGTGGATCAGTCTTCGGTCAATCCTGGAACAACCTGCATACACAAAGGGTTAGAAAAAAACGACAAGGTGCTCGTCATGCAAATGCTTCATGCAAATGCAAACGTGTGTCTGTGCCTTGGGGAGATCCCCCCTCCCCCGATCCTAGTTTCCAAGACAAATAAAGTCTATCATCCAATCATGGAAAAGAAATCCTCATATATTCATCTGAAAAGCCCGCTCGGGTAGCGTACAATTGTAATCACATACAACTGAAGCAATAAGGCATGACCCCAACCAACAGACCTGGCGGTGATCAACATCTCAATGCATAAAATGTACAAAAAGAGATATAAAAGATCAAGTGCGGCCATGGGCAAGAAAATCTTCTATCAACTTCTTTGTAGCGGGATGACCTGGCTGAGTAAGCAAACCCTGGGCCACCAGGTCCCTCTGCCAGAGGGACTCTGGGAGGTTCTCGGCAACGCTCCTAGAAACACCTTCTTCAGAATGGTTCTCGACTCTAACCCTCTTAGCATCAGCCCGGAGTTGAAAATCTTGTAAATTCGTCTCGGCCTCAGCCAATCTATACTGGACGTCTCGTCGCAGTGAGGCTTCAGCCTCTATCTTCTTGTCTTTCACCGTAATCTGAGCTTCTAGCTCGGCTACTTGCTGCTTCAGCTTTTCTTCCCGCTCTTTGTATTTGGCTAGGGTGCTGCTCCAGACCCTCTCGTATTGGGTTAACTTTCGGTACACTCTGTCCAGATCCTGTTTCTTGGTTGTCAACACGCCATGTACTGACTTCAGGTCCAACCCCAGACGTTCCCTAGCATCAGTTTCTTTGGTCGGGTTGGCGCCTAGATGGTTGATCATCTCAGTCTGCTTCTTGCAGGTATAAACGGCTTCACTTTTCTCTTTCCGAAGTTGAGCGATCTCTTTCTCCAACTCTTCGTTAGCTTTTCGTAGCTCTTCCTTCTCTTGGAGTACCTGGTTGAATCTCTGAATATCAACTGTGGTAGGCTCTTTGTACACAGGAGGATACAATGGTTCCACAGCAGGGAACAACATTAGAAACTTGGCGGCTCTTTCTCGAACCCAAGTCACATACGGATCTAAGGCCTTCTTGTTGCTTTTTCCTAGCAAGACTTTCCCCTTTCGGTGAATTTTGCTCCAAGCATTATGTACCTTGACCAAAGTGTCACCTTCAAGCAACCCTGTGAGATACAGAGATTCTCGTATCTATTCCTCTTCAGGAGGACCTCGTAGTGCATACCCAAATTGTCGTACTAGCATAGATGGATTGTAGTTGATACATCCATTCCTTCCAATCAAAGGAACGTTAGAAAAGCCACAGCAGCTATGCACAATATCTTTGCCCAAAATATCTCTATCAAACCAGATAATATTGTCAGCAGTCAAACCCATCAAACGTGTGGACCAAGGTGAAGACTCAGCAGAATCAATGAACGGCCCCGACTTAGGAAGATGGCTAGCAAACCACTTATACAGTAAAGGAGCACAACATGCCATGTTCTTCCCCTTTCTGTTTTCATTCTTGCTGTGAACTGAATGGTAGACGTCTCCGAGGAGAGTGGGCACTGGATTCCCGGAGGCAAATATGTGGCAAGCATCCATGCTTATGAAGTCTGGATGGCTTGGGAATAGCACGGTCCCATAAACGCAAAGGGCTAAGAAGGCATTGAATACATCCCGGCGACCCTTCTCAACAAACTTTCGGGCTTTTTCCATCAGGAAAGGCAAAGGGAAACCATGAACTCCGATCTTTCTGGATACCATCCCTTCCAACTCAGACTCATCTACATGAAGAGCATCAATCAACTTACTCAATTTGGGTTCACCCTCAACACGGTAGTAAGGCATTTGATTCAACAAAGGCACCCCCAACAGGTCAGAGTACTCTTCCAGGGTCGGGGCTAGGACATAGTCCGGAAACACAAAGCATCTGAGCTGTGGGTCGCAAAACTGCAGCAGGGCGTAGAGGCCATTCAACTCGTACATAGGAAGCTTATACACAATACCCAGAAGTCTCACGTAACTCTTTCTGAAACTCTCCATCACTGTCTTATCAGCCAAGGAAATCAAAGTTCGTAATTCTCGGATGTCAGGTGTTGGTAGCTTGTAAGCCACTGTCTTCTTCAGAGATGCCATATCTGCCATGAGGATCAAGATCACTAGAACCAGGGGAAAAATATGCACCTGCAACACAGACACACGTTAATGACATGCAAATGAGGATGCAAACAATGCAAAATGCAATCATGCAGCAGGAGATCAAGAGCATTGTGCTGTTGAGGAGATGAAGACTCTGTATCAACAAAACCACAATACTTCTCTGTCAAGAACAACCATATCTCTGATGAGAAGAAACCCCTGATACCAGACCATAAATCCGCTCTATCAAGAACAACCACATATCTGATTATGAGAACCTCTGATACCAACAAGACTGATTCACTGTCAAGAAAACCAGGTAGTCTGAAGGTTAAAGTTTCCTGTAACAAACCCGACCCTGCTCACAGGTATGGACCTAATCACGGAAAAGGTTCGGCATCCTATGCGGTCATCAGCGTCACAGACTTTCAAGAAATGATGATACGATACCCAGGAGGTGTGGCATCATCATCTCTTAAAGCGGCCTCACTTAGCTGAATTCCAAATGATCGGTTCCCAGAGTCGACAATCCTCAGATCTGACAACCCCTCGAGTCCAAAGGACCGATAGGAAGCCATCAAAGAGAACCTCGTCTGAGTGTCGATTACATGGGAACTGATGCAAGCAAAGCAAGCACGTCCTCCACTAACCCACTCTAATACTATGTAGCTCTCAAGCCTGGGTCTGGCTTCTCACTCATCAGAATTCCCCTCCCACAACAGCACATATAATCATATTATAATGAAAATAAAGTGCGGGAAATAAAATGCAATAAATAAACACAACCCAACAAGTAAACATACAAGCGCTAGGATTGACTCTCACAGGGGACGTTGGACCCCCAGATTGACTTGCATAAGGGACGTTGGATCCCCAGGAAACTATCAAGTCCCCAGCAGAGTCGCCAGTTGTCGCTACCGCGAAAATAAGGTGCCGGCAAAACAAAAGAGTCGCCACCTTTCGTTATTTATCCCTTAGAACGGGAAAGGAAACGATCGGAGAAACCTAACGAAAAGGTATAAGACAAGGTCATCGCAACCATTGTCTGGGTTCGGGAGTCGGTTACGCAAGGGGAAGGTATTAGCACCTTTCACGTCCGTTGTACTCAACGGGATCCACGCTTGTTGTGTTTATCTGACGGGTTTATTTACTATCTACCTACCAAGGCTGGTCTGAAAAGAAAAGAAAATGACTCGGCAAAGTGTCGTACTTTATGCCTAGGTATTCTCATCAGAGAATGAGAAATCAGAGTCAACGTAGTTCGGCTAACTACGAGTTACGGGGGAAGGTGGCTCGCCAATACATCAGTATTGTGCCTACGTACTCTCAACAGGTATGAGAGATCAGAGCTTACGTAGTTCGAGATAACACGGATTACGGGAATTCAGATTCATCTGTTTTTTCGAGTAGGGGTAACGGGCAATTCCAGTAGTTTGGCGTACGCAGCTCGACCCTTGGAGACTTAGGCATTACCGTTTGCAGTAGAACTGGGAGTTAACGACACTCTTTTCTTCAGAAAAGCTTCCTTTGCATTATGGGCCCACGGGGCAAAAAGGTTTGAAGTTTGTTTTCTGTATTTTACGGAAGAACTGTTTTTTATGTTTGTCTGTAGTTCGTACAGCACTAGAGACTATGACCTGGGAACAAATGTGTCGCATATCGTCCAAAAGACGTATACTAAACATTCTAGACAATTGAGAGGAGGCCGCTCAATTATCATTACCCAAGTAGCTTAAGGCTCGTAACGCGCTTGTACTAGCTTGCCTTTATTATGTTTTTTACTGTTGTTTGAGATGAGAAGAGAGAACAGACTCAACTTAAGGGAGACTATCAAGTCCTAATGTTGTCATGCCAAGGATTCATCCTATTGTTGAGGTTTGAAACAGGGATCTCCTAGAAGTTATCTGCATAGGTTTCAACCTAAAGTTCTAATCATCACTTCCTTATCAAAGGAAGTGAGATTCCTAGGGGATCATGTCAATGATAAACAGAAACAGATAAAGCATCAGCTTAAACAGTAAACAGTAAACGACTGTAAAATGCATGCAATGCAAGTGAGGGAGGAAATGTGTGTGGGGCATCAGCCTCCACAAGCTCATCTCAACCTCAAGCCAAGTATGAATAACTGCAATCATAAAGGAAAATAAAATGCCATCAAGCAAATCACAAACCACACAGGCAAGGGAGCAGAGCTCTACCGAATACCAGCAAGCAAAGCCATACAGTAAAAGTACAAGCAGAGGGAGGAACTCAACCTCTAATGCAATACAAGCAAGGGGAGAAACTCAACCCTTAGGATGCTCTTAGGCTTATCCAACTACATGACCTAATCTAAATTCATCACACCAATCAAGTCACATAAATACAGTTGTACAGAAAGAAAACAGACAGTCAAGAAAGCAAATCAACAACTTCCACAGCTTCACAGCAAAGCAATCTTCTGACAGCAGTTCAGTCCATAGTCTGTAACTGCTCTTCAAGTCTATCATCTTCAAGAGAGTGAAAGATATTCCATCATCAAGCTTCAATCTTCAATAGGCTCCACCAAGAATGAAGAGAATTAATAAGATGATTATTTGATAATGGGAAGCAGACAGTAAACCAAAGGAATCCTGTCTGACACTCAACCAGTCATCAGAGAAAGGCATCCTCAAAAGTTCTACTCATTGTAAATGTCACACATCCCTCCAAAGGAGAGATGAGACTTTAACATAAGTACTTTGAATCATAGGATGAGAATGGAATGGGAACAAAACCAACCATTATTTGAAGAAATATCTACTTCTAAAGCTCTCTTCTAAACCCCTAATTTCCTAAGCTACGCAAAGCTAACAACAAGGAAGTAAAAACTCTAATCCAAGCTCCACCAGCCACTTCACACAAGCTTCATCATGTCCATGATGTCTTCCAATGAGATCCAGAAGCCCACTATGCAAGGAAGCCCAACTTTGAGTTCATTCCACATCAATCATTAACATTGAAACACCAAATGAACAAACAAACACACCATGAGTCGTGGGGAGGTTGTTTCAAAGAACTGAGACCAGCTCATGGCAAACACACCATGACGCTCGGGGAGGTTCACTTTCAGAAACTGAGACCAGCTCATGGCAAACACACCATGACGCTCGGGGAAGTTCACTTTCAGAAACTGAGACCAGCTCATGGCATCCAGACCATGACGCTCGGGGAGGTTACTCATCCTTTCAATGGTCATTCGAACATCTCTTTTTTTCCTGGATAATCTCGGTAGTAGATTTCCAGAAGACCTCGACAGTAGGTATTTCTATTTTATTTCCTGGCTGATCTCAGCAGTAGATTACCAGTAGACCTCGGCAGCAGGTATTTCTATTTTATTTCCTGGAAAATCTCGGCAGTAGATTTCCAGAAGACTTCGACAGAAGTATATCTCCAGCAAACTTCAACATAGAATCTCGGCAGCAGATTCCTTAAATTTTAACAGTAGATACTTTGGCAAAAAATTATTCTCAAATCGAATTACTTGTCTCGACAGTAGACTTCTCTAGCTGATATCTTGAAATCATTACATTTGACCTATACGGTCGGTTCTCCCAATGGATTTTCCCACAAGTTCTTCGCAACATGTTTATAGATGCCTTGTGATTGTCAATCTTTCCTCGTGGAGTCTCGCTTCGTTGAGCCTGTTCTTCCTGTGTGCTACGTCTCGGTTTTTCTCCACTGTGGCATCATTCCTCCACAGAACCTTTGTTTTGCATTTCATATCATTGCACATCATATGAATTTGGCGGCATCTTAGGGCCAAAAATTCGTGCAATGTTTGTATTTAAGTCCCTTCTATCTCGTGGAGATGAAGATTCCAATCTTCATATCTCTGGATAGAAGAAACTTAAATAGGGGCATCTGTCGCACCCTAATTTTTGACCTTAAGATTCCACCTTCCTGTGCATTTTCTTACGTTTTGTCTTTTATGTGCAACTAATGAGTATGTGCAGGTTCATTTTGCTTAAAGGACGTCTCTGGCAGATTTTTATGTTTAGATCCCCTTAAATCAAGATTTTGGCCCTTTCAAGTTTTTTCTCTTTATCAAGGAAGGTTTGTCAGGACAGGATTCGTACAGGAATTGTGATCATGAGCTCTTGGTAATTAAGGTTTTTTTAGTGCAAGATATTTTGGATTCAAGATTTGAGAATCATTCACATGAGTTGTAAATCCAGCGGTTATAATTTAATCAAGTGGTGTTAATTGGTTCGTGGTAGAGAAATTTAACTCGTATCATAGTGGATTTGATTTGGTGCACTATATATGGATTTAATTGGCGAATATACTAAGTTTGTAACATCCGAGTACGAGAACTCTTCAAAGTCATTCTTCATGTGGATTACGGTTATTGTTGACGCGTAAGAGCATCCAAGTACCCAACCTTTGTTAATTGTGTTATGGAAATTCTATACTTTTGTTCTTCAACAAGCTCAGATTAAAACTCAAATCCATTTCCAAATCTCCGTTTTGGTCCAAATGATCGAATTTTAAGAAGCATTACGGGTTAGCTACTCGAGTCTTAGAGGATTACATTTCAATTAATAATTTATTTCCAACTTGAGTCTCATCCAAACAACAAAGTGAATTTTTGAAGCTAACAACATTACAAAGCTCAGAATAATCAACGGATATTCACAATTAATATGCAAAGTCACCAACTTCTTCTTTTTAAATAATATGCCAACAAGTTACAAGAATATCTCGTGTTTTAAGTTTTCATAACTTTGGGGATGCAATTCTTTTCTCAAAGCACCATCAGGAGATCTTTTTTCCTTCAACCAACTGCTGAATGCGTATCAAGACGGTTCCGTGACGCAAGCCTTGAAAGCTTCACACAGCCACCAATCTCCTTCAGAACCTACAACAAATAACCAGAGGTGTTACACTAAGCCTTATTATCGCTACGGTGAAAGAATTACCAGTAAGAAGTCATTTGATAGCATACTTTAATGCAATGTTAGTTCAAAATTTCTTTAAATAAGTAAGTTTAAGGCTTACTCTAAGAGATAAAGGCTGCGATGTCGGTGAAGCTAGTCTCGTTAAACAGTTCCTGGAGTAGAAAAGAGAATCATATCAATTCGAATTGAAGATAGCCAAGTTTTTTTAGATTCCTCCCAAGATAAACCATGAATAGCTAAAGCATTTGAGAAGGTAAAGTGGATAAACCAGAGTAGGTTTTGAGAAAATACCTGCTTAGATTTTGAGTAATCGATTGAGAGGATCTGGCTGTGTCTCGAGTTAGAACATATACATGACGCCCAACCATCATCCTGCTAAGCCGTCGTTTTTTCTTCCACTTCCTAATCCGCTTCCAATCCGATGAGACATTGATCGACACTTCGTCCTGATTCACTTGCAATTCAAAAGTGACATGAGCTCAGACATATTGTTTAATTGAAAGAAGGAAGAGGTAATCCTCAAACATAAAATAGGATGGTTATAAGCGTACGAATTCTCCAAACAGAATATACGTAATCTGCGAAGAAGGAAAACCAGAACATACAAAGTTAAGAAATTACAATACAGTTAGCAGCCTTGGTTCGACACTAATAGAGATTCGTGGAGTTTTCAAAGCAAATCCTACCATCATGATCCAAACAGAAGAATGAATACATGGTTCCACTTTGTCATTTACAAATCAAAATGCGGCACTCATGTCGGTAACTTCGGAGCAACTCGCATACGACAACACCTCACCGTTCACGCCCAGTTGTTGCACATTATTAAAACAAGATCAGTGCCCACACCAAATCATGCATCAGCAACAAGGATTCGAGATACTAGAAAGGACCCTTACCTGTCGGGGCTTCGGTTACGATAATTTGTCCTCCACAAAGTAAGAAGGTTGTGGCACTTGATTCCTTGAATTGTTTGTTACCCATTCAAAAGTTTAGAAAAACAACCTGCCAAAAAGAAACTAGTGGAAGAAATTAGAGTTACAACGGTAGTAATTCTGCACAGCTCCCAACATGCCGCCCTTTAGTGAGCAACCCAGATGGAATTGAAAATAACATAGGTGTTTGAACTAATCAATAAAAGCATCACCAACAATTGTAGCGACACACACATTGCAACAAAGAAGAAGTCCACACAAAACCATTACATATTCGCACAACAGACAACTAGCAGCCACACCAAAGGATAAAAAATCTACACACCAGTAGAAAAAACAAGCATATGCATAGAGAGAGCAAAATCCCATACAACAATGACCAAAACGCTGATAAGTGAAGGATTAAGAATCAAAGAGAAATACGAATTTGAAGCACTAACCTTCCTTATGCACGAAGAACGTCGCAAGGCTGTCGGTGTTCCGTTGTCGCCGTTACGACATTCCTTAATTCACCATCAGGGAATCAACAGAAGAGGTCGAAGAGGAAAAGAAAGAAGGTTTACAAACAGAGAACAGAAAACGAAACAGAATAACGTCAACTTTTATGCAAGAACAGTCAGCATAGACAGACTCATGACAGAGAAAACTTCCCAAATTAAAATTGAAAGGTCTTAAATTAACTTTACAAAGCAGGATAAACGTGTTCATACTGATATGGGAAGAATCTTTCTCGTGAAGTTGTATCCTTCCAAAACCAGCTTCCACAAATCCAGAGCATTCATTTCAAATCAATGTCTTTGATTTCTTCTGAGCCTATAAAAGGGATAACGGGAGTCAACAGAAGACGAACAACATTCCCAGAAACCCACAAAATCACACATAAATCCCAATTCAAAACTCTAACATACATAAAAATCAAAGAAAGAGAAGGACTTACTGTTGCACCCCAAAATTCGACCATCCGTTTCTCGTTTTTGGCTTATGTTTCGTTTCATCAGCATTTGCATCTGCATACCGCATTTTCAAATCAGCCACCTTTTCTATTAAAGTGAATTAATAAACCTCTTTTAATTAGCTTGTTTTTAATCAATAACCTTTTTAATTAATCAATATCTAGTTAATAACCCTTTTAATTTATTTATAATCATCACTCTTTTATTTATCACTAAAAACAACATTTCATAATTAATAATAACAAAACTATTTTATTAAAAACTCACTTCATGACGATCTATTTAATTTATTTTATTTATCAATAAGAATGACCTTTTATAAATAAATAAAACTTATTTAACTATAAATCTATTTCATAATTTAAGAAAACCACTTTATATTTAAGAAATCTTTTCTTTAAAATTAGGAACTTATTCAATTCACATCCAAAACCCTTTTATTAATAAAACTAATACAACATTTCTCAAGACATTCCTCTTAAAATTAATCAATCTGCTTAAAATCAATCAACTAAAATTAATCAATAACTTAATCAATCGTGCCCACTTCCGTCTCACAGCATCGATTCTATTCACAATTCACACACTCACTTAGCGCTTTCATGCGTTTGTGTATGTTTTACTTATTTGCCTTTATATTTTCCGCAATTTATCATTTCCGCATTTACTTTATCGCATTGCATTCCATCCAAAGGAAGAACTTGCACGTAACGTAAAACTTGCGCGTATGCATCCCATTTGCATCATTTCCCCGTGATCCTTGATCCCGTTCAAGTCGATCTTCTAAGTTTAGATCCTACCCCATAGGAAGAACCTTTATCTTTACAACATAGGAAAACAAAACAAACTCAATACAAATATTCAAACATTAGAGAACAAGATGTTAATCATCTTAAGCGAGATAAAACTCCTACCCCATAACAATTCAATCAATTCGTAGGGACTTTGCCTTAGGAGAGATAGAGGCGTACTTGTCGATTAATTTTCGAGTACTTGAGCCCTTCTCTTAAGACGATGCAAAGACTATTTTCCCACAAAGTTGTGGCGGTTAAATCAAAGTAATCTCCCTTAAAATGACAACTCATCTTTTCTCCTAGAATCAATCAATCAACTACCTAAACCCATAGGAACTTTGACCACAGTCAAAGAACTCCTCAAACCCTTTAGGGGAACTACAAATACTCTGACTCCACTCCCGTAAGGATATGTAGGCATAAGATGTGATATCTTATCGAGTATACTTAGAAATAAACCCCTAGGTCTTTTAACCTTAAGCAGATAACCCTTAGCAAATAAACAAACGTAAAACAAGAGGTTCCTGTAGAGTACTACAGAAACTTAGGATGCTAGCACCTTCCCTAAGTTTAATCGACCCCCGAACCTATAACTCTCTAGCTTGCATTTACATTGCATTGTGGGAATTTCGATCTCTATCCCTTCCTTTGGACAAATCAAAGTTCGGTTGCAAATGAATAAGATTCAAACTAATCAATAGTTTGGTATCCAAATTTCACCGTGACACCTAAGCAAAGGTATCTAACCAAAACGATACGGTATATTAACTACTATCAAACATATGATAGCCAAAGCAAAGGTAATAGATTTTAAAGGAGAGATCACCTACTACCAAACACGGTAGCCTAAGCAAAGGTATCTGACAAAAAAGATACGATATATTACCTACTATTAAACATATGATAGTCTAAGCAAAGGCAATAACCAAAATAAGCTTCCATGATCAAAATATGATTAAGCTTCTTCTTTAACTAAATGATTCATATAGAAAGGGTAAATAAACTTCCCCACGCCTCGGGTCATAAGTCACGGGTTGGTATCAGTTTCTTCTTTAGTCAAGTATTTCACTTAAAAAGGGTAAAATAAACCTCCCCTCGCTTCAAGGTTGTATGCCATGAATGAGTCTCAGTTTTTTCTTTGATCAAGTGTTCCACTTGAAAAGGGTAAACAATAAACCTCCCCATGCCTCGGGTCGAAAGCCACGAATGGGTCTCTGTTTCTTCTTGGAAAGGTGAATACTTTTGGGAAAGTATCTTCAAAGGGAATTGGAATTTCACTGGAGATCTAGGAAACATCGTCGGGGATCTAAAAGAGATGCAAGCCGGTTGATTTCCAAAATATATCTTTTCAAGTAAAGAAAAATATCATTTGAATCTTCATCAAACTTGTCAAAGAGATGTCATTTGATGGAAGAAAATTGAGTAGTGGACTCGCTGGGGAAAACATCATTGAGGAGCAGTATTGCTGTAGTTTAAAGTTGCATTGAAGCAAATAGAGTCCTTGTATAAGGAATTATCCAATAAAGAGAAACACTTGTCAATTCTTCACCAAACTTCTCTGAAGGATTTCCAGAGAGATTCCATTTGATGGAGGATAAGTTAATAATCTTGATAAACTCAATGGGGATAGACAAATTATCTTGAGTAGACTGCCATTTGCCATCCAAATAGAAAACCTGAGAACGAAATAAACTGCTCAAATAAAGAGCTGCCACTTATCGTCTAGGTATGAATTACTGGAGAAAATGTTGTAACAACACTGCTTGAGAAATATTTTGTCTTCAATGGTGATCTTTAAATAGATTCTTCTAGGGGAGACAAAGTGCAAAATAAATGCACACTCAATCTAGGTTCAAAAGCCTAGAGATTCAAAAATCGTGATTTTCAGGGACCAAAGTTCAATTCAGGAAATAACTGAAAAGAAACGGTCAAGAAAGACTCTATCCAATGAGGAATGAACTCAAATGGAGATTTATATTTATCCAAAAATGGAAAAGAAAACTAAAGCAACCATCTTCCATGAGGATCGAAATCAGTGGGGAATTAGAAAGGATATCCTCTTTCTTCTTAGGGCTGACGACTCTACTTGGAGGGAGAAGACAAACCCAGTCACTTGGGGATAAACATAGCCAAAGTGAACAAACAAACGAACACAAAAATGTAAAATGCACAGATGCCATGTATCTATATGAATGAATGTATGTTATGTTATGCTTATGTTGACAAAACAAACAAGGAGAAGTAAATCGAAGATGAAATAAACATCTCAACACGGATACTCGGCCAATCTTCGCAAGATAGAAGCATCATTGGGGTGAATGGAAAGTCACACATGGAATCACAGTCTTTCTTTAAGGCTTCAAACTTCTCTAGGGAAAAGAGTGCACTCCACTTGAGGATGAACATCATGACATCACTCAGAGTACTGTCAAGATGAACCCTGCTACTTTGTTGGGGATGAGAAAGATTCACTAGGAAATGATCAAACTCATGATCAAAAAAACTTCATAGGGGATAAAATAAATATCCACTACGAACTGAAGTTGAATGAAAGGAAGTCATTATCGGAGATGCCAGAGTTGAGGCCTCACAGGGGATAAAATAAATATCCACTTCATTAGGGGAAGCTCGGATCAACGTTGCAAGCTGAAGATGTCAAATTTGAGACTTCATGGGGAGGAAATAAACATCCACTTTGCCGAGGAATATTGAAGTTGTAAGAATCCCGTTGAGGAGTGAAATAACATTCATTTCACTAGGAAGGTTGAAGCCAAGGAAATTCACTGGCAGATGCTTAGGTTACCAATAGGGGAAATTTTGCACCAGACATGCCATAACTGCTTGAAGTGGAGATTCACCGGGGAATTGTCATGACTACCTGTGGTAGAGACTTAATGGGGAATCATCACACCACTTGAGGCAGGAGCTCTTTGGGATATGGGCGAGAATGTAATAAGAACAATGTAGCTCTGCATTGATAAACTGCATGGTGGTCGCCATTTCGAACAACATTTGTTGTGAATGGGTAAAATAATCTTCAATTCTCAAATTCCCCAAGATCACATAGTTTATGAAAAGAAAGTCATTCCAAGAGGATTTTACAGAAAACTTGGAATCCAAGATATTCCAATATCTTCCAACTCTTGGAGAGATTTATCGAATCTTGACGTAACTTCCCCAAATTGACTGCATTCTGTATAGCTGAAACTTCAAACATGCCCCCTTATGGATGGTTATTCTGTGAAAGCAACAACTTGGAAACAAACTTGCCCCTGGTCAGCAGAGTCTTCATGAAACATGCCCCTTGATATGATCATTCTTGGAATGTTTCTCCCTTTTTTTATCTCAAAAGATTAAACTCATAATTGTTGTTCGTATGCAAGCTTCTATGATGTCAAGCAATGTTAGCTAGAAAAAAATGTTAATCCTGAAACTGCTAATGCAACACACATGCTTGTCTTGAAGTTTTTATATATTTATTGAAAAGATATCATAATAACTTGTAATCGAATCACTATTTAGGATAGGAAATTAATTAATTTTACAAAGCCAACACAACTTTTGAGCTTAGCTCATAGGAGTCAGAAAACATTATCTCATCGGGTATGATTTCAAAATGAACCCTGCTTCAATTAGGTCTTTCAAAGGTTGTATCATGGCTTGGTTCACGGTTTAAGAAAAAAATGATAAAGGCTCAAAGTTTATTTGTGTTAACCTATTATTCGTGATGTTCTCTAATCCTACATTCAATTAACTCGAAACGAGCACTCATCTCTCAAGAGGATTTTGATATGGTCGAGAACCCATCGAGGCTTTGGACATAGCAGTCACTCACCTATTTGCTTCTGGTGTTTTATCACACGACTTTGTTCTTTGTTGAGGATTTTTCTTTGTGATCCTTTGTCTTATCTTTTCGCGTTTTTCTTATATATTTATTTTTTATTTTATTCCCTAACTTTTTCCTGGACGAAGTCTTTGGATTTAACTTTGAAGTCAACCGGGATGCCTCAGTTTTGCCTAAGTCTTCTTTATAGGTTTGACTTAGCAGGATTTTGCTTTTTATTTTATTTTTTATTTATGAACAAGTCGCGTGACTCTAAGTTATTTTGACCTTTTTGAAAGGATTGTGACTGCCTCACTCTTTAGATAGTCAAGGGATAATCATTGTGGATTTAACTTTCAGCCTCCTAATGTGTGAGGGATAGATAAAGTGGATTCTCGAATGTTCACTCCTCCTTTTTTGAAAGTATGGGCGCTCGATCAGCTTAACTAGAAACTACCCTGCCCCAGGTTAAAATTGAGGGTTTTTTTTATTTGGAAAAGAAAACTCCTACTTCAAGGCTCAGAGGGGTTAATGATGGTCTATCTCCCTTATATCTCTAGTGTTTGAGGATTTGAAACAATGCCTTACATCATCAGTCGGGTTTTATTCAAAAGCATACGACCAGAGATCTTGCATTTTTTATTTCGTCATCCTCCTCCCAATTATCTATCAAAGCAAGATATTGGATAAAGTTGACATCATAAAACATGAAAAAGCAGTTTATGAGTGAATATGAATGGATTTCTTCAAGACAAACATATTTATTGCATTAATCATTAAAAAAAAACAAGTTCTTACATGCAAATCATGATTTTACAATCAAAAGAAATAACAACAAATGCAAGAAAACAAACAAATAGCCTGATGAACTCTGCTCTTGATTTTGCTGGCTTGGAAAGAAATTTTTTTTTAGTCTTCATCCCTTGAAGGTCAGCACCTCATTGTCGATCATCTCTTGGACTTTTTCTGGGAAAACCATGCACTCTTCGATCAAATGCCCCACTGCTCCATCATGAAATTCACAACCCGTATCTGGATTGAACCAAAGAGGGAGAGATTTCATGGCTCTAGTCTTTCTGGGTGTCATTACTGAGTTTCGGGTAAAATAGGACCACAATTGACTGTAAGTCATTTGGATTGGGTCAAACTTCTTTTGAGCATGACTCTGATGCGTTGTTCGACGAAACTGTGATTGACAATTCATAATCATCCGAGCGGCAGGAGCAGCAACAACATCCTCCAACATGGTAGCATCGTATCCACAAGGCACATGAGAGGATTTCTTACTGTTGCACATGATTACCACTGGTTCTGGCATATTAAAACGCAGACCTATGACATTCACCTTTTCTCTAATGATATGAAGAAGTTTCTAATCCAACATATCCTGGAGATCTCTCTTCACAACAAAATATCCACGAGGATTCTTTGAACAAATTTTGCAAGAAGCGTGATTATGCCCATAATGGGTAAGCCTACATAAATTGACATGCATATCCACCAAAGATTCTCTTATTGAATTCACGTCAGAGATACAGTATTCTCTGAGATTCAATAGGTCCAGAATCTTAAAAAGATAAAATACCGCTCTGTACTAGCTTTTGTACTTCAGCTTTCAGAGCAAAACAATGTTCAATGTCATGACTGGGTGCCCCTTGATGAAATGGACAAAATGATCATTCTTAAACCACCATGGGAGATCCTTTGGCATGGCCAGCGGACTCCTTGTTTGCACTAGATTCTTATGTACTAAAGCGGGATATAATTTAGAATAGGCCATCGGGATCCATGTGTTGTTCACTTTTATTATGAGGTTCTCCATGTTTCTCTCGTAAAATAGCATTAACAACTTGTTCCTTCTTCTTAGGTAAACATTCCACAAGCTGCTTAGAGTTGTTAGAAGCGCTAATGGGAGTCACAGGAATGGGCATTATCATGATTTCAGAAATCACGGTCCCTTGAAGTGGAGTCTGAGAAATATGAGGAGAAGGTTGACTTTGAGTAGAAACCAGAGTTTCAACCAAAGCAGAGAGCATTTCCACACCAGCCCTCAAAGTAGTCACCTCCTTATGAAGTTCTTGGTTTTCTTGCTCAATATTCTTCATTTTCTTTCTTTCTTGCTCAATATTCTTCATTTTCTTTCTTTGATTGGCCCGAGTATCGTACTGATGAATTAGCTTGCCTCCTCTTTGAGGGAAAAAGCAAAAGTGAGAACCTGAGATGAAAAGAATGCAATGCTAATGAATAATGAAAATGCACCAATGCATATGGGTTTCAAGGAACTCAAAGGTTATGTTTGCAAACACCACAAAATGGATAATACTTTTGATAATTGAAAATCTCATTTTATTGAAAATATGGTATAATCTCAAAATCCAATGGTAAAAACTATGATGTTTGTAAACAAAAGCTTTGAATTCCATGAAACTTTTATGAACATGATGCTTATGAATGCATGTATGTTCAAGCATAGGTATACACAGATCCACATATACAGACATATACATTCAAACAAACACAGACCCAGGTTTAAAAATCAGTGAGCATGGAGTAATGGTCTACCCATCCCAAATGGTGTGGACTAAGGGTTCAATGTACCTACAGAACAAGGGTTCTAAAAGGTTCCCAAAGTCATCAGTCCATCTGTCGAATATTATCAATTAATAATATCCTCAAGAGAACCTCTTTTGAGTGTAGTATCGTGTATCAACTATTTTGGGAATACTCCCTCATAATCATCACACTACGTCCTAAGCAAGCCAAGTTGATTTAAGGGTAACTAAAGGTTCTCAGTGTCACGGGCTCCTAGGTCGAAAATAGTAAGTGTTTTCACGAATGCTCGTTCAACAGTATAATTCTCAAGAGGGCCTCAACTGAGCGTTGATTTTCAAGTCAGCTTGGTCGGGAATCAACTCCCTATAAGCCTTCTCAAATATATCACCTTCCTATCATAAGTACACTCAAGTCCGGGTGTAGGAATTTTCTCACCATACTAAAGTAACAGCCTAAAGAAGAAACAATATATACAGATAGGCAGATATATAAATATACAAAACTAAACACAAATGAACAAGTTAGGGGGAGCCCTTTGACTCCCCAGTGAAGTCGTCATTTCTGTCGCGGTGAGAATTGGATATCAAGCTATGGATTAACTTGAATCGCAAATCATTATTCACCACCGATCTTTAATTTGTCCAAGGGAAGGGAAAAGGATCGAATAACCCATGAATATACAATGCAATGCAAAACTAGAGAATCTAAGGTTCGGGAGTTGGTTAAACTTAGGGAAGGTGTTAGCATCCTAATCATCTGTAGTACTCTACAGGAACCTCTTATTTTATTATGTTATTGTTGTCTGTTTGCTAAGGGTGAGAGACCTAGGGGTTTACTTCTAAGTATGCTCGCCAAGAAGTCGCATCTTGCGCCTACGTGTCCTAACGGGATTGGAATCAGAGCATTCGTAGTTCTTCTAAAGGGATGAGGAACTCTTAACTATGGTCAAGGTTCCAGGGGGAAGGTTCATTGATTAATTATAGGAAAAGATACAAGTTGTCATCTTAAGGAGAATACTCGACTTAACAACCACAAACATGCGGAAGACGGTCTTAGCTTCGCATTGAGAGAAAGGCTCCAACTCGGATCTATAATCGATGAGTATGCCACATACCTCTCTCAAGCGGAAAAGATTCTACATCTTTCTCGACTATGTTATAGGGTAGGAGAATTATATCTCGACTACATATATGACTATTGTCTAATTCTCTTAGGAGAAAAGGGAACCTAACTTGCAACTTGTCTAAATTAAAGCATCCTAAGGGAAACTAACCTAAAAGTTATCATGCCAAAAGTTTCATCCTAAAACTCATCTTGATTCGTCATTCGGGAATTAAATTGAACAAAGAGTAGTAATCCAAGACATCAAGAATGCACATCAGGACAACCATTAATATTTCAAAAAAAGTTGGCAAGAATAAAAATCACAATTACTATCAACTAATCAATTAAATCACAATTAGCATCAACTAATCAATCAAATAGGATTTTAATTAATTAAGTTTCAAGGTTAGAGGTTTCAAACCAAATTAACATTTAATTAATTTACAAAATTCCTCATAATCTTTATATCCGATAGTTTGTCGTAAATAATAATAATAATAATAATAATAATAATAATAATAATAATAATAATAATAATAATAATAAATAAGTAAATAAATAAATTAAATAAAAATAAATTTAATTCAAAGTAGGGGGTGCAAGACTAAAATAATAGGTATGAAGAGAGAGAAAAAACAATGGGCCAAAATAGTAGAGACCTACCTGAGTTATAAAAGAAAAAGACAAAAACAATATTTGCAATGTTACCCAGTATGTTTCATTCTCTCCATTCTTCATTTCAGCTGTCGTGTTCTCACTCTCCTTCTTCGATGCAACTCGCACTTTACTCATCTCTCCATGTCGGCCGCTACAGCTCTCCTTTGTTCGCACGCTGCCTCTTGCTCTCTTTCTCTCGATGTCACGTCGTGGTTTGTGAAAAATTTTGCGGCTTGGATGTGAGGAAGATGAGGTATGAGTGTTTTTTTGTGTGTGTATGGTTGTTTGCTCTCTTTCTCTCTAATGCATATATATATATATATATATATATATATATATATATATATATATATATATATATATATATATATATATATATATATATATATATATATATATATATATATATATATATATATATATATATATATATATATATATATATATATATATATATATATATATATATATATATATATATATATATATATATATATATATATATATATATATATATATATATATATATATATATATATATATATATATATATATATATATATATATATATATATATATATATATATATATATATATATATATATATATATATATATATATATATATATATATATATATATATATATATATATATATATATATATATATATATATATATATATATATATATATATATATATATATATATATATATATATATATATATATATATATATATATATATATATATATATATATATATATATATATATATATATATATATATATATATATATATATATATATATATATATATATATATATATATATATATATATATATATATATATATATATATATATATATATATATATATATATATATATATATATATATATATATATATGTAGGACAAGAAAATAGACAAGAATGATAATAACAATTAACACAATGTTTTTTACTTTTTATAATAAGACAAGAATAAAAGGAATTAAAAATCACGTTTTTGTGTTTTTATGATAAGACAAGAATAAAAAAAATTACAATTTTTATTAATTAATAAAAATAAAAATTTACATTAAATATATAATTAAATCTAAATAAATTAATTGATTATTTAAATAAAAATGATTAGAAAACAAAATAAAAAGCTGGACACAAAAGTGCTCGAAAACATAAAATGAACACACCAAAATAATCAGCGCAAAATAAACATATTGGAAAAATATAGCGCTTGGTCAAATTTTGAAATAAATTTAGACCAGTTTGCTTGTAAATCCAACAAATTTATTCTGACTGACATTTTGGACACTATGCAAGATGAAGTGCATGCTATGTTATGCAGATGATGCAAAATAGAATCTTAGAGTAAAAAATTAAGGTGTGACAACAGCACCTGTGGGAAGAGACCCAACATCCATCAAACACTTCTGAACCCTTGTCATATGTCTATATCATACACTGTTAAAGTACCAGTATTCTTTAGTTGAGGTACTCAAGGATATGTGAGCTATAAGGTTAACACCCTTATCTTTAACAAATCTCCTTTTTCCCACTTGCTTATCCTTGGATTGAACTGAGGATATTTGAATTCCATACAATTTATAACAGAAAGGCTTTACATGACCAGACTCTCCATAGTAATGACATTTGTAATAAGATTGGTAACTATTTTGAGGTTCATAATATCTGCCAGAGTGTTGTAGCATGTGGTTAGACATTATGACCATCTTCTTCCTTTCAGAAGGAAAGTACTTTTCTTCAAACATTCTTCTTTGTTTATTATCATGGTGATAATGAACTTCTGCATCTCCAGTATCTTTTATTAGACCAACCTTATTTTTCATCCTTCTTAAGGACTCTTTCATGTTATTGAGCTTGGAATTTAAGATGGTTATCTCACTCTAAAGATGAGAGACAACACCTAACAGTTCCTTCTTCTCATTTTCCAATTCAGCTATAGCTTTTTTCTAATTTTCCTCTATCTTTTGCAGTTATTCACATCTATTGCAGGTTTCTTTGTGGAACACATCCAGATCTTCATAGAGATCATTTTCATCACTAGCTTCTACTTCATCAGCCCATCTGCCAGAGAGAGCAGTAACTAATTCAACAGTCTTTGTGTTGGATTCATCTTCTGACTCATCATCATCAGACCAAGAAACAGTCAACCCTTTTCTGCTTCTTAAGATAGTTGGGACATTATGGCCTAATGTGACCAAAACCATCACACTCATAAAACTATATCCCTTTACTATGATCTGACTTTTCTTTAGTTCTGATATTCTTTTGAGAATCATAATTATTCCTGATGTCATATGTGATGTCCTTGACACCTGGTCTTCCTTTTCTATCCATTATCTTCAGAATTCTATTAAATTTCTTCCCAAGTAAAACAATGGTATTTGACAGACTCTTATCAATATCCAGGTTAGCTTGATCCTTTTTATCTTCAGCATTGGATAAAAAAGCAGTGTTTTTTTTTCTTCTTTTAAATTCTATTATTCATGGCCAATTCAAAAGTTTAAAGTGACCCCACTAGTTCATCAACTCTCATACTGCTGATGCTTTAGGCTTCTTCAATGGTTGTGATCTTCATGTCAAATTTCTTAGGAAGAGACCTAAGAATCATCCTCACCAACTTCTCTTATGAAATATTTTCTCCCAAGGAACTAAAAGCATTAACTATTTCAAGAACATTCATGTGAAAGTCATGAATACTCTCATCTTTAGATTTTCAAATTTGGTATTGAGCAGCTGAAGTCTAGACATATTTACCCTAGATGTGCCTTCATGAGTTCTCTTGAGAATTTTCACAAGCATCCTTAGCCACAATACAAGTGTTGATTAGCATAAACATGTTCTTGTCAACTCCACTGAATAAGGCATTCAAGGCTTTTGAATTTCCAAGAGTAGTTTCATCTTCCTCCTTAATCCAGTCCTTTTTTAGCTTCGAGGTCTCCTTCCTATATTTACCTTTAACAACAGGGTGCTCTCAACCCTTGATGATAGCCTTCCAAGTTTTGCTATCCATAGATTTTAAGAAAGCCACCATACGTGCCTCCAATAGTCATAATTAGTTCCAACCAAGACTAGGGACCTATTAACATTTCCTCCTCCTTCCTTGCCCATAGTACTAGAATACAAAATCCCTAGAGCTCACCCCAAAAATAGAACAGGGTGACCTACTCTGATGCCAATTGAAATTCTTGCACGCATATACCAGATGTCACAACACAGGGACCAAAACAACTTAATCACAAATAAAAATGTAGAAACTTAAATGACAGAAAAGTAAAATAACGCCAGTAGTTGTTAACCCAGTTCAGTGCAACTCACCTACATCTGGGGGCTACCAAGCCAGAAAGAAAATTCACTATGATAGTATTAGTTCAAAGCTAAATTCCCCCCATTTACAACTCCTTGCCTAATCCATACCTTGTGCAACTTCTACCTAGACACCCTCTAAATATGAGATCACCCTTTCACTTCCTAATCAGTGACAATTTAACAACTACCCAAAAATAGAAGTACCAGCCCTTCAAAGTACAATACTTGGTTTTTCTTAAAAGCTTCAACCAAGAACAATAAACTCTTTCTTAAAAGCTTTAGAGTGGACAATGAACAATCAGTCAACCTCAATGCATCAGAAGATACACAAGGGACATACAATTAACACGCACTAATCCCTAAAGACCTACGGCTAATTCTTATGCTTCAAGCTTCACGTGATGTACATACATAAATAGGGTTAGGTATTCTCTTTAAATAGCCTTCTGTCCACTTGGGTTTTGGCTTCTTGAACCGCATAATCACCAAGAATCGGCTTTAAAATAAAGCATAATCTCCTACACAATAATAGGAACAAAATACAAAGTTTCTTCCTTTTTAAGAAAAACCAACAAATCTGTCAAAATAGGAGTTCCCACAATATCCTCCCTTGGATAACGCATACGTGTGAATTAAAACACACTAAAAAATCACACTAAAAATACCAAAACATTCATGCCCTAACTTTCTGGTATAACATGGTCTGACACATCTCACAACATCATGTTGAACATGATATCTGACTGTCATGGCAGAACATCTGGTTTAACATCTTGCTATCAATATGTTATTTTACAAAAATGTTTCCAATACAAAAACAACAGAACTTACAATTCTTAATGTTGATTCTTTTCCATTTGAGAGAGTTAGTGGCATACTTGTTGATTTCTATCCAAGTTGGAGCCCTTCTCAATAGTGATGCAAAGGTCTATTTTCATATACTTGTGGGTGACTAGTTGAGTTTTCTCCTTAAAATGACAAGTCGTATTTCCATTTAAAATCAATCACGACAAATTTATTTTGTTATTTTTACCATGAATTACAAGTTTTTGATCCTACATTACAGTTTGTAGATACGTAGGCACGAGGCTCAAGAAGTCTTGTCAAACACCAAAATCCTAAAAAATATTTCCCTTCTCATCTCTCCAATCTTTTGCAAACAACACTTTTTAAACCAAACATATATTTTTAAGATTTTCCTATAGAGTACTATAGACGGTTTGGGTGCTAATACCTTCCCATTGTATAACCAACCCCCATTACCTTCTCTCTGTTTTTATTAGTTTTATTTTAAAGCTTCTGTGGGTTTTGTTTGTTCTTTTTCCCATTCCTTTGGAAAAATAAAAGTGGGTTGGTGACTTTTGTTTTATGAGTTAATTTAATCAATATTTTAATCTCAAATTTTCCCGCTACACTTGTGTCTCGTGAGGAACTATCGTTTGAGTTTTATTTTTCTCTTTTCTCTCTTTTTTGTTGATAACAAAGGGGGAGAATGGATTGAGTATTCTTTTAGATTAATTCTGGAGTGAATTTTTTTACTACATACAAGGGGATCTTACAAAACTCTTCTCTTGGAATGGATCTAGTTATTCTATATAGAGGGGAGCTTACAAATCTCACCTCTTAGACTATCTGATAAAAGGAGAGCTTACAAACCTCAGACCTTAAAAGTTGTTGAATAACCAATCTACTATTGATTGTTAAGTAATCCTCTTGGAGTGGATCTAATTATTCTATATAGGGGGAGCTTACAAACCTCACCTGTTAGACTTCACAGATAGGGCTCAAGGGGAGCTTACAAACCTCACCTCTAAGACTGTCTGACAAAGGGGAACTTACAAACCTCAGACCCTGAAAGTTATTGAGTAACTAATCTGCTACAAATTGTTTTAAAATACTTAAGGTTGTCATCATAAAAAATGGGGAGATTGTTGAGACATATTTTGTTCTTACCATGTATCCTCTAAACTTTTTATGATAACAAAGTATTTGAAAAAAAATTAGAATTTCTAACTAGTTGTTTCATATGTGCAGAGTTATATTTATTTGATGTAACTGGTTCTGACAAGAAAGTAGCTTTGATTCAGTTTTGATTATAAACTTGTGAGAGAGTCTGGTCAGAAGGTTACTACTAGTACACTTAAGAATCATAAGCGTGTTGTGGCTGCCTCTGAAAATGAGTAGTGTCAACTCAAGCTCTGCTAACACGAGACTCGAGATGTATGGGCATTATCTTCAAAATACTGTGTTGTACTTATTTCATGGAAGTGTTCTCCGAAAAAAGGCCTTGTTCTATGGATAATTCCTTGATCGCGAGTTCCAATATCTACCTTCTTGGAAAAGAAGATGTACTAGAAGATTTGATCTGATTATAGCCGTTGTGGATACTTCATCGACTATATTTCTTCAGCTATAAAAAGAGCAGAATATTGGGAGATAAAATTAAGAAATAACGCTACAACTATAACTAAGATACATACGCACTAATTCGACTTAAGAGAGGCTAATTTGTTAAAGGCTTTTTATTCTTGTATAGCTTAAGAATCCTCTGTGTAAAAGTGTGTTGTATAATATTTGAACATCTCTGATTGTTAATCAAGTGTTGTTGTAAGTTATTCCTTCTTTAAACAGTTAGTTTAGATATAAGTCTCTTGCTGTGGGATTGAGTAGTGAAGTCTTGGGAAGAAAGTCTAAGCAAGAAAAGTCTTAGGCAGAGATTCAAAGCAAGGAAAGTCTTAGGCAATGTGTCTGAGCAAGGAAGTCTTGAACTAGGTGGGTTTAAGCAAGGAAAGTATTAGAATCTGAGGGTTTACGCAAAGAAGTATTGATCAGGTGCTTATTGAGCAAAGACTCTTAGACTGTAGGTCTGAGCAGGGAAAGTATTATACTTGTAAGTATAAGCAGTTGTAATCAATTTGATTATAGTAGAAATATCTTGTGTGACAAGGGGACTAGAGTACTATCAGTTGGAGAGGAGCCAGGATAAATGTTGTGTGTTCTTTGATGTTTTTATTTGTTTATGTTACATTTTCCAATGCACGTATCATCAGGTTCTAAACTCTGGTATAGAAGTAAACACAATTTTGCAAACACAACTCAACCCTTACTTCTTGTATATTTTTATCACCTTCACATACTTGTGAGATGAGAAATAGGTTGAGTATTTGTATGTCGGAAGAACTTTTCTATGTTGATTTGATAAAATCAGGGAAATAAATTATTGATAAAAAATGGTGACGTTCATTCATAAGGGTAAGCATTTTAATTTTGATGAAATATTCAGTTTGTAGACAGATTACTTGAGGTCCAAAAACACTTCAAGTTTGAGGTTGTGGTTGTCGCGGTGAAATTTGGACACCAAGTTATTGATTAGCTTGAATCTTATTCATTTGTAACCGAACTTTGATTTGTCCAAAGGAAGGGATAAAGATCGAAATTCCCACAATGCAATGCAAATGCAAGGTTTAGAGAGTTATAGGTTCGGGGGTTGGTTAAACTTAGGGAAGGTGCTAGCATCCTAAGTTTCTGTAGTACTCTACAGGAACCTCTTGTTTTATGTTGTTTGTTGCTATGGATTATCTGGTTAATGGTTAAAAGACCCTAGGGGTTTATATCTAAGTATACTCGATAAGATATCGCATCTTATGCCTACATATCCTTACGGGAGTGGAATCAGAGTATCTGTAGTTCCCCTAAAGGGTTTGAGGAGTTCTTTGACTGTGGTCAAAGTTCCTACGGGATTAGGGTAGTTGGTTGATTGAGTTTAGGAGAAAAGATGAGTTGTCATTTTAAGGGAGATTTAACCGCCACAAGTGTAAGAGATTGTATTGTTGTGGGGTGGAGATTCTATCTCGCTTAAGATGATTAACATCTTTCTCTAATGTTTGACTAATTGTATTGAATTGATTTGTTTGTATCTAAGTTGTAAAAGATAATGGTCCTTCCTATGGGGTAGGATCTAACTTAGAAGATCGACTTGAATGGGATCAATGATCATGGGGAAATGTGATGCAAATGAGATGCATACACACAATTGTTTAGGTCATGCGCAGGTTCTTCCTTTGGACGGAATGCGATGCAATAACATAAATGCGAAAATATAAAGTTGCGAATAAGTAAAGGCAGATGGATAAGGCATACACGGACGCATGAAAGCGCTGAAGTGTGTGGGAGTGAATGTGAGTGCGTGAACGGATCGGAGAGAGGCGCAAGCGTGCTCGATTGGATTACATTTTACGATGTGAGTTGATTTTATTTTAGGCGAATTGATTTTAAGCGAGAAGTTGTTTAGAAGTTATATTATTTTTGGTGAGATTGGTTTTAAGAAAAGGTTGAATTATTTTAAGAGAAATGTTGAACTAAGGGTGAATTAATTTTAAAAAAATAAGGGGCGAATTTGTTAGTTTTAATAAAAAGAGTTCAGATTAATTGATGGAATTGATTTTAGAGAAAAAAAGTTAATTAATTTAATAGCAAAAAGGTTTTAAATGTGAATAGAAATAAGACTTGTAAAAAAAGGTTAAATTTGGATTATTAATAATTATAAATTCTCATTCTTTTGAAAAAAACCTAGTTATTATTATTATTAAAAGGGGTTTTATTGGATAAAGGTTTTTAATTTTATTAAAAGTTATTTTTTTAAAATGAGTGAAATGCTCTAAAATGACTAATTTATTAAGAAGGGTTAAATAAAAAGAAGTTGTTTAACAAATTTAATTATAAAAGTTAATTTAAATGAATAAATAAAATACAACCTAATTAGATAAATGATTAGTTGTTAGGTTTAATTAATTAGGTTAACGGCAGATCAAAAGTTAAAGGGGGGTTAATTAGGGTTACTGGGTTAATTAAGTGGAGGCAGACGGATCCACTGTGTAGGGTGTAGCGGGTTATCGTGGGCAGTAGTATGTGCATCGTGTGATTGATCCGATCCTGAGAGTGTGTGGCTGTGATGTGAGGGTGCGTTATTACTAGTGTGTGGATTCACGTACAGGATTACATTACAAATAAAACAAAATTTAGGCCAGAAAACCCTAATCCCAATTCGTCTTCATTCCTTTTTCACTCTCGGCGCCGTTCCCTCTCCCTGATTCCTTCTGCTTCTTCTCCGATCGCTTCCGCCCCGTTCTTCGTCATTATGTTCTTGTTCATTCATCTTCCTCGTCTCGCCATTCCTTCTCCTTCTTGCTTTCATCAGTTCGTCGTTCTTCTTCTTCCTTCGTAACTCCTTCACCTTCTCCAGCTTCTGATTTTCTACAAAACCAACAAAAATCAAATAAATTGTCAAGGTTAGTTAAACGAAAACCCAGTGTTTGATGGTCTTTGCCGATTCAATGGTGGTAGCGAATGGGTTTCTGGTGGTGGTGGTTGATTGTGGTTGGTGGATTCGCGCAAGCGGTTGCAATGGAGTTGAGGCAATTCCGGCGGAGGTTTGAAGTTTCGATTATGCGAGAGGTTTGGAACAGATGAGTTCTCATGACTTTTCTCTTCTCAATTATTTTTGGTTTTTTCGATTTGGGAATTTTTTTTTGTGTGGTTCGATTGTGAACTTCTGTGGATATTGCCAATTGTGTCCCTCCTTGTGTATGAATGTTGTCTCTGCTTTATAGTATTTCAGGCTTAGCCGTGGCTTTGAATTAATTGTAACGTTGAATGCTGCTTTGAACAGAAAAATATTCTTGTCTGATTTGTTGTTTGGGTGATGAAGAACTTTCCGTTCTCGTCCCGACATGTTTACGGTTATTTTGGAAAGAATTTTAATTCTGTCTTGGGTGTGTTTTGGGAATGATGATTCTCTGCTCTATTCAGCACGTGTATGTTTCCTGTTACCATTTCTTAACTTAGTACGTTCTTCTATGACACCTGTAGGTTTGGATGATCATTAGGAAGCTTCCTCAAAACACTGGCGACATTATTATGAAGAGCTACAATCAATTCAGTTCTTTGGGCACCAGTGGAACTTTGTTGGCGATTGATTTTGGAAAGAGGAGGAGGCCTGCTGGAATATATTTGATTAGGCTGGATATTTTCTTTCTGTATGAAGAAACTTCTGCTTGTGCAACTTCCAACCGCTTCTCAAGCTTTATCTCATTTGATCTTAGTCTGAGTGCCTTCTCCTCTAAGCTAATGACTTCGGATGCCAATAACTTGGCATGCTCATCAGTTGCATTACACTCAAGTCGCACACTTGTATACTCGCTCCTGATAGCTTCCAGCTCAACCAGTTGTGCTTTGATCTCTTGATGTAAGTTCGACACTTCTCTGATGGTTATGATTGTCGGCCAGAGATGAATTTTCAGTAGCTAGTGACTCAGCTAATACTTGAGAAGCCTCAAGAGAACGTTGCAAAGAAAACTTTTCTTGTGTTAGATCTTCAATATGCTATTCTAAAGTAGAAAAGTCTTCATTTTGTGAAGATGAGTAATAATCATGCTTTCTTTCCAGGCCATTTTCCTTAGCACTTATCATCATTGTGTCCTGATTATTATTAACTGGAGCATTTGTAAGATTTGAGAATAATCCCCCAGTTTTAGTCTCTTCAGGTGGCTTACGGAAATAAGTAGATTCTGATGTGCCAGGAAATCCCATATATAAAACTGGAATTGGCGCAGGTTTTATGGTGAATATCTCATTTCTGGCACCCTTTTCATAACCATTGAGGTTGATAAGAATCTGAATCTCATTCTCGTTGTTGCAGGTGGTTATCATATCTGACGTCATGGCAAATACATCCACAAAATTTTCTGCTCTAGATTGAATATGTTGTCTACATTCAGTACCGTCGTTTGGACTCAAAGCATAGCAGGGTTCCTCTATATGTCCACTATCCTTATAGGCAGAAGCCAAACTAGCATGAGCTTCAACCATGGTAGGCCTGACGATAATTGCGCGTATATAATTCTGGATGGCAACATTAACTCTTCCAATCTCCTTATATGTATTGCTTCTGTTTACAGAACCAACAGTTGCCAAGGGATTAATGCAGCAAGGTATGGCATCTGCAGAAGGCAGGTTAAATAATGGACAACTTGTGTAAGGTTTATTTTTGTATTCTACCAGATAAACAATTACATTGAGATTGTGTTTAATTATTGGCAAACGCAGTTTCAGTTGATGCTCGTACTTTTCTTCTTCAATTCATAGGTTACTTAATCGCGTATGTCGGTTTGGTTTGCAGGATGTTCGAAGTGACTCCTGGTTCTGTTGAATAGACGTTTCCTTAACCGTTTGTAGTGACCACAACAAATCTCACCAAAGGTGACAGCGCGGGAAGGGGTCACGAGCTCCTTAGCCTTACTTATAGACGTTTCCACCGCTTCTTTGCCCGTCTGAGTACTCTAGAAGCTCCATAAAGAACCTGCTTATGTAGAGTGCGTAAATAGGGTACTTAAGTATGTTTTGAAAGGTGATTCTGACTTTCTTTAATGGTTGCAGATCTTGTCATTGTGAGTTAACTCCTCATCAGGAACAATTTTCTAGTGGCAAGATGAAATGCGGAAGCTGAAGCCAGCACCGACATAATCTCGGGTTAACGAATCCTACCATTAAGAGCTGCACCAAACTGCATATGGATGGAAGGAAGAACACTTGTGTATTGCATATCGTGAGAGGCTTCTTCAAAATGGTTTAGAAGGCCAGGCACTTGTTTATGACCACAATCATGCTTCCCGTTCCAGGAAGTGTTTAGGGAATTTTTGTAATAATGAACACCCACTCATTTGTTTACTTTTAGGCTTTAACACGGTGATTGTAACAATATTTCTTGTGACAATCCTGCCTGGATGGCTTTTAATAATAAGAATTGTCTTTTGAATAACACACTTATGATTGGATCTTAATGTTTGAGTCCAATGAATTATAGCTTATTGTTGCACCCCAAAATTTGCCCAACCGGTTCACATATCTGGTTTATGTTTCGACGCATTTTGCATTCGCATTCGCATACTGCATGCATAGCAATTTTCTCAGTCAGATTGATTTTATCGGGATCACAGCCCTCTGATCGCGCTTCAGGCAATTCAGGCCAATACAACGTTTTATTTTCAGAATTTGGGCTCGTCTCTGCGTTGTCAGCTCTCGTTGTTATTTTGAGGGCATTTCGGTGTCCAGTTTTTACCAATTATTTCGCTATGGTTGCGTAGTTGTTCTAATCAGCTTTATTGCCTTTTTTAGAGCTTTCCTTTATTTTCTAGAATTTTAATTGATTTTAATCATTTTTCTAGGATTTTAATTCTTTTAATAGAGTTTTAATAACAATTTTCTATTTTTAGATATATTTCATTTTAGATATTAATAGCTATTTCTTTTTAAATAATTTTTCTAGTTTTAATATAGTTTTAATAGATTTTTAGTATATTAGATATTAGTTTTATTATTAAATAGAATATTATAGTTTTTTTTTAAATAGTATGATAGATTTAAATAGTATAGATTTTTGGTTTTATTAAATAGATTTTAAATAAATTTTAGAATATTAATTGTTTTAGTTTTAATTAGGATTAATTAGGAGTCTTAATTAGATTAGTTCAGTTAATTGGCCATTTAATACTCATTAGCTTGCATTAATCAGCATTAAGTCCTTTAGCAGAGTCTTAGTCTTAATGGGCCAGATGTGCATTTTCGTGGGCCCAGTCAGGTCCAAAATTCAGTGTGCCACATGTCAGGTATAAGAGCTGCCACGCGCCCTCTTCTCTGGGGTCCACCTCATTTTTCCACTCTCTCAGAGTTTGCCACCTCCCATTCATCTCTCTCTCCGCCACCTATCCACTCCACACACTCTGCATGGAGGCCACGTTTTCCCTTCATGCTGACACATACACACCATGTTTCCCTCTCTCTCTCTCCCATGCATGGCCGCCACCTGCACCATGCGCCGCCACCTCACTCTCTCTCAACTGCAACGGGTGACACACGCCCCTCCAAGTGGCAACACCATACAAAACGCATGCAAACACACTAGGAGTATCGCCGGAGAAATCACTGCGGTGGTTCGCACGACCAGAATGTCGTCGGAATCCGTATTATCACCGGAAACTGCATCTTTCCATCACAATCTTTACAGAAAACTCATCCAAAATTCATACAGTCTTCATCAATATCCCGCCGGTAAACTCAAGATCGCGCCGGAAACTTCATCATATTCTTGATGAGTGTCCAGTTTTCTTCACAACCTTCACCGATTCACCACCGTTTCTCGCCAGAAAATCATAATCAAATTCACCAGATCGTCAATCATTCTTCAAGATTTTCTAGGTCTTGAATGTTCATCAGGTTTTCCAGAAGATCTTCATCATGGAACATTCTTCACGTTCATCAATTCGTCAAACTCTCTCCAGAAATCCTCAAGAACAAGAAAGAACCTTGATCAACATTCATCCTCGTTTCCAGAATTAATAACGTTCATCCAGTTCATCTGCAAATCCGTTCCAGATTCGTATCCTTCATCGAATATCTTCATGAAGATCTTCATAAAATCCCCAATGCTCATCTTGATCTTCATAGAGTTCATCCCACGTCTCCAGAAACGCAAGCACCTCCAACATCGTTCATCAAATTTCATCCGATCCTTCAAGTTCATAAAACAACTTCGTGCATGTAGATCCTTCCAGATCCGTTCATCAGTCATCAACGTATTTCTCCAGAATGTTTCTTCAACGAACATCATTAACGCCTTCAGGAAGTTATTTAGAAATTCGTCCAGATCTTCATCAACAGATTTGAGTCTTCAACAACATCAAAGCCACGAATTGGAGTGTCTCTAGATTTGTATTTTTTTCGTCGTTCTAGTTGTTCATGTATTTTGTAGGTGGTTAAACGAAGAGGAGTTTGAGATCTGAGAAGGGAGCGTTGATTTGGGAAGGTTGGAAACGAGGGAGAGGTACGGTGGATACGGTGCGAGGGAGAGGTTGGCCGGCGGCGAAAAACCGAGAGAGGATTAGGGTTCAGAGAATGAGGGAGTAGAATGAGAATGGGGGAGAGGAAGGGATTGGGTTGAGGGATTGGGCCGATCCCTGGGCCCATGTGGTTTGGATCCACGCCTCCTTTTTTTCTTCTTTCCCCCTCCCCGGTTTTTGGCTGTTGGGTGTTGGGGTTGGGCCCAATTTCTTTTGTTCATGTTACTAGCCATACCCCCCGTTTTCTTTTCACACCCCCTCCCCGTTTTTTGTTGCCATTTGTTGGGTTGGGCCCAACTCTCTCCCTGTTTTTGCTGTTGCATCCCTTGTAGCTACCAATAAACCCCTCTGCTGCATTTTATTTCTTTTATATTTTCTTTAGTTTTTTTAGAAATATTAAATGCAATATTATAGATTTTAATTCTATTTTCTTTTAGGATAATATAGATTTAATATAGTTTTTCCTATTTTTCTCTATAGAATATTATAGTATTTTTCTATGCTATTTTCCATTATGCAATTTCCTTTTAATTTCTTTCGAATATTTTCTATTGGACTTTAATTGTCGTACTTTGGGAGTAGACTTTTATTTCCATTTGTTAGTGGATTTATCCCCTATAGTCTCTCCTATTTTTGTTTCTATCTGATTTTATTCTCGATTTTATTTCTGGCTGGCCGTGTGACACGATTCAATTGGAGAATGATTTTCGATATCACTTCTCTATCTTGTCTTTGACACGGACATCAATACACTACCTCTTAGAGTTCAATTTCTCGTATAAGTCGAACCATGACGGTCTAAGCGTTACATTGGTCCTGATTCGAGCGTCATCATCAAAGATCCAGAGAGGAGAAGATTGGAATGGAGCTTGCGCGCATGTCAGGAGCCAACGGAGCCGCTTCGTTCAACATCATGACCATCTTATTCAAGTTATCAGGCAACCGTCGAGTGTTGTGAGCTGCATCGTCAGATACGAAGGAAATGGCAGCTGAGGAGTTTCTTCTTAGGTTCTTGCGTGTGTGTCCCGAGTTCCTTCTCGTTTAGGCGTAGGCCTGCTTCCTCTTTGTGCTCGCGCCCGTGCTAGCGAAACCCCTTTTCTCTCGCGTTCAGGCAATCGAGACCCCTTCTCTTGCCCCCGTGCAATCGAGACTCGTTTTCCCGTTGAACTACGTTTGCTCTGATCTTTCATGCTGTATGAAAGTACGTAGGCATAGGATGCGATATCCTAGCGAGCTCCCTTTTCCCGTTTTCCCCGTTTAGCTGTAGTAGGCTGAACTACAGCTGCTCTGATTTCTCATATCTAATGAGAATATGTAGGCATAGGATGCGATATCCTAGCGAGCATACTAACAACTAACCTCTCTGTTCTCTCGCTACTGTGCGATTGAGACTTTCCCGCTGACGACTGATGTTTCCCTTTCTCTTGCCCTTGCGCATTTGAGACCAGACCGTAGTTCTAGTTCCCGTAGGTTCCCGTACCTCTAGAACCAATTTCATCTCTCACTCCTGTGTGATCGAGAATACCCTGTCTAGCCGTAGTTAGCCTGAACTACGTAAGCTCTGATCTTCCACGCTGTGTGGAAGTACGTAGGCACAAGACGCGAAGTCTTGGCGAGCAAATTCCCTGTAGTTTCCCGAACTACGATGACTCTGACTTTCTCTCTTGAGAATACGTAGACATAGAGTGCGATGCTCTATCGAGTCAGTTTCCCTCCGTTTAGATTTAGCAGCTGTAGATAGATTGTTTTGCATCCTTTAGACGAACCAGCAAGCATGGATCTCGTCGGTACAACGGACGTGAGGGGTGCTAATACCTTCCCCTTGCGTAACCGACTCCCGAATCCAGGATTTGGTTGCGATGACCATTCCTTTCCCGTCTTTGCGGTAGGTTTACTTCGAGCGTTTCCTTTCCCTCCTTTGGGATAAATAACGCGCGGTGGCGACTCTTCTGTTTAGCCGGCGCCGATTTTCGCAGTAGCGACAGCTGGCGACTCTGCTGGGGATTGCGATGGTTCCTTGTGCTGGGGATCCAACGTCCCTTAAGAGAGTCAATCCTAGCGCTTGTTTGCTCGTCTTTGGGTGTTTACCTTTTGGATGTTGTATATTACTGTATTTACGATTTTTGCACCTTTGCTATTATTTGTTGCTGTTGTGCTGTTGGGTGGGATGTTTCTTTGAGTGAGAAGCCAGACCCAGGCTTGAGTGCACCTTAGAATTAGTTGTGGAAATTAGTGGGCGCGTGCATGCTTTGCATGTACTAGTGTCTCATGAAATCCACGCTCAGACGAGGTTCTCCCAGTTGACTTCTTTTTCAACCCTTTGGGTTGAGGGGGTTGTTAGTTTAGAGGATTGTCTACTCTGGGGACCGATCATTTGGGATTCAGCTAAGTGAGGCCTCTTCAGGATATGATGATGCCACACCTTCTGGGTATCGTATCATCAGTCTTGAAAGTCTGTGACGCTAATGACCGCATAGGATGTCGTACCTTGTATCAGTTTAGGTTCATACCCGTGAGTGGGAGGGTTTTTGCAGGAAACTTGAATTCCAGACAACCCGATATGTTGGTCTTCTCTTCAGAGCGAACGTACTCAGTCAGCAGCGCAGCAGTATTCAGAGATTTGTGGGGGCTGTGATCCCGTATTTGCTGCATATTGCATTGCATTTGCATGAACAGTGTTGCATCATATTGCATATCATCCTCCAGCTAGCCAGAGTCTGATCCAGCCGTTGTTTTGATTTTGAAGGTGATTATCCGGGGTTTGGCCTGAGAAACTGTTGATTGTTAAGAGACGACCAAGGGGTTGAAGCAGATTTGAACAGAACCGAGCAGTGAAGTCCGTTGAAGGTTATTGGTAGCTATGTCTGAGAGTCACTTCCAGTCTCTTAACACCTTGACAGGTTTCACTATGACGACTAATATGTATGGCTCTATATGTCTGAGGAAGACCTTCCGCAAGTGAACAACGTTACTGCAGACCAATTTGTGCAGCCTCTGGTTAGGGACCGAGATCGACGTGAGCAGTTTGTTGTCCGAAATGAATGCCCTCCTCTTATCAACAGTCAAGGTGTTGTTCTCCCTATAGCGAATATCCGAAGAGAGATCCCGGTAGCTAGGACCGAAGACCCAAGAGCTCTTGAGTATGATAGAAGGCTCCGAGTGTTGGAAGAAGGAGTCAAGGCCTTGAAAGTTAAAGATGCTGTTAACCTCGATGCTGCAGACATGTGTTTGGTTCCTGGCCTGGTGTTGCCTCCTAAGTTCAAAGCGCCGAGATTTGAGAAGTATAGAGGAGATAGTTGTCCGAAGCAACATTTGGTGATGTTCTTCCGTAGAATGACTTCGTTTGTGCAAAATGACAAGTTGATGATTCACTACTTTCAGGATAGTCTGACTGGGGCATCTCTGAGTTGGTATATGCAGTTAGAGAGTAATTAGATCTGATCATGGGTGGATTTAGCCAGAGCTTTTCTGAAACAGTATGATTATAACCGGGACATGGCTCCTCATCGCCTATTTCTGTTTATCTCGTCAGCATAGGCATACGCATAGCATATAAGTAGACAACATGGCATATGCATTTGTTTGCGTTCTTTGTGTCTATTTTAGTCTGTCACTTTGGCTATAGGTATCCCTAAGTGTTGGGTACGTCTTATCCCTCCAATTAGAGTCGTCCCTAGGCAGAAAGAGCATAATGTTTCATTTTCCCCATGAAGTTCAACCCTCATGGAAGACGGTTATTTTAGTACAATTCCATTTGAGTTCATACCTCATTGGTCGAGTCTTGCTTGACAGTCTCTTCTCGGCTACTTCCCGATTTGAACTTCGGTCTTCGGCAATCACATCATAAACGTGGATTAAGTGTGCATCTATTTTGCACCCTTTTCCCCAAGAAGAATATTCCTAAATACAGACATCTCTTCAACAATAGCATTACAAGGCTTTATCAAACATCAATCTCTTTATTTGAGTAACTCGTTTTGATTAGGATCTTATTCAAAACGACAAAACGACAATTTTCACAAGACAGATCATTTACCATCAGTGGATCCTTCAACATTAGACAGTTACAGACATTTCTCTCAGGAATAACTTCCCCAATAAGTTCATCACACGAGTTTACTTCCGTCAAGTGGCATCTCCCCAGAGAAGTCAAATAAATTTACCACAATAGTATCCGTACTTGAGAATACATACGGCTCACATCTCTTCCGAAGATCCCCGATGAAGCTACATCTACATTCACAATCACATTTACAAATTTACAACTACATCTACAGGGTTCTACAACGAACTGCATCTACAGGGTTCTACAACGAACTGCACCTACAGGGTTCTACAACGAACTACATCTACAGGGTTCTACAACGAACTGCATCTACAGGGTTCTACAACGAACTACACCTACAGGGTTCTACAACGAACTACATCTACAGGGTTCTACAACGAACTGCATCTACAGGGTTCTATAACGAACTACATCTACAGTCTACAACGACATCTACAATCTACAAAATTACAACCCCCTATGAAGGTGCTCTCACGAGTTTTCATCATTTCGGGAAGGGACCGAGACCAGCTCATGATTCCCATATCATGATGCTCGAGGAAGTTCTACATCAGAAACCGAGACCAGCTCATGATTTCCATATCATGATGCTCGGGGAAGTTCTACATCAGAAACCGAGACCAGCTCATGATTTCCATATCATGATGCTCGGGGAAGTTCTACATCAGAAACCGAGACCAGCTCATGATTCCCATATCATGATGCTCGGGGAAGTTCTACATCAGAAACCGAGACCAGCTCATGATTCCCATATCATGATGCTCGGGGAAGTTCTACATCAGAGACCGAGACCAGCTCATGATTCCCATATCATGATGCTCGGGGAAGCTCTACATCAGAAACTGAGACCAGCTCATGGTTCCCATACCATGATGCTAGGGGAAGTTCTACAGCTACAAGATCTACAATGACATTGACATCTACATCTACAAACTATAGTGATTCTACCACCTACAATATTTCGACATTTCAAGCAGAGACCGAGACTAGCTCATGGTACCCTTATCATGACGCTCGGGGAAGTTATACATTTTACTATTTCAAGTTGAGTTCCAAAAAGAAAGGTATACACAAAAACGAGAAAAGAAAGAAAAAATGCCAAAATGAAACTGAACTGTTGACTCAATTCATTTGGGTCATCACCAACCACTACATTATGATAATAAGCTTCTCGCCTATCGTCTAAGTCACCATATCCTGGGTGTTCGAGTTGCTGTTGTACTTTCAGAGATTTCTCTCTGGCAGTCGTTTCCTGTTCCCGTGGAGTCTCCGTTTGTCGAGCCTGTTTTTTTCCCGTGTGCCGTTTCTCCATGTGGTATCATTTCACCACAGGATTCGCTGTCTTACATTCTCATATCATTGCATATCATTTGCATCCGGTGGCCTCTTAGGTCCGAAAATTCGTGCAATGTTTGTATTTAAGTCCCTCCTATCTCGTCGAGACGGAGATTTCGATCTCCATATCTCCGAATAGGAGTAACTTAAATAGGGGCATCTGTTGCACCCTAATTTTTGACCATAAGATGCCACCTCTTTTTTGTTTTTATTATTATTGGACTTTATTTAATATTTATGCGACTAACCAATTTGTGCAGACGCGGTAATATCAAGTGGAGATGGCGTTCCTCATAGTCGATCATTGTACATATCTAACCGTTTAACCCGCTTGTTCGTTTTGATTTGTGAAAGGTTGGGTTACTGTTGGAAGTTTAGGGAATCATGAAGTGATACACATAAGGGCTTATTATTCGAAGATTGAGTTTTATGCCATTATAATTACTCCATAATGCATCAATTTGAGAGGGTCAAGTCAATTCCTGTTTTGAATATCAACTGGTTCTACTTTGAATGGGTGTTTGAACGAGGGATGTTCTACATGGTGATTCAATTTATGACAAAAACGAAAGTGCAGAGGAGGTATCCCAGTTCAAAGATTTTCTTGTGTTCTTGTAATATAAGTCGTTCATGGATGGAGAAATGGGATTAAGGTTCAATTTGAATATTATTACAAGTGGACCCTTGGGTTCAGTTCAACTGAGACCATATTCCATGAGGTTTACACCTTGAATTAGGTTCAAGTGTTGTGAATTGTTTCAAGAATTAATTGGTGAACCATAAAAGGCATGCCTCTCGAAGTTATGTCCCACTGTAGGAACCAAGTCTTTGAACGAGATCAGGCCATGTTCAATTTAGTTCTTTGAGCCTTTGAATTATAAGCCTAAAGTGCATCTGATACAAGGAATTAAAGTTTTAGTACAACATTCACAAGAAAACTACAATAAACGCAGGGCCTAAACTTTCACTTGTTCCAAGTACTCTCAAGAATACACTTTCATTCCAAATAATGAAAGATGTTTGTTACAGCACGAAAGATCCACATATACATATATACTGGAGCGTTATCTTTATTACAAGGATTTGGTTACATTACTCGACATCAACACCACACTTTGATGATATAACTAATGACTAATACAAGGTAATCAAGTTCAAACTTAATGCCGCTACGATACCCATTGACATATAATCCTCCAAGCGATGATGTTCATGCGGTGACTGTCGACACTAGCCATACCTCCAGAATTGGGATTTCAAAACAGGCGCAGGGATTTCTGTCATCAGTTTGATCACCCCATTTCCTGCAAAATCACAACACCCAGCTAGTCCTTGTGTTATAACTTTAACTCATGATATAGTTTTCTCCAAGATAAAGACTTCACAGACCAGGATGAAACCAGCATACCTTCACATAACCTTCAACATTGCAGCCTCTTGAGTTTTGTGTTACCATAGCTAGCGAACAACAATTTTTACCAAAGAACAACTGAAGAGGTAGCTGATACGCAATACCTACTAAACCTTCATCCACAACAATGACAACCTATTATGAAAAGCTTATGGCTCCCCTTGATAACGACAACTCGATTCTACGCTTCAGTTTTGATGCTTCTGCACGTGATCAACAAGCCATGGCTTTGAGGAAGTTTTGGATTTCTACAGAAAGTTTGTTCCAAACTCTATCAGTGCAGATTTTTAAAGGTGGAAATCAAAAATCAGCCACGGAACAAATGGTAAGGAGGTGACTATACTCACCAAAGATCAGCATGGTCCTTATTTCATCACCTCACTAGGCGTCATCTCCCAGCGCCTGCAATAAACATGATGCGGGTCTATAAGAATTCTTTCTTTCAAAGATGTTTTAAGCATATCAAAGTCAGGAAGTCAGATTGTATCATCCAACACCAAATCCAAAGATGAATCGAAACTCTTGCGGAGCAGTTTTTTAATAAGTACCTGCCAAAGTCAGTAGAGAAAAGGGAAATTTATAACAGCAGCTTCTCAAAGCTCCGAAACGCTCCTACTGCGCCCAATCATCCATTCCATTGCAACTCTAGGCCTACGTAAGAAGGATCACAAAAAGACAACATTAAATCTAATGATGCACTTCTGATGAAAATAATGCTGAAGAAGAGTTTAAGAAGAGGACAGATCAGAATCTTGGTGTGCTCGCATCAGTTATGTCCCAGAGTCTAATGGCGAATGAACTTGAAGCTAGAAGATGATACAGGAGGTCAAATGCATTTTAGTGTCACGAGAATACTCACTCAGGTCTCTTGAAGACGCCGTCTCCTCCAATGCTGTCTAACGTGTCCTGCAACAAGCTACATTACGGAAGACACAATTACTTGATCCAATAATAAGTATAATGATTAAAATACCACCAAACCAAGTCACAACATTATCAATTGAGCCCAACTGTGATACAATATGCTAAATTAAACAGCTAACCTTCAGTATTAGTTACAAGCAAGGTGATTAAACACCACCAAAAGCGACCTGTCAGAACCAACAGCAATATTAAAAGAAGGTTATTAAAGTTACATGGGAAATCAATGAACAATAACACCTCTAAATGGAGCTACCAACGACTTCGTAATCCCCATACTTCAACCACGGATTTTCACAAATCAAGGGTAGCAAGGACATCCGTTTTCCCCGTTACTGCCTATAATCCACTTGAAGATTCTTTAAGCCAAGATGTGATTACAACTGTAGAGAAGAGCATGAAGAAATATGCGGACAACCTCATACGAGTTAGCTGAGACTCAAAAAGAACTAGCCAAGCTTCAACCTGCTCAGAAAGAATCCCTTGCCTCAAGCCATTCACAGTCCAATGAGGACAGATCACCTTCTGCAGATCTTGAAAAACTGATATTGCGTCTGATACGAATGACCATCAGTTGGCTCTTGCCCCTCCTCATCATCCAAATTCGGCTGCTGAAAATAAAAGAAGATTGAGTTTAGAAGAAACCAAAGCAAATCGACATCAGATCGAAATGAGTTCAAAAGTTTGTTTTAGATTAAATACCAACGAACTGTTGTTCCAAAGCCTGAAGACTCGCCATGGAGGAATTGAAGATTAGTTCCAAAAAATAGAAGAGGCAAATCACGTCAATTTGAATCAAAGATAGTCAAGCCTTTTTGGTCTCTTCCTAAAAATAACACCAGCATGTTACAAACAAGATCAGATGGAAAAATGGAAAGTACACAAAAGGAGCTAAATGCAGCATAACAATGAAATGGTTACATTTGAAACACAGCAAAGCAATGATGTAGCCACGACTGAAAATGAGTTGGGCACTTCCACAATTGATCCCAACCATCACCTTCCCCATCCTGAAACTCGCCCTCATAACCATCACTTTGCTAATCTCCATATTGGTTCCTGAAGATCAGCTACCTCAACCTGAATGTCTACCAAATTGTGATCCACTTCCATGTTCTGAATAACTTGAAGACATTCGCATCAGAGACGTCAAACCAATGCATCATGATCATCTTGCTCAGTATGATATAGTTCCCAACAACATGTCTGGAGTTTGTCTTAGGAGTGCCCGACACTCTTTTCAACTGATCAGCTTGATTCACCATCCTAGCACCAAAGGAAGATAGCATTAGATACACATCAACTTGATTTGAAAACAAGAGTGAAGAACAAAGTAAAACAATAACCTCGCTGAGAGGACTCTGAACACTTCCACGTGAGTCTACACCAAAGAACACCAAGAAAAATCGTGGCTCATTACATCAAATGTCAAGTTGCTACTCTGGGCTTCTAGTTCATCTTCTGGCCCAAGTCAAACCGTTATCCGCACCTGCCAAAGCATTGGATACGAGTCAGCAATCTACTAAGGAATATACGGATAAGGAAAAGAGAATATCCAATCCCAAATCCTCAATGCATCGAACTTGGAAAATATTAAACAACTGACACACAAGATCAGAAATTGGAATCTCATTAACAGAAATCATTGCAATCAGATAGAAAAAGGAGAAGGTTTTCAAATCGCATCCCAAAATGGAAGGTCCAAATCCACAATCAATCTCAAATCAAAACATTAAATTCTCAAAAGGTCTATAAATTGAGGAGAAAGAATTCAAATCAAGGAGGAGAAACCTATCGTACAAGATCTGAGAAACCCTAAAAGCTCGAGAGATCAAGAAAGCACTCACCTTCTCCGTTGACGAAGCCGATTCCGGCCGCCGCGAGCCCAGTTCCCGTGAATCCACTCCGCCGGCGCCACACAAACTTCGGTACACTCGGATCTCCGTCCACATGCTTGTTTTGTTGATGTTTTCATTTTGATTTCAGGTTCGGAAGTAAAGAATGAGAGAACCAGGCGATTAGGAAGAGAAGAGAAGAACGGAAAGAGAACAGAGAGAGGAGAGGAAATGAGTTGCGACGATGAGAAGTCGATCGCGATCTTGGGGGGGAAAGGGATTTAGGGTTTCGTCCTATTTTGTTTTAACTGTTGTAATTTGCTAATCTTGCACATGAGCACACACTCACCACACGTTAAACACCACTAATCACGCTTAATCTCCTCTAACCACCTATTTAGTTTTTCTTAACAGATTAATTAACTCTTTTTAAAATTAGCTAATAACCTTATTTATTAAAATCATTTCTTATCCTTTCAATTTATTCATTTAATTAAACTTTTTTTAATTCACCGTATTTAATCATTTATTTAATCCTAATTTAAATCAACTTCATAATCTCTTTTGATAACTAAAAATAATTCTTTTTTTAAATCTCATTAATTCCTATTAAAATATTTTTTTGCTAACTTTCATTTAATAACCTTTTAAATAATATTTATTCACTAGTAAAAACTCTTATAAATAAATCACACCTATCTATCAATTTATTTAATTAATAATGAAATTTAAATAACTCTTATAAATAAATAATAAAATCAAAATTAATTTAACTTAATCCATAATAAAAATAATCCATTCACTCAAATCTTTTTATAATAAATAAAATCATTTTAGCATTTTATTTAAAACCTTAGAATTAACCTCATCAAATCAAACGATTAAAATCAAATAACAGCGTAAAAATATATTCATTCAATCATGCACACTCACGACACAATTCACTCTCACACACTTCAGCGCTTTCATGCGTATGTGTATGGTTTACATTTCCGCAACTTATTCATTGCAATTTACATTACCGCATTTACATTATCGCATCGCATTTCGTCCAAAGAAAAAACCTACACATGAGTCAACACTTGTGTGTAGTGCACGTCATTTGCATCATTTCCCCACGATCCTTGATTCCATTCAAGTTGATCGCTTAAGATAGATCCTACCCCATAGGAAGGACCATTATCTCTACAACTTAGACAAACAAACAACACTATACAACTTTTTCAAACACAATAGAGAATAGATGTTAATCATCTTAAGCGAGATAGAATCTCCACCCCACCACAATACAATCAAGCCGTAGGAACTTTGCCTTAAGAGAGATAAAGGTGTACCTCGTTGATCCCTATCCGAGTACGTAAGTCCTTTTCTTAAGACGATGCAAAGACTATTTTCCTACAAATTGTGGCGGTTAAATCTCTCTTAAAATGAAGACACATCTCTTCTCCTAAACCCAATCAAAACAACTACCCTAAACCCGTAGGAACTTTGACCACAGTCAAAGAACTCCTCTAACCCTTTAGGGGAACTACAAGTACTCTGATTCCACTCCCGTAAGGATATGTAGGCATAAGATGCGACATCTTATCGAGTATACTTAGAAATAAACCCCTAGGTCTTTTAAACTATTAAGCAGATAAACACTTAGCAATAAACAACATAAAACAAGAGGTTCCTGTAGGATACTACAGAAACTTAGGATGTTAATACCTTCCCTAAGTTTAACCAACCCCCGAACCTATAACTCTCTAAACCTTGCATTTGCATTGCATTGTGGGAATTTCGATATTTATCCCTTCCTTTGGACAAATCAAAGATCAGTTGCAAATTGAATTAAAGATTCAAACTAATCAATAGTTTGGTATCCAAATTTCACCGCGACAATTACGAGTTATACAATTTTGAAAAAGCTAAGCATTACAAAAGTCGTAATCGATTACAACCTTACTTCTAATTTCTTACGATTTCAAATTTTGCACCTTTTCACTTAACCAAACATTCGTAAAACATTGCAAGGCTTCATGGATCCATTTCAAATCCATACATTTTCATATAGAGGTTTCAAAGGATTTATATCAGGCTCTATATATCAGAAAAATAATTTTACTTCTTTCAAAAATCATTTTAATACAATTCAAACATATTTGTCTAAGTGTTCATACAACTTCAATTTTTGGAATTTTTTGCATAAATTTCTTATCATTCAAAAGTTTCTTAAAACAACTCTGAGCACTTAGAGTATATACGTTTGGATTGTAATATATTGAAATAGAAGATCAATTATGTATCTTGGCACTACTACAAAATACACCTTCAGTAACACTAATACTACTACAATTATTCTTTCCACCGTTGTAATATGGCAAATTGGATGTGCCTGATATATTTTTTATTTTTTTTTAAAGTGACTTAATCACAATTTAGGTAAAAAAAACCATGGTGATAAATTAAGTGTTACAAGCTTCAAATCCTAGCAACTACATTTATTCCATTTTTCATATTACAAAAAGTGTGTGTCACTTAAGTTCATAAATTAAAAAATTAAAAACTATTTAACAACAATTTTACTATACAACTATTGTAATAAGATCTACATTTCACTGCGGTTGAAATTAACAACTGTGGTCAAAGGTTTTCCTGATAAAAATTAAAACAAAAAAGATTCATTATTTCCTTCATAACATGCCCTAAGCGAACCTGCGATACAACAAACCAGAGACGACCGCGATAGCGATAACAAAATCTTCTTCTTATAATCTTAGTTCATTCGAATCTTCATTCTTGATAATCTTCACTATCTTCATTCTTGGTCTCTTCCTCTTCGAAGTACAGTATGTTTCCTGTAAACTCACTCTCTTCCTCATCTTCCTAATTCTTGATAATCTTCATTATCTTCATTCTTGTTTGATTTTATGATCTGTTTCATGCAAAATTCATATGCCTTATGTCTTGTTGTTGGATTTAGAAGTGAACAAAAATAATATATCTTTGCTACAATGGACATCCATATGCTTAAGATTTAAAGTTGTATTATTGTTATGAATATGCTTTAGTTTTTCGACATACTTTAGGTTTAGATTTTGTTGTGTTGTTCACAATATTGTTTTGATATAAATTTCATAATTTATTATGAATCGTAGTTGGATGAAAACTGATAGATTAGATTCGGTATATGAGAAAGGAGTTCTTGAATTCCTTGAATACACTGATCAAAATGTTCTGGACAATAATGGTATCTTTTATTATCCTTGTGCTAATTGCGGGAATATAAATAAAGCTACAAAGTATGAGATATTCCATCACTTATGTTGTCATGGTATATGTCAAAATTATAGAATAGAGACGTGGCATGGTGAGGTGGAAAAAAAGCAAAACAGGGCGTCACAAAGTCACGAAGTTAATGAAGATGAATATATGGATGACCGACTAGAAGATATGTTGTGTGATATTGGAGAAACTTCTTTTAAGAAAGCCTTTATTTATGATAATTTATGTAGTAATAAAGACACCCCTTTATATAAGGGGTGCACAAGTTTTACATGAATGTCTGTGGTGTTATCACTGTTTAATCTAAAAGCAAAAAATGGGTGGTCGGGTAAAAGTTTCAGGAAATTGCTTTATTTGCTAAAAAAAATGCTACTAGAAGATAACAATTTTCTTGATCGTTGTTATGATGCCAAGAAGATATTATGTCCAATGGGTTTGGAGTATATCAAAATACATGCATGCCTTAATTACTGCATATTATACAGGAAAGAGTATGAAAATTTGGATCAATATCCGGAATGTAGGGTGTCACGTTACAAGCTGAAGGACAACGATGGTGATGACAATGACAATGACAATTTTAGTAGGAAGATGCCTTTTGCTATAGTGTTATGGTACTTGCCAATAATTTCAAGATTCGAGATACTTTTTGCTAATGCAAATGATGCAAAGAATATTATATGGCATGCAGATGAAAGAAAATGTGATGGAAACATACACCATATAGCTGATTTTTTGCAATAGAAGAAAATTGATTTGTTGTTTCCAGATTTTGGCACTGAGCCAAGAAACCTTAGCCTTGGGCTTTCCACCAATGGAATGAACCCCTTTGGTAATGAGATTACTAACCATTCTTCTTGGCATGTTCTTCTCACGATTTACAACCTATCTCCTTGGTTGTGCATGAAGCGTAAGTATATGTTGTTAAGTATACTGATTTCTGGACCACGACAACCTGGAAACAACATATATATTTATCTAATTCCATTAATTGAATATTTACGACTTTTGTGGGAGGAAGGCGTTGAAGTTGATGATGCATATTCTGGTGAAAAGATTAAGATGTGTGCCATGTTATTTTGCACAATCAATGAGTTTTTTGCATATGGTAATTTGGATGGATATAGTGTCAAAGGACACAAAGAGTGTCCTATTTATGAATCTGATACTTGTTATCACCAACTTGAGTTTGGAAAAAATATTGTTTACCTTGGGCATCAGAAATTTCTAAAACCCGGTCATTCTTATCGTAGATTGCAGAAGGCTTTTAATGAAGATTAACAGTTTGATATCACTTCTAAACCTTTAACCGGTGATGAGGTTCATCAATGACAGAAGCACATTAATGTTGTCTTTGGAAAGAGATAAAAAAGAAAAAGGACCAATTGAGAAAAACATATGGAAAAAGTGGTATGTGTTCTTTGATCTTCCATATTGGTCAAGTCTCGATGTAAGACATTGTCTTGATGTGATGCATGTGGAGAAAATGTGTGTGGTAGTTTGATTAGAACACTTCTAAACATTCTAGGAAAGACTATAGTAATCAATCTCGTCTCAATATGGAGACGATGTGTATACGAAAACAATTAACTCCAATAGGAAAAGGGAGAAGAATTATCTGCCTCCGACTTCTTACACTCTATGTAAAAAGGAAAAGAAAAGTTTTTGCGATTTTTTGCATGGTATCAAATTTTCCCAAGGTTACTCATCAAACAAAAACAAACTTATATCAGTAAAAGATCTCAAGTTAATTGTTTTGAAATCTCATGATTGTCATGTCTTGATGCAATAACTTCTACTAGTGGCTATTCGTGGCATCCTACCAAAAAATGTGAGAGTAACTATAACCAAATTGTGTTTTTTATTCAATGTCATATGTAATAAATTTCTTGATTTCAAAAAATTAGATGAATTAGAAGATGAAGATTCCATAATCTTGTGTCAATTAAAGATGTATTTTTCTCTATCATGTTTTGACATTATGTTTCACTTACTTGTTCGTCTAGTTAGATAAATCAGAATTTGTGGTCCAGTTTATTTAAAGTAGATATATCCAATAGAGAGATGCATGAAGATCTTTAAAGAATATACGAAGAATCATCACCGACCGGAAGCTTAGATTGTTGAAAGGTACATCACAGAAGAAGTTGTTGAGTTTTATACAAACTATTTGTCGAAAGCAAAGTCTATAGGAATTCCAAAGTCTCGTCATGCTAACACTGAAGATAGAGATATTCAAGGTTTAAATGTCAAGTCAATGGGATCTAGTTATTCAGGCACATTTATATATATTGAATAATCTTGAATAAGTTCAACCTTACGTGGCTACTCACAATTTTTTTTTGAAGAAAAGATATCCACAAATGAGTGGCAAGTTGTTGTTGATAGAGAATAACAAGAAATTCCTATATTGGTTTAATAAAAGGATATTAAATGATGATAGTGCACCCGATACAAATAAATGATTGTCGTGCATGCCAAAATTTAATGTGGTAACTTGGACTGTATATGACATTGATCATTATACACTTTATACAAAACCAAAAGATGATCGTAGTACAATGCAAAATAGTGGAGTTATGGTCTAAATCCATGTATTTCTCTAGTTCGAAAGATAAGAATCCAATATTGGCATCTAATGCATTCTATGATGTCATTGAGGAGATTTGAGATATTAATTATATTATCTTCAAAGTTCCTTTATTTAAATACAAGTGGATTCCCAATAATATTAATGGTGTGCAAACTAATGACTTAGGATTCACTCGGATTGACCTTGGTAAGGAAAATTATATGACTGAACCATTCATCACGGCTTCACAAGCAAAACAAGTTTTCTATGTGACCGACCCTTCAGACACATAGAGGAAATAGTCAATTATTCTCCAAGGAAAAGACATTCCTAGTAGTGATGAAAGTTTTGATATTTCTTCTACTCCTTCTTACACAACAAAAATGCCTACCACATATGATGAAGTTGATAGAGATGATGTGCATTCTATTTGTATCGATCATAATGAAGGCATATGGGAAAATTAACAAGTATTTTATTCTTTATTCATAATTTAATGTAAGTTATTATTTCTAAGTATATTTATTAACAAGTATGATTATTTGAAATTGTAGGTGTTTAAAGTCAAGACACCAAGAGACAAAGAAACAAAACACTAAGATACAATTATGCGACGTTATATAATGTTTGTAGGTTGTTTTGTGCCATTTTTCTTTTGATGTAATATATATATATATATATATATATATATATATATATATATATATATATATATATATATATATATATATATATATATATATATATATATATATATATATATATATATATATATATATATATATATATATATATATATATATATATATATATATATATATATATATATATATATATATATATATATATATATATATATATATATATATATATATATATATATATATATATATATATATATATATATATATATATATATATATATATATATATATATATATATATATACGTTTGGTTCTTAATTCAATATATGGATTTGATGTAATACAATACAATTATTGTTATGATACAATTGTTGTTTCCGTTCTGATACGGTTTCAAAAAATATAACTTTAAAAATGGAAAATTTTCAAAAAGCAGAAATATATTTTTTTTAAAAAGCAGATAATTTAACAACGGTTGTTAAATATGACCGTGGTTGTAGAGTGAACGTTGTCCAGAATAATATTAATACCAAAAAGGCGCTGCTGAGAATCGAACATGAGACCTTTAATATATTACAACGGTTAGTTAAAGCAACCGTGATAATATGTCATCCGCTTTCAATTTTTCTACAATTATACGACCGTGATTGTAAGTAACGCATATAGAACAGCACACTATATAACAAATGTCGGTACTGCGTGATAATACATCTTTTTCAACTGCTGCTGTATATGTTTTTCGTAGTAGTGTGAAAATCAAACCAAGAACAATCATATTCTAATTCATTTAAATTGTGTGTTGTAACTTAGTCATCAAGTTTGTGGTGATAAGTTGTTGTAAAAAGAAGGTATGGTTATTTCTTTTTGTTTATGTATTAGAATGTTGTAAAGAGATCTTGGTGAAGGCTTGTTCAAGAATCTAATCATAGTGAAAAATTCTCTAAAGAGTGTGAGATTATATGTATCTTTGATTGATAAGGAGAATCAATATAATTATTTTGTGTTCTTTATCTTTATGCACTTTAAAATTCTACATTTAATTCGTTTCCTAAATATATATCTTATCATTTCTTAAAATAAAATAAAAATAACAAACAAACAAACTTAACATAAAAACAAGAAAATACAGCAATCATAATCCACCCTTTTAAATTACATCTCATATAGTTACATATGAATCTCATAGTTACATATGTTATTTGTTCCAATAGTTTCATAGTTTACTTATATTTTAAACATTAGATTGATAAAATGTATGACAAAGTAATAGTTTGTGTGAATATAATTGTTCACATTTTTATGTTGATATTATTAAATAAAAAAACTATTATTTAATGACGACACAATGCCAAAAAAGACCTTTAGCAGCGCTTTTTTGGCCTTTAACAGCGCTTAAAAGCGCTGCATAAAGTGACGCTGCTAAAGGTAAAGACAACGTTTTTTAATGGAAAAAGCGCTGCTAAAGGCTCCCTTTAGCAACACATTTAGCAGCGCTTTTTTACCCCTAGAGCAGCGCTTATAAAAGCGCTGCCTATTCCCCCTCCCCTCTCCCCTTTAGCAGCGCTTTCTTAGACCCCCCCCCCCCCTTTAGCAGCGCTTTTATAAAGCGCTTTCTTAGACCCCCCCCCCCTTTCCCCACCTATAGTAGCGCTTTTGTAGCGCTCTCTGTGTCCCATTTAGTAGTGCTTTTTTTGTAAAAGCGCTGTCAAATCTTCACGATTTTAAAATATTTTTTAAAAAAATAATCACACTTTTTATATATTTTTCGATAAACCTGCTTATATTACATTCCCTGCTTATAATTCAGGCCTTTATTTCAACACTTTGGCCTTATATATACAATTCAACACTTTGGCCTTTAAGTATACATTGTAATTCATCACTTTGCCCATAATCATTTTAATACACATAAACCTGCTTAAATATATTACAACACAATCCGATCCTCAGAATTACAACATCACAAATACAGTCAATTTACATATAATTACAAATCCGTTACCTTTACAAATAGATACGACTTCCAGAAATATTATTATCCCACATCAATATTGGATGATACATATACCTTATACAATTCTCAACTCAAGAATAAATTGACACCATTCCTCCTTTATTTCTTCCAATCCTGCTTTCGAGTAAGTACCGCACTTGAATTCATCAAAGTACTACATAATATAACAGAACATGCACGATTTAGTTTTAAAACTATGTACTCAGATGAAACATCAGTTAATTATCAAAATGAATCATATAATTTATGAATTGATCCATACCATGATTGGAATCTCTATTTGACCAGAATGAATAATTTCCTTGATAAAGCGCAATACAAAATATCCGCAATCAATCCCATTGCACTGACGAGGACACTGTAAATGGAAAAAACAAACAAACATTTATCAGCTAATGTTGTTAGCCTTGCTTTTTGGCACTGTTGCTTGTCTTTGTGCTCTGAATATTTGTATAGCTCTAACATAATATAAACGCATATTTAGAACAATGTCACATAATAAATAAAGATATATAATTATTCAGAACAGTATATCTCATAACTTACGTATCAATCATATTCTTCATATCAGGATATTTTGTTTGATCATCATCAAATGAATCCAGATAATACACTATTTCTTTCAACGGATTAGTCGCGACCAACAACCAGTGTCCACTATAAAATAAGACAACAATTTAGACGGAAATGTTATATAGAATGACAAAAATCGAATAATTATAATAAATGAATTTAGAATGAAGTCATACCCATGGCTAGTATTATATGGCAACAAGAACAACTTCTCTGTAGTCGCGGCCATAAATCTTTGGACTATGTAATCTTTGACTACATCTGGTGTGTGATCTATTGCCTGTAAGTTGATACAGCTAGCAGATAAGAATGTGAATATTGAAGTCAAATCATGCGGGACCAACAACTTGTCATATAAGAGCCTAAAAGAAAAACATAATCAACATTAGAATATTTAGTTAAATGAGCAAATTTTAAAATGTTCAATTATTTAATTAAAATGAATCGGAGTACCTGATGTAGGAATGCATAACACCGACGCCCAATTCAAAATGTTGGAAAACCTGGTCCAAATCCTCCTTAGCAATTGTTTCGGTATATTCAAAACCGAAAATACCTTCCTTCATAGGTATTTGACGGATGCCACCCTCAGTCACATATGTTGTTCCTACATATGTTTCAAGGCACAACCTAAATTGAGGAACAAATGCTTTTTTTTGCTCGACCTTTTTTTGTTGTTGGTCACCTTGGAAGATTCAGGCATCTTACCCTTGCTGACTTGTTGCAACTGTTGATCATGAACCTAAAAGTCATATAAGTTCAGTAATTAATGTATAATACGATAATCATGTAACTGTAGTAGTACCTGTTTCTTTGATGCAGCTGAATCGGTTTCTCGCACAATGATTCCCTTATCTTTTGATTTGGATTTTGTAGGAGTCTAAGATCATCATGTAAATAAGAAAATGTAAATGTAAGAATAACTTTCATATATGGGTCGTAAAACATTTCAATATTACAAGGTTCATAATGGTGTTCAACATACCTCATCATCTATGAAAATGAGATTTGTCGGCCATGCAACATACGCTCCTATTGCGTCTGAAACAACATCTGGTATAAGCAACAACGCACCCCTCTCTAACGCAATATCAACTGATACTTTCAAAAATCCAGCAGGGAGCGGTTTATGGTGAAGTAAGTCTCCCACAGTGTTATGCACCTTTCCCTTGCCAACCATGCGATAAGTCGGTGACAATAAATATAGCCGACAAGGTGAAATGCCCTAAACAAATAATGATGCCGATTAATGTTTCAATTAAGAAAATTGTGCTAAATTAATTTCAATGTAATATATACAATTACCTCTGGAAGCTTCTGCGGACAATTGATACTATCTTTGTCACTAGTATCTTTACCCTCTAGACCGCGCCTTTCCGACATGTATCTTTCTTTGTCCTTCTATAATTCGCGAATCTGAGCTTTCAATTCCTCCAACGTATCCATCACTTCTTTATTGCTAGGATTTTTTTTCTTTGGCTGCTTATAAAGTTTTGATGGAGTGACACCAAATCCCTTACCCCTCACACACCTAGAATACTCAGGGATATTTAACACCCGACTCAGTATGCTCCTGCAATCATCGTCCTCAACTGGAGTTATACTCTGGGATAGAGTCTCCTGAAATATAGATAAAAGCATATATAAATATATTATACACTTTTGATCATTTACTGACAAAACTAATGTTGTACTTACACATTGTTCAAATACTTGTTGAAATTCTTCATGAACTACTCCATCTCTTCCCACACGGGCAGCCTTCCACACAACATGGTCCGGAAGAGATGTCTCATCACTTTTCTCCTCTTCTAACTACACATTAAGACGAATAATAAAGCATTCATATCCTATTATATATACTTACTATTTTTGGTAACTATATCATACTAAAGCATTTATATATACTTACTATTTTTTGTTCTAAGCGTGCATATCCCAAACCCCCTTTTTTTATGGATACGCGGGTTTTGATGCCCGTTGCCGATTTACGCTGCTCACAACCTAAAAAAACAAGTTTAAGTCATATCAGAACTCTCGTGGAAGAAAAAACACAATTTAGTTATTGCGCCTCTCACTTTTTCTGGAAAAATAGAACGTATACCTATTGGTAGAAAGTGTTCCATTGTAACATGGCAATCATGTGTCTTTAAACTCTTTAACTTGAGGTCTTTCATAGAAACAAGTCTTCTAATATCTGAAGAGTATCCTTCTGGAACTTTAACTTCACTCAGAAACTTACACAATATCTTTTTCTCCTTTCTAGATAAAGTATAAGCAGCATGTGGTAGATATGTGCGATTTCCTTTCTTCAAGGGTCCTAATTCATTTCTTACTCCCATTGCTACCAAGTCCTTTCTTGCTTTAAGGACATCCTTAGACTTTCCTTGTATATTGAGTAACGTACCAATAACACTTTCAAATACATTTTTTTCAATATGCATAACATCAAGAAAATGTCTTACATACAACGACTTCCAATATGGCAACTCAAACAAAATTGACCTCTTCTTCCACCCACGCGTGACAAGCGTATGAGCAAAAGGCTTGCCAAACTGAGTACTCACATCTTTCACCTTTTCAAAAAAAATTTCGCCGGTCAATGTAGGTGGAACTCTACGTTATTCTGAATTTCCATTAAATGCTTTTCTCCACCCACGGTAGTGATGATTAGAATTTAAGAATCTACGATGACCAAGAAAGACATTCTTCTGACCAAATTCCAACTGCATCCAATCTGCGTTTTCTTCACAGATAGGATACGCACATTGACCTTTAATGCTATACCCCGATAGATTTTTGTATGCTGGAAAATCATTAATTGTGCCAAACAACATTGCCCTCAAATTGAAATTTTCTTTCCTATATCCATCATAAACCTCCACACCGTTCTCCCACAAACTCTTTAAGTCTTCGATTAAAGGTGTCAAGTATATGTCATTCCCTGGTTGTTTAGGGCCAAAAATTAACATAGATAACATCATGTACTTATGCTTCATACATAGCCATGGAGGTTGGTTATAAATCATAATAATTACAGGCCAGGTGGAATGTGAGATACTTTGCAGACCGTGCGGATTCATTCCATCAGTCGATAATGTCAAGCGAAGGTTTCTAGCTTCTTCTCCAAAATCAGGATACTCATTATCAATTTTCATCCATAGTGGTGAATCTGCCGGATGTCGATACTTCCCATCTATAATTCTATCATCTGCATGCCAAGTCAGGTGTTTTGCATCTGTTTCACTATGAAACATGCGTCTAAATCTTGAAATTATAGGAAAATACCATAAGACTTTTGCTGGTGACAACTTTTTCTTATACCGAGATACACCGCATTTAGGACACTCGTTTAATCATACATATTCATTTCGAAACAAAATTCAATCATTTGGACAAGCATGTATCTTATCATAGCTCATGCCAATAGAGCATAACATTTTTTTAGCTTCATAGGTTCGATTGGGAAGAACATTGTCCTCCGGAAGCATCTCTTGAAGTAGGGCTAACAACTCTGTGAAACTTTTATCCGACCATCCATTACACGCCTTTAAGTTGTACAAATACCGCAGACAATCTTATGAAAGTAGTGCAACCTTTATACAACAGTTTCTCTGCATCACCTACCAAACTCTCAAACATCTTGGGACAATCTTGAAGATCTTCTTCAAGTGCTTCTGCAATCTCTTCGACTCGATCACAATCATATGTATCTCTGCCATTGTCCTTTGAAGCATAGGTCGTATTATCCTCGGGTTCGACATTCTCATTACTTATCTCGCCATGTAATGTCTAACATGTATAACTTTGATCAATTCCATGTCTCATTAAATGAGATTCCAACTGAACAGCGTCAATTTGACGCCCATAACAGCAACCTAAGCAAGGACATGTGATCCTACTGGGGTCTTTGGCGTGTTCAATAGCAAACTTAACGAATTTTGATACCCCATTCTCGTACTCTTTAGACAATCGATTAGAAGACATCCATTTTTTATCCATACTAATTGAGTAGTCTAAACCAAACTAAGAAAGTTAAACAAAAATAGAGAATACCTGTAAAGAAATCAATAACTTCTAAGAAAGTTACACAGTAGGATGCTTGAAAATGATCACAACCTTGCTCTTCACAAGTAACCCCTATAACAGATAAAATTAATAACATCATCAACATTAAATAATTCTTGGAACATCAATTGTTGATAAAACTTGCAATTAAATTAATTAATTTGCAATTTATATGGCTAAAGAGGTCATGAATGAATATTACTTGGATACTAACTTTTCATTATTAAATAAGATTCTACATACTAAACTAATTCTTCATATTGTTACCAATTTTCAAAATTGTAAAATTCTTATCTCTTAGAAATAAAATATTTAATCTTAAGATAACCCCAAATATTTTAGTAAATTTAAAATTATGGTTGAGTTTATATTTATCTAAAATTTTATAGATTTCAAGGTTACAAATGGCAATAATATCTAATAACCTCAAACATTTACAAATTTCACCCTCATTTACAATTGTAAACCGTAAATCAATTAAAAGATATTGAAATGATAAAAAACATTAAGCATAGAGATTATTTAAACAATGAAATATAATTCGTCCAAATATATATTGTGATTTGAAAATACAAACATTTCTCCAAATATATATTGTGATTTGAAAATATAAACATTTCTCGCAACAAACAATATCTTTTGCAAACGTGTTACGATCATTATGAACTGAGATATACTCAAAGTTAAGATAAGTAAACTCATTGTGGCATTTCAACAAACACCTTGTTTACAAAACTCAAGACAATATCAAAAGAGTAATTCTCATCAACGGTATCAACAGAAACAAGTCAATAACTCAGAAAAGAAGTAACACTAACATCATATCAAACAATAATCCAAAAAAATGAAATACTAAGACAATAATCCAGAAAAATGCAAAATGAAAAAACTTCAAATACCGTAACAATGGCGGAAATGCACTACAGAATGAACGGACGGAGGCTGTCGAAAACGGACAAACAAATGGCAGAGAAATGCAATACATACTGAATGAACGGAGGAGGGCGACGGTCGGTGGCTGTCGGACGGAGGGAATCGACGAAATCGGTCGTGGTGAATAGGGCATGTTCGCCAGAGGAGAAAGAAGGAAAGAAGATGCACGCGCGTACGACTGTTTTGTTTCTTTTAAAAATTCTAGTGGGTATTTTAAATTAATTATAATTACACCTATACCAGCACTTCCTAATGACATATAGCAGCGCTTTATAAAAGTGCTTTCTTTTCTACAACATATAGCAGCGTTTATAAAGAAAGCACTCTCGTAGGTTACACCTACAACAGCGCTTTACAAAAGCACTTTCTTAGGGCCCCCTATAGCAGCGATTTACAAAAGCACTTTCTTAGGCCATACATTTAGCAGCGCTTTAAATAAAGCGCTTTCTTAGGGTCCCCCTTTAGCAGGGCTTTTCAAAAAGCGCTGTCTTAGGTATGCTATTTGTTCCCTTTTTTAATGACTCTTTAGCAGCGCTTTTTCTAAAAGCGATGTCTTTGTATACACTGCTAAAAGTCAATTCTGGCGTAGTGCGAATACTTGCTCCATATGACTTATCATAATATATATATATATATATATATATATATATATATATATATATATATATATATATATATATATATATATATATATATATATATATATATATATATATATATATATATATATATATATATATATATATATATATATATATATATATATATATATATATATATATATATATATATATATATATATATATATATATATATATATATATATATTTTAAATGTATACATGTAAATGATGTGACAATAGCCATCAGAAATTCAAACCCGCCTATGAGGTTTGAGTATCCATTTACAAATATTGACATTATGCTGTTGATGTAAGCATTATAGATATATATTAACATTTTTATATCATTATATGGAATATATTTTTTAAAAAGTATTAAATTAAATTAATTAATTAGTGACAAATATTGGTCATATGTAAAAGTTGTATGCTTCAATGGTTTGTTAAATGACTATTTTTTAAAAACATTTTTTAAAAAACAAAGTGATAAATCTGAAGTATGAAAAAACTAGTTTGTAAATTACGATTGTTTTCATTTTTATTTTATATGAATTACATTGTTAATTAGTGACAAATATTGGTATGAATTAATAGAATCTCTCTCTCTCTCTCTCTCTCTCTCTCTCTCTCTCTCTTTTTCTCTCTCAATTTAACTCAATTTGATGTAGAAAAGAGTGTAACCAAGAGTTTCTTTAACGTATTTAAGGATTCTCTTGGCTGCTGCCAAGTGAGACACCTTCGGTCTCTCCATGAATCTACTAGCAACACTTACACTAAATGCCAAGTCCGCTCACGTATTGCACAAATACCGCAATGATCCAATCAATCTCCTATATTGCATTGTATCCACATCTTGTTCATCTTCACTCTTAGACAGATGCAACCTTGCCTCACATGGTGTAATGGCAGCATTATAATGCTCCATTTCACACCTCTTCAAGATCTCAAGTGTATACCTCTTTTAATGCATGAGCAGTCCCGTTTTTTACTTGTGGAACTCTACGCCAAGGAAATAAGTCATGATACCAAGGTTTGTCATCTCGAATTCATTCATAAGTTCACTCTTGAACTTAGAGATACTCTTCTCACAGTTGTCGGTAATCAATAGATCATCCACATATAAGAAAAGGATGATCGCACTATCATTTGTAGCTGATCTCACATAAACTCTGTGTTCAGACACACACCGCTTGAAACCAATATCAACAAAAAAGTCATCAACACGTTTTTTCAAGCACTTGAAGCTTGTGTCAAACCATATAATGCTTTATGCAATTTGTAGAACTTCATCTTTTGCTTCTTTACTATAAATCCAAGGGTCTGCTCAACATAAACCTCTTCATCAAATGGACCTTTCAAAAAAGTAGATTTGACGCCCACTTGATATATCGCTCAATCGTATTTATTCATAATGCCAATAACTAATCGGATAGGTTCAAGGCTAGCCACAGGTGCAAACACTTCCTCAAAGTCTATACCTTCAAGTTGCAAAAATCCATTCACTACAAATTGAGCCTTATGCTTGATCACCTCGCCTTTTGAATTTGCCTTCACTTTATAAACACATTGCACATCAATTGGCTTCTTTCCAAGCGGTAAATCGACCAACTCCCAAGTACCATTTTTTTCAATAGATTCCAGCTCCTCCTTCATTGCACAAATCCACTTAGATCACTTAGATCCTCTTCTGTGTTCACCGGTTCAGATTTGGCCATAAGCGCAAAGCGAACAAAATCACCCTCATCATTGATTTTGTTATCCCGGAATACTTCACAATATTGGAATCTTTGAGGCAAAACTCTTTGCCTTGTTGGTCGTCTACTATTTCCTCCATTTTCGGCTTCGACAGGTTGCTGTTCTGCACTTTCAGCAGACTGAGAATTCACATTTTCATGCTCATAACCGGTTACTGGATTCTCGTAATCGGTTACGCCTTCTTCAAAACCCGTTCCAACAACTTCAGAATCCAAAAATTCACGTGGTAACCGGTTACTGCTTTTAGCGTAACCGATTAAAGGGCTTGTTTCAGCAATTTTTCTGCTTCTGTCAAACTTTCACAGCTCGTCATCCACAACATCTCGGCTAATCACGATCCTCTTATTTGCAACATTAAACAATTTATAACCTCCAGTAGGATGATAACCAATGAGTAACATCACCTCACCATTGTCGTCCAACTTCTTTCGAAGTTGACCCGAAACGTGTCAAAATGCTGTTGAACCGAAAATTTTCAAATGACTTAAGCTTGGTTTAAATCCATAACACACCTCTTTTGGAGTTACCTTATCAAGCTTCTTTGTAGGGCACATATTCAACAAATATGCGGCTGTAGAAACGACTTCACCCCATATCTCCTTCGGCAAGTCTTTATCCTTTATCATGCTTCAAACCATGTTCATTATCGAATGATTTTTACTCTCGGTAATACCATTCTGTTGTGGCGTATAGGGTGACACAATCTCACGCACTATCCCTTCTTCATCACAATACTTCCCAAACTCAGTCAAGGTATACTCACCTCCACCATCCATTTTGAGAATTTTGAGCTTGTGACCACATTGTCGCTCAACCATGGACTTGAATCGTTTGAACACATTAAACACCTCACCTTTCCTCTTGATTAGGTATATCCATAGTTTCCTACTAAAATCATCGATAAATGTGACAAAGTACCTATTGCCATCATAAGAATCGACTTACAATGGACCACACACATCGGAATACACCACTTCAAGGTGATGTTTGGTCCTATAATCCACATCCTTGTTGAAATTACTCTTGTGCATCTTCCCTTGAACACGCTCTTCACATATCTCAGCTAGAATGTTGATTCTCGGCAACCCGGTTACCATACCATTCTTTTGTAACGCGTCGAGATCACGAAAATTGAGATGCATAAGACAGTAATGCCATAACCATTCTTCTCAACTTGCCGTTGTAGCTAAACACCTATGCTCCATCACTTTTAACTCCACTTTGAAAGTTCTATTGGCAGCCATAGGAGCCTTAAGCATCAAAACACCATTTGCATCCACAACGCACAAGATCTTGTCTTTCAAGCGAATTTTGTAACCTCTCTCAAGAAATTGGCTAATACTCAAAAGATTACACTTAATTCCCGAAATATACAAGACATCCTTGATCATAGAATGTCCACCATTCTTCTTCTTGATCAAAACATCACTGACACCTTTGGCTGCAAGAGCGGTATCATCCACAAATTTTACTCTACTTTTCACGGCTTGATTGATTTGCACAAACCAATCCTTTCTACCCATCATATGCGTTGAACAACCGGAATCCAAGTACCACTTATTGTTGCCTTAGACTCCATCTCGAACAATAACCATTACGTTTTGCACCGAACACGTTTTTGCAGTATTTTTTGAATTGTTGCAGCTGTTGTCCAGTAAATTGCAGGTGCTACTGCTGCTGCCCATAATCTCTTTAATGCCATAGTTCTGCTCCGTGATCATAATCAAGAGTGTATTTTCATCATCTATCTCTTGTCTCGCAAACTTAGCCTCATTGCTTTGATATTCCCTTGGTCTCGCGTGACAATCTCTTGCGAAATGACCAAGTCTATGACAATTGTAACACTTCGGCCTACTCTTGTCAATCTTCTTGAAGTTGTTGTCTTGACCACTATCTTTGGAGATGCTCTCACCCTTTTTCCCTATTGAAACCTTCAAATTTTGTGGATCATTTCGACCAAAATTTGAGAATTTTTCTTCCCTTTCGAAGCCCATTTTACTTTAGATCTTCTACTATTCTCGTTAAACCGTGCTTGCAAAGCAATCTCCACTTTAGCTTTATCGCTTCCTCTTTCGTCCATTATTTTTTCATGAGCCTCAAGAGAGCTTTGAAGCTCATCTTTGCTCATCGTCGCAAGGTCCTTCGACTCTTCGATAGCCACTACAATATTGTCGAATCTTGACGTTAAAGAATGCAAAATCTTCGTCACAACATTCTGCTCCAAAACAGTTTCTTCGCAAGACTTGATTTGATTCTTCACCAAACGCGTAATACACGTCACATAATCCTAGATTGTTTCCTTCTCTTTCATTTCCGTTAACTCGAATGCCTCTTGTGAGTTTGTAACCTTACCATCTTAGCTTTAACATCACCTGCATAAGCTTTCTCCAGGATCTCCCAAGCTTGCTTCACCGACTCGAAATCGCTAACTTTCTCAAAGTTGTCACCATCGACACAAGAATGAATCAAGAAGAGTGCCTTGTAATCCTTCTTCTTTTCTTCCTTGAATGCAGCCTTTTGAACATCTGTAGCTTCATCCCAAGTGGTGTAACTCCATTGTTGATGATCTCAAGAACTTATTGATACCCAAACAGAACTTTCATTTGTTTGGATTATTTATCTTAATTCTTTGAATCAAGAATCGGTAGGTTGGTGGAAATTCTATCGTTGAAAACGGTACTCATTGTTGTAGTGGGAATGGATCAGAATCAGTGCTCTTGATGGCAAATGTTAGAACATACAAAATCTCTAATGGTGAATTAATGGAGAATTGAGTTAATTTGTAGAAGATAAAATTAAGAAATTGAGAGAGAAAAATAGAGAGAGAGAGAGAGAGAGAGAGAGAGAGAGAGAGAGAGAGAGAGAGAGAGAGAGAGAGAGAGAGAGAGAGAGGGTAATTGAGGGTGAAAAGAATAATTGACATTAACTATAATTGGGAACATACAATGTCTTATATACAACAAGTAGAAACCAAATGGAAAAACAAAAACAGTTTAAAAAATAAGCTGAAAACTAGAAAAATTGAAAAAACCCATTGTAACCGGTTACACTAAAAGACATAACTGATTACCAACTCGTGACTTCAAATTCCAGCTTCTGTCAAAATTCGTAATCGATTATACTAAAAACGGTAACCGATTATTACAACTGAAATGTCAAAAAACAGCTTTTCCAACGTATTTACTTTATGTATGATATTAGTAATAATCTAAAGCTAGTATACATTAAAAAAAACCTATATAAGAAACAACGCCTGTCAAAAATATAGGAGATAAACTTCCTTAATTTATATTAGAAAAATAATTATTCTATGTTAAAAATAGTATATACATAATTGCATGGAGTTTGATTTTAAATAGGAACTAAATAGATATCAATGGAGAAGCCTATTAAGCTTTGTGGCTGTGCTTCAAATAAAAATTGAATTTGGTCAATATGTGGTTAAGAACATCGATGAAGGCACCCAATCCTTTGCGCATGAAAGGATTCCCATAATTAAAATATCATAATTTAGTTTTATGCTTCACTGTTTCACCACACAGCATTGTTGGTGTGCTATGTAATAATTATAATTCCATATGGAATAAACACCAAGGCATAAAGAGATATTAGTCTTTTCTTTTAATGTTCAAAGTAGACAATAACTTAACATAGAAAAGATGCGTCTCATATAATTTGAAGAATATATAATACGAGCTGTCTAATTTAATATATGCAATGCCGATTACTCCATCTATATAATATGATGACCCATGCAATCCATACCCCTCAATGTATCACTATCAAACAATAACAAGTTGTCACTATTTAATATTTAGATACTCATATTTCATATTTTCATCTATCATCTATGACTAAATATAGGGTTAGCAAAACCACATATCCGTTTTGTCGGCATTTTTGTGTGAGTAAGAGTTTAAGTCTTCTTTTTTAGAGTTCGTTTCACTTCGTCCTGTTTTTTTCACAAGTTTTTGTAAATGCGGATATTTATATAAATTTTTATATTTTTAAATTTAAAAAGTGTAGTGTCTACGGATTTGTTCAACTCCGCATTCACTTTTTTACAAAACAGACATAGATTTTAAATCTACATCTTTAACTATGTCCGTCCCGCACCATTTTCTATGAGATGTGTTTAAACTTGGCGGACATGCGGTTCAGCACTCTTAATTAAATGTATCCTACTTTAATTATTCTGCAAGATTTGCATACATAAATTTCATATTATAATTTTTTTTAAGTCTTAGCTACCTACCCTTTAAAAAAATAGAGTAAAATGCCATAAGTAACACATGACACCAATGATAAAAAGATATTATATAAACAACTTTAGAAAGTAAATCATGTAATTCATCTTTTACTTACAAGTAATCTTTACTACTTTAAAATTTAATTAATTATATTTTAGATTTTTAATTTCATAAGTTTATATTTTAGTTTTTCATTTTTTTAAAGTATCTAGTTTTACTTAAAACTTTAATTTTAAGAGATTGTGATTCTTCCTCTTTATTAAAATTAAAATTTAATCTATCTAATCTATATAAAACAAAGTTCTCTATAAAACAAAGTTGTAAAATGATATGTATAATAAAAAATCTATTATTAACTAAGAGAATTTAGTTATTTTTTAATACGTCGAATACACTCTTCACGCTCAAGATTATTGATCATTAGTGTATATTTATAAACGATGGTTGACAAAAAACGATTGTCTTTTGATATCATAATAGAATTAAAATTTGATTTAATTTATTTATATAAAACCGACTTGTATAGTAAGGGTTGTGACTTTATATAAATTCTTTTTGAAATTATTGAATTGTTTTCTATATGTATTTTTTTCATTTGCTTTGTGTAATATGTCTTATTGATACTCTTAAAATAGAGTTTTTCTCTTGGTGAATGATAACCTAAGTATATTGAATGGATAATTAAACAATCAATTTTTGAATTTATTTCAAGGAAATATATGAGAAGATAACATAAATAATTGGTTTGATGCAAGCTTTTGCGATTTTGCAAATGTAGTCGACTCATTTCATCTTATAAACATTTTGATTGCTCACATTTGAGTTGATAGACATTATATAATGTTACGAAATTGACTTCCATAATACTACTTATTTTAAATTTATGCTTACTGGTTCGAAACCTTTTTAGTTTGAATAATATTAATCTTGTGCAAGTGTCTGGTGCTAATTGCTTCATATATACACTTTTCAAGAATATTTTTAATAACCATCTTGATGGATTTATTCCTCATAACATAAGTTCATGTATAGCCTTAAATTAGTTCTAAGAGCTCTAGTCTCTCATTATAGAATAGTTTATATTAGAAATATAGTTTTTAAGTAATACATTTGACACATAAATTGGTAATTGAATTTACATTGTTTTTAAAAAACAAACTACCGTACGGATTCTACGGATAAATTTATTTAATAATATATATATATATATATATATATATATATATATATATATATATATATATATATATATATATATATATATATATATATATATATATATATATATATATATATATATATATATATATATATATATATATATATATATATATATATATATATATATATATATATATATATATATATATATATATATATATATATATATATATATATATATATATATATATATATATATATATATATATATATATATATATATATATATATATATATATATATATATTCAATTTTAATATTTAAAAATAAGAATTTTGTGATTGTTAATTAAAATAAAATAGATATTTTGATGATAGTGGCTCGTAAAAAAATAAAAATTTTTGACAATTGAAAATAACAATTTTGTGCTTCAAATAAAGACAATTGTTAATTAAAATAAAATAGATATTTTGCTGATATTGACACGTGAAAAAAATAGAAATTTTGACATTTGTAATTAAAATTTTTTCATTTCAAATAATAAAAATTAATTAAAATAAAAAAGATATTTTTATGATAGTGATCTTTGAAATGAAAAGTAAGTTGTGTGTATAACCATTGAGTATTATCTAATTTTATGAAATAAATTCTTAATTTTATTAAAATTTAAAAATAAATTAATTAATATTTTTAATAATAAATAAATAAATAGAATTGATTAAATTTGTGGTAAGATATATAAACATCCAAAGTGAAAAAAGTAAACAAAAATGGAAGGGGGCAAAACCAAAATTCCTCTTAGGGGCAATTTGTTTTGTCTTTTTTTAAAAATGATTTTTATAATATAACACAATTTTGTGTAAAAAAATTTACAAATTTTTTTTTATAAAAGCTTTAAATGAAAATATCGTTTGAATAGTTATTTTTGAAATGCTATTTTAGATATTTCATCATTTTATTGAAACTTTTTTGAAATGCTATCTTAGATATTTCGTCATTTTATTGAAACTTTTTTTGGATATCAAAATTTTAAAAAATCACTTAATTTTGAAGCTATTTCAAATAAATTTTCATAAAAATCGTTTTTGAGATACAACTTTTTGAAAAAATTACGATTTCAACTATCTTTTAATCTTCAATAATGTATGTTTATGTTATAGAATGTCAAAAGTAGTCTTTCAATTTAGAAAAAAACGAATATAAAAAACTTGTAATATCTTGAAAAATGGTTTTGTAAAATCTATTTTTAAAAATACAAAGAAAAAATCCATTTTTTTAAAGTTGAAACAAACTGACTCTTAGTGTCGAAGTCTGAAGCAAGTTTTGCCTTGCTTGTTGTACAAGTAATCTACTTTAATGGTATCATGTACATGGTTCAATTAGAGAAATTTTCTAAAATTAAGAATTAAATTAGCTACCTTGTCTACGCAAGCGTTTCCTTTTCTATATATGTGGAACCCATAAAATTCATGGTTTTGATAAGATAAACATAGTTTTTCTATCTAGTTTTCAATATTCAAGGCACTAAAGAATGATTTGAGAAAGCTTGCGTTACCATCATGGGATTAGATTTGAGCAAGATGTTACTCCAATCCTTCTTATTTTTTATCAATGACTATCATAACCCCCACCAACTCTCATATAAAACATTGCATCTGCCAATATAAAAGACAAAAATGTCAATACGAATACTGCACGAATTCCTACAAAGTCCACCTTAGGCACCAAAACAAAGAGTGCTAATTGTAGTACCATATGTATTGCATTTAAACCATTGGTCCTTGAGGGGGCGCTAAATCATTTGAACATTATTAATTATGCCAAGGGGTGCCTTTTATGTCAAAATATTTAATGATGAAGAAGTCATAAATGGAAGAGTTGTAGACCTTCTTGGAGTTGTTGCATGACAGGGTGACACTAGAAAAGTCGTGAATGGAAGAGTTGTAGACCTTCAATGATTTTATCTTTTTGGGTATCTTCTCACTCAAATCACTATTTTCTCAAGAGGCCTTATCCAACTTGCTTTGCAACTATTCCTTTTCCTTTTTAAGTTTTAGGATAGTTGTCTCGAGTTCATCAACCTCTTCTATGGAGATAGGAATCGGATCAGGTGATTTAGGATGAGCAGAGATTGATGATGAAGGGTAGTTTGATTTCTATCCTTTACCCATTAATGATAAGGCTCTTTGGCTACACAGTTCTTCTTTCTTAATTTGCTTCCTTTTGAGTGGACTATATCCCATGCCCGAATGATCTTTTGTAGCGTAACCGAATTATTCACACCCATGTCATGTAATATCAAACTTTCCAAAGCTTTCTCTTTGGATTTCTCTAACAGAGGGTATCCAAGTTGCTTTAAGGCCAAAGTTGGGTTATAGTTTATGCAACCCTTGGATCCTATGAGAGGTATGTTTGGATACTCTCCAAAGCTCAAGATGATCTCCTTCACGTTGAGCTTCCTCGAATACCAAAAGATACAATCTTCGGTAAGAGAGAGTAAGGTTTGAGACCACTCATCACTGGTTTTTTTCTTTAATCCAAAAGTTTACCTTAACTATGTGGGATGTTAGCCAAGTGTAAAGCAAAGGAAAATAACACAATATAGTACCACCCCTATTCTTGTGCCGTAAGTGAAGCGTATGGAACACATCCACTAAGAGTGCAGGGACGTGATTTTCTTTCTCTTTCAAAACAGCCCAAAACACGCTTATAAAAGTGGAGTCTATGAAATCTTTGAAATTTTGAAAGAGTACCGCCCCATAGACAGTGAGACCTAACACATCATCGAACGCTTCCCGCTCTTGTGCCATTGTGAACTCCCAAGATTTCCCTTTTGAAGTATTCCAATAAGAATCCTGGGACATTTCCTTTTTTTTTCACATTGGCCGCCAAATCTTGTACTTTAATTTTCAAGCCTTTGACAATGTCTTCAAATTTATGAACATATCTAATTCCTCTATAAAGATTTTTTACTTTTAAGGTAAGATCCAAGATTCTATCAAATTCTTCCAAGGTGGGTGTCAACTAGAAGTCTTAACAAAAGAAGCTTCTTAGTAAAGGATCATAAAACTGAGCCAAAATAGTGATGGATTTTGTTTGTACTTCGATGAACAAAGGTCAAGTATTTTTCCATACATGCAAACAAATGTGTCTCAGTGGATAGTCGTCAACTCGACATTTAGGTGTTTCAAATTGCCCAATTCATGTAACTTGGATTTTAGATGCAAAGTTTTTCTCTTTTGCGAAACCATTTTCACTTTCATAGAGGCTTGACAATAATATTAGTTTTTATAAATCCTTAAAAACAAATTTTGTATGCTAAGGAAAATTTTCATGATGAAGCATGCAATGCAAAATCATGTGGGGGCTCGGGAAGGTATGAATTTAAGATGATAATGGTAATTGTGTGATAGAACAACCTATATCGAAAGACTCTTTATGACATATGATTTTAAGTATTTTCTACCCCAACCATTCACAAAAGTTAGTTCTAGTTTTTTTGATAAAGGTTCCTAGAGTCATGGACCTTAGCCGAAATTTTTCTAGAATAACAGACTAGTCGTTACATGACAATATTTGCGTAAAAGATCTAGTTTAGTTGGATTCTTCACGCTAACCATACAAGGTATGCACCTTGGGGAGCTAACACCTTGCAACATCTATATTTACAAACGATTCTAAAAGGTTCATGGTGTCACGGACCTTAACTAGAATTTTCCCATAATAACGAGCTAGCCATTTTATGACAAGACTCCCGAAAAAGATCTACTATGGATGGAGTCTTCATGCTAACTTTACAAGGTGTGCACTTAAGGGCTAACACTACACAATCTTCAAACTTAAACTTAGGTTTTTTTTCCAAGCTCAGGAGTAGATCTTTACTCGAGTAACAATCCCAAACCCATCACATGATAAGTATATATAGGAATGTACAAAATAATAAATAAAAGCAAGATAATAAGAAAGCAAAAAAACACATGAAGATACATGACAAAGCGAACACTTAAATCCTAAAATCTAACTAAAATGGGCTTGACCCTCTAAGTTAGTCCCCAGTGGAGTCGCTAGCAGTCGTGGCGCAAAAAGTATCTAATTGAATGAGTGCTCAACTGACAATGAAGTTGCAACCAAAGTTTATTTTTTAAAGGGAAACATGGATTAAAACCCGTGAAGAACAAAAATAAGGTCATTATAAGAAAATTTAGGTTTGGGGGTCGATTATACACGAGGAAGGTATTAGCACCCCGCGACATCCGTTGTAACCAACGGGAACCACTTAATTAGTTTCGAAAGAAATGTTAGCTTGAAATGTTTGGTTTCTTTTAATTAGTAAGAGTATTTACATGTACATAAAAGAAGTAAAAAAAGTTTTTTTAGGGTGTTTGACGAGACATTAGATCTCGCTCCTACGTATCCCTAAGTGCGATGGAGAACTCAAAGTTATGTAGTTCTTGGTAAAAAAATGTTGGTTGATTAATTGTAAAATGAGTTTAGTCGCGCTATGACGGAAAAATGTTAGTTGGTTAAAATAAAAAAATTTGCATAGTTGTCGGGGATTGTTGATACTTTCAACAAGGCATAGTTTGTGAGTGAATTTATTTTCAACCTCGTTTGTTTTGTGTTATGTATTTTCGGTTTCTAGTGTAGTTTTTAATTTCAGTAGTTTCGTGTTTATTTGTTCTGTAGGTACAATGTTGTTAAGGTATTGTTGTTTGTGTTTGTGTGAGGTTTGGATTCGACATTTCTTCCATAGGATCTTAAAATCAGAGAGAACTGCTGATGCAAGAAAAATATGGTGATTCCTCCTTAGCAGACATGGGAACATTATTGTAAAATAACTGATACCAATAAGATATCACGGGGATTCCAACCACCAAACCCGTTGACATTTGACATCAAAAGCTCGATATTATCAATATTAAGAGACAAACAGTTTGATGGACATACCATCAAGGATGCGTGGGACCATTTAACTTAGTTCTATGAAACATGCTCAATGTGCAACCCGAATGAGGTCACTGTTGATCAGATGAAACTATAGTTGTTCGGTTTCTCTCTGATTGGAATAGCAAAGGAATGGTTGCAATGTATACCAAGTGGTATTATTCATACTTTGAAGGAGTTAGAAGACATACTCTCAGGGAGAAACTACTCAAATGAGCACTTTATGGAGAGAAGAATTGCAATCACAAATTTTAGTCAGGAAGAATATAAGTCACTATTAGAGGCGTGGGAAAGATTTAAATTATTACTCCGTAAGTGTCTAAACCATAACATAAACTCCATGGAACAATTGACACGCTTCATTAGCAAACTAACAACTCCTACACGAATGTTTCTTGATGCATAATCTAGAGGAACATTGAGAACCAAAACACATGATGAGGTCAAAACACTAATTGAGAACACATGACAAAATGAATACCGTTCTAACATGCAAGGTATAAAAGAAAAAAAAAACGTTCTTGCTATCGAGTCACAGATGGCACTACCAGCTCAAATATAAATGCTAAAGAAGCAATTGATGGTAACACAGTTGACTTAAGCGAGTGTTAACTAGGTACAAACCATTCAGTGTGATTAATATAGAGGTGACCATGCAAATGGGGGCTGTGTGTATAAAGTGGAGAATGAGAAAGTACATTATGAAAATTTTCAGTCGAGCAACCCTTGCACACCATGTTGGAGAGACCAAAAATGCTTCCAGATGGGTAATAGTCCTATTTCCAAAGGTAATCAAGAAACATCACCTCTAAAAGAAGCATTGACAAATTTGATGCAATCCACTGAATCAAATTTTAATGGAATGATTAATAGTCAGAGAGATATGAACCAGAGCCAGATCATCATAAACCAAAGTACTACATCATCAATAAAAAGTTTAGAAATGCAAGTGGATCAGCTATCTCAACTAATGGTAGTCTAGATTGGGTCTAGTGGGGTTGGAAATGGTAATACCAGAGATGGCCAAAACAGTGAATCATGTCAAAACCTTAAATTGAGAAACCGTGTTGTGCCAGAAAACCCTAAGATAGTTAATGAGAAAAAGGAAAAATAGGTAGTAGTCGAAAAAGAGATTGAAAAAGAGTCAGAAGTTGAAGAAAAATCTGAGGGAGAAAAAAGTGAGGAGTCTGCATAAGAGGAGATGAGAGGTACATTCTTGGTCAATTTAAAGAAAAAGACTCACTGTGGAGGAGGAATAAAAAGAAAATCTTGAATGTTCCCAATCCAAAACTTTCAGACAACAAAAAACCACCTCACCCATTTTTAAAGAAGAAACACAAGCAAGAGCTTAAATTAGGGAACTATAAGAAGTTCGTGGAAATGTTGATAAAGATACAAGTCAAATTCCAATTTGTGAAGCTCTCGAGCAAATTCCAGCCTATGCAAAATTTATGAAAGATATTTTTTCGGGAAAGAAATTAAGGGAACCACCTCACCCATTTTTAAAGAAGAAGCATAAGCAAGAGCTTAAATTAGGGAACTATAAGAAGTTCGTGGAAATGTTGATAAAGATACAAGTCAAATTCCATTTTGTGAAGCTCTCGAGCAAATTCCAGCCTATGCAAAATTTATAAAAGAGACTTTTTTGGGAAAGAAAAAATTAAGGGGGGATGAGAATATAGTTTTAGCAGAAGAATGCAGTGCAATCATCCAAAGGAAGCTATCCCCAAAATTAACCAATCTTGGTTGGTTCACCATCCCTTTGTTTGAATCGTAGTTAAAGGGGTTTTTTGTTATCGTCTCCATGGGGATTGCATATATTTTGATGTTTTCCGTTCAATAGATTATCGTTTCAAGAAAAAGGATTTTCAAAGTTTTGTTCATAAAATTGTCATGTTTTTAGTAGCAAAGCTTATAAATTCTAAAGAGTTTGATTAACAAAGTATATCAAAAGTATTTTTCGTCTACCCTAACTTATACGTATTCTTTTAGTCTTGCATGTGAAGTCAAATTCTATTAATATCATCGCGTATTCTCTCAACACCGTCTATCTCTAGAGCGGCATCGTGAGAAATATTGTATTCACCTCTACACAATTTCTCCATATGACAACCAATATAGTAAGCTTTAAGTTCAACACAGAGCAACTATTGACCATAGACCAATTTCTCCAATCTATAAACCGATACATGAATATTTTAGGTCAAGTTTCACAAAATCTATGTCTAGAGTTTTACAAAACAAGAATAGATCACTAAGAACAAAAATATTCATTATATATTAATCATCACTTGTTCACATACAAGGCCAATCAAAAGAAATACTTACAAGCTAATGGTAGACTACCTCTACCTTTGATACAAAGGAAATTAGCTACCCATAACCATGGTAGCTTGCTTTACAAGTTTTAGAAGAAGATGAATGAGCATCCACATCGAAGAATCGAATTCGAGTGTGAATCTAGCTTCTATTTGCAAAATACCACCTTTTGGTGAAGAAATGCTGAGAAATGAAGTTTTAGTGTGAAAAATGGGTTATGATCCCCAAAAAATGTGAAAAGTACTTATATAGTGCTTTTGGAATCTGTCATGTTTTTGCACTATGAACCATTTCTTCGCCCAACAAACACACTTTTAAGCACCTGATGTGCCTCTGAATAGTTAAACCGCCCCTGAGAAATATATGAAGTTCTCTGTGCGAGCAATTCTTTTCCCTGCGAACTACCTCGCTACAAGTTCGCACAACGAACTTAGGGTCCTTTAGCTACTGACTCCAGTTTGGGATAGTTCGTTAGTCCTTCACAGAGACCTCGCCACAACAAACATCCGCTACTAGTTCGCCCAGCGAACTTAGTGTCCTTTTCTTACTGCCTCTATTTTGAAAGGGTTCATTGGGGGCTTCTCCATGAGTTCACCCAGTGAACATTCGCTGCTACTCCTCGCTGGCTGTTCACACAGCGAACATGCTGAATCTCTTTTTTTTCTTTGGCTTCCTTTCTCAATTACTTATGTCTTACACTTTGATATTTTTATTCCTAATTTCTGCATATTAACACACAAATTAATGCAACCAAAGTTATTTTCAACAATATTGAAGAATAACATCATATCATAGAGTAAATCCAACAAAACATAATAAACAAGTTAAAAAATGCCAATAAATAAGGATCAATTTAGAGCAAGTTTGGCATTCAACAAACTCTCTCCCACTAGATCTTTGCTTGCCCTCAAGAAAAGTATGCCTCTCATTGAAAACAAGAGGATTTGCTCGAGCATTTAATTCAACGAAGAATGGATTTATGGCTCAAATAAGCAAACAAATGCACACAAGCAATGTTCACTACTTCCTAGAATCGAACAATGCAAAAGAATTTAGTTCTTAAACAAATATCATGCAATGCTTCAAATAACAACTAAATTCTCATGCTTGAATCACTCTACTCATCTTCAAAAAAGAATTGAACAAATTAACGTGTTTGCAACCCGGCGGCAATTTCACTCACCTGACAAGCGATGCAAATACCATCTAATTCATACATTCATCTAAATCGATCATAAAAGCATTCATAGAAGCAAGAAGATCACTAAGGTCTTTAAAGGTTTTAGCTTGGTTAGGTTCACAATAAAGGGACATTTATAAGGCCATGGATTCAAAGTTGCTAATGCAAAAGAAACATTCACTATACAAGGTTATGTGCACATTACAACTTTATCCAACAATTTCTTTTCTCTATTGCTCACCCTTCCTACACCCTTTATGCATATTATTCATTTTTTTCATTTAAGCAAGCATAATTTTTATTTTCTTTTTCACAATTGATATACACAATTTTATTTTCAATGCTGGTTTAAAATTTTTCAAAATTTTGATTAACCTACCACTTTTCTTTTTACTCTCCCCAACTTGAATTCAACCAAACCTTAAGTGAATGTTCCTTGCTTTTTTTTATGGTAACAAAGACAATTTAGAACAATTTCAAAGCTTCAAGAATTTTTTTTTTAGAATCCTACATAATTCAATGATAAACTAACTTTCAAATTATGTACAAATACCAAGTTCGTCAATGAACTAGGATCTAAACTATTAAGCTCAGAGGGGTTAGCAAATTCTCACTACTCACGGGTAAGTTACTTTTGGATATGGTTGTGCTCATTATCAACAAATTCCTTAATCATATCTAATGCTTCCTCAAAATCAAATTAATCACAAGATTAAGCATGAATCAAATGTATTCAACAAGATTTATCAAGCATCCTATGCATTTAGTAATGAATGGAAGTTTTTAAAAAATTTGTGGCTATTGGAACCTAAGTGATACAAGCATTCAAACAAAGTTTCGAAATGAAACAAAATTACATTTGCACAAAGAAAAAAATTCTTAAACATTCTAGCATCCTAGAAAGAGGTAACCATGTACCTTGCTAGCATTTACATGATCAAATATTATCATCGCCATCTAAACGTAGGAGAATCTTCATTGGATACCTTTAGAAAATAGAACCCAATCTAGAAGTTCTCACATTTAATCACCATAGAAGGGAAACATTAAATTCAAAATAAACTACCAATAATAAACAACTAGATACTGCCCTCTCCTTTTCGGAAAGGTCTGCCCTCAGGTCCACTACAGAAAAGGCAATGCAACAGTACTACACAAACCATTACATAAGTTTTGTAGCTTAAAATGTTCACCATTCCAGAACTGTCATGTTTGCAGTGCGAACAATTATTCGCCTTGCAAACTCAGTCGCCCCAGTTTCGCACAACAAACTCAGGGCTAATATGACAGTAACTAAAAAATTCTGGTTTGTCTACTTGTAGTTTATTACAATACTCTTTCACCATAACATGCTAATAAAATGTAGTAAGAAAAACAAAAATACTAACAATGTTGAGGTGCCTCCCAACAAGTGCTTTGTTTAATGTCGTTTGAGCTCGACGGTCTGGAGGTTTGAAACCTCGAAACCAAAAGCGCTTGGATTAGCTTTTGAGAAAAACAGCTTACCACCAAAGACCTCAATCGTTATCACGACCTGTTATTGGTCCACTTTTCCTTAAGAAAGAAAATTCCCAACATAACTTCATTAAAGCCTTCTTGGCCTCGTCATCCTTCTTCTTAAACACCTATTCAAGATTAGCTATTTCTTCCTTCTTTTTTGTTGATGCAACCTTTGTGTCTTCATTTTTATTTTTCTTTGCCACAATTTTTGCATAATCTTTTTTCACTTGAAAATTGTCCTCTGATTGATTTGAATACACCACCCTTTGAAAAGTGTGAAACACACTTCCTCATCATTTTTCTTCACCTTCATTATACCTTCATCAACATCGATTGATATCCTAGCGGTCTTCATGAAGGGTCTTCCAATGATTATTGGTGTTACCTCATTCTCTTCCATGTCCATGACTATGAAATCAACCGAAAATAAAAATCTGTCGACTTATAATAACACGTCTTCAACAACTCCATGAGGACAAGTCCTAGACTTGTCCGCAAGTTATAAAGTCATATTGATTGACTTTATCTCCATGTTCTCAAGTATTTTGACCACCGATAAAGGAATAAAATTAATACTAGCTCCCATATCGACCAAAGCTTTGCATTTGAAACCACTACATGTAGTTATAGGTAGAGCCACTCTTCCTGGATCTTCTTCTTTTCGCGGAAGAATGCTTTGGACAATAGCACTGCAATTAGAATTGAGCTCAATGGTTTCCTTATTCGTGTATCTCTTTTTTTCTTAAGCATGCATTTCATAAATTTTGCATACTTAGGCATTTTCTTTAGAGCCTTAGAGAATGAAATGGTTATTTGCAACCATCTAAATATATTCAAGAATCTCGTATAATTCTTTTCATTTTCTTTTTTTGTAGGAGTAATAGGGTATGGTAACTTTTTATGTAGAACTTCTACCTCATACTCTTTTCCTTTTTCACTTTTGTTCAACTTCTCCTCTTTCAACTTATTTTCTACATCCTTATTTTCATCTACATTCTTATCATCTTTTTTTTTCAACTTCCTCCACCATTTCATCCTCCTGTTCAATTTCAACATTTTTTTGACTCCCCCACTAATTTTTCTTCCATTCCTTGTAAAGATGGCCTTGCAATGCTCCTTCGGATTCACTTAAATATTAGTCGAAAAGATTTCTTTATGTTGGTCAGCTAGTTGCTTGGACAATTGTCCAACTTGAGTCTCAAGATTCTGAATTGCCGTATCCGTACTTTTTTGAATGGAGATTGACATTTGCATAAATTGGTTGAAAGTTTCCTCAACCTTAGAGCCTCCTCCTTGGTTTGGTTGTGGTTGATTGTAATTTTGGTAAGGTTGACGGTTTGAAGAACTCGGCTCTTGCCTCCACCCTTGTTGGGAACCTTGGCTATTACCTCTCGGTTGGTAGCCTTGGTTATTGCTTTGATATGGTGGTCTTGGTTGAAATCCTTGATTTTGGTTTCCTGCATAGTTGGTTTCTTCAACGACTGGTGAACAATAGTCAGTAGGATGATCACCTTTACAAATTTCACAACTGGCTATATGTTGATTTTGGTTGGGAACTTCTTGCATCTCTTTGATTTGTTGTGGAAGCTTTGACATTTTCTTTGTCAACAACTCCACTTATTACGAGAGTAATTTGTTTTGAGCAAGAATATCATCATTTGTTCCCAACTCTATCATGCCAGGTTTTCTTTGAGGTGTGCCATGATTGTGATTTCCAAGGTGATCATTGAGCGCCATCATATCAATAATAACAATTGCATCTTCAGCGCTTTTGGACATTAATGATCCACCTAAAGTAGCATTTAGCAAAGTCTTGTGAACCGATTGGAGCCCATTCCTGAAGATGTTCACCTGAGTTAATTCATCAAAATCGTGGCTTTTAATTTTCGTAACATATATTTGAACCTCTCCCAAGCTTATACAAGGATTCCTCTTCCGCTTCCGACGCTCCTGTTGCACCCGCAATTTCATAGAACTTGATGAGATGTGTGAATGGATCCTCGTGGTCCATACTAGTAAAAGGATTTTGATACAAAGATCAAGGATACCCGTTTTCAACTTAGAATGCCTCTCATTTGGGATGTTGCGTGCAAAATGAGCGTTGTGTCTTGGACTGTTAACTCATGGGGTTGAAGCAGAAGGTGGTGGTGGTGGTGGTGGTATTTCAACCATGATTGGCATAACAACGAGTGTAGATGAAGAAGCTTATCCACCTCTTATCTTTCTCTAGCAAGTTACCGTCTCCGTCTAGTTCTGCTATTGAGCCTATGAGTGGTTCTTTCGATCTTAGGATCGAAAAAAAGTTGGTCCACAAGTACACTCCCTCGCATAAAAAGAATATGCACACTTAACCAAACAAATTAAGTAGCATAATAAAAGTACACAGAGGTGAGAATACAATACAAAGTTCTTAAATCAATAAACTATTATAATGCTTGAAATATCAAACAATCCCTGACAATGATGCTATTTTGTTCGAATCGTAGTTTAAGGGGGGGGGGGGGGGGGGGGTTGTTATCGTCTCCACAAGGATTGTAGATATTTTGATGCTTTCCGTTCAACAGTTTATTGTTTTAAAAAAAATGGTTTTCAAAGATTTGTTCATAAAATTGTCACATTTTAATAGCAAAGCTTTTAAATTCTAAAGAGTTCGATTAACAAAGTAAATCAAAATTAGTTTTCATCTACCGTAACTTATACATATTATTTCAATCTTGCATGTGAAATTGGATCCGAATAATATCGTTGCGTATTATCTCAACACCGTCTATCTCTAAAGCGGTGTCGTAAGAAATACCATATTCATTGCTACACGATTTCTCCATATAACAACCAATATAGTAAGCTTTAAGTTCAACATAAAGAAACTATCAACCGTAGACCGATTTCTCCAATCTATAAACCGATAGATGAATATTTTAGGTCAAGTTTCACAAAATCTATGTCTAGAGTTTTACAAAACAAGAATGGATCATTAAGAACAAAAATATTCATCATATATTAATCAAAACTTGATCACATACAAGGCCAATCAAAAGAAATACTTACAAGCTAATGGTAGACTACCTCTACCTTTGATACAAAGGAAATTAGCTACCCATAACCATGGTAGCTTGCTTTACAAGTTTTGAAAGAAGATGAATGAGCATCCATGCTGAAGGATCAAACTCGGATGCGAATCCAGCTTCTATTTGCAAAATATCACCTTTTGGTGAAGAAATGCTAAGAAATGAAGTTTTGGTGTGAAAAATGGGTTATGATCCCCAAAACATGTGAATAGCACTTTTATAGTACGTTCGGAATCTGTCATGTTCGCACTGCGAACCATTTCTTCGTCCAGCGAACACACTTTTAGGCACCTGAAGTGCCTCTAAACTGTTAAACCGCCCCTAGGAAATATCTGAAGTTCGTTGTGCGAGTAATTCTTCGCCAAGCGAACTACCTCACTACAAGTTCGCACAATGAACTTAGGGTCCTTTAACTACTGACTTCAGTCTGGGATGGTTCGCTAGTCCTTCTTTGTGACCTCGCCACAACGAACATTCGCTACCAGTTCCCCCAACGAACTTAGTGCTCTTTTCTTACTGCCTCTATTTGAGAGGGTTCGATGGGGCTTTGTAACACCCCATTTAAATTATTTAGTCATTTTATACTTTGTTGTGCTTGTATTGTTGTGATGTTCTTAATTAAGGGTATGAGGTTAAGAGCAAGGGTGAGAGCTGACCTTGGTTGGGATGAGGTGGACAATAATGATAATATTAACCATTTAATGAGGACACTATAGTTATAGACATTATTTAATTATTATTAATTATAACATTAATTAGAGAGTGGTTATTATTATTATTATTATTATTATTATTATTATTGTTAGTAATAGTAATCAATATGGTGACTTAACATGAGAGGATAGTGAGAGGTCCTTTCTCTCGTAGGAATTTTGTCTGTTCTCACCTTTTCGTTTGATTTTCGTTATATTGTGATTTCCTCGTGATTGCTATTTTGTTGAATGATTATTTCATGATATTGTATGTATTATTCTGGTATGAATATGAAAATTCGTGTGGAAATTTCCTGAATCTGTGATGGAATGCTGTGGTTTAACATATTTGAAACTAAAGATTTAACTGAAATCGAAACTAGATCTAATAATTAGAATCTTGACAGAATAGTAGATAGGATTCATTGAAATCAATTAAAATCTGAGTTTTAGGATGAATGAGAAGGTAGAATGATGAATCTTGGGTAGAAACTCGTAGAGGGGTTGAAATTTGAGTTTTTTGACAGATCTGCTGGTCATACGCGTATTGGGGGTGTCAATACGCGTATGAGGGGACTTCCCAAGGGCTGTACACGTAGCAGACATGCCCTGTCCCCAGTGCCAGCACGACCATCTGGTGATACGCGTATGGGCTTGGCAATACGCGTATGTGAGTAGCCATACGTGTAAGGGGTGACTCTGAGGGGTTTTTTGGGAGGTAGAAGCCTGGTCTTACGTGTAAGGGAGGGCCATACGCGTATGACAGCAGGTAGTACACGTATGGGCCATGCTGATACGCGTATGGACAATCTGGGATGACTTTTCCCCCAGTTTTGTGATTCCTGTCTAGCGTTTGCTTGGAACACATTTCTGTTGATTCAGTAGGGTTAATACAACTAAAATGAACCTAGAGATATGAGTAATTAATTAAATCGGTAAAATATGGAATGATATAGGTGTGCCCTTAAGGGGTGTGTTTTGATGATGTGAGCCATGATTATCGAATGTGGATAATCTTGTGCGATTGTGGTAATTCCTGAGAGGGTTACGGTGAGCGGATGGCTCGTGTGAATCTTTAACGATCATGAATTATGCTTGAATTATTATATTGCATAATTGTGTTGTCATGCATTTCATGTCATGTGTCGTGTGGAGATGGCTAGGTGGGAATCCATGATGGGTGCCTAGTTGCATCCGGACTTCATGTGGAAGTCGTTGTGGAGATAAGTTATAGTTCAGAGTAACGTATACGACTTATCCGAATTCTGACGGGAATTAGGTTCTAGGGTGAACCGTATGTGATTGTGTTGGTACCACATGCATTGTGTCGAGTCAGTGAGTCACATTGCATCTTTGTATTTGAATATGGGCTATTGATGTCGAGTGGTTGAGGTGGCACGTGCATGCGCGTTGTATGTGTATGATTGTATGTATGGTGTGTAACTACTCCTTAGCATGTGTATTTCACCGCTTATTTATTGAATGTAGTTCTCACCCCTTTTCTGTTTGTTGCGTATGTGCTCCTTGGGGAGTGCAGATGATCAGGTACGTGAGTAGTGCTTGGAGTGTGTTGCTATTCGGTCGAGTCTTAGGAGTCACTTTGATACTGTCATACCCTAAATTTGTCCTACCTTTCTGTAATTATTTTCGCTTTTTGTTCCGTGCCATTTAGACACGTGTCGTCTCGCAATTGGTCGATTTTGCAAAGATTTATCTTTTGACCAATCAAAGTGTGACACGTGGCCTAAAGGGCATTTTGGTCTTTTACTTCCATTTTCTCTTTTCCTCTTTTTTTGCAATTTTCTCCCTTTTGTTCTTTTTATTTATTTTATTTTGTCACCTATTTATTTCTTTTAGATATAGGTTTATTTATGAAAATAACTTTTACTTTCTTTTTTATTAGATTTAACTTTAAATTTATTTTTATTTAATATTCATATTAATTAGAATAGAATATCCCTTTTCTTTTAAAATAGGGTTCATTATTAAATTTCTTTTATGTATAGTTGTTAAGGTTTTTTTTATTAAATTAATAGTGGTAATTATTTTCTTTTTTTAGATTATTATTTAGGCTTTTAAAAAAGGGATGTGTTAGTTATTATTTATTGCTTTATTATTTTGTTTCTTATTTATTATTATTTTTCTCGTTATTTATTTATTTATTATTTTATTTTATTTTTGTTTTTTTTTGTTTATTATTTATTATTTTTTTTTATTTTTTTTTTCGTTTTTTATAATTAATAATCATCTTTTTCTTCTTTTTATTTATTAGGTTTTAAAATTTTATTAGTTAATATTATTAGTCTTGTTTTATTTAATTAAGTGAGTTAGTATTTCTTTTCTATTAATGTTTTAACAGCTTTAATCATTCAGGTCCATTAAGTCAGAGTTCCAAGGCCCATTAGGTCATTTTTCTGCCACTTGTCAGGCTATAAAGCCTAACATTTGCCTGCATTAATGAGACAGCTCCCCAAAGTCTGAAACCCTAATAGCCGCCACCTAACCTAAACCCTAACCCCAGCTGGCACGCGTCCCAACAAACCCTGCATGCGTGCCACGTCATCGGCCATGCGAACCACCGGCACGCTCGCCGGACAAATCAAACGGCCAAGAACCAGCCGGAATTCATCACCGGAAAACTCATAAAGTCACCGGAAACTTTATATGTTCTTCATGTTCATGTAATTTTTTCCAGAAACGTTCATGGTGTTCATCGTTTTTCTAGACAATACTCATCAACTTCATCATCATTCACCCAGTTTTTTTAGATCTCATCCATATTCATCGTGTACATCCACAAATCACCAGAAAATCATCTTTAACTTCACCATAACATCATCTAATCCCCAGATCCTTCTTCATCCAAACTCCATTACCACCATCTTCTTCAGATCTACACTCAAACATATCCCACAAATCTCCATCACCGACTTCATCGTTATGAAAACCCTTTCCAGAAACACAATCAACCTCCGTTATCATCATTTCAAACCTTCAACCGCAACAACCCTGCCCATAATTTTTTTCTTTTCGTTCATCACCAATATATCCATCTCCGATTTGTCTCAAACAAACCATCAACCAATCTCTCATCGCAACATGCGGATTCAAGATCGTCAACAAACCTCAAACCCTCCGAGCAAACCCAGATTTGAACCCTTATCTTCACCCTCATGAACAACTTCCCAGATCTGTTCAAAGATCTTCGTGAATGAACGTACAAACAGATCAGCAAACCTCTAGATCTGAACTTCTTCTTCCAAATCGAACTTCATCAAACATCTTCAAACAATAACAACAACAACCTAACAACACGCTTCCACAGGTTTTCGTCCATAGGAGAAGGAAAAGAAGAAATTGGATGGAAAAGGTAGGAGAAGAAAAAAGCGTGAGATAGGAAAGGGAGAGTTTAGAAGAGCATGAACGGAGAGAGGCTGAGAGAGTACGGCGGCGGCGGTGAACAGGAAAGGGTACTAGGGTTCAGTTTGTTGTTTTGGTTCAGAAGATGATGAGTCAGATTTGGGTTTAATGGGCCGTTGGCCCACCCGTTCCATTTGGATCTAACCCCCCGTTTTTTTTATTATTGTTATTACACCCCCTATGTTTTTGCTGCTGTTTGAGATTGGGCCTTAGGGCCCATCGTGGGGATTTTCATGTGTACCCCCCCCTGGATACTGATGCCCCCTACTGCTTTATTATTTTGTAAATCATTTTCAAAACTTTTTTTTAAAAAAATCGTTGTTTAAATTTTTTTATTATTTGCTAAATGTACTTTCAAATTTATTTTTAAAAAATGTTATTTTCCAGTTCTTATTTTAAAAATGGTTTTATTAAAATATCTTCTTTTCAAATTCATTTATAAATAGTTTTGGTCCTTACTCAATTTAATTTTTTATCATTAAATTATTTTTAAATCAAATCGTGAGAAATTAAGTTCTTGAAGTCTAGCACTTCTTGAATTTTCGGATAGTCATTATTAAGGTGTACACCTTAAATAGTGTATTATTCGACCTCTCATTTTCAAAATTATATTTTTTCTAACAAAGAAATGTCATGAGAATTTAGCATTCTTTGTGATATTTCCTTTGTTCATCCAAACTTTCTCCAAATGAAAAAGGTGTCGTCGAGATCCAGCATTTCGATAATACCCCAATTAATTGGTTGTGAGGCCTACGTCTCATTTATCGAACAATTGTCATTTCTCTCTTTTTTTTAAATCCAATCTCACGTCCTCACATCTCGTACCTCAATTTATTTTCATACCTCATTTCACTTCAAATCTTTTTTTTCAAACATTTTCTCGATCAAACTTCGAAAGAAGGAGATTCTTGGAGTCTAGCATTCCTTGAATTTTCGAGTGAATAGCTCTCGAGGCACGCCCTTTGGGTTGTTATTCACTCAATCTTTCGACTTTTTTTCAAACTCAAACATCTTCCAGCGTTCTCCTGAGTCGATTGCTCGTCCGCATTCGCAACCCATTTCTTTCACAATTCCTCGTGGTCTCGATATTAGGAGCACCCTCAGGGACTAATATCGTTTCTCACAACCTTAACCCTTGACACGTCGTCAAGCCGGTTCCATCTTCAATCAAATCTTCGACACGTCGTCGAACCAGTTCAGAACAATTCCCTTTTGGCCTCGCATGCCATTCTTCGATTCAGTCTTTTCACAAGCTTTTTTTAAAACTTACGAAAGAGGGATATTCTCAGAATCTAGCATTCTTTGAATATTCGAACGAGTAACTCTTGGGCGCGCCCCCGAGTTGTTATTAGTTCATTCTTTCGTTTTCAAAATATCCAACTCAACTTCAACCCTTTTCAACCTCATTTTTCGTGGTCGTCTCCACGAACTACGGACGCTCTGATTCTTTATTCATTCTTGAATATAAGATACGTAGGCACAAGATTGCGATGATCTTGGCGAGCACACTTCTATCCATCTTCCGTTTTCCCCCATCCTTTCCCGTAGTCGAACTACGACGCTCTGATTTCTCATTCTCGTCCGAATGAGCATACGTAGGCACAAGGGCCCCAATCCTTGGCGAGCACCCTATCCTCTAACCACCCCATTCCCCTAGCGTCTTTACCTATTATCCTACCAATTCTACCTTTAACAACAAGAAGAAAACCAGTAAACCTAAACAACACTCCCTGCATTTACCTTAAGAGGTTCCCGTCGAGTACGACGGACGTGAGGGGTGCTAATACCTTCCCCTCACGTAACCGACTCCCGAACCCGGAACTTGGTTGCGACAGCCCTGTTCCTATCCTTTCGTTTTTAGGAGGTTTTCTCGATATTTTCCTCTCCCGTTTATTCGGGAAAATAAAGTTCGGTGGCGACTCTGTCGAACCGCATTTTCCGCGCCTTTCGCGCGAGGGTCGTATTTTCGAATTTGATTTTTCGAGGTGCGATAGGTGGCGACTCTGCTGGGGACGCATTGCTCCATGCAAAGAGAGAGTCGAGCCTATCTTTTGGTTTGTGAGGAGTTGTTTGATTTTATTTGTTTTCTTTTTGTATTCGTTCTCTTGTGGTTTTTATTTGCGCTTGTTATCTGGGCCTGTTGGTTTTTGGGATGGCATCATGAGTAAAGCTCTACACCCGAGCTTTGGTAAAAGCAGAGGGAACACATAGTTTAGAATTGGTAGTCGAGTAGTGTTAGTCTCCGAGGACTCGCTCCTTGTGGGCCTAGCATGAAAGCTCCTCCAGAGGAGACCTATTCGTAGATCTTGTTGTAACACAGCTAGCCTGTTGCACGACTTGATTAACGAAGGGTCCGTGATTCTGGGAACCTTTTGTTAGCACCAGTTCCGATATTGGTGGTCGTGTAGTGTTAGTCTCCAAGGACTCGCTCCTTGTGCGCCTAGCATGAGGACCCCGCTCAGTAGAGACCTTATCGCCATTATCGTCGTAATGCAGCCAGCCTGTTGCGTGACGCTGATACGACTAGTGTCCGTGATCCTGGGAACCAAACATAGAAACCATCCCGTGAGAGGGTTTATGGGTAGAATGTTTAGACCTTCCCGTATAGGTTGTACCTGTCAGTTTTCTTTGAGCAGGAATTATGGTTATTTATCTATTACGGTTACCGGCTTCAGGAGTTGTTGGAGTTGTGATCCTGTGATCCTGGATCTTGTATCTTGCATTGCATCTTGCATATCATTTGCATTTCATTTCATATGTTGTGCATTTTTTCCAGTCCTTCAACAGAATCTTATGTCTCCGCTCCTTCTTCTCCAGTAAATCAAGCTGATTCCTCAACACCAGTACGCAACTAGAGCCAATACCAGACGAATGATGGAGCAGATTCAACAGGAGCAAGTCGCCTTCAGGGAAGAGTTGGATTCCATGAAAGGAAAGATCGACCAGATCCTCGAAGCCATCCTCGCAGCCAGGAGAGAGGAAGAACAGCGTGAAGCCGCCGCTGTCGTCAACAACAATGGACAAGGGTCTACTGCCATCCCTTTGGTTCCAATTCTAAGTTCTCATGGGATGCCGCTGAACTTCAACAACACAGTCGAGGGAAACACCTCTCAGCCAATCCCAGCACCTGGAGTTACCGTTGGAGTTATCCCGCACGCCCAGCCTGCTGCTGTGCAAATCCCTGCTCCTCATATCGAAGATACTTTGATGGATCAGTATGACGACGTTCAGAACTATCATGCTGCTATCCCCATTGCCAGTCCTGTTGCTGCTCAGGATTCAGAAGCCATGAAGATGTGCCGAGATCTAGCCGAGAAACTCCGCGCCATGGAGGGGCATAATTCAAATTCTTTCAGTGCTCTGGAATTGTGCTTGGTGCCTGATGTTGTCATTCCTCCAAAGTTCAAGGTGCCCGAATTTTCAAAGTACAAAGGTCTCAGCTGCCCAAACATTCATCTGAAGATGTACTGTCGCAAGATGGCTGCCTATGCCAGAGACGAGAAGCTCATGATCCATTGCTTCCAGGACAGCTTGTCTGGGGCATCACTCGAATGGTATATGCAGCTGGAGCGTAATAGTGTGCGCACTTGGGCCGAGCTAGCCGATGCATTTGTCAAACAGTACAAATACAACACCGATCTTGCTCCAAATCGTACTCAGCTTCAGAGTATGACTCAGAAGGACAACGAATCCTTCAAGGAGTACGCGCAACGTTGGAGAGAGCTAGCCGCAAGGGTGCATCCACCTCTTGTTGACCGAGAATTGATTGACATCTTCATGGGCACTTTGCAAGGCCAGTACTACGAAAAGTTGATCGGTAGCGTCTCCGCTGGATTCTCTGACTTGGTGATCGTCGGTGAGAGAATTGAGGAAGGGCTGAAGAGTGGAAAGATCCCAGGAGGTTCTAACAGCCAGGCTAATGCCAAGAGGCCTTTCAATGGATACAAGAAGAAGGAGGGCGAAACAAATGCCATCTTTGTGCAGAAAGGGCAAGCTTCTCAACAAGCTCCTCCTATGCCTTATCAAGTTCCCTACTATCAGTATCCATATGTTGCTGCTGCGCAATATGTGCCAATGCCTTATCAGCCAGCTGTTCATGCAGCGCAAGCTCAGATGCCATGGCAACAGGCTCCTCAGCAACAAGCCTACAACCAGCAAGGATATCAGTATCCACCTCAGCAATAGCAGATGCAAGCTACTCAGCAACGACAAGGTGCCCGCCCACAGCGTCCGCAGAGAACATGGAGACCAGATAGAGTCTTTGATCGTCTACCAATGACATATGCCAAAATCTTTGCTCAGTTGATGGAGAAGAAAGCTGTTATTCCCAGAGATTTGGCTCCTCCAACTGTCATTCCTGCCGGCTACGATGCAAATGCTCATTGTGAGTTTCATAAGGGCGCTCCAGGTCACACCATTGAGGACTGCAGGGATTTCAAGCATATAATTCAAGACATGATCGATAGGGATGCTATCAACTTCAATGGGAAGTCTCCAAACATCATCAACAATCCGATGCCACCAGTCAACTAGTGCCAACAATCACTTCTAGTCAAGTTCATTCCCCGAAGAAGGCAGTCATGTTGCCATTTCATTATTCGCAGTTTCTTATGTTTTGTCTTTATTTACTTAAGTACTGTATGCTTTGAACAATTGCCATTCGTATTTGGTTTTCATTAATGTATCGTTTATGCATGTTTTGAATTAGTTATGTCGTATTCACTCTTTTTTTCATTTATCACCGACACATTTATTCACTCCACTCTATCCACTGTTGTTTAGCATGATTTGGGGGAGGATGATGAAAACGAGGTACCCATAATTGCAAACTGTATGCTTTCAGACCGAATCTCGTCAATGATGTACAGGCATTGCTTCAATTCCCCAAACACCGGAGATATAAGGAGTTAATCCCTGGTAAACCACTTCGAGCCTAGAAGTAGCAGTTTCCTTCGGATATTCAAACTTTTACCTGGGGCAGGGTAGTGTTTAGTTAATCCATCCCACACTCGAATCAACGAAGCAAAATCCCGAAGACGGTTGTTCATCAAAGACCCATGCTATGGCAGTCACAACAAAATCCAAAAAAATCAAAAGCCTGCTAAGTCAGACACCTTAGAGGGGACTTAGGCAAAATCCAGGCAATCCCGATGGATCTGACAAACGAAGTCAATCCATGCAAAAGTTAGGGATCAAAACAAAAGCAAAAGAGGACCCCGAAACCCTCAACAAAAAACAAAGGAGGATTCAGTGGCCACCCAAGTCAAAGGGACACTGGCATCCATCAAAGCCAAAATAAGGTGACTGCCGCGTCGGGCCATCCTTGAATCATCAAGTTTACACCGTCAAGGCAAGTGTAGGATTAACTGAGCGTAGGATTGGAGATCATTACGAAGAAGGGGTGGGAACAAATCATACTTTGAGCCTAATAACCTTTGTTTCATAACCGTGAACCAGACCACGTTGCAACCCTCGAAAGACCTAATTGAGGCGAGGTTTATTCTGAAAGCATATTATCGCAAGGTTGCGTAACCTGACTCCTCACATGATTTCTAATCATCAATATTGGTGTCACTTCTCTTGATATTTTTTTCGCACCAATCAATTAGCACAATGTTTGGGCTAGTAGTCCATTCGTCTCACTACCACGACACTTCAATAAAACGATACTTTTTCAAATCTTGCATTGAACTTTGCATTAATTATTGCCATTTGTGAATGTACAATTATATCTGCAAATCAGTGCTAGGTATTCAAAGACACTCCAGCAAGGGGCAATCGAGGAAAAACTTGACTTTCAGTAAGCGTACACGAAGCAAGATTATTTTAAAACCTACAGGATGGGGCAAATCATTCAACAGCTCGAGCAGGGGCAGACCATTACCATGTTCAGACCGGGGCAAGACCAGGTCATCCTGACCATCAAGCAAAGTTGCAACCTTTTCTGAGGGAAATTCACAACAAACCACCAAGTACCCAGGCTTGGGGCATCCAGAGAATCATCTTCTGCTTCAATCGTGACGTCTTCAACAAACTGCGTGTCGAGGAAGTCAATCCCTCCCACCACCCGAAGTCCAATCTGCATTGGCAACTACCAGAGGCCACCACGCTGGCGTCTCCACTTGCATTTCTAAATACCTTTCTACAATCATATACATCATACGCATCGCATTCGACTTCATATGCATCTTGCATCATATGCATACTCCAATCATACCATATTCCCCCAGCTCTTGCATCTCCGCTCGTCAGCATTTGCATTTGCACGTCCACTCATATCATTTATCATCCAACATTCATATATGCAAGTCAAGGTCCAGGATCAATCCCGAAGATTTCCAAGACGATCGACCGCCCAGTCAGGGGTGTCTTCCGCAAGATGGTGGGTTTATCCCACGATTTTCAAGAGGTTCAAAGCAATCACCAGCCCAGCAAGGGGCAATCTTCCGCAATTGGGTGTTTCTCCCATCAAAATTCGAAGTTATTCAAAGCAAGATTCAGCCCAGGCAGGGGCATTCTTTTCAAGACCATGGATGTCTCCCATGACATATTTCAACCTTGCGGCTGATCAGATATGCAAATCAACATTCAGCCTAATCAGGGGCATACCATTCAAGACCGTGAGTGTTCCTCGCGAAGTTGTTCAACCTTTTGTTGGGCAAATCCAAGAAGTTCAGTGCAAGATCCAACCCGAACAGGGGCATCTTCAGCAAAACCGTGAGCGTTCCTCGCGAAGTTGTTCAGCCTTTGTTAAGCAAGACAAGGCATCAAGACAAATTCAGCCCAGTCAGGGGCATCCTCTTCATAATTCATGGGCGTAACCATGAAATCATTTCAGCAAATTATGATTTCCAAGCAAAGGCGGTGGGCATACCCCGTCGACTCATTTCAAATTCAACCTTCTTCTCAGGGGTTCCCCAATGAGTTGTACCCAGCAAGCGTGACCGTTGTCAATTGCTTTACTATCATCCTTTTGGTGATAGTCGAACTTCGTCAGTTCACCTTAGCCTGCATCCTTTTGGTGTTGGTAAACTTCAGATTTGTGTGGTCCTATCATCCTTTTGGTGATAGCGACCTGTGTGTTGTGTTTCGCTCTACCATCCTTTTGGTGGTGGGTCTGACATTTCATCGATGTCAGATTGTGTGATCATTTATTTCTGTTTCCGCTCTACCATCCTTTTGGTGGTAGGTCTGGTACTTCGTCGGTATCAGATTGTGCGATGTTTTATTTGTGTTTTCGCTCTACCATCCTTTTGGTGGTAGGTCTGGTACTTCGTCGGTATCAGATTGCGCGATGTTTTATTTGTGTTTTCGCTCTATCATCCTTTTGGTGGTGGGTCTGATACTTCGTCGGTATCAGGTTGTGCGATATTTTATTTGTGTTTTCGCTCTATCATCCTTTTGGTGGTAGGTCTGGTACTTCGTCGGTATTAGATTGCGCGATGCTTTCTTTTATGTTTTCGCTCTACCATCCTTTTGGTGGTAGGTCTGACATTTCGTCGATGTCAGATTGTGCGATCATTTATTTATCTCGCTCCGTCATCCTTTTGGTGGGGGGTCTATCATGGTCATTAGTGATAGATTGTGCGATTTGTTTTGTGTTCCACTCCGTCATCCTTTTGATGGAGGGGTCTATCATGGTCATTAATGGTAGATTGTGCGATTTGTTCTGTGTCTCGCTCCGTCATCCTTTTGGTGGGGGGTCTATCATGGTCATTAGTGATAGATTGTGCGATTTGTTTTGTGTTCCACTCCGTCATCCTTTTGATGGAGGGGTCTATCATGGTCATTAATGGTAGATTGTGCGATTTGTTTTGTGTTCCACTCCGTCATCCTTTTGATGGAGGGGTCTATCATGGTCATTAATGGTAGATTGTGCGATTTGTTTTGTGTTCCACTCCGTCATCCTTTTGATGGAGGGGTCTATCATGGTCATTAATGGTAGATTGTGCGATTTGTTCTGTGTCTCGCTCCGTCATCCTTTTGGTGGGGGGTCTATCATGGTCATTAATGATAGATTGTGCGGTGTATGTTGTGTTTCGCTTCGCCATCCTTTTGGTGGGGGGTCTATCATGGTCATTAATGATAGGTTACGCGATACTGTGTTTGCTCTACCATCCTTTTGGTGGTAGTAGCCGTGTGTGTTGTGTCCCATCATCCTTTTGGTGATGACGACTTGTGCCAGCTTACTCAGAGGTTTACATCATCCAGCATTTTCAATTCTCAAGCATCTCTCTTTCTTTCGGACAAATTCAGGGTCTTTTTATATCTAATAAACTTCTACCTCAGGGATGTGAACGCCAATGCAATTCATCCTCCTAGGTTTAAGCCTATTAGATAGGGGCATCTGTCATACCCTAAATTTGTCCTACCTTTCTGTAATTATTTTCGCTTTTTGTTCCGTGCCATTTAGACACGTGTCGTCTCGCAATTGGTCGATTTTGCAAAGATTTATCTTTTGACCAATCAAAGTGTGACACGTGGCCTAAAGGGCATTTTGGTCTTTTACTTCCATTTTCTCTTTTCCTCTTTTTTTGCAATTTTCTCCCTTTTGTTCTTTTTATTTATTTTATTTTGTCACCTATTTATTTCTTTTAGATATAGGTTTATTTATGAAAATAACTTTTACTTTCTTTTTTATTAGATTTAACTTTAAATTTATTTTTATTTAATATTCATATTAATTAGAATAGAATATCCCTTTTCTTTTAAAATATGGTTCATTATTAAATTTCTTTTATGTATAGTTGTTAAGGTTTTTTTTTATTAAATTAATAGTGGTAATTATTTTCTTTTTTTAGATTATTATTTAGGCTTTTAAAAAAGGGATGTGTTAGTTATTATTTATTGCTTTATTATTTTGTTTCTTATTTATTATTATTTTTCTCGTTATTTATTTATTTATTATTTTATTTTATTTTCGTTTTTTTTGTTTATTATTTATTATTTTATTTTTATTTTTTTTTCGTTTTTTATAATTAATAATCATCTTTTTCTTCTTTTTATTTATTAGGTTTTAAAATTTTATTAGTTAATATTATTAGTCTTGTTTTATTTAATTAAGTGAGTTAGTATTTCTTTTCTATTAATGTTTTAACAGCTTTAATCATTCAGGTCCATTAAGTCAGAGTTCCAAGGCCCATTAGGTCATTTTTCTGCCACTTGTCAGGCTATAAAGCCTAACATTTGCCTGCATTAATGAGACAGCTCCCCAAAGTCTGAAACCCTAATAGCCGCCACCTAACCTAAACCCTAACCCCAGCTGGCACGCGTCCCAACAAACCCTGCATGCGTGCCACGTCATCGGCCATGCGAACCACCGGCACGCTCGCCGGACAAATCAAACGGCCAAGAACCAGCCGGAATTCATCACCGGAAAACTCATAAAGTCACCGGAAACTTTATATGTTCTTCATGTTCATGTAATTTTTTCCAGAAACGTTCATGGTGTTCATCGTTTTTCTAGACAATACTCATCAACTTCATCATCATTCACCCAGTTTTTTTAGATCTCATCCATATTCATCGTGTACATCCACAAATCACCAGAAAATCATCTTTAACTTCACCATAACATCATCTAATCCCCAGATCCTTCTTCATCCAAACTCCATTACCACCATCTTCTTCAGATCTACACTCAAACATATCCCACAAATCTCCATCACCGACTTCATCGTTATGAAAACCCTTTCCAGAAACACAATCAACCTCCGTTATCATCATTTCAAACCTTCAACCGCAACAACCCTGCCCATAATTTTTTTCTTTTCGTTCATCACCAACATATCCATCTCCGATTTGTCTCAAACAAACCATCAACCAATCTCTCATCGCAACATGCGGATTCAAGATCGTCAACAAACCTCAAACCCTCCGAGCAAACCCAGATTTGAACCCTTATCTTCACCCTCATGAACAACTTCCCAGATCTGTTCAAAGATCTTCGTGAATGAACGTACAAACAGATCAGCAAACCTCTAGATCTGAACTTCTTCTTCCAAATCGAACTTCATCAAACATCTTCAAACAATAACAACAACAACCTAACAACACGCTTCCACAGGTTTTCGTCCATAGGAGAAGGAAAAGAAGAAATTGGATGGAAAAGGTAGGAGAAGAAAAAAGCGTGAGATAGGAAAGGGAGAGTTTAGAAGAGCATGAACGGAGAGAGGCTGAGAGAGTACGGCGGCGGCGGTGAACAGGAAAGGGTACTAGGGTTCAGTTTGTTGTTTTGGTTCAGAAGATGATGAGTCAGATTTGGGTTTAATGGGCCGTTGGCCCACCCGTTCCATTTGGATCTAACCCCCCGTTTTTTTTATTATTGTTATTACACCCCCTATGTTTTTGCTGCTGTTTGAGATTGGGCCTTAGGGCCCATCGTGGGGATTTTCATGTGTACCCCCCCTGGATACTGATGCCCCCTACTGCTTTATTATTTTGTAAATCATTTTCAAAACTTTTTTTTAAAAAAATCGTTGTTTAAATTTTTTTATTATTTGCTAAATGTACTTTCAAATTTATTTTTAAAAAATGTTATTTTCCAGTTCTTATTTTAAAAATGGTTTTATTAAAATATCTTCTTTTCAAATTCATTTATAAATAGTTTTGGTCCTTACTCAATTTAATTTTTTATCATTAAATTATTTTTAAATCAAATCGTGAGAAATTAAGTTCTTGAAGTCTAGCACTTCTTGAATTTTCGGATAGTCATTATTAAGGTGTACACCTTAAATAGTGTATTATTCGACCTCTCATTTTCAAAATTATATTTTTTCTAACAAAGAAATGTCATGAGAATTTAGCATTCTTTGTGATATTTCCTTTGTTCATCCAAACTTTCTCCAAATGAAAAAGGTGTCGTCGAGATCCAGCATTTCGATAATACCCCAATTAATTGGTTGTGAGGCCTACGTCTCATTTATCGAACAATTGTCATTTCTCTCTTTTTTTTAAATCCAATCTCACGTCCTCACATCTCGTACCTCAATTTATTTTCATACCTCATTTCACTTCAAATCTTTTTTTTCAAACATTTTCTCGATCAAACTTCGAAAGAAGGAGATTCTTGGAGTCTAGCATTCCTTGAATTTTCGAGTGAATAGCTCTCGAGGCACGCCCTTTGGGTTGTTATTCACTCAATCTTTCGACTTTTTTTCAAACTCAAACATCTTCCAGCGTTCTCCTGAGTCGATTGCTCGTCCGCATTCGCAACCCATTTCTTTCACAATTCCTCGTGGTCTCGATATTAGGAGCACCCTCAGGGACTAATATCGTTTCTCACAACCTTAACCCTTGACACGTCGTCAAGCCGGTTCCATCTTCAATCAAATCTTCGACACGTCGTCGAACCAGTTCAGAACAATTCCCTTTTGGCCTCGCATGCCATTCTTCGATTCAGTCTTTTCACAAGCTTTTTTTAAAACTTACGAAAGAGGGATATTCTCAGAATCTAGCATTCTTTGAATATTCGAACGAGTAACTCTTGGGCGCGCCCCCGAGTTGTTATTAGTTCATTCTTTCGTTTTCAAAATATCCAACTCAACTTCAACCCTTTTCAACCTCATTTTTCGTGGTCGTCTCCACGAACTACGGACGCTCTGATTCTTTATTCATTCTTGAATATAAGATACGTAGGCACAAGATTGCGATGATCTTGGCGAGCACACTTCTATCCATCTTCCGTTTTCCCCCATCCTTTCCCGTAGTCGAACTACGACGCTCTGATTTCTCATTCTCGTCCGAATGAGCATACGTAGGCACAAGGGCCCCAATCCTTGGCGAGCACCCTATCCTCTAACCACCCCATTCCCCTAGCGTCTTTACCTATTATCCTACCAATTCTACCTTTAACAACAAGAAGAAAACCAGTAAACCTAAACAACACTCCCTGCATTTACCTTAAGAGGTTCCCGTCGAGTACGACGGACGTGAGGGGTGCTAATACCTTCCCCTCACGTAACCGACTCCCGAACCCGGAACTTGGTTGCGACAGCCCTGTTCCTATCCTTTCGTTTTTAGGAGGTTTTCTCGATATTTTCCTCTCCCGTTTATTCGGGAAAATAAAGTTCGGTGGCGACTCTGTCGAACCGCATTTTCCGCGCCTTTCGCGCGAGGGTCGTATTTTCGAATGTGATTTTTCGAGGTGCGACAGATACGTAACATGTGATGACGAGATTACGTTACATTTTGCTATTTTCTTGATTTATTGTTACGTATCTTTCATTTGTTGGATTAAGGATGTATGATCACCTTGTGATGGAGATTATGTTTAAACAATTGAAATTTTCCGCTGTTTAATTGAAAGCTAGATAACATTGATTTATTTACTAAAAATGAAGTGAATTAGTGCGACATCCAACTTGTTTGAGAACTGTGATGTATTTTTATGAAATATTTCCGTATATGTTTTATAATACGCGTACGGGGTAAAGTGGGGTGTTACAGGCTTCGCCATGAGTTCTCCCAACGAACATTCGCTACTACTCCTCGCTGGCTGTTTGCATAGCGAACATGCTAAATCTCTTCTTTTCCTTTGGCTTCCATGCCCAATTACCTATGTCTTACACTTTGATGTTTTATGCCTAATTTATTCACAATAACACACAAATCAAATCAACCAAAGGTGTTTTCAACAATATTGAAGAATAGCATGATATCATGGAGTAAATCCAATAAAACATAACAAAAGATTTGAAAAATGTCAATAAATAAGGAACAATTTAAAGCAAGTTTAGAATTCAACACCCTTGCATGATAGGTCCGCTGATTATAGGCTAGGCATTATGTGACTTGAGAGCTTGCAACATTTGATGACACTGTCTATGATGAAGAACATTAAACTGTGATAAACCAAAACAAACTTGAATGACTCTTAGACTTGCTGATAGGTATATCACTAACCTGTATGGCGTGTTAGAAAAGGTTCTGGTTAGGGTGGATGGTTTATTATTTCCTGCTGATTTTTTGATCCTTGACATGGCAGAAAATGTTGTACCACCCCTCATTTTGGGGAGGCCATTTTTAGCAACAGGATGAGTACTTATGGATGTAGTAATTTTGATATTGCGATTCAATAAAGAAAAATATATCTTCAATGTATTTGAAGCCATGCAACATCAAAAGGAATCCGCAATGTTCCTTCTGATGAATCTGGTCATTATGAATTCAGTAGAACAAGTTAAATATGAATATGAAGTAGATATAGTAGAATGCTTGCTTTAGCTTCAAGTAAAAAATATGAGAATGCCACGAAAAAAAATTGAAGAGCTGGAAAAAATTGAACAACAAATCCTAACTTCAAAACCACATGATCCAAAGTTGAAAGAGTTGCTCAGAGTTAAAAGAGTTGCCAAAATATCATAAACATGTCTTTTTGGGTGATGAACTGTTACAACCTGCCATAGTAAGTTACTCTTTTATCAAAACTAGAAGAAGAAAAATTATTAAGAGTTTTAAGGAAGAACAAGAGAGCATTGGGTGAAGCATGAAATATTTGAAAGGAATTAGTCCAACCTATTGCACGCATCAAATTAAGCGGGAAGAAGAGTTTAAGTCTATGGTGCAACCACAAAGGAAACTAAATCCCATTATGAAAGAGATGGTAAGTCGATAGGTTTTAAAGTTGATTTAAGCCAAAATGATCTACCCTATCTCTGACAGTGCATGGGTGTGTCTTGTGCATGTAGTGCCCAAGAAAGGAGGCATGATCATCAGTCATACTTAAAAGTACAAGTTGATTCCAACTCGGACTATTACTGGATAGTGGAATTACATTGATTATAGAAGGCTGAATCTAGTAACCAAAAAAATAAATTTCCACTACCCTTCATGGATTAGATGTTAGAGAGGCTAATAGGAAGATAGTACTATTGTTTTTTGAATGGTTATTTATGGTACAATTAGATTGTTGTAGACCTAACGACAAAGAAAAGACAACATTACTTGCCCATTTGAAGTTTTCGTGTAACAACGGATGCCGTTTGGACTTTGCAACACCCCGGCCACCTTCCAAAGGTGCATGCTTTCCATCTTTTTAGACATGATTGAGTCCTCAATAGAGGTATTTCTGGATGATTTTCCAGTCTTTGGTAATGATTTTAATAGTTTCCTTATATAGTTAGATGTTGTTCTTTAGATATGTGCTAAAACAAACCTAGTTTTGAATTGAGAAAAATGTCATTTTATGGTCACTAGAGGTATCATTTTGGGACATAAAATATATTTAAAAGGCATCAAAGTGGATCAAGCCAAAATTGAGGTAATTTAAAAATTATCCCCACCTGTGAATGTAAAAGGAGTGAGAAGTTTCTTTGAGCATGCCGTTTTTTACCGGTGATGTATCAAGGAAATTCCAAGATTGAAAAACCACTATGTAATTTTCTAGTGAAGGAAAATGACTGTGTTTTTTATGATGAATTCTTTAAATATTTTCCTGATATTAAGGAAAAACGTGTGACAACACCCGTAATCATAGAACCGAATGGGGACCTTCCATTTGAAATGATGTGTGATGCTATTGATTACACGGTAGGCGCAGTTCTTCGTCAACATCATGATAAAATTTTCCATGCCATTTACTACATTATTAAATTTTTAAATAATAATCAAGTCAACAATACGACCATTAAAAAAGAGTTACTAGTCGTAATATTTGCTTGGGAAAAATTTCAGGCGTACCTAATTGGGTCAAAAGTTGTTATTTTTATAGATCATGTAACACTTAAATACATTAAAATAAATAAGATTTTAAGACAAGGTTGCTTGGGTTGATCTTCTTGCTCCAAGAGTTCAATTTAGATATAAGAGATGAAATGGGTGTTGAAAATGTGGTTGTTAATCATTTCTCTTGGTTGGAGAACCATGAGGTAACAAAGAAAGAATAAAACATTAATGAGGAATTTCCAGGTGAACATTTGATGATAACTAGTGAACGAACTTGGTTTGACGATATGAACAATTATAAGGCAACAGAAAATGTTCCTTACTATTTTACTTGGGAGCAGAAAAAGCAGTTTTGCAAAGAGGCTACGTACTATTTATGGGATAAGCCTTATTAGTTTAGAGTGAGTGTAGACAGTTTGATCCGAAGGTGCGTCGCAGGAAAATAAGACAAGGACATCATGTGGAACTACCATAGCTCAACTTACACTACTAGAAAATTTTCTTTTAGTGACTGAAAAAATTCGGTCACTTTTGCCACTGAATTAACCACCAAAGTTTGATATCATGTTAATAAATTTTTTAAGTCACTAAATCGGTCACCAAATTTAATTAGCCACCAAATTAAAGACTGAAATTTTATGAGCGTAATATTCAGTCCCAAAAAATATTTTTATACAAAATTAATTTATTAAAAAATTCAATGACCGAAATTTCGGTCACTAGTAATTTTGGTTGTTTTCTTTTTTAAGTTACTATTATCCTCCTAGTTTTCTCTCCTTTTTAAATATTTTATGTTCACCCTAGTTTTTTTTAGTCAGAGTTTCACACTTTTGTTTTTATAACAAGTAAAACATATATTTATAAAAAAAATTTATAAACACAAGTTTATCAATTTAATAAAAAAATGTAATTTAAATGACATTATAAAAGTTTAACTATATCATGTAATAACACATACCAATTTAAATATGAAATTGATGATTGTTATGATGTGTCCCAGTGGTAACACGTGTACTCTACAATCTAAGGCATGGGGTTGATACTTGTATGTGCATGTGGCAATTATTTTCATTTAATTTTAATTTCTTTAACACATGAAAAACAGTCGCTAAATTTGGTCATTAATCCAGTTGCTAAAATTTGGTCATTGAATATGTCACTAAAGATTATCGACTAGCACTTTTCTAACAAAAATTATAATCGCTTTATTGGTTGCTAAACATTATAGTGATCGATTTTTAAGTTTTTTCGGTCTCTAATTCAGTCATTAAACGCGACGTTTTTAGTAGTGTTATGGAGGCCATCATAGTGGTTAGAGAACACCAAATATAATGTGAAGCACAAAGTATCCACACCTTACAACCCTCAAACTTGTGGACAGTTAGAAGTTTCCAACAAATAGCCAAAGCAAATTCTAGAAAAGATTGTTGCTACATTAAGGAAGGATTGGTCTATGAAGTTAGTCGACACTCTTTGACATACAAATCAACTTTCAAAACTCATATGGGAATGTCACTATACATGTTAGTTTATGGAAAAGTTTTTCATTTACCTATCGAGCTTGAACATAAAGAATATTAGACAATTAAGTTTTTAAAATTTGATGAAAAAGCTACGGGTAGGAAATGGTTGTTGAAGCTGGATGAGTTGGAAGAAATAATATGATAGCATATGACAATGCAGTGATCTACCAGGAGAGAACCAAGAGGTATCATGACAAACACCTTGTTAGAAGAAATTTGGAGGTGGGACAACAAGTATTGTTGTACAACTCCCAAATGAAGTTGTTTCCTTGGAAATTGAAATCCAAATGGTCAAGTTCATCCATTATGCACAAGGTATTCGAAAATGGGGCCATGGAAGTGCATGATCCTAGGGATGCATAGACTTTTACGGTAAATGGAAAGCGACTAAAGATATATGTAGGAGGTGACATTGAACCAAAGGAGGTGTCTCTAGTGGTCGAAGAACCTTAGGCATTTGAGTCAAGCTAATGACCTTAAAGAACCGTTGAATGGGAGGAAACCCATCCGTTTAATTTTAAATTGTTTTTTTAGTTTTGTTACTATCTTAGGAAAGAGAGAACTAGCTAATAATCGTTTATCCTTAATTTTGTATTGTTTCGTCTCCCTGATTAATGAATTTTCTTGTGCATGCTTCTTTTTCAGTCGAGTTGTTACCTTACCACTGAATAGAAAAGTAGTCACACAAAAAAAGTGAATAAAGTGATTGAGACTAAAGTACCTGAGTTGAGTGATGATTGATGAAGAAAAGGGACATCACTGCTTGTACTCAACCTCCAGATAACTAAGCAAGTGAGGTTTAAGCACAAATATTTCCATTTTTTACTTTTTTTTCTAAATGTATCCCATGCATTTTTAACATATAGAATTTGAATTTGATCTATTTTAATTAGTTGAACTGATAAATACATATATTGGAAGTTGTTTATAAATACTCTGCAGCCTTGTAAAGTACCCTTGCATGATAACTTATATCCCTTGTTAACTAGTTTGAGCCTTAACCTTTCCTTTGGTGAATAAGCCAATTGTAAGCCTTTGACTTGAAAGATAAAATCTTTCCACCCTATTTGGAGTTAGGTAGATAGATTTCATTTCCAATATATGTTAATCACTAGTTTAGGGTTACTCTTGGAAATTAGAAACATTTAAGTTTTAGGATGGGGGTGCTAGAGAAATTGGTCAAATAAAAAAAAAGATCTAAAAAACATGACATTTAAAAAAAATATGAGAAAGAAGAAAAAAAAGAATAAGACCAAATATTAGAAAACTCTTTAGTACCCTATTTACAAGAAAGTGTGATATGAAAGGAAGAAGATAACAAAAGGACAAAGAGGTACCTAACTCCAAATTTTAAGCTTATTATCCCAAAATTATCCTACCCTGACATAAGCCATATTAAAACCTTAAAATTCCTCAAATGTGTGCGTTTAAATATGATTTGACTAATTTTTCAAATTGTCGCAACTGTGAAAAACAATTGACAGAAAAATAGAGTCGCCACCAAACGCTATTTATCCCAAAGGGGGCAAGGAAACGATCGAAGAAAGCTCAAAAAGGGAGAGAAACACGATCTCACAACTAAATCCTGGGTTCAAGAGTTGATTACATGAGAGGAAGGTATTAACACACCCTCACGCCCGTTGTACTCAACGGGATCCACGTTTGTTGTTCTAATCAAAGGATGTGTATATCTTAAGCCTATTTTCTAAACGGAAACAGAGAGGGAAAAAAGGGAAAAAAACAAAACGGAGACTCGATAGTGTAGCGGGGAAATTTGTGAGTGTAAGCTATTGATTAACTTAACTCAAAAATGCAAGAGTCACCACCACACTTTTATTTTATCCAAAAGGAAAGGAAAAAGAGCGAACAAAATCTAAGAGTTCTAAAACAGTACAAATAAACAGAGATCAGGGTAAGGGGGTTGGTTACGCAATGGGAAGGTGTTAGCACCCAAAACATCTATAGTACTCTACAGGAACTCTTTGAAATATCTACGCTTTTTGGTTTGAAAATATTTGTTTGAAAAGAAATTTGAGAGGTTAGAAGAGAATTATTTTTAAGATTTTTGTGCTTGGAGAGACTTATATCCTCATGCCTACATACCCACAAAGTGCAATATAGGATCAAAACTCCGTAGTTCGCGGTACAAATAACAAAAATTTGTTGGTTTTCATTGATTTTAAATGTAAAGACAAGTTGCCATTTTAAGGAGAAAACTACGACTAGTCGCCCACAAGTATAAGACAACATTTGCATCACCTAAAGATGGAGGATTTTGCTTGGATTAAAATAAAAAAGTCTATCACTCAACAGCTAAGTGGAAAATGTCAACATCTTAATACTATGGGGAATAGGAGAATTATATCTCAACTATGGAAATGACTCATGTCTAAACTTTATGAAAAGTTTTAAAATGAAAAGTGCGCAAAGGCACAAAAAGTTTGAATGAGGTTGATCTTTTTAAAATATTTTTTGAAATTTGTCAAAATATGATTAACATTGATTGACATTGATTAAAGAAAATAAAGTTTGAAAATCACTTGACAAAAGTCAAATTTTTATTATGAAAGCAGTTTTAAGTTTGAAAGCAAGAAAGCTTTTGAAAAAGGGAGGAGATTTTGAAAATTTATGAAGGGGAGAAGATGAAGTGACTGCCCTAGAAAGAAAAATAAAAGTTAGAGATAAGAAGGATCTAACCAAATTGTAGCACGCTTCATAGCTAGTGAAATAATAATTCCATCTGATTTGAAGCATAAGCTAATGAGCAAGCCAAATAAAGACAAAGATCCATAATACTCCAAGCATAGGGAAAGAGACCTAATTCTAAGTCCAAGGGTCCAAGAATAGTCCAAGAGCATAACCACAAAGTTAAGAGCACCGATTTTTTTAGAGGTTTAATCCTTTATTAGTGTTTTAAACAAGATATGGTCCAAGTGGACAAAAGAAAAGAGCGGAAGCATAAACATGTGTCTAACAGATAAAAGAAAAATAACGAAAGCATATAAAATAATATGATATGAGATGATAATAATGGAGCATAAAGATAAAAGAGATATAGGGAGCAAGAAGGAAACATAAACAAAATTAGTACAATAATATCATTAGTGAGTTAATGATTAGTTGGTAGAGCAAATGATCAACGATGGTTAACTCATGTACTTAAGCCAAAGTTGATGAAAACTTATTAGAGGATAGATAAAATCAAATCCTCCTAACAACAAGTTTCATAGGTGATAGACCTAAGAGAAATAATCAACGATACTTGGACTTTCAAACATAAGTTTGAGCCACGAATGATCACTTTCCAATTACGGGACAATTTAGCGCTATGTTAAACAATCGTAATCGAGCTTATGTAGAAACCACGACTATCTGAGGTCGATCAATAACAATGTTAGTGCTAATGCATGCTAAAGAAGTGATATGTATATCACTCTCCGAAAGCAATACCGCACGAAAAGAAAATATGTAACGATCTCATCTTCATCAATAACTTGAAATAAGTTCAAATGATATCGAAGATTTCCATCGATCAAAAGAAAAAAGAGAAGAGGAAAGGGAATTCCAAATTAGATTACAAGTTCAAGGTCATTTCGTCTTTAAGTTTATCTACTCATCTTGGTGGATTAAAGCACTAAACATATCATTAACTCAAAGCACCTAAAATGAATTGAACAATTCACTTCAAAGATAGATTTGAATTAGTGAATGTTTATCCAACTTCATCTACCCTAAGTCCAATGAATTTAAAGAGAAAAAGGACCTTTAAAAGTGAATTCCAAGGCAAAAATCAAAAGGAAATGGAAGAAAAATAACCAAAACAATCCCAAAATAGAGCCAAAAGGAAAAACCAGCATCGGGTAATCGATTACCCTAAGCTGGTAATCGATTACCATTGCTAAAACAACAACAAAATAGTCTGAAAATGTGCAAAAAACTTGATCAATCATTTCTTCAAACACCTCATGATCAAGGATGCAATTAAGCACGAAAATTTAAGTAAAATAATAGCAATCAATGCCAATAAAATACAATTTTCAAGATTCAAAGATCAAGCAACAAGAATCAACAATAGATCATATTGTGGAAGATGTATCAAGAACAACAATAGTAGATCAAGAAATTACCACTCTAAATCTGGAAATTCTTCAAATCAGCTCCACAAACCACACTTCAAAGCCTTAACCTACAAGAATTGATGATGACAAAGTGAATGGATGAAAGTATAGCTCAAAGATTAGTAAGTTCTAATGATGAACTTACTAACTTTCAAAGGAAGAAAGGGCTTTGGTGAATTTGGTAATCGGAGAAAAATTTAGAGTCAAGAAAGAATTTGACAAGGTGAATTTGGATATCAAAAGCTTATGAAATGAGAGAAATGAAGCCTCTCTTTATAGGATTTAGGCTTGGAAATTTTGGTGGATTGGAGTTTGGTTTGCAATCAAAATTAGGCTTGGAATTTGAATTTGGAGGGAAATTAATGATCAAGTGGTGATTAGTGAAGGTGTATGGTGGGAATTAATTATGATGAGGTAAGAGAATTAAAATGAAGTGATCTAGAATATTCTCATGTTGCAATATTTGAATTTGGTGTCAAATGTGTAAGTACAGAGTATGCCTAAGAAGGGGGGGGGGGGGTGAATTAGGACTTTAGAACTTTTTCCGGTTTTTTATGGTTTCTTGAAATTTTACTGGTTTGTGTTCTTGGTTATGAAAGCAGTAGAAAGTAAAAGAACAATGGACACCAGGATTTATAGTGGTTCCCCTCATAATCCGAGAGTACTTCACTCCCCTTTCAACACGAAAGAGAGTTTTCACTATTGTTTAATAAAGTACAACCTATCACACCATCAACCGGTGAGGCCTACTATCAAACAATAAAACTAACAAGTGTACAAGAACAATCCTCTTGTAAACACTCACCCTTGTGTCCAACAATCCTGGATCACAAGTCAGAATACCAATACTTGTAATGATTTTTTTTTGAGAATAATAATATCAATCAAAATTGATCTTCTCCAAATGATCAAAATTCACTCTTATAATTTTCAACACAAGTGTTCAACAGATGAATATGAAATTTTTATGCAAGTATGAACACTTAGAAAAGATTTTGAAAATGGTGAATTTGATTCTAAGAATATTTGAAAATGAATGTTGGAGGTGTTTGGAGGTTGGAGGTGTTTTTCAAAATTGAAAAACTCAGAATTTATATGTGTAAACACACCTTTTCCAACAGGTATATTAGAGTACATTTCAAAATGTGAACTGGTATAATTTTCAAACCATTTTTGAACTTGAAACAAAGTCATTTTTCAAAATACGTTCAGTGTTAATCGGTTAACCTATATGGTTAATCGGTTAACACTTGAACGTTATACCAAAATATTCAAAAATTGAAATGGTTAACCGGTTAACCTATATGGTTAATCGGTTAACACTGCTATTTTTCAGAAAAATACTTTTAAAAATAAATGTTATACCAATTCTAAAGTTTCAAAAACATGCTAATGTAATATGCCAAAATTATTAATGTTTTTTGAACACTTGTATATCAATTATAAGGATAGATTTTGATATACCCGCAATGCATCCAAGTCTTGAAGAATCATAGTTCCATATGCAGCTTGACTTGAAAGATAGCTTGACTTGATCTTGATTCCTTTGAAAGACTTGACTTTTTGCAACCAAGAGATGAACTTGAGTAGTGTTGACATCATCAAAACTTGAGATTGAATCATGCTTCTACATTGTCCTTGCAAGCTCTACCAGTGATCTATTCTTCCGTTCTACGACACCGTTTTGTTGTGGCGTCCTTGGTGCTGAAAAATTATGAGAAATTCCATACTCTTCGCAAAATTCTTCAAAGTCTGAATTTTGGAATTCTCCACCGTGATCGCTTCTTATAGAGGCTATGGTGAGTGATTTCTCATTCTGAATTTGCTTTGCATATTTCTTGAATGCTTTAAAAGCATCACTTTTCTGCACTAAAAACAATGTCCAAGTGTATCGAGAGAAATCATCAACAATAACTAAGGCGTAGAAATTACCTCCGAAGCTTTTTGTTCTCGATGGACCAAAAAGATCCATATGCAACAATTGAAGTGGTCTTGATGTAGAAACCACTTGCTTGGATTTGAAAGTTGTCTTGGTCTTTTAGAAAAATGTCATGAGTGACTTCATGTTCTATCAAGCATTCCTCCTTTGTGAAGTTGATTCGGAACCCTTTGTCACACAATTGACTTATGCTAAGTAGGTTGTGTTTAAGGCCTTCCACATAAAGAACGTCTTTGATGATTGTACATGGAGGTGCACCAATGGTTCCAACTCCAAGAATTTTTCCCTTATTATCATCACCGTAAGTGACGTATCCTTTGGCCTTTAATGATAGACTTGAAAATTTGTTTATGTCTCCCGTCATATGCTTCGAGCAACCTCTATCAAGATACCATTGATTTGTGGTTGTCTTCAAGCATGCCTACAAAACAAAATTAGGTAGTGTTAGGTACCCAAATTGCTTTGGGTCCTTGATAGTTAGTACCCTTTTCAACCCCCACATAATGCCCCTTTGCAACACCAATATTACGTACATAGCAGGCATTAGGTGTGTGCCCTTTAATTCCACAGTAAAAACACGTAGGTTGAAAATGACTTCTATACCTAGGAATATAATTCTTTTTCTTATCAATTCTTTTCTTGTTATGATTTTGATGCTGAATTTTAGAAGTGCTTGTCTCTTCTTTAACAATTTGTTCACTTGCTCTTACGAAAATGGTCTTATTGGTGCTTGGTTTTGAAAATTTAGAATATCCCAATCCACTTTTATCATTAGGGTACCTTTGATGTTTAAGAATTTCTTCCAAGCCAACTTGACCTTTTTCGTATCTTTCTAAAACTCTTTTAAATTGAACAATTTGAAAGGACAGAGACTCACAATTCTTACATACAAGACTTTGTTTTTCATCCATCACTTTTTGTTTTTCATCTTCAATATTTTTCAAGAAATCAGAATTTTGTTTTTCTAAAAGTAAAATTCTTTTCTTTTGTGATGAGATGTCTCTATACAAAGTCTTGCACTCTTTTAGAAGTTCATCTATAACTTCTTGTGCATCATTATCATAGACAGAGAAATTACTACTAACCTTATTTTCGTCATCGGAATGGTAAGAGGCCATTAAAGCCATATTTGCGCATTCATCGCTATCTGATTCCGATGATGAACTCACTTCGTTGTCGTCCCATGCGACATAAGCCTTCTTCGTTTTGAAATCCTTCTTGCCTTTGAATTTTCCTTTATTTGCGAGTTTCGGGCAATCTGGCTTTATGTGACCTTGTTTCCCACATTCGTAACATGTAATTTCTTGGTTTGATGTGGGTGCCTCCTTTTTCCTGAAATGTCTATTCTTTTTAGAAAAAGAAGAAATTTTATTATTATTAAAAAACTTACCAAGCTTCTTTACTAGAAGCATGAAATTTTCGTCTTCGGAAGATTCGTCATTTTTATCATCCCTTGTGTCAATCTTCAAGGCAATTCCTTTGGACTTCTTGTCTTGACTTTCATGTTTCTTAAGCCTTCCAAGTTCCAGTTCATGCTCTTGAAGTTTCCCGAATAATGAAGCGGATGTCATTGTTGAAAGACTTTTCTTTTCCGAAATGGCGGTCACCTTTGGTTGCCATTCTCTTGTCAAGGATCTTAGGACTTTTAAGTTGAGATCATCATTGGTGAAGGTCTTCCCGAGAGCAATCAGATGATTTGTTAGATGAACGAACCTTTTTTGCAAGGCAACAATAGATTCACCGGGCTGCATACGGAACATCTCATATTCTTGACTTAACGTGTTAAGTCTTGATCTTTTTACTTCTGTTGTTCCTTCATGTGTTTCTACCAAGGTATCCCAAATCTGTTTTGCCGATTGACACTGTGATATGCGAAAGAATTCATCCATACTGAGAGCGCTTTGAAGTATGTTGATTGCTTTCTTCTCATTCAAGATTCTCTTCTTGTCATCTTCATCATATGAGGATTTAATCTTTGGGGTTCCAACACCATTTACCACACTTGTAGGAACATGTGGACCAGTTTCAACGGTTTCCCATATACCATCTCCTTGAGCCTCAAGATGTGCCTTCATACGGATTTTCCAAAAATCAAAGTATTCTCCAGAAAAGAGTGGTGACCTGTTACTACTTCCACCATCTTTGAAAACCGGGTTAGTACTAGCGGAAGCCATTAGGATCGATAGGAACAGGTTACCTTAACCTGCTCTGATGCCAATTGTAAGTACAGAGTATGCCTAAGAGGGGGGGGGGGGGTGAATTAGAACTTTAGAACTTTTTCCGGTTTTTTATGGTTTTTTGAAATTTTACTGGTTTGTGTTCTTGGTTATGAAAGCAGTAGAAAGTAAAAGAACAATGGACACCAGGATTTATAGTGGTTCCCCTCACAATCCAAGAGTACTCCACTCCCCTTTCAACACGAAAGAGAGTTTTCACTATTGTTTAATAAAGTACAACCTATCACACCATCAACCGGTGAGGCCTACTATCAAACAATAAAACTAACAAGTGTACAAGAACAATCCTCTTGTAAACACTCACCCTTGTGTCCAACAATCCTGGATCACAAGTCAGAATACAAATACTTGTAATGATTTTGTTTTGAGAATAATAATATCAATCAAAATTGATCTTCTCCAAATGATCAAAATTCACTCTTATAATTTTCAACACAAGTGTTCAATAGATGAATATGAAATTTTTATGCAAGTATGAACACTTAGAAAAGATTTTAAAATGGTGAATTTGATTCTAAGAATATTTGAAAATGAATGTTGGAGGTGTTTTTCAAAATTGAAAAACTCAGAATTTATGTGTAAACACACCTTTTCCAACAGGTATATTAGAGTACATTTCAAAATGTGAACTGGTATAATTTTTAAACCATTTTTGAACTTGAAACAAAGTCATTTTTCAAAATACGTTCAGTGTTAATCGGTTAACCTATATGGTTAATCGGTTAACACTTGAACGTTATACCAAAATATTCAAAATTTGAAATGGTTAACCGGTTAACCTATATGGTTAATCGGTTAACACTGCTATTTTTCAGAAAAATACTTTTAAAAATAAATGTTATACCAATTCTAAAGTTTCAAAAACATGCTAATGTAATATGCCAAAATGATTGATGTTTTTTGAACACTTGTATATCAATTATAAGGATAGATTTTGATATACCCGCAATGCATCCAAGTCTTGAAGAATCATAGTTCCATATGCAGCTTGACTTGAAAGATAGCTTGACTTGATCTTGATTCCTTTAAAAGACTTGACTTTTTGCAACCAAGAGATGAACTTGAGTAGTGTTGACATCATCAAAACTTGAGATTGAAGCATGCTTCTACATTCTCCCCCTTTTTGATGATGGCAAACAAAAAGTGTTGTGCGATATCTTTTGGTTCTTGATATGTTTCTCCCCCTATGTCTAGCAACTCCCCCTATCTTAATAGAGGAACGAAATCTGCACACAGAGAGACATTAACAGAACCAAGCTCTTCTCCCCCTTTGTCATCAGCAAAAAGGAAGAGCTTTCAAAGAAAACACAAGATAGCAGCATATATAGTAGTAAGCACATGCAAAGCCAAGTAAACACATAGCATAAAAAGTAGTACATATAAAATTCAGCAAAAAGGAAATTGTACTTGTTACAATAAAACATAGTTCAAATGGAAGCATAAAACTTTAGACTAGAAAGCAATGCAATAAAACAACAACAGCAACATATTCTCTAAAAATCCTCATCCGCCATATCCTCCTGCTCTTCTTCCTCTTGACCTTCATTATCTTCATCAGATGCAACAAAGTTGTCAGTGTTGGTGCGGTGAGAGGAAAGTACAAGGTTTCGGAGAGAAGCAATGGCCCGAGAGGTTTCTCTATGCTGAGTCATTATAGTTTGGTAAAGGAACTCATTTGTAATGCCTCCTTCAGGTACGGGATAGGCTTGGTTAGCATTGGCTCCTTCATCTGAATATTTATAAGTACCGTTAGTATCCTTAAAAATTCCAGTATTCTTGACAATTATAATCTCGTTGATCTCATTGGTGGTTGATTTCATCTTGATGGTTCGTTCACAGTTAAGATCCAAAGTAGTCAGTTCCAAAATTCTTGATACCAGCCTTGCATAAGGAAGACGGGTTGAAAGACATAGTTGTTGTTGAAGGTGATACATGATGGTCAGAATCCAATTGACACGAATCTTGTTCTTGATGGCGAAAAGGAGTTGCATTTCCAGATCATTAATTTGGGCATGATTCAAATCCTTGGGAATCAGCACATAACAAATTATGTAATGAAGCATCCGATCAGAAACGGTAAGATTCTTTACATAGCACAACAGACGAGCAGTGTGTTGGTTGGCAATAATCATCTCCTTTAGAAATCTGCAAATCTGATAGTAGAACTCCATCTTGTCGTAGTTTGACCACGGCCCTTCCATGTGGTTAACTCCCTTTCTCAGAAAGTACTCAGATGATGGTATGTTCAGCATTGCAGCAACATCAGACAGATTTTCTTCCACAACACAGTCTCTAACAATTGTTTTCATAATGTGCTCATCATTTGCATTTATAAACACAGAGAGTTTATGCAGAAAGGATTTGACAAGATCCGGATAGCAGTTTCCAGAGTCCGACACAAATTTATCGATCCTCTGATATTTGAGCAAAGCAGGAAAATCAAAAGATGATGCTGGAAAAGCCTTAAGATTCACATACTTTACCGGGAGGATGGAACGAACTCGGACTTTGAAATCCATTCTGCGCTTCTTGGTTGTTTCCATAGGGATATCTTCTTCATCAGATGCAGAATGATGTTCTGGTAGCTTTCCCTTGCCGCGATTTGATGCTGAAGCCATGGATGAGAGTTTGAGAGAACTGAGGTTGTGGGTTCTGAGGAAGTTTAGGGTTAGAGAAGTTGTGGGGATGGTTATGAGGAGTTATCCAACTTTAGAGAGTGGGAGAGAAAGGTTAGGGTTTGAAGAGGGAAGTTCCACAAAATTCTTTAAGAGAGGATATGATTTTGGATATGGATTTGGATACTTAAGAGAATATGGACCACATAAAAAATGCATTTATGATATATAATATTTTCAAAATTTTAATTAATTTTCGTTTCTGATTTTTAGAAAATTTAACAGTGTTAATCGGTTAACCATATAGGTTAATCGGTTAACACATTAAAAAATTGAGTCAGAATTGAAAAATTAACAGTGTTAATCGGTTAACCCATATGGTTAATCGATTAACACACTCGAATTTTTGAAAAATACTTAAAAACAGAATGCATACACATGAAAACACAACATAATTAATGCATACATATATTAGAGAAAAGGTCAGATGTCACCTTCATTAAGGATCCCAAGTTCTCGCCGAATTTTGTAGAATGGTTCTTTCGCCAAGGGTTTGGTGAAGATGTCGGCGAGTTGATTGTGCGTGTCAACAAAAGTAACATCTACATCTCCATTCAATACATGATCTCGAAGGAAGTGATGCCGGATATCTATATGTTTTGTTCTTGAATGCATGACTGGGTTCTTTGTAATATTGATGGCACTTGTATTATCACATCTAAGAGGAATGCAGCCGAGATCTATACCGTAATCGAGGAGTTGTTGCTTGAGCCACAGAATTTATGCACAACAACTTCCTGCTGCAATATATTCCGCTTCGGCTGTACTGAGTGCCACACGCGCTTGCTTCTTGCAGGCCCATGACACTAATGCATTCCCGAGAATGTGACATGTACCGCTTGTGCTTTTTCTATCGATCTTACATCCTGCATAGTCAGCGTCAGAGTAACCAACTAAGGAACAAATACTACCTTTAGGATACCATAATCCGATGTTCATTGTCCCTTTGAGATACTTTATGATCCTCTTTACGGCTGTGAGATGCGATTCCTTCGGACTTGCTTGAAAGCGTGCACACAAACAAACGCTAAACATAATGTCAGGATGACTTGCCGTCAAATATAGTAATGAACCAATCATACCTCGATATTTTGTTATATTAACTGGAGTACCGAATTCATCTTGATAAACGTATGTTCCGGATCCCATAGGAGTGGACATTACCTTGCAACTATCCATATCGAATTTCTTCAACAATTCCTTGCAATACTTGGATTGGTTGAGGAAGATGCCATCCTTAGTTTGCTTGATTTGTAGTCCAAGAAAATAATTCAATTTTTCCCATCATGGACATCTCGAACTCTCCTTGCATCATAAGTGAAAATTCTTCGCAGAGTTCTTTGTTTGTTGATCCGAAGATGATGTCGTCGACATAGACTTGAACCAATAAAGTGTTTCCTTTGATCTTCTTTATGAATAATGTCTTGTCAACCTTTCCTTTTGTAAACCCTTTCTCACATAAGAAATTGATAAGGCGGTCATACCATGCTCTTGGTGCTTGTTTTAGTCCGTAGAGTGCCTTTTTCAGTTTGTAGACATGTGAGGGATTCTTGAAGTCTTCAAAACCCGGAGGTTGTTTGACGTAGACTTCCTCATTAATGAACCCATTCAGGAAAGCGCTTTTGACATCCATATGGAACAACTGAAAATTCATAGAACAAGCGTGAGCAAGTAGTAATCTGATTGCTTCTAACCTTGCTACCGGAGCGAATGTTTCATCAAAATCAATTCCTTCCTCCTAGTTGTAGCCTTGTGCGACCAATCTTGCTTTGTTACGAACTATGATCCCATTCTCGTCAAGTTTGTTCTTGAACACCCATCTTGTTCCTATGATGTGCTTATGGTCTGGTCTTGGTACAAGACTCCAAACTTGATTCCTTTTGAATTTATTGAGTTCTTCTTGCATCGCTACAATCCATTGGTCGTCGCCTAAGGCTTCATCAATCTTGGTTGGTTCAATTTGAGATACAAAAGCCATGTTGAGACAAGCATCCTTTAGATTAAGTCGAATTGCAACGCCTTGGCTAATATCACCAATAACTTTATCTATCGGGTGATCTCTATGCGTTCTCCATTCCTTCGGAAGATCTTGATGTTCTTCAATGATTTGAGTGACATCTTCTTGTGGTATTTCTTGATCCTTTGGAGTCTCTTCTTGTTGTGGAGAACCTACTATATCATCATCATCATTCATAATAATATTATCCTCTTTCGAGGGGTTAGTCTCATCAAACGAAACATGAATGGATTCTTCAATAGTAAGTGTTCTCTTATTAAAAATTCTAAATGCTTTACTATAAAGAGAGTAACCAAGAAATATACCTTCGTCGGATTTCTCATCAAACTTACCGAGATTATCTTTGTTGTTGTTGAGAACAAAGCATTTGCATCCGAATATGTAGAAGAATGCTATATTCGGTTTTCTTCCCTTGAACAACTCATACAGAGTCTTTTTGAGGAGTGGTCGAATATTGACACGGTTGCTTACGAAGCATGCTGTACTAACTGCATCTGCCCAAAAATATTTAGGGAGATTTGCGTCGCTGAGCATTGTCCTTGCAAGCTCTACCAATGATCTATTCTTCCGTTCTGCGACACCATTTTGTTGAGGCGTCCTTGGTGCTGAAAAATTATGAGAAATTCCATACTCTTCGCAAAATTCTTCAAAGTATGAATTTTGGAATTCTCCACCGTGATCGCTTCTTATAGAGGCTATGGTGAGTGATTTCTCATTCTGAATTTGCTTTGCATATTTCTTGAATGCTTTAAAAGCATCACTTTTCTGCACTAAAAACAATGTCCAAGTGCATCGAGAGAAATCATCAACAATAACTAAGGCGTAGAAATTACCTCCGAAGCTTTTTGTTCTCGATGGACCAAAAAGATCCATATGCAACAATTGAAGTGGTCTTGATGTAGAAACCACTTGCTTGGATTTGAAAGTTGTCTTGGTCTTTTAGCAAAATGTCATGAGTGACTTCATGTTCTATCAAGCATTCCTCCTTTGTGAAGTTGATTCGGAACCCTTTGTCACACAATTGACTTATGCTAAGTAGGTTGTGTTTAAGGCCTTCCACATAAAGAACGTCTTCGATGATTGTACATGGAGGTGCACCAATGGTTCCAACTCCAAGAATTTTTCCCTTATTATCATCACCGTAAGTGACGTATCCTTTGGCCTTTAATGATAGACTTGAAAATTTGTTTATGTCTCCCGTCATATGCTTCGAGCAACCACTATCAAGATACCATTGATTTGTGGTTGTCGTCAAGCATGCCTACAAAACAAAATTAGGTAGTGTTAGGTACCCAAATTGCTTTGGGTCCTTGATAGTTAGTACCCTTTTCAACCCACACATAATGCCCCTTTGCAACACCAATATTACGTACATAGCAGGCATTAGGTGTGTGCCCTTTAATTCCACAGTAAAAACACGTAGGTTGAAAATGACTTCTATACCTAGGAATATAATTCTTTTTCTTATCAATTCTTTTCTTGTTATGATTTTGATGCTGAATTTTAGAAGTGCTTGTCTCTTCTTTAACAATTTGTTCACTTGCTCTTACGAAAATGGTCTTATTGGTGCTTGGTTTTGAAAATTTAGAATATCCCAATCCACTTTTATCATTAGGGTACCTTTGATGTTTAAGAATTTCTTCCAAGCCAATTTGACCTTTTTCGTATCATTCTAAAACTCTTTTAAATTGAACAATTTGAAAGGACAGAGACTCACAATTCTTACATACAAGACTTTGTTTTTCATCCATCACTTTTTGTTTTTCATCTTCAATTTTTTTCAAGAAATCAGAATTTTGTTTTTCTAAAAGTAAAATTCTTTTATTTTGTGATGCGATGTCTCTATACAAAGTCTTAAACTCTATTAAAAGTTCATCTATAACTTCTTGTGCATCATTATCATAGACAGAGAAATTACTACTAACCTCATTTTCGTCATCGGAATGGTAAAAGGCCATTAAAGCCATATTTACGCATTCATCGCTATCTGATTCCGATGATGAACTCACTTCGTTGTCGTCCCATGCGACATAAGCCTTCTTCGTTTTGAAATCCTTCTTGCCTTTGAATTTTCCTTTATTTGCGAGTTTCGGGCAATCTGGCTTTATGTGACCTTGTTTCCCACATTCGTAACATGTAATTTCTTGGTTTGATGTGGGTGCCTCCTTTTTCCTAAAATTTCTATTCTTTTTAGAAAAAGAAGAAATTTTATTATTATTAAAAAACTTACCAAGCTTCTTTACTAGAAGCATGAAATTTTCGTCTTCGGAAGATTCGTCATTTTTATCATCCCTTGTGTCAATCTTCAAGGAAATTCCTTTGGACTTCTTGTCTTGACTTTCATGTTTCTCAAGCCTTCCAAGTTCCAGTTCATGCTCTTGAAGTTTCCCGAATAATGAAGCGGATGTCATTGTTGAAAGACTTTTCTTTTCCGAAATGGCGGTCACCTTCGGTTTCCATTCTCTTGTCAAGGATCTTAGGACTTTTAAGTTGAGATCATCATTGGTGAAGGTCTTCCCGAGAGTAATCAGATGATTTGTTAGATGAACGAACCTTTTTTGCAAGGCAACAATAGATTCACCGGGCTGCATACGGAACATCTCATATTCTTGACTTAACGTGTTAAGTCTTGATCTTTTTACTTCTGTTGTTCCTTCATGTGTTTCTACCAAGGTATCCCAAATCTGTTTTGCCGATTGACACTGTGATATGCGAAAGAATTCATCCATACTGAGAGCGCTTTGAAGTATGTTGATTGCTTTCTTCTCATTCAAGATTCTCTTCTTGTCATCTTCATCATATGAGGATTTAATCTTTGGGGTTCCAACACCATTTACCACACTTGTAGGAACATGTGGACCAGTTTCAACGGTTTCCCATATACCATCTCCTTGAGCCTCAAGATGTGCCTTCATACGGATTTTCCAAAAATCAAAGTATTCTCCAGAAAAGAGTGGTGACTTGTTACTACTTCCACCATCTTTGAAAACCGGGTTAGTACTAGCGGAAGCCATTAGGATCGATAGGAATAGGTTACCTTAACCTGCTCTGATGCCAATTGTAAGTACAGAGTATGCCTAAGAGGGGGGGGGGGGGTGAATTAGGACTTTAGAACTTTTTCTGGTTTTTTATGGTTTCTTGAAATTTTACTGGTTTGTGTTCTTGGTTATGAAAGCAGTAGAAAGTAAAAGAACAATGGACACCATGATTTATAGTGGTTCCCCTCACAATCCGAGAGTATTCCACTCCCCTTTCAACACGAAAGAGAGTTTTCACTATTGTTTAATAAAGTACAACCTATCACACCATCAACCGGTGAGGCCTACTATCAAACAATAAAACTAACAAGTGTACAAGATTAATCCTCTTGTAAACACTCACCCTTGTGTCCAACAATCCTGGATCACAAGTCAGAATACAAATACTTGTAATAATTTTGTTTTGAGAATAATAATATCAATCAAAATTGATCTTCTCCAAATGATCAAAATTCACTCTTATAATTTTCAACACAAGTGTTCAACAGATGAATATGAAATTTTTATGCAAGTATGAACACTTAGAAAAGATTTTGAAAATGGTGAATTTGATTCTAAGAATATTTGAAAATGAATGTTGGAGGTGTTTGGAGGTTGGAGGTGTTTTTCAAAATTGAAAAACTCAGAATTTATATGTGTAAACACACCTTTTCCAACAGGTATATTAGAGTACATTTCAAAATGTGAACTGGTATAATTTTCAAACCATTTTTGAACTTGAAACAAAGTCATTTTTCAAAATACGTTCAGTGTTAATCGGTTAACCTATATGGTTAATCGGTTAACACTTGAACGTTATACCAAAATATTCAAAATTTGAAATGGTTAACCGGTTAACCTATATGGTTAATCGGTTAACACTGCTATTTTTCAGAAAAATACTTTTAAAAATAAATGTTATACCAATTCTAAAGTTTCAAAAACATGCTACTGTAATATGCCAAAATGATTGATGTTTTTTGAACACTTGTATATCAATTATAAGGATAGATTTTGATATACCCGCAATGCATCCAAGTCTTGAAGAATCATAGTTCCATATGCAGCTTGACTTGAAAGATAGCTTGACTTGATCTTGATTCCTTTGAAAGACTTGACTTTTTGCAACCAAGAGATGAACTTGAGTAGTGTTGACATCATCAAAACTTGAGATTGAAGCATGCTTCTACAAAATGCTGTAGAATTTGAATTTGCCCAATTTTCACAAAATTCGCACAGGGTAATCGATTACCACAGGCAAAAATGGTGAAAATTTGCCTTTTTGATGTGTTGTCTTGGCTTTGGCTCGATTCTTTTGCTTGTCAAAGAAGGCATGGAAATAAACACATGAACCTCAGAGTCTCTTGAATAAAAGTTAATCAAATCTTGGGAAACTCTTGATCAGATGATTTGGAAATGGTTGCAGATTAACTTCGACTTTGTTCAGATGAAATTCATTTGAGCTGAGGGACTAATATTTGATATCTTGGCTCCAAAACCTTCTTGAAGAAGTTAGTAAAGGAAAAATAAACATATTTTTGGATTTTTAACCAATGGTTAGTAAACATAAACATAAACAAATATCAAACAAACAAGAAAAACAAAGGAGCCCGGTGATCTCTCAAGAACAAACTTGCAGAGGAAGGCAAGAGTACCAAAGCTTGCAATCTTATTTGTGGGATGAGATGAAAATCACGTGTGGGATCTTAGGGGTAAAAATTAGGGTATTACAAATAGGACTTTTCCTTCCTAGGCCTACGTATTCCATCGTACAATGGGAAAGTCAGAGTCATCGTAGTTTGGAGGACTACGGGTGAAAAGGGGGAAGGGTGCTCCCCAAGACTTCACCTTCTTGTGCCTATGTATCCTCATCTGGTATGAGAAATCAGAGCATTCGTAGTTCAACCTATGGATTGTTACGTGTTTTTGATGAGCGATGCTAAGTTTGCGTTCCAGCAGTTAGGGTCGACGCCTGTTTGCGGTAGAACGGAAGTAACATGCTCTTTTTAAAAAAAAGTTTCAAAGACATTCCCGAAGGACAAAAAGATTTGCAATTTGTTCAAGAGTTTTATCAAAAGTGAATTGACTTTATTTGACATGCCTGTTGCACCCCAAAATTTGCCCTCACAATACAAGACTTTGTGTTCCAAGAAGGTTCACCAGGTTCACAAAATTCACAATTGGTCAGAAGAGTTGACAATTCCCTCAGACAATGCACCTCCTAAGCAGTGCATCCAAAACTAGGGTTTTGACTTTAATCAGGCTAAATGGACTTCCAAGACTTCAAGTGAGCTTCATAACATCTTATATGTGTATAAGAACCCCCATGTCAAGTTTCAAGACTTTTCTCAAAAGTTTGCTCAGTCAGATGATCAGATAAGTCAAAAGCAGTCAATGCAGTTAAAAGGTCAAACTGAGGTCAACTGTGGTCAAACCAAAGTCAAACTTCATGATTTTTTTTTGCCAACATCAAAGAGAGGTTGGGTGAGAAATATTATCATAACAACTGTAATACCCCAAATTTTGCCCTAAGATTTGTCGTCGCATTTCATTGCATTTAATCAATTACTAACAAATTTGTGTAGTCGGTTGACTTTTTGCAGGTAAATATCATATGGCATGCATTTTTTTTTTCTCTAAAAAGTAAAAATGGCACAATTGGCAGGAGGACATGTGTAAGGAGTTATGAGTGTGAGAGGTTGAGAGTTCGAATCTCACCTTTGTCATTTTTTTTGTTTTTTATTATTTTTACTCTAAATTTTTCTATCTTTCATTAAAAAAATAACAAAAATAGTTTTTTATTATTATTTAATTATTATTTTCGTATTTTAATTAAATCATTTTTTAAAATATTATTTTTTTCACTTTTTTCTAAATTATTCATAAAAATATCCAAAAAATCATAAAATAAAAAATATTGAAAAAAATTTTGTTCTTTTTATAATATTTTTTATTTTAGGAATCAATAGGATTATTAGTTTTTATTTTAAGTTTATTTTAATTATTTTAAATTATTTAAATTTTATTTTTTCTTAACTAATTATTTAGTTTGGGCTTTAAAATGGGCTTTAGGGACATTATTGACAATTTGGTGTTAACCCTAATTTGTTCCCTATATATACATGTGTTGCCTTGTTGGAAAAAAGGAGAGAATGAAAAAAACCTAAGAGGAGTGAGTGCCGTTTGCCGTTATTTAGTTTTCTTCTTCATCCATTACTATTGTTTCTTTTTCTTCATCGTTTACCGTTATTTCTTTTCCTTCATCTATTACTGTTGTTCCTTTTTCTTCATCTTTTACCGTTATTTCTTTTTCTTCATCTATTACCGTTATTTCTTTTTCTTTATCTATTACTGTTACGTTTATATATATATAATTTTTAAATTGTTAGAGTTTATATATATAAGATTTTTGATCGAATTATGTCGATACGATGTTTGCACATTTGTGTGCATGACGCGTGACATTTGTGTTAGTTCGATCTGGTTGCGATGATCGCATTTTTGTGTGAGCAATAATACTATTTTTTGCTTAATTTCTTTTTCTTTGCGATAAATTTTGTTTCGTCCGATTTAGATCTGGTTGCGATGAGCGCATTTCTGTGTTAGCAACATTGTTGGGTTATTTGGCACATTTAAAATTCATTATTGCTTTATTATTATTATTATTATTATTATTATTATTATTATTATTATTATTATCATTATTTATTATTATTATCATTATTATCATTATTATTACCATTATTATTATTATTGTTATCATTAATTTATTAAAATTTGTTATAATATAAAAATCTGTTTTTTAAAATAAATAACATTAACATCTTTTCCAAATTAATATGAAAACCTATTATTTTTAAGAAAAACTTTTTTTTAGATAAATTTAAAATAATAACTAAAATCTTTTTTTTAAAATAATAACTAGAACCGTTATTTATTTTATTTTATTATTGTTCAATTCAAATTTCATTATCATATTGTATCTGCTCCTCTCATGTAACCTCGCGAACTTAACAATCGCTCTTTAAATTCTGCCTTTAAATTTCTGCTTGCATGGTTTAAATTATGACATTATCTCTCTGTTTGCATGATTCAATTATCTCATGCATTTACTATTATTTCTGTCACATTGCACACATCCGAAGGTTAGGTCTAACTGTTTGGCCGCCGCGCCAATAGTCCGTAAAACTTCACACATTCAATTTCAAATCCTCAAAACTACAAACTACAAACCCTAATTTTCACAAATGCCTCGCCGCAGGCAAAATTACAATTTTACCCCTAGCATTAGGTCAAAGAGCCGCCGCGCTCATTTTAGGGTTTCCCGCCGCGGAATCCCTAACCTAACCCTAATTACAACTTAACATTTCAACGTAGAGATTTGGAGTTTCTACACTCCACGTAAGCGTGTCCTTAAGATGCGTTTATTCCCCTTGAGACCTTGACCACAGTCAAGAAGTTTCTAACCTCCCTATTGAGGGGAACTACGATTACTCTGATTCCACTCCCGTAAGGATACGTAGGCACAAGATGCGATGTCTTGCCGAGTAAACTTAGAATTAACCCCCTTTATTATTTATTATTGCTTATTTATATTTTATTTATCTTTGCTATTTAATTATTTTGCTTATTATTTTGTAATTGTTTCTTGGATGTAAAGTTGTTTAATTATTTAATTATTATTATGGTTAGTAATTAGGGAGTGTAACAACATGTATGTAATATTAAAATAAATTTAGATCACTTTTAAATAAAGATAATTAAAATAAACACGTCACACACGTAAGTCGATTTTAATCGCCGTCTCACTTCCTAAGGATATCCCTCAAGTTGCCTACGAATAATGGTTAAGTGGGGTGTATAAAGCAAGTCCCTCAAATAAAAAAATCATCAAAGTCCCTTATGGTTGCCTTTACGAATCAAGTCCCTTTCGAAAAATGATGATGGTCCCTTATATGTGCTTATTACATCCCACAATGGCCTTCAAAGTCAAATTGTCCCTCACATGTCCCTTAACATCCAAAGTAAGGACTACCTACTCCATTATAGTAGGGATAGTCTTACTAAAGGAAAGAATGAAGAATAAGAAAGACCTTTAAACATTAGGGTAGGTTACTCCTAGGTGCTTGCTCACTTCAAAACTGTTTCGCATTTAAACAAATTTTCAACAAGTTTTCAAACAAGTTCTTAACACATCCTTACATGGATTATTTATTAACTATTCTGAAAATTTTCTATTCACACACTACAATTTCAAAACAATTCAAAAGTGAGCTTAAGTACCTAAGAGCCCATGGATAACCATGGATGAAAAGGGTGCTAACACCTTCCCTTTTCATAACCTACCCCCCGGACCCAAAATATTCTCTAAGGTCTTTCCTGTTCTTTTATAACCTTTCCTTATGGATAAAATAAAAGTCGGTGGCGACTCTTGCTATCCGCAACATTGTTTAAAGTCAGTTCTCCCACCGTGTTACAGAACTGGCGACTCTGCTGGGGATCTATTTAAGAGGGGTACCCTTAGGAATTAAGATCACTTTAAATTGTTTGCCTTGTTTGCTTTATTATTATATTGTTGGGGTGCTCTTATGTGTGAAAGGTCCTAACCCGGATCTAGTGTACCTTAAGTAAATGGCAATAGACCAAGGAGACTGTACGACGTATATCGATACGGTTGATCTGGTGGCCATAGTTAGTGCGACTTCTTGGTTGGTGCTTATATTCCTTAAGTCAAGTTGAGGATAATATTGAGGCTGCCATATGTTGTCAATGCACTAACTGACTTTTAGAACCCTAGTTAACTCATCTTGGCCTTTAGAAAGTAGTGAGGTAACCGGCTTTGGTGCAGACTGAAGTTGGTTGACACTCGATACTACGCTCATTGAGATCTTAAACTTGGAGGGTTTTGGTTGGCAAGTAAGTTGCCTTCTGAACAACCACCCTTGTGAAGGATCAATGATATTGAGATCCCTTAGAACCTGGTTACTTTTGTAGGACAGGATGAACCATCTAACTTCAGGGGAGGGTACTTGCCTTTGAACCTCATGCAAGCCTTTAAACCTAGGGCTATGGTGTGACTTGTTTGTGTGTGCCACATGTTTGTGATTGAGCATGACATCATGACATCATCATGCATCATAAGCATATCATTTTCCCTAACCATTTCAAGGACCAAAGGATTTATCTTTGTTCTTTGTTGCAGGTCATGGCTTCTGCTCGTAGAAACACCATCAGGATCAACTTTGTAGGGATACCTACTAAGCTCAAGGAGTTGGTTTCCCTAGTGCCTGATCATTCCCAGTTCAACAAGAGACATGGTCACTTATTGGATCTAGTTACTTCAGGGTTCAGTGAAGACATGATGAGTGTGCTGTTTCAGTTCTTTGACCCTAAGCACCATTGCTTTACATTTCCTGATTATCAGCTGGTTCCAACCATGGAGGAGTTCTCTAAACTTCTGGGTATACCTGTTCTTGATCAGAAGCCATTCACAGGCTTAGAGAAGGAGCTTAAACCAGAAGTTATTGCTGCAGCTCTACATCTGAAGAAGTCTGACATTGTTCTAGAGACGAGAAGTGGAGTTAAAGGTATTCTTGCCAAGGTATTAGTGGATAAAGCTCAAATGTTCTTGAAGGCTATGAGCTACGATGCTGTTGAGGAGATCTTAGCCTTATTGATTTATGGCTTAGTGTTGTTCCCCAATCCTGATCAGTTCATAGACGTTCATGCCATCAACATATTCCTGAGTCACAATCCAGTGCCTACCTTACTTGGAGACATCCTACATTCTCTTCACACCCGTACTACAAGGGCAAGAGGAACTTTGATGTGCTGCATACCTTTACTTTCTAGGTGGTTTATTTCTCACCTTCCTCGCTCAGTAATGAAGAATGAGCAAGGGTTCAGATGGTCCAAGAGGATCATGTCACTTTCTCACTCAGACATCCATTGGTGCTCCAGATCTATGGAGAATGTCACCATCATTGACCGTTGTGGGGAGTTTCCTAATGTGCCACTTCTAGGCATAAGAGGAGGCATCACCTACAACCCATCTCTAGCTTTACGACAGTTTGGTTACGCCCGGAGCGATGGTCCACATGACATGTTGATTCAGGGCATTGTGTTTGACTACGACAACGATCTTCAGGGTTACCGTCAGAGATTCATACGAGCTTGGGGAAAGGTAAACAGGATTGACAGCAAGACACTGGAGCCTAAGTACACCATTCCTATGGAAGCTTATCTCAGATGGGTACGATTTCGTGCTCAGACACTCATGATGCCATATCCTGCCATCCTACCAGTTACCATGGAACCTGTTGCTGAAGGAGACACAGCTTATACCATCCTTCACCCAGACATGCCTACTGATATGGAAGACTTGCAGAGATCATGGATCCAACTGAAAGAGAAAAGGGATACTTTCGAGGCTCATTACAAAGCAAGCCAAGCAAGGATCCTAGAGCTAACAAAGCTACTTCATGAGGAACGAAACCTCAACTCATACCTCAACACCAAGAGGAAACGTCCATGGGAGACTTAAAACCCCATCTTTTGTACTTATTTCGTTTTCATTTTTTGTAAGCCTAAAAGGCAAAACAAGTTATTACTAATAAAAAGTTACTTTCTTGTTTGTTTAAGCAAATTTAAATCCTGCGGTCCTTGAAAACATTGCATATGCATTCCCATATCATTGCATCACAGGTTTATAATTGTGCACAGGTTCCTCATCTTCTCGCTGTTTATCATAGCAATGGCTCTTGAACAATCAGTTAAGGATCTCCAGGCACAGAATGCACAGTTCCAAGAGCTGATCCTGAACCTATCCAAGGGGCAGGATGAATTGAAGACACTGCTGGCCAAGAAGACTAAGAAGGCTAGAAGGTCTGCTGGGTTGCTCAACATGGGAAGAAGGTTCAAAGGTCCTGCCAAGACCAAGGAACAGGTTGAAGACTATGAATCTGAAGAATCTGAGCAGGAGAGAGGCAGTCTCCACAACATTATGGGGGACTCTGATTCTGAGGCCAACTACTACCATGAGCCTAACGAAGACAAATTCAAGATGCTGGTGGATAGAATGGATGCTATGGAATTACAGAAATCATCTGGGCTGGATTTTGAGGATTTGAGCTTGATATCTGGGGTGGTCATACCCATGGGATTCAAAGTTCCTACATTTGTTGTCTATGATGGGGTCTCTTGTCCCAAATTGCATCTGAGGTCTTATGTCAGAAGAATTCAACCCCACACTGCTGATGAAAAGTTGTGGATCCATTTCTTTCAAGAGAGTTTGTCTGGAGCTCAGCTAGAGTGGTATTATCAGTTGGAGAGTGTCAACATCAGAGATTGGAATGACCTTGCTGAAGCTTTCTACAAGCAATATCAATACAATGCTGACTTAGCCCCCACTCGCATGCAGCTTCAAAGCATGTCTATGGGTGCCAAAGAAAGCTTTAAGGAGTATGCTCAGAAGTGGAGAGACTTAGCTGGAAGAGTTCAACCCCCTTTGACTGATAGGGAGTTGGTTAATATGTTCATGTGTACGCTGAATGGTCCGTTTTACAGTCATCTCATTGGAAGCTCATCATCTGGCTTCACTGAGTTGATCATGACAGGAGAGCGAGTAGAGAATGGTATCAAGAGTGGTAAGATCCAAGTGGGCACTTCTTCATCAGGTGCTGCAAAGAAGCCTCCCACTGGGAAGAAAGAATCTAATGCTGTGTATGGTCAGCCTGATCGTAACAGAAGGCATCAGTCTGTTAGTGCAGTTCATATTTCAAATCCAACTCCTGCAACAACAGAGCAGCCTCAAGGCAACCAACAGAGGGCTAGAAGACAGTTCACGAAGATCAACATGTCAATGGCTCAGGCATTGCAACACTTGTTGAAAGCTGAACTTATTACCCTGAGGGAGGCCCCTCAGAATCCCAATGTTACCTCTCCCAAGTACAATCCCAATGCACGATGTGCATATCATTCAAACTGTCCAGGACATGATACTAATAACTGCTGGGTCTTGAAGAACAAAATTCAGGATATGATTGATGCTGGAGAAATTGAGTTTGATCCACCAGGTACTCCAAATGTGATTACAGCTCCAATGCCAAATCACGAGAAGACTGTCAACGCCATTGATGAAGATATTGATAAAGATCTGCATGTCTATTCAGTTATGGAGTTGAGCACACCATTGTCTGTTATCAAAAAGAGGTTAGTACAAGCTGGGATCTTTCCAGGTTGTCATGAAGATTGTCTATATTGTACCTATAAGCCGGATAGTTGCTTCATTTTGAGAGATGGGATTCAACATCTCATGGATAAATATACTATAGTGTTTGAAAGAAGACCAGCATCTGTAGAAAGTATGGTAGATCATATGACTCAGGGTAAGAAGATTGAAGAGGTTGACATGGTTGACAAAGTACCACTAAGAATCACTTCAAAGGGTCCCATTAAAATCACTCATCAGGGCCCAATCAAGATTACTGCTGAAGGTCCTGTGAAAGTTGTTGCTGAAGCCAGAGTAGCTCCTCTGATCATTACCACTCCTGGTCCTATTCCTTATACATCTGACAAAGCTGTGCCTTGGCACTATGGGTCTGATGTTTACATCCATGGTGTCAAGCAGGAGCCTTTACCTGATATGCCTGTTGACATTGATAATATTGCTGGATCTAGCAAGATCACTCGTAGTGGAAGAGTCTTCTCTCCTCCAGTTTCTTCTAAGAGTGCAGTTACTCCTGCTGTTACTTCCACCACTGATGCTCGGGGCAAGGGTCCTGTTATTGAGCCTGTATCTACTGATGTGCCAGCTGCTGATGACCTCTCTAAGCAGATGGAAGAAGTATTGAAAATCATTCGCAAGAGTGATTATGATATTGTTGATCAGCTGGGGCATACTCCCTCAAAGATTTCTATGCTCTCCCTGTTATTATGTTCTGAGGCTCATGCCAAGTCATTGATCAAGTTTCTAAAGATGGCTCATGTACCCAGTGCAATTTCTGTGGACCAGTTTGAGAATTGTGTTGCGCACCTGACCTATGACAACGGGTTAGGATTTTCTGATGCTGACTTGACCCCTGCCAAGAGGGATCATAACAGGGCCTTGCATATTTCAATTGAATGCAGGGGCACTACCCTGTCTCATGTGCTGATAGACAATGGTTCCTCTCTGAATGTGTTGCCTAAGGAAGTCCTGAACAAGCTGAGTCCTGAAGATACGGTATTGAAGCCCAGTGATATTGTGGTAAAGGCTTTTGATGGTTCTAGAAGAGTAGTGCATGGGGAAATTGATCTTCCAATCAAGGTTGGCTCTCAGGTGTTTACTGCTACATTCTATGTGATGGATATTCGTCCTTCGTACTCATGTCTGCTTGGTCGTCCCTGGATCCATGGGGCAGGTGCTGTGACCTCCACATTACATCAAAAGTTGAGATATCCGGTGAATGGAAAAGTTGTTACTGTCTTTGGAGAGGAAGAATACTTTGTCAGCCATGTAAACACTTTCAAGTATCTGGAAGTAGAAGGTGAATACATTGAAACTCCATGTCAGTCATTTGAAGTGGTTCCCTGGGCTGTTAAGGATTGTGTGACTCCTCCTGCTGTGAAGAAGGTGCCTGTGGTCATCAGAAACCCTCCAACAATGGCAATGGCCTCCCTCAATGATGCAAAAGCTGTGGTGGAAGAAGAGTCCCAGAAGGCTGTCCGTCGTGCCCGTGCTGTTCGTATCACCAATCAAGGGGTTATCAATGCTGTGGAAGATCAAGATGAAGACTACAACTTGGAGGCATGGATTTTTCCTACTGTGGGTGCTGGACTCAATAATTGGAAAGCTGAAGATGTTATCCCTATCTCCTTTAGTCAGGAGTAAATACTATTACTGTGTTATGTTTTTAAATTTGTAATGTGCCTTACCCGGGGCACAATGGTGTGTTTGTTACGGGTTGTCATTTCATTTGCATACTTCATTCAATAAAATCAGTGGACGTTTCGTTTTCGTAAATATTGTGTTCCTTGTCTTTCTTTTTCTTTTATTTTTGCTTTATCAGCTATGTGTTCTTACACACACCCACGTCACTAAAATGCAGATCCTTACCCACTCTGGATCCAGTTGATAACAGTTCTACTATTGCCAATTACAATTTCGAGAATCCGATCTATCAAACTGAAGACGGAAACGAGGACGATTGTGAAATACCTGTAGGGCTTGCTAGGTTGTTACAACAAGAAGAGAAAGCTATACAGCCACATGAAGAGCCAGTCGAAGTTGTGAATCTGGGAACTGAAGAAAACAGAAAAGAGGTCCAGATAGGGGCTGATTTAGAGGACAGTGTCAAGAGCAGGTTGATTCAGATGCTACGTGACTATGTGGAGATCTTTGCTTGGTCTTATGAAGATATGCCAGGGTTGGATACAGACATTGTGGTTCACCGTTTGCCAGTGAAAGAAGATTGTTGTCCAAAGAAGCAGAAGGTTCGTCGTATGCGTCCTGAAATGTCAGAAAAGATCAAAGCAGAGGTAATGAAACAGTTCAATGCAGGGTTCTTGGCCGTAACTTCTTATCCTCAGTGGGTTGCAAATGTGGTACCAGTTCCTAAGAAAGATGGTAAGGTACGTATGTGTGTAGACTACAGAGATCTGAACAAGGCTAGCCCTAAAGATGACTTTCCACTTCCTCATATTGATATTCTGGTAGACAACACTGCTCAGCATAAGGTATTCTCTTTTATGGATGGTTTCTCTGGTTACAATCAAATCAAGATGGCACCTGAAGATATGGAGAAGACTACATTTGTGACACAGTGGGGCACCTTTTGCTATAAGGTAATGCCATTTGGTTTGAAGAATGCAGGGGCAACATATCAGCGTGCTATGGTGGCTTTGTTTCATGATATGATTCATCATGAGATAGAGGTATATGTGGATGATATGATAGCCAGGTCTCAGAATGAAGAACAACATCTTGATCATCTGCACAAGTTGTTTGAGAGGTTGAAGAAATACAGGTTGAGATTAAATCCAAACAAGTGTACTTTTGGAGTTAGATCTGGAAAGCTCCTGGGTTTCATTGTCAGTGGAAAAGGTATTGAAGTGGATCCTGCAAAAGTGAAAGCTATACGAGAGATGCCAGCTCCCCGTACTGAGAAGGAGGTTAGAGGTTTCTTGGGACGATTGAACTACATTGCAAGATTTATTTCCCAATTAACTACCATCTGTGAGCCAATCTTCAAGTTGTTGAAGAAAGATCAGGTGATGGAATGGAATGATGAGTGCCAGACTGCCTTTGATGAAATCAAGAGATATTTGCTAGAACCTCCAATTTTAATGCCACCAGTTGATGGAAGACCCTTGATTATGTATTTAACAGTATTAGACAACTCAATGGGGTGTGTATTGGGGCAACATGACGAGTCTGGTCGAAAAGAGCAGGCAATATACTACCTTAGCAAAAAGTTTACCGACTGTGAAACAAGATACTCACTGCTCGAGAAAACTTGCTGCGCTTTGGCATGGGCTGCTCGCCGACTAAGACAGTATATGTTGACCCATACTACCTTGTTGATTTCGAAGATGGATCCAATCAAGTACATATTTGAGAAACCTGCTCTCTCCGGAAGAATTGCAAGATGGCAAATGATCTTGACGGAATATGATATACAGTATACTACTCAGAAGGCCATTAAGGGGAGTGTTGTTGCTGATCATTTGGCTCATCAAGCAATAGATGATTACCAGTCAATGAATTTTGAGTTCCCTGACGAAGACATTATGTCTGTTACCAAAGAACCTGGACAATATGACAGACCTGAACAAGGATCCCGATGGACTATGGTTTTTGATGGTGCCTCCAATGCACATGGTAATGGTGTTGGTGTTGTGATTAGCTCCCCTGAAGGTTGTCATACCCCGATTACTGCCAGACTTTGTTTCTATTGTACCAATAACATGGCTGAGTACGAGGCATGTATCATGGGTATGCAAGTTGCTATTGATATGAAGATTCAGTTCCTTGAGGTGTATGGAGATTCAGCTCTGGTAGTAAGTCAGATTAAAGGAGATTGGGATACAAAGCATGATAATCTCATTCCTTACAGAGAACATGTGTTGTCTTTGATCCCACATTTCAAAGAGATTACTTTTGGACATATTCCACGAAGAGAGAATCAGTTGGCAGACGCATTGGCCACCATGGCATCTATGTTTGAGATCAGCTGGGATGATGAAGCTCCCAAGATTACCATTGATAGATTTGAGAAGCCTGCATACTGCAATGAGATTGACACTGAAGGGGCAGAGGAGAAGCCTTGGTTCTATGAAGTGAAAAACTATCTTGAAGCTCAGGAGTTCGCAGTTTGTCATGGCCAGATGTACCAGAAACGGATGATCAAAGCTTTTAACAAGAAGGTTAAGCCAAAGGTATATCAGGCTGGTGACTTGGTAATCAAGCGTATCATATTACCACAGGGTGATCCTAGGGGCAAGTGGACTCCAACATATGAGGGACCATTTGTAGTCAAGACAGTGTTCTCAGGAGGTGCCATGATACTGACTACAATGGATGGTGAAGACTTCCCACAACCTGTAAACGCAGACATAGTTAAAAAATACTACGCATAAAAAGAGACCCGCTAGGTTGACAGGCCTAGGCAAAAATAAGGGCATCCCGGCAAACCAAAAGGGTTTGGGCAAAAATTAGGGATATATATATAAAAAGATGTACACCCGGCAAGTCGAAAACCTGAAAAGGCGGCTTGGGCAAAAAAGGGTATCCCGGTGGATTGAAAACCTGAAAGGCAATCCAGGCAAAAGTTAGGGATTAAAGCGTATGACTATGTCTCGTTTGGATCACTCATGAAACTGCAACCAGTTGTACTACTTACTCAAGCTCAAACAGATAAAGCTCAATCCAATCGTTTCCGTCTCAACAGCAAGAAGATGAGATACTTGAGTGGCAATAGTAGAATTGAAACTCAATAGGATTATTTCCCACATAGCTGATTCTTTTTGTAAAACTTCATGACAAAATTCTCTTACTAGGGTTTATGTCTCCTTGTACAAACTTACCCGTGTATGGGTCACTTTTGATATAAATAAATTCCATCTTTTGAATCCAGATTCACTTTTACCCTATTTACATAAGCGAAACGTCCATTGGTTGTGTTTGAATGTATGTATGCCTTTGAATATGATTGATGTTTGCCAGAAACGCATGTATGCTTTTAATATGATTGATGTTTACCAGAAATGCATGAAAATGCAGTAATAGTATTTACTAAGGACGAACGAGGGAAGGATTTCAACGAAGCTTCGCCGGTTCATCTTTACAAGACAGTTACAAACCATCAGTAGGACTAATCCATTTTCACAAAGTCTAATCTCCCCTGGAATTTATATCCATCTCTTTTATCCTCATACGGATATACGGGAAATTACTTTCCAATAAGGGCACGATGAACGAAGACGGGATGTTATACTTATCCTACTATCAAACGAAAACGAAGGTTATCTATACCCTACTATCCCCAACAACGGGAGGTTATCTATACCTTGTTATCCCCAACAACGGGAGGTTATCTATACCTTGTTATCCCCAGCTGACGGAGGGTTATATATTCTTCAACAACGAATCGGGATTTATTTTTCTTGGCCAGCAGTTGTTATACAAGGATATCCAGACACTTCCAGCAGTGTCATAGCATACATACATCATTTACATCATACCATAACATATATGTCTATAGTACATTACCTAAGTGCATCATGTCATACATGCATACATAAAGCATAAACTAATGTTGTTATACAGAATGCTACCTTGTTTTCAGGTTAATTATCCAACAAACAATCTTATGATCTTTGGGACTGCTTTATTGTAACCTCAGGGTTACTTTATCCTCCTGATGAGCTTCTTATTACTTTGGGACTGCTTTATTGTAACCTCAGGGTTATTTTATCCTCCTGATAGCCTCTCATGACTTCAAGACTGCTTTAGAGCTACTGATTGCTCTATCCTCCTGAAATCATCCTATTACTTCAAGACTGCTTTAGAGCTATTCATTGCTCTATCCTCATGAGGTCATATTACTACTTCAAGACTGCTTTAGAGCTATTCATTGCTCTATCCTCCTGAAGCCATCTAATTATTTCAAGACTGCTTTAGAGTTATCCATTGCTCTATCCTCCTTGTCGCTACTGCGAAAATCGGCGTCGGCTGACAGAAGAGTCGCCACCGTGCGTTATTTATCCCACGGGAGGGAAAGGAAACGCTCGAAGTAAACCTCGCAAAAAACGGGGAGAAGGTATGGTCATCGCAACCATAGCCTGGGTTCGGGAGTCGGTTACGCAAGGGGAAGGTATTAGCACCCCTCACGTCCGTCGTACTCGACGGGATCCACGCTTGCTTGGGTTGTCTACTGGATGCAAAACAATCTATCTACGGCTGCTAAATCTAAACGGAAGGGAATTGACTCGATAGAGTGTCGCACTCTATGCCTACGTATTCTCAAGAGAGAAAGTCAGAGTCAACGTAGTTCGGGACTACAGGGAAAAATTGGCTCGCCAAGACATCGCGTCTTGTGCCTACGTACTTCCACTGGATGGAGGATCAGAGCCTTGCGTAGTTCAGACTAACTACGGCTAGACAACGTTCTCACACAGCAGTGAGAATAACAACTGGCTTCACAGGGTCGGGAACCTATGGTCACAACTATGGCTGAGTCTCAAATGCGCTTGGGCAAGAGAGAAAAAGGGTTCAATTAGTCGTCAGCGGGAAAGTCTCGATCGCACAGCCGCGAGAGAACAACAGGTTAGTCGTTAGTGTGCTCGCTAGGATATCGCATCCTATGCCTACATATCTTCGTCTGGTACGAAGAATCAGAGCAGCTGTAGTTCGGCTACTATCGGACCACAGCTCAAATCTCGTTTTATTCATCTCTGAAAAAATGATTACAATGAGCATACTGAAATAAATCTCCTAGGAAACGCTATCCTATTCTATCTTGAAAAATCGACTGAAAATAGCCCCCTAACAAATGGGCTTCTAAACTCTCCTAAAAGTCGAGAAATAAAATCTATGAAAATATCCCTAAAAGAAAATGCTTGAAAAATATTAAATCGAAACTTTAATATTTTTTTCTTTTTTCCCTTTTCTCTTTTCTCATATTTTTCTTCTCCCAAAATATTTTTCTTTTCTCAAAAATATTTTCTTTTATTTTTCACAATATTTTCTCAATATTTTTCTATTTTTTCTCAACATTTCTTTATTTCTTCTTTTTTCAAATCAATTCTTTTTTTTTATTTTTCTTTTAATACTTTCTTTTCTATTTTTCTCAATATTTTTCTATTTTTTCTCACTTTTCTTTTTCTTCTTTTTATGTAACAAGTAAAAAATAAAAAAAGTGAAAAGAAGAAAATAAAAGGGGCTGGGGTGTATTTGGTACAAGGGGAGTTGCAGAAAAAAATAAAATAATAAAAAACAACTAAATTGGGCCCAGCCCAAGTCTCCCAAACAAAAAATGCAGCAGGGGGGGTGTGGCGTGGAAACTGGGTGTGTAAGCCAGAAAGGTTCGTTGGGCCCAAGACTTGCTCCAAAAAAACGTGAGGGAGGTGTCAAAAAAATGGTAACTGGGCCTTGGCCCAATCCTCTTCCATCGTCTCTCTCCATTCCACTCAGTTTCAGAAAAACCCTAGATGCTTCCTCCGCCGCCGCAAGTCTCCGTCTCTCTCGTTCTCCACCGTTCGTTCCTTTCTCCTTCACGAATCCCTCCACACCTCTCTACGCAACCAACTTCAGACGCTGATTCTGGATAAACTCTTGGCGGAAGAATCCCAACAAAGACGAAGAAACAAAGACCTGAAGATTTGCGAGCGCGTGTTCTTGAGATTTCTGGAAAGTTCTTGATGAAGATTTTCTGGAAAAAATCTGGAGGTTCGTTGAAGTTGATGTATGAATGATTTTGGAAATCTCTTGATACACGCGCGATCGGTAATTTTCTCTGAAGATCCTTCTCGTATTGTTGATGTTGACAAAATCTCGTGAATCATCAATGGAGGTCGTTGAGGATCGGTTGAGTGGTGGTTCTTGTTGTTGATCTGAAAGTGGTTCTGTAATTTCTGGATTCTCTTTGATGAACACATGAAGATGGCGATGGAGGATTCTGGTGAAGGTCATGAAGACTGATGAACAGTTGGTTGAAGACGATGAATCTTCATCGTTCTGGTTTGTTTTCTGAGTTTGGTGATGAGTGTTGAACGGAGATTGCTGGGGATTGTGGTGGTTTCTGGGAGTTTAGTGGTGGCGATGATGGTTCTGGTGATTCGATGGCGGTTGGAGAAGGAAGACGGTTGGAGGAAGGTGAACGGATGGATGAAGGTTGGATGGAGGAAGATGAACGGATGTGGCCGGATTCTGGGAATTTGATGATCGCCGGTGAGTTGTGGTGGCCGGAGCACATGCACGGCGGCCGGTGGGAACTCTTCTGGTGAAGCGTGTGATGAGGACGCGTGGGGCCGGTGGTGGTGTGGAGGCATGCATGCCTGCCACGTGGGGATAACGTGGCTGAGAGAGAGAGAGGATCTGGGGTTACGCGTGGCGTGTTCTGATGCTGCGAAGTGGGGCCTCTCCTCTGTAGACACGTGTTACTGGCTATTTATGGTGAGATTCTGCGCTGGAAGCTTCCAGAGTGTTCTAGGAGGCGCTGGAATTGGCTGGATCCATCTGAATTTTTTTGCTAGATTATTTGGACTCTTTTGGATATTCTGGACAAAAAACCCCCATACTGGGCCTGCGAAAAAGAACTAAGCCCACTACGAAAATGCATAGAAACTGCCCAAAAACTGAAAAAACAATATTTAAAAAAAATGCTAATTAACTAACAAATAAACCCCTAATCAAACATTAAATCCAATTAATCCCTATATTAAATTCTATAATATCTATAAAAGAAAATAAAACCTATCTATTTTTAATAAGGAAAAATCTATTCATTTATTATTATTATTTCTATTTAAATTCTATCTAAAAATTATACTAATATTCTAAAAAAATCCTATATTATCTAAAAATATTAAAAATCTATTAAAACCTATTACATCCTAAAATGAATTTAAAAATCTATTTAATTCTATAAAATGCTAAAAAATGATTTAAAAATTATTAAAATCTATTTAAAATTCTATTAAATCCTAAAAATTGATTTAAACGCTAAAAAAAAACTATAAAATCCAGAAAAATCACGATAATTCCCGGAGGGACAAAATGAACACCGAACGACACAAAAATAATCGGTAAAAATAAACGGGCACCGAAATATCCCAAAAATCGATTCTACTGATTAAAACACCTGAAACACGAGACGAGAGCTGTGATCCCTGATAAAATCAATACAAATGAAAATATGCGATGTATGCGATATGCAGATGCGAATGCGATTATGCGTCGAAACATCGAGCCAAATGCGAGACCCGGTTGGTCAAATTTTGGGGTGCAACAGCTGCCCCTATTCAAGCGGCTTCGACCTGAATGGGTGAAGAGCGCTTAGCCTTCAGACATTCAAGGTAGATGACGGTTGAATACAAATGGAACCCTGAAATTTGCCAACCGCAAGAATATACTGCAAAGCTGCCTGAGGAATAGCTTCCAATAAACTGAAGTTTGGTTATCACGGCAACATCTGGTCAATTTTCTGATAAAATTTTCTTCTCTTTTTCAACACCTGTGTGACGCCACAAGTATTGAAATAATGCTTCATAAAGCAAACACCTTGATTCCCATCTCTTTCGTGGGATCAAATCTGGTCAACTCACAGTTCATTGCGAACTTGAGGACAATTCTCCTGAGGAAATTCTGAATGGAACTGCCTGGCACCTGTTTTGACAAAGGGGGCAGCTTCAAAAGTCTGATATATGTCAATCTTTGTTGTTGTTGTTGTTGTTTTTTCCCGATGCTGACGTAACACCCAAATATGAAGAATCACTCCGCTGGGGAAGACAAGAAGCTGAACCACACAACTCTGCAGGTGAACAAATTCGAAATCCAATAGGTAACCATCTTGGTCTATGTTTCGACATGCGTATGCTTGATAATGATGCAATGCCCTATATGACATGGATATGCTATGCGTTTTGTTTGAAAATGCAATGCCCTAGACGACATGGATATGCTATATGCTTGTATAAATGCTATGACTATATATGCGAATGCTAATGCAAGCTCGAGCTACCAGAGAACATCAGGTCTGAAAACCACTTGGCAAAATAAATGCCGAAGATAACGTCAACTCTACTGGGGATGAACTGAAGTCACAGAACCATCTCAGCAAAATAAATGCTGGAAACGAGAAATCAAATCTGCTGGGGATAACTGCCCTGTTGGAGAAAATGGAAAGGCAGCCCTGCTTGACGACTTCACTGGGGAAAGAAAGACAACTCTGCTCGGGAATGCTCTCTTCAAACCATTGGCAACTGATTGCGCTCTGCGGGGATTGACCCAAACTGAGGTTGATTACGCGCAGCACACTGCTGGAAATGCTCCTACTATCAAGGATATCAATCTTAATCTGCTGAAAATACTCCTGATCCTACTCTGATACGGGGTAAAAGACAATCTCGACTCTTCCGGGGATAATAAGCAACTTTCATCTGCTGAAGAGTAGCAATTCTGATTTGACAATATCCACAAGGAATTCAAACATTACTCGGAGCTTCGTATCGGGGAACATGACGACATGCGGGTCATTGGGAAATACTGTGTCAGATACCTTTAGGTTTTTTTTATTTTGCTTTTCTGGTTTAGAATAAACGTGGACTATGTACACAGTGGAATATATAAGAAATACTAGACGAGAACTAGCATTCAAAGGTAGACTACCAGGCGAGAACTGATAGGAAAATAGGTTAGAAAAATTGATTTTTTTGTGTTTTTGTGTTTTTGAACATCAGACGAGCTGACTGGATAACAGACTGAGATATAGACAACCAGGCGAGAACTGGCTGAAAGCTTAACGTACACCAGGCGAGAACTGGTATAACACATAGGGTAAAACACACGAGAACTGATTATGCGATGACATGTACCAGGCGAGAACTGATACAACACTTGAAGAAACGGTGACCAAACGAGAATTGGTTACCAATAAACTGCACCAGGACGGGAACTGCTGCTTATAATAAACTGCACCAGGACGGGAACTGATGCTTACAGAAGGTGGGCCAGACGAGAACTGGTTACCGATTTGCCAGGCGAGAACTGGACTTTGGGGATGACTGGTTACTGACACGCAACAGGTTTAAACTGCAGGATAATGATCCAATGACAGCAAGGCCTTTTATTTGGAAGGTTCAGGTTTTTGATAAGGGTATTGACATGATTCCCCGATACTCAACTCTGGCTGGGGATAAACAAGCGGGTTTGAATGACTTGCCCCTGGTACACTCAGCTGGGGATAACAAGACTGGCTTGCACAACTTGCCCCAGTACAATTCACTTGCCCCAATCTAACTCTTGGGAATATGGCTCTGAACAGCTTGCCTCGAGAATACTTCGAGAATATTTGCCCCGGTATCTGCACGACAAAAGAATTCAATCTCCAATTAAACACCTAACAACCCAGTTGATTTCAACATTCTCTGCGATGACTTGCCCCTGAATGAGCGTTCTAGCGACTTAACCTGATCTGATTATCCATTGGAAGCATCTACTTTCAAATCTCAGCGCTCTGCATAATTGCCCCTGAATGGATCTTGAGAAGACTCCTCCTGATCAACTGTTTCTCAAACAAACTGCCCCTGCTCAACTGAAGCTTCGGGACTTGTCCTCAGACTGACTGATACTGAACTTACTGGAAGATAATGCCCCTGATTCATTGGGCTTCACAACATTCACCATTCTGGTTCAGACTGCTGAATTACTCAGTCCTATTTGATTACTCCCTGGTGGAATTTCTTTCATGCCAACTACTAACCTGCAATTTGAATCGTCTGTCTACGAATGGTAATCTTAATGCAATGGTTATGCAGATTTTGAAAAAAATTTGAGCTGTCACTCATTTACATGCATATGATTGAGAGTGACGAATGAACCGAAGTTCAAACGCAGTGCTTACGTGGTCAGTGAAAATACAACAAAGATGTGACTAGCAAGTCAAGAAGGAGTCAGGTTACTCAACCTTATCGTAATGCGCTTCAGAATAACCCTACCTCAATTAGGTCTTTTGAGGGTTGTATCGTGGTCGGGTTCACGGTTCGTGAAACAAAGGATATTCGGCTCAAATTTTGATTTGTACCCACCCCTTCTACGTGATGATCTCCGATCCTAAGGTTCAGTTAACCTGGCACAAGCGCTCGCCTCTTCGAGTAGTATGTTGAATGGTAAGAACCTACAGTTGAGGAATTCACAAGCTTTTCTTCTAGAGTGATAGTTACTCCTTCTTCGCTTTCGGTGTCTGTGTACACGACTTTGTGATCTGCTGGGGAAAATTTCTTTTTAATCCCTCTTTTTCATTCTTTTAATTCCCTAATTTTTGCCTGGACTGACTCCTTTTGAGTTCTTTTCGATTTTTCGATTTCTTTTGAAGTCCAGCGGGATGCCCTAATTTTTGCCTAAGTATTAGCTTTCCAGCTTTTCTTTCTTTTTACTTAGCGGGCTTTCTTTCTTTCTTTCTTTTGGAACAAAGTCGTGCGACACTGGTTGTCTTGATTGCTCCGAAAGGATTGTAACTGTCTCACTCCTGATTGGTGAGATTTGACCTTTTGAAGGTATAAACTGATTGGTCCTTGAAAGACAACACTCCTCTGCAAGACTTGAATGCTCGGTCAAGCTAACTGACAACTATCCTGCCCCGGGTTAAGATGTGAGGGTTTATAAGTCCGAAAAAACTTCTACTTCCTGGCTCGAAGTGGTTGACAAGGGACTAACTCCTTATATCTCCAGTGTTTGGGGAATTTGAAACAATGCCTTGTACGTCATCGGTACGGTCTTATCTGAAAGCATACAATGATTGGTTATGAGTTTCAGTTTCGTCATCCTCCCTCCTAACTTTGCTAGTCACAGCGAAAAAATGGAGTGGAATAAATGCAAGTGTCAGTGCAATGCAATAAATGAGCGACAGCGACATGATTAATTCAGAAAAATGCATAGTCACTTTATTATTATCACCATTCAAAACATACAATGTTAAACGCAGGTAGCAACTAACAGAAAAAGAAACTACAGATGCAAATGGTAAAAGCTTGAGAACTGCCAATGCTGAGGCGCCTGCCTGTCTGAACCACTGGCTTATGCTGGGGAATACCCTTCTGAATCTACGAGCTTAGACAGCTGAGCGGTTAGGGATGAACAAACAGAAATCCTTCTCGAAAGGAGATGCGATCCTGATCAATCAACTGCTGTACCTTTGCCTGAAATGCTTTACAATCTTCCGTCGAATGCCCCGGAGAGCCACCATGATAACCACACTGCACGTGGGGATTATACCCAGGAGGGTAAGGTTCTGGAACTGGCTTAAGAGCTTTCGGCTCCACCAAAGACTTCTGAATCAAAGATGGTAGCAACTGGCTATACGGCATCGGCACTGGGTGAAAAGGAGCTTTCCTTCGTTCCAAGTTGTTGCGAGGTCTGTTCTGATTCTGACGCTGATTCTGATAACCTCGGCCACGAGTTCGCTGATTTGCAATGGAAGCGACATAAGATTCCTGATAGAGTGCCCCAGGCACGGCTGTCTGTTCAGTATAACAAGCCACGGGAGGTACTGATCTCTGATAAGATGATGAACCAACAAAATTCACTGATTCGCTTCGAGGATATTCAATCTTTGGCATGACTGAGTTGATCACCACTTCTTCTTCACTCTGATAGTCACAAGGGTATTCAGTTTCACCAGCTTGATCATATGAAGTAATCTGAATTTTCCCCATTCTTATGGAGTACTCAAGGCGTTCTCCTAATGCTACCATGTCAGAGAAACTTGCCAGAACTCCGAGCAATCTTTTGAAGTACGGATATTGTAGGGAATCCATAAACATGCTTGCCAGCTCTTGTTCTAACAGCGGGGGACGCACTCTAGCAGCAAATTCTCTCCATCTCTGAGCATACCTCCTGATAGGCTCATTGATCTCTTGCGACAACTCTTGCAAATGCATGCGATAAGGAGCAATGTCTAGGTTGTAATCGTACTGCTTCAGAAAAGCTCTGGCTAAATCCATCCATGACTGAATCTGATTCCTCTCTAACTGCATATACCACCTTAAAGATGCCCCAGTCAGGCTATCTTGAAAGCAATGGATCATCAACTTGTCATTTCGCGCAAACGCAGTCATTCTTCGACAGAACATCATCAAATGCAGCTTTGGACAGCTATCTCCCGTGTACTTCTCAAATTTCGGCACTTTGAACTTGTAAGGCAACACCAGGTCAGGAACCAAACACATGCCTACAGCATCCAGGTTGACAGCATCTTTGGCTTTCAAAGCTTTCATTTGCTCTTCCAACACTCGGACTCTTCTACCTTCGTCAAGGGCTCTTGGATCTACCATCCCAGCTGCTGGAATATCTCTTCGGTAATTCATCACAGGGAAAGCAACACCTTGATTGTTGACAGGAGGAGGACGCTCATTCTGGGCAACAAACTGCTCATGTCGATCTCGGTTCTCAACAGAAGGCTGTACAACTTGGTCTGCAGCAACGTTGTTCACTTGCGGGAAGTCTTCCATGGAATCATACAGAGGGTTGGACGCCATAGTGAACCCTGTCAAGGTGTTAGGAGACTGGAAATTGCCTTCAGACATGGCTACCAATAATCTTCAGCTGACTTCGATACTTGATTCTGCTCAAATCTACTCAACCCCTAGGTAGGTCCTCTGACAATCAACAGCTGCTCAATCCAAACTCCGGGTAATCACCTTCAGGAAACAAAGGCTGGATCAGAACTCTGGCTAGCTGGAGGATGATATGCAATGCAACACTGATATGCATATGATATGCAAAATGCAGCAAACAATGGGACCACAGCCCCCCACACAAAATTTGAATACTGCTGCGCTGCTGACGGATACGCTCTCTGAAAAGAAGACCAGAATAACGGGTAGGTTGGAAGTCAAGTTTCCTGCACAAAAAACCCCCCCCACTCACAGGTGTGGACCTATATCTGACAAGGTACGGCATCCTATGCGGTCGTCAGCGTCACAGACTTTCATGAGGAATGATACGATTCCCAGAAGGAGTGGCATCGTCATCTCATGAAGAGGCCTCACTTAGCTGACTTCCAATTGATCGGTTCCCAGAGTCGACAATCCTCACGTCTGGACTCCCCTCAAATCCTCAGGACCGGAAAGGAGTACCTCTGCGAGAACCTCGTCCGAGCGCGAATTTTCGTAGGGAACTGTGCCTGCTCAGCAGACAGGTTCGTCTACTACTTCTCCGCAACTATATCTAGGTGCATACTCATACTCAAGCCCAGGTCCGGCTTATCTCAATTATAGAACACCCGTAACACCCCAACAGTAACAGATAATATCGATAAATAAGCCCCAAATAGACAAGCAAACGAGCGCTAGGATTGACTCTCTCTAGGGGACGTTGGATCCCAAATGCATAAGAACTATCGCAGTCCTTAGCAGCCAGGGGACGTTGGATCCCCAGCAGACTCACATAGGGAACTGAAGGCAGTCCCCAGCAGAGTCGCCAGCTGTCGCTACTGCGAAAATCGGCGCCGGCTGACAGAAGAGTCGCCACCGTGCGTTATTTATCCCACGGGAGGGAAAGGAAACGCTCGAAGTAAACCTCGCAAAAAACGGGGAGAAGGTATGGTCATCGCAACCATAGCCTGGGTTCGGGAGTCGGTTACGCAAGGGGAAGGTATTAGCACCCCTCACGTCCGTCGTACTCGACGGGATCCACGCTTGCTTGGGTTGTCTACTGGATGCAAAACAATCTATCTACGGCTGCTAAATCTAAACGGAAGGGAATTGACTCGATAGAGTGTCGCACTCTATGCCTACGTATTCTCAAGAGAGAAAGTCAGAGTCAACGTAGTTCGGGACTACAGGGAAAAATTGGCTCGCCAAGACATCGCGTCTTGTGCCTACGTACTTCCACTGGATGGAGGATCAGAGCCTTGCGTAGTTCAGACTAACTACGGCTAGACAACGTTCTCACACAGCAGTGAGAATAACAACTGGCTTCACAGGGTCGGGAACCTATGGTCACAACTATGGCTGAGTCTCAAATGCGCTTGGGCAAGAGAGAAAAAGGGTTCAATTAGTCGTCAGCGGGAAAGTCTCGATCGCACAGCCGCGAGAGAACAACAGGTTAGTCGTTAGTGTGCTCGCTAGGATATCGCATCCTATGCCTACATATCTTCGTCTGGTACGAAGAATCAGAGCAGCTGTAGTTCGGCTACTATCGGACCACAGCTCAAATCTCGTTTTATTCATCTCTGAAAAAATGATTACAATGAGCATACTGAAATAAATCTCCTAGGAAACGCTATCCTATTCTATCTTGAAAAATCGACTGAAAATAGCCCCCTAACAAATGGGCTTCTAAACTCTCCTAAAAGTCGAGAAATAAAATCTATGAAAATATCCCTAAAAGAAAATGCTTGAAAAATATTAAATCGAAACTTTAATATTTTTTTCTTTTTTCCCTTTTCTCTTTTCTCATATTTTTCTTCTCCCAAAATATTTTTCTTTTCTCAAAAATATTTTCTTTTATTTTTCACAATATTTTCTCAATATTTTTCTATTTTTTCTCAACATTTCTTTATTTCTTCTTTTTTCAAATCAATTCTTTTTTTTTATTTTTCTTTTAATACTTTCTTTTCTATTTTTCTCAATATTTTTCTATTTTTTCTCACTTTTCTTTTTCTTCTTTTTATGTAACAAGTAAAAAATAAAAAAAGTGAAAAGAAGAAAATAAAAGGGGCTGGGGTGTATTTGGTACAAGGGGAGTTGCAGAAAAAAATAAAATAATAAAAAACAACTAAATTGGGCCCAGCCCAAGTCTCCCAAACAAAAAATGCAGCAGGGGGGGTGTGGCGTGGAAACTGGGTGTGTAAGCCAGAAAGGTTCGTTGGGCCCAAGACTTGCTCCAAAAAAACGTGAGGGAGGTGTCAAAAAAATGGTAACTGGGCCTTGGCCCAATCCTCTTCCATCGTCTCTCTCCATTCCACTCAGTTTCAGAAAAACCCTAGATGCTTCCTCCGCCGCCGCAAGTCTCCGTCTCTCTCGTTCTCCACCGTTCGTTCCTTTCTCCTTCACGAATCCCTCCACACCTCTCTACGCAACCAACTTCAGACGCTGATTCTGGATAAACTCTTGGCGGAAGAATCCCAACAAAGACGAAGAAACAAAGACCTGAAGATTTGCGAGCGCGTGTTCTTGAGATTTCTGGAAAGTTCTTGATGAAGATTTTCTGGAAAAAATCTGGAGGTTCGTTGAAGTTGATGTATGAATGATTTTGGAAATCTCTTGATACACGCGCGATCGGTAATTTTCTCTGAAGATCCTTCTCGTATTGTTGATGTTGACAAAATCTCGTGAATCATCAATGGAGGTCGTTGAGGATCGGTTGAGTGGTGGTTCTTGTTGTTGATCTGAAAGTGGTTCTGTAATTTCTGGATTCTCTTTGATGAACACATGAAGATGGCGATGGAGGATTCTGGTGAAGGTCATGAAGACTGATGAACAGTTGGTTGAAGACGATGAATCTTCATCGTTCTGGTTTGTTTTCTGAGTTTGGTGATGAGTGTTGAACGGAGATTGCTGGGGATTGTGGTGGTTTCTGGGAGTTTAGTGGTGGCGATGATGGTTCTGGTGATTCGATGGCGGTTGGAGAAGGAAGACGGTTGGAGGAAGGTGAACGGATGGATGAAGGTTGGATGGAGGAAGATGAACGGATGTGGCCGGATTCTGGGAATTTGATGATCGCCGGTGAGTTGTGGTGGCCGGAGCACATGCACGGCGGCCGGTGGGAACTCTTCTGGTGAAGCGTGTGATGAGGACGCGTGGGGCCGGTGGTGGTGTGGAGGCATGCATGCCTGCCACGTGGGGATAACGTGGCTGAGAGAGAGAGAGGATCTGGGGTTACGCGTGGCGTGTTCTGATGCTGCGAAGTGGGGCCTCTCCTCTGTAGACACGTGTTACTGGCTATTTATGGTGAGATTCTGCGCTGGAAGCTTCCAGAGTGTTCTAGGAGGCGCTGGAATTGGCTGGATCCATCTGAATTTTTTTGCTAGATTATTTGGACTCTTTTGGATATTCTGGACAAAAAACCCCCATACTGGGCCTGCGAAAAAGAACTAAGCCCACTACGAAAATGCATAGAAACTGCCCAAAAACTGAAAAAACAATATTTAAAAAAAATGCTAATTAACTAACAAATAAACCCCTAATCAAACATTAAATCCAATTAATCCCTATATTAAATTCTATAATATCTATAAAAGAAAATAAAACCTATCTATTTTTAATAAGGAAAAATCTATTCATTTATTATTATTATTTCTATTTAAATTCTATCTAAAAATTATACTAATATTCTAAAAAAATCCTATATTATCTAAAAATATTAAAAATCTATTAAAACCTATTACATCCTAAAATGAATTTAAAAATCTATTTAATTCTATAAAATGCTAAAAAATGATTTAAAAATTATTAAAATCTATTTAAAATTCTATTAAATCCTAAAAATTGATTTAAACGCTAAAAAAAAACTATAAAATCCAGAAAAATCACGATAATTCCCGGAGGGACAAAATGAACACCGAACGACACAAAAATAATCGGTAAAAATAAACGGGCACCGAAATATCCCAAAAATCGATTCTACTGATTAAAACACCTGAAACACGAGACGAGAGCTGTGATCCCTGATAAAATCAATACAAATGAAAATATGCGATGTATGCGATATGCAGATGCGAATGCGATTATGCGTCGAAACATCGAGCCAAATGCGAGACCCGGTTGGTCAAATTTTGGGGTGCAACACTCCTGAAATTACATTATTATTTCAAGACTGCTTTAGAGCTATCCATTGCTCTATCCTCCTGAAATCATTACTTCAAGACTGCTTTAGAGCTATTGATTGCTCTATCCTCCTGAAGACATATCACATTATTATTTCAAGACTGCTTTAGAGCTGTTGATTGCTCTATCCTACTGAAGCCATTCTATTACTTCAAGACTGCTTTAGAGCTATTGATTGCTCTATCCTCCTGAAGCCATTATTACTTCAAGACTGCTTTAGAGCTATTGATTGCTCTATCCTCCTGAGGTCAGATTTATCACTTCAAGACTGCTTTAGGGTTATCATTATTGATTGCTCTATCCTCATGAAGACATGCTGTTACATCAGTATTACTCCAGACTCCTGACAGTTCTCATTATACTACTGAAGAACTTTCCCCTAGTGGCATCTTTAAGCCCACTCAATCATGTTCAACCAACCATCAATATCACTCCATGCACTGGTGAGTGCAAATTTTTGGGCTTTTGTGTTCAATCCCCTTCAACCTTCCAGGTTACGACTGGCAAATATACCAATCTAACCCCTCAGGTTTCAGAAAATTGAACAGGGGCAGCTGTTGCACCCCAAAATTTGCCCTCACAATACAAGACTTTGTGTACCAAGAAGGTTCACCAGGTTCACAAAATTCACAATTGGTCAGAAGAGTTGACAATTCCCTCAGACAATGCACCTCCTAAGCAGTGCATCCAAAACTAGGGTTTTGACTTTAATCAGGCTAAATGGACTTCCAAGACTTCAAGTGAGCTTCATAACATCTTATATGTGTATAAGAACCCCCATGTCAAGTTTCAAGACTTTTCTCAAAAGTTTGCTCAGTCAGATGATCAGATAAGTCAAAAGCAGTCAATGCAGTTAAAAGGTCAAACTGAGGTCAACTGTGGTCAAACCAAAGTCAAACTTCATGATTTTTTTTTTGCCAACATCAAAGAGAGGTTGGGTGAGAAATATTATCATAATAACTGTAATACCCCAAATTTTGCCCTAAGATTTGTCGTCGCATTTCATTGCATTTAATCAATTACTAACAAATTTGTGTAGTCGTTTGACTTTTTGCAGGTAAATATCATATGGCATGCATTTTTTTTTCTCTAAAAAGTAAAAATGGCACAATTGGCAGGAGGACATGTGTAAGGAGTTATGAGTGTGAGAGGTTGAGAGTTCGAATCTCACCTTTGTCATTTTTTTTGTTTTTTATTATTTTTACTCTAAATTTTTCTATCTTTCATTAAAAAAATAACAAAAATAGTTTTTTATTATTATTTAATTATTATTTTCGTATTTTAATTAAATCATTTTTTAAAATATTATTTTTTTCACTTTTTTCTAAATTATTCATAAAAATATCCAAAAAATCATAAAATAAAAAATATTGAAAAAAATTTTGTTCTTTTTATAATATTTTTTATTTTAGGAATCAATAGGATTATTAGTTTTTATTTTAAGTTTATTTTAATTATTTTAAATTATTTAAATTTTATTTTTTTCTTAACTAATTATTTAGTTTGGGCTTTAAAATGGGCTTTAGGGACATTATTGACAATTTGGTGTTAACCCTAATTTGTTCCCTATATATACATGTGTTGCCTTGTTGGAAAAAAGGAGAGAATGAAAAAAACCTAAGAGGAGTGAGTGCCGTTTGCCGTTATTTAGTTTTCTTCTTCATCCATTACTATTGTTTCTTTTTCTTCATCGTTTACCGTTATTTCTTTTCCTTCATCTATTACTGTTGTTCCTTTTTCTTCATCTTTTACCGTTATTTCTTTTTCTTCATCTATTACCGTTATTTCTTTTTCTTTATCTATTACTGTTACGTTTATATATATATAATTTTTAAATTGTTAGAGTTTATATATATAAGATTTTTGATCGAATTATGTCGATACGATGTTTGCACATTTGTGTGCATGACGCGTGACATTTGTGTTAGTTCGATCTGGTTGCGATGATCGCATTTTTGTGTGAGCAATAATACTATTTTTTGCTTAATTTCTTTTTCTTTGCGATAAATTTTGTTTCGTCCGATTTAGATCTGGTTGCGATGAGCGCATTTCTGCGTTAGCAACATTGTTGGGTTATTTGGCACATTTAAAATTCATTATTGCTTTATTATTATTATTATTATTATTATTATTATTATCATTATTTATTATTATTATCATTATTATCATTATTATTACCATTATTATTATTATTGTTATCATTAATTTATTAAAATTTGTTATAATATAAAAATCTGTTTTTTAAAATAAATAACATTAACATCTTTTCCAAATTAATATGAAAACCTATTATTTTTAAGAAAAACTTTTTTTTAGATAAATTTAAAATAATAACTAAAATCTTTTTTTTAAAATAATAACTAGAACCGTTATTTATTTTATTTTATTATTGTTCAATTCAAATTTCATTATCATATTGTATCTGCTCCTCTCATGTAACCTCGCGAACTTAACAATCGCTCTTTAAATTCTGCCTTTAAATTTCTGCTTGCATGGTTTAAATTATGACATTATCTCTCTGTTTGCATGATTCAATTATCTCACGCATTTACTATTATTTCTGTCACATTGCACACATCCGAAGGTTAGGTCTAACTGTTTGGCCGCCGCGCCAATAGTCCGTAAAACTTCACACATTCAATTTCAAATCCTCAAAACTACAAACTACAAACCCTAATTTTCACAAATGCCTCGCCGCAGGCAAAATTACAATTTTACCCCTAGCATTAGGTCAAAGAGCCGTCGCGCTCATTTTAGGGTTTCCCGCCGCGGAATCCCTAACCTAACCCTAATTACAACTTAACATTTCAACGTAGAGATTTGGAGTTTCTACACTCCACGTAAGCGTGTCCTTAAGATGTGTTTATTCCCCTTGAGACCTTGACCACAGTCAAGAAGTTTCTAACCTCCCTATTGAGGGGAACTACGATTACTCTGATTCCACTCCCGTAAGGATACGTAGGCACAAGATGCGATGTCTTGCCGAGTAAACTTAGAATTAACCCCCTTTATTATTTATTATTGCTTATTTATATTTTATTTATCTTTGCTATTTAATTATTTTGCTTATTATTTTGTAATTGTTTCTTGGATGTAAAGTTGTCTAATTATTTAATTATTATTATGGTTAGTAATTAGGGAGTGTAACAACATGTATGTAATATTAAAATAAATTTAGATCACTTTTAAATAAAGATAATTAAAATAAACACGTCACACACGTAAGTCGATTTTAATCGCCGTCTCACTTCCTAAGGATATCCCTCAAGTTGCCTACGAATAATGGTTAAGTGGGGTGTATAAAGCAAGTCCCTCAAATAAAAAAATCATCAAAGTCCCTTATGGTTTCCTTTACGAATCAAGTCCCTTTCGAAAAATGATGATGGTCCCTTATATGTGCTTATTACATCCCACAATGGCCTTCAAAGTCAAATTGTCCCTCACATGTCCCTTAACATCCAAAGTAAGGACTACCTACTCCATTATAGTAGGGATAGTCTTACTAAAGGAAAGAATGAAGAATAAGAAAGACCTTTAAACATTAGGGTAGGTTACTCCTAGGTGCTTGCTCACTTCAAAACTGTTTCGCATTTAAACAAATTTTCAACAAGTTTTCAAACAAGTTCTTAACACATCCTTACATGGATTATTTATTAACTATTCTGAAAATTTTCTATTCACACACTACAATTTCAAAACAATTCAAAAGTGAGCTTAAGTACCTAAGAGCCCATGGATAACCATGGATGAAAAGGGTGCTAACACCTTCCCTTTTCATAACCTACCCCCCGGACCCAAAATATTCTCTAAGGTCTTTCCTGTTCTTTTATAACCTTTCCTTATGGATAAAATAAAAGTCGGTGGCGACTCTTGCTATCCGCAACATTGTTTAAAGTCAGTTCTCCCACCGTGTTACAATGCCCATTGCACTAAAGTCTATGACATAGGATTGAATACTTCGTAAGGTCGACCCAAAACAGGACGTATGAAATGCACTTTAGACAAAGTAAGAAAAGACTCTGGCTTATCACTTCCCATGTAGTTAAGGCTCGTGGCATACAATACTCATCGTATTTATTATGTGTTTTGATTTTGTTTTGAGAAAGAAGAAAGAATGATGCACGAAAGGTCTAAAGGGAAACTCGGTCCTACATGTTATCATGCAAAGTGGTCCGAAGGTTGGGATGCAAAAGGGAATCTCTATCCTAATGTTAGCATGCAAGGATGAACCTATGATTGAGGTTAGGGAAACTATCCTAATGTTATCATGCATGGATTAACACCTAATGTCTATCATACTCCAAACTTAATCTAAAGTTAAGTTGGACTAGGAGGCTTTAAGGGAACATGCAAAAACAAACCAAAACAAAAAAAATAAAAGAAAAACAGCAGCAACAACAAGGCTTCAGTTCAGCACAACAATAAAATCCAACAAACAAGCAAGACATCATCTAACAGCTCATATTTCCATAACAGAATAGGTGTAAAATGCAGCAAGACATAATGAGCACATATTCAACACATCAGCAATGTATACATCAGTATGCAAAGCATTAAATATGTATCAAGCATAGATGAACATGTGACATCAAGTTAAATATTCATCAAAGATTAAACAATAAAGAATGAACATGTTCAACTACCAAGCATAAACATGCGTAAAAAATAAGTGAAACAAATGCACATGAATTACAAAGATTAAGTATGAACATGTATCAATTAAGATCAATTGATGAACATGTATCAACAATTAGGCATGAGAATGTTTCAACCACATTTCACACTTGAGCATTCAACAAGAACAACATGAATATTCATCAACAATCAAGCATCTCAAACGAACACGCATTTGCAGAATCGAAAGCAAATTTGAGCATGTATTATGATCAAGCAAAATGAGCATCAAGAGCAAGCCAACAAGTATGAACAAGAAAGCCACATGAAAAATGCATCAAGAATGCATCACAACTAATCATGAACATGCATCATGAAAACCAATGCGTTGTGTGTCGAAGAATCACATACATGCTGCAAAATGAAGTGAAATAGCATAGGAAAATTCCACAAATATGTATCATACAAGGCCGTGAGGTTTAGATTTGAAAAGAGATCAAAACAAGCTTGAAAAAGCACAAAAATCACTTTCAGCATCAGTGTTAATCGATTAAACACTTTTGCCTTTAAGTTGGTTAATTGATTAACACCTTTAAAACAGCAACACAAGTGTTAATCGATTAACCAGTTTTGCCTATAAACTGGTTAATCTATTAACAGTGTAAAAAACAGAAACATAAAATTCAGCATAAAAAGCACTTTTCAACAACTTAATCACTTAATCTCCACATGTTAGAGCATGCAATTGATCACGAAAGTTACATCAAATAACAACAATTAAACACCAATTTAATCCATTAAACAACAAGATCAACAATTAAATCAATCAATGGACCAATTCACATCAAAAATCAATGGACCTACATTGTAAAAGTTCTAGATAAGCTAGAATAAGCTTGGATCTAAGAATTACCAATCTACAAAGCGGAGAATTGCTTTGGTAAGTGTTGCAAACAGAATTTGACAGATCAAGTACAAGAAACCCAAGATCTGATAAGCTCCTAGCAAGAAAATTGAAGATCTGCACGAAAACGAACGAAACCGAAATTACTTCCAAAATCACTTCAAGAAAGCACTTCCAAAGCTTAGGCTTAGATCCAAATTAAATTCTACTGCAGAATTTATGTTAATGAAAGGAAATGATGAAGGTTTATCTCTAGAATTAACAAATTCCAATGAAGAATATGAAAATTCTAATGGAAGAGCTTTAGTGGAGGTTGAAGATGAAAATGGAGATTGAAAAAAAGTGAGAGAGAGTTGAGAGAAATGGAATGTGAAGTGTTGAAAAATCAGAAAAATGAGTGAAGTTGTGTGAGGTTTGGAGCAAATTTACTTAAATAAGCTCTAGGTTCGAAGTGTAAATGAGGTTTGGAATGTGGGTTTGGATTTTTGATTTGGAATTAGAAGTGGAATTGTTTGGATTTTGGAGGGAAAGTAAAATTAATTTGGAAATGAACCAAAATTTGGAAGCATTCTAGATCCTTCTACTGATGCAAATGTGAACCCTGGTGATCAAAATGGAGTTGCAACTGCTGCAGTGCTGAAAACTGTAGTTTCTAGGAAAAAATCTCATAGGTTAATCGATTAACCAGACTTTTCTTGCAAATGATTAAATGATTAACACGTTCAAAATTTGAATTTTGGTGCCTTTTGGTGGGAAAGCTTAGAAAACCAATTGTTGCCACTTGTTCTGAGCATTGTTCTGCCTCTGAAACTTGTCATTTGATATTGCACCTGAATAATGCCTGAAATAAGCTGTGAATTGCCTCTTGTACTCAAAAATACTCTGCTAAATATGATCTGGTACTAAATCACTAAGCAAAATAAATGATAGAGCATTCATTGCTTGCTGTTTAAAAACTTGAAACAAAAAGCACTCTTGAGCCATAAAAACAACTTGATCCCATGTCTCAAGCACTCAATGTGATGCATGATTGACTGTTATGACCTAATGGAAATGTAGACGAATGTGAAACAAAAGCCAATTAGGGTTAGAAACGAGAGGGCAAATTTTGGGGTGCAACACAAATAACTTAGAAATTCATTGATTTTTTACTCTTGTATATTGATTGAGTGAACACCCTTGGAATTGAGTACATAATGGTGAGTAGAGATATAGGTTGAGTACTGGTGCTGGAAGATTTAATTTGATTTGATCGGATTAAAGCATGGAATGGATGTCTCAATCAACAAAAGTAAGTGATATTCAATTGGTAAGGTTTGTGATTTTATTCTAACAAAGTTTTAGTGTAAAGATAGGTTACTTGAGGAAAAGAAACATAATAAGTTTTGAGATTGTGATGATATGTTGTCATTGCACATCATTTAGCAAGAAAAATCGGACTAAAAACAAGCAAGTTAGAAGAAAAAGTGTGGAAAAAGTATGGAAAATGACAAAGGGTGACGAAAAGGACTTCAGATGAAAATTGGTGAAAAAATAAACAAAAACACGTTGAATCCACTAGAATCAATGTGCCCTACTTCAAAACATGCCAACGTTTTTTCCATTATTATGCAACACACTAGTGTTTCTCCTCAACGTGGCCATGTTAGGGCGCTTTCTTGACACGCTTTTTGGGGCTTTAAATGAAAAAAAGTAGAGAAAATGGGCTTCGATTTCCTAGAGAGAAAGTGACAAATTTGGGAAAATTTGGAGCTTGTAGTGGCCATTTGAGAGCTTTTTCTTTGGTGATTCTTCATGACCTTCAAGTCTACGCTTATGGTATTGATAAATTTCAACATGAGTAGCTAGATTTATCTCAGGTTCGGTTTTATTTGATGATGAATGTATTTATATTTGATTGGGGCATATGATTGGATGATGTTAATGTAATTGCCTTGACTCTCTATTATTACTCAGTTATAAATTATGTGCATTTCCTATTGTTTATCACAACATTCAATTTGATTTTGATAAGTAGTGACTAGTAACCCTAGGGCTATTTATATGAACTACTATGAATTTTTAATTCTCTCTTTGACTAGAGATATGATAAGTAGGAATCGTGACTTAGGAACTAGCATTGTTTAATGCCTAATCTGATGGTACAATTGACCTGAGAGATCAGGGAATTGACGACTAGACTAGTGAGTTGCATGCCAAGTGATTGGGTGTAGTGGTAGAGTTAGTCCTTCGGGTAACTCTAAAGTTATTTCATGTCGGTTAACATGTGTTTCTTCAATCAAATAGAAATAATGGATTCAAATAATATGACCTGACCACCTTGATCATCATTGTTATAAAACTATTTATTGTACTTTTGACAAAATAATTTTGAAAACCCCTCATTTATTATTTTTTACTTACATCATACAACATCCCTTGTTCTAAACTCGTAATCCATGTCAAGACAAATCTATTTTATTACTTCGATTACAATGCTACTAAATTGTCATTAGACTTGAGATATTTCCATGTTAGTTACCATCATATGAGATGTTGAAGATTTAAACCAACAATGATAACTAACCCTAAGTCTTCACTTGAGAGTTGTTAGTCTATAGTTTTGACTTTAGAGCCAATGTCTCTAGCTTGATTTCGAAGGATATTTTGATCAACCTCCTTGTGCATATTTGACCTCTTAATCTAATTGTTTGACTTAAAGTGTTGTCATCATCAAAACCATACATCATCAAAACCATGTCATCTTTGCAGCTAAGCAATTGCTTATTAAATCTTGCTATCCATGAGCTTTATGTTCTGGGATCACCTATTGATTAACATATTCTCCTTCTGTAGTTGAAAGGGATGCACAATTATGCTTTTTACTAAACCAAGATACTAAATTATTCCCTATAAAGAAACATCCTCTATAAGAGTTTTTTTTATCTTCAGTATTGCCTTCCAAGTCAACATCACAATATCCAACTAGATAAGAGTTTTATCTAATGATTCCAAAACACCCTATTTTAATGTTTCACTTATGTATTTAATGATACACTAGACCTAAGTAAGATGGATAACCTTCATATTGGGTTGATAGCAAGCACATATACTTAAAGAAAAGTGATGCCCGAATGACAAATAGTGAGATACAGAAGACTATTAATCATACTTCTATAATGGCTTTGATCAACATTTACTCCTTGTCCATCTTTTGATATCATGAAATGAGTGGCAACATGTGTGCATTTGTGCCATGCGTTCTCCAAATAAAATTTCTTCACAATATATTTAGCATACTTACTTTGAGAAATAAATATGACATCTTTCATTTTTTTCACTTGGAAGCCAAGAAAATAGGTAAGCTTGCCTACCATGCTTTTCTAAAATTCAACTTACATTTGTTGGACAAAATGATCCACCATCTTACTTGACATCTTTCCAAACACAATGTTGTCAACATATATCTAAGATAACAATAGATTTCTATTGTCCTTCTTCACAAATAGAGTTTTGTCAATTCCTCCTCTATTATAACCATACATATTAAGAAATTATATGTCTCTCATGCCACACTCGGGGAGCTTGTTTGAGCTCGTAGAGGGCATTTCTTAGTTTGTAACACCGTAAACCATGAAGATAGAAGGAATATACCTGAGCATATCGCATGCTCGGCGGTACAATAGAGTTTCCAGCAAACTTTATTTATTCTAAAAGGAAAGGGAAAATATCGATAAAACCCAGGGGAATAGAAACAGGTAAGGGAGTCGATTATGTGAGGGGAAGGTATTAGCACCCCACACATTTGTCGTGCTTAACGAGATCCATTCTGAATGCTTTTATGCTCGGATGGGTGCTAATCTAAAGGTTACTCGAGAAAGAGGGAAGGAAAGGGGACAAAGAAATTGGTATTTTAAGTGATAAACAATGGTTAATCGAAGGGAAGGGTAGAAATTGGTCTTTTAGCTAAAATGTATAGGTTAACCAAGAAGAGGGTGACTTTGCTGGGGAAGAAGAAAATTGGTTTTTTAATCGAGGGACGATGGTTAACAAATGAAATGGGTGTTTTAACTAAAAGGTGATTAACCCAACAGGAAAGAGGAAAGTTGGTCTTTTAACTGAAAATTAGTGGTTAACCAAGGAAAAGGGTGTTGAACCAAGAGAAGGTGTTAACCCAAAAAGGACTCGGTATTTTAACTTACAGGCAGTGGTTAACCAATGGAAAGGGTGTTTGAACCAAGAGGAGGTTGCTAACGCAAAAGGGAGAGAAAAGACTGAGGCAGGGATGGGTGACTAACAAGGATCGACCCAAGAGATACCACAGTCTAGGGATATAGATGACATTCTGAGCTCAGGGTCATTCGTCCCCTACCAAGAATAGTTAGAATTAGGGTAGGAATTCTCCATCCTCATTCCTTCTCTGGCACCCAAAGTGTGGTGTAGAAAGTGAGATTGACAAGACTGATGATGCAACTTGTACAGTGCTCCAGCTTATTGCTCAGACGTCCGGCTCAAAACAGGATCAAGAAAGAGGAGCTCTAAAGAGATTCTAAAAAAGAGACCGAGGACAATTAATCAATCAAGACACGATTTTGATCAATTATTGGAAGGGGAAAAATGCCAATAATCTTTCAAGTGGGTTGAAAGATTATCAAAGCAAGTGTGGGAAATAATGTTAAACAAGATTAAGTTTGCTCAAGGAAGAATAAATCTAATGCATCAAGTTGAATTGTAAAGCATTAACAAAAACAAGCTAGCATGCATTTCTAAGCATTTTCATGTTAACACATAAGCAAAAATGTGCAAAAGAGTGCTTCAAAAATGTAGTAAAATTGCAAGATAATCAAGGAAAATCATGTAATTAATTAAGCAAAAATTATTGCAAATAAGTAATGACCTAAAACAATAGCATTAGCATCAATATAGGCAAGTATGAGAAAGTATACAAGAAAAGCATGCAAAACAATCCCAAAACAGCATGAATTTGGCAAAAAATATCAGGTGTAATCGGTTACCAAAAATCGTAACCGGTTACACCATGCACAAAGTGACTCCTCAGGGCGTAGGCAAGGGGTGTAACCGGTTACACATGCAAAAACATCAAAAACATATTTTGAAAAGCACTTTTCAAAATCACTTATTGCATGTAATCACAATGTATCTCAGCATGGAAGTAGATGCAGAATTCATGTTAATCCAGCTTCTAAGGTTTGAAATGAAGTGTATGGAATGGAGATTAATGGAGGTTAATGGAGGTTTAGCTCAAAGAATAACAAGCCTTAATGAAAAGCTTACTAAGCTTTAATGGTGAATGAGCTTTTGTGAGGTTTAAGGAAGAAGAAGGTGATGACTGAGAGAAAGTGCTACAGAAAATTCAGAGAATGGGGAGTGAAAATTCAAAGCAACATGAGAGAATGAAGGGATCAAATGAACGCCCATTGCATCAATGTGAGGGTTTACTTATATAGACCATATGCTTGGAGTGAGTGGAGGCTTGGAACTTGGTATCGAGGTAGTTAAATAAGGCTTGGCATTTGGTTTGGAGTTAGTTAGACCCAACTCAGTTGGTTATTAGTTTACTCGGTTGGGAAATCCCAATGCAACTCAAAGATCAAATGGTCAAAATGAGTGAAAATGAGGGTGCATGATGAACCTTATTGATGGAGAGGTAGTGGAGAAAATGTAGCTGATATTTTGGTATGTCTATAACCTTCTACAAGATGCTAGAATGAAGTATGCCAAAGGAATGGGACATAAGTTGTTCCAGTGCTGAGAAACAACTGAAAAACTGCAAAAATATCAGGTGTAACCGGTTACAGGAATCCTGGTAATCGGTTACTAGTGCCAAAATGTGCCTTCTTTGGCTGGACGAGGGTGTAATCGGTGACACAGATTTGGGTAATCGGTTACCGTAGTCAAAAACCCTTTTTCTTGGCTTGGAGTGAGGTGTTTTGACTATGGTTCCGTGCTCCGACCCTGTGCTTAGATATATAGGCATATAAATCCTTCTGTCTTGCCTGTATTGATGTCTTGAAGATTTTCCTGGGATAAAATTAATCACAACTTCGATACTCTCTGGGGATTTTGGTATACCTATGTCGCTTGCGCGAAAATAAGGTGCCGGCAAAACAGAAGAGTCGCCACCTTTCGTTATTTATCCCTCAGAGCGGGAAAGGAAACGATCGGAAAAACCTGACGAATAAGGGTAATACAAGGTCGTCGCAACCATTGTCTGGGTTCGGGAGTCGGTTACGCAAGGGGAAGGTATTAGCACCCCTCACGTCCGTCGTACTCGACGGGATCCTCGCTTGTTTGCTTACTTGGACGGGTTGGTTTAAATCTATCTACCTATCAAGGCTGGCTGAAAAAGAAAAGAAAAATGACTCGGCAAAGCGTCGCACTTTATGCCTACGTATTCCCGTCTGGAACGAGAAATCAGAGTCAACGTAGTTCGGCTAACTACGGGTGAAGGTGGGGAAGGTTGCTCGCTAGGACGTCGCATCCTATGCCTACATACTTTCATCTGGTATGAAAGATCAGAGCAAACGTAGTTCGGGAAACTACGGGTTATCTCCTAAAAGAAGTGTTTTTTATTGTGTTTGCGATTTCAACCGCACTAGAGACTATGACCTGAGAGTGAATGCGTCGCATGTCACCCAAAGGGTACCATACTAAACATCCAGACTGTGGAAAAGAAACTCTCCCGCAATCCTTTCTCAGATAGCTTAAGGCTCGTAACGTACGAAAGAAATCATTCATGATTACTGTATCTTAAACTGCTTTGAGATGAGAAGAGAACAGGCCCAACTAGGAGGGAGACTATCAAGTCCTACTGTTATCATGCCATGGATTCATCCTATGGTCGAGGTTTAAACAGGGAACTCCTAGATATTGTCATGCATAGGTTTCAACCTAAAGGTCTATCATCAAATCCTCATCAGAAGAAATGAGAGTCCTAAGGGATCATGTCAATGATACACCAAAACAGACAAAAGTATCAGCTTTAACAGTAAAATGCATGCAATGCAAGTGAGGGAGGAAATGTGTGTGGGGCTTCAGCCTCCACAAGCTCGTCTCGACCTCAAGCCAGTCATGAAATAACAGTGATCATACTGAAAAATAAACAACATGCTATCAAGCAAAGACAGTAAACTGTACTCACACAGATAAAAGAAATGAAATGCTATCAAGCAAAATAAACACATGGGTAAGGGAGCTTGGCTCTACCGAATACCCGCAAGCAAAGCCAAGCAATAACAATACAATCAGATGCACTCATGCTCTTAGACTGAACTTATTCTAAATGTGCTTAGTCTAATGCAACAGACAAATCAGACAAAACACACAATACATCAAAGAAAACAGAAGAAAGCCTCAGCTCCTCCAGCAGCAACCCAGTCTTCAGACTTCAGAGATCACTTGCTTTCCAGGTATCAACCCTACAACATGAGTATCAACTCATCTTCTCCCTTGAGCTTCAGCTCCTTTGATCAGCTCTACCTTCAGGCTTCACTATCTTCAGGGATCTTCAGGCATCAATTTGATCTTCACAGAGTCTTCAGACTTCAATAATCTTCAAGTAATCATCCTCTTCAAGGCCTCAGCTTTTATCTTCAATGGCTCCAATGCTCCAGCAAACAAGATTCAGTTAACAAGATGAGATGAGGATGTTACAGTACTCACTGACTTCCAAAGGATGCCATTGAGGACTTAACATCAAAGGAGAGGCTCTCTCCAAGTTCTACCTTATAGGGCAAGGTCACTAATCCCTCCAAAGGAGAGAGGTGAATACCCTTAAGGGACTCTGTGTCATAGAGAAGAAAGGAGGTGAACAAGACACTCCTTGTTTATTGAATGAAAATTAATCTATCTAAGGCTCTACCTATGCACCTATAAACCTATAAACAAAACAACAAAAGCTATGCTAAACTCCTCTGCAAGGTCTTCAAAGCTTCCATGATGATCCACAAGGTCTTCAACTCAATCTTCAAAGCTCACACACTCAAAAGAGAAGGAAAGAAAACACAACAATACAACTTATGCCTTTAAGCAACACACATACTATCCATACATTCAAAAATCAATGAAAAATACTAAAACACCATGCAATATTCTAGTAAAATTCTAGGGGATTCTATACATACTTACCCTTAACCCATATATTCCCCATACACTAATTTGGCCTATAAACCCCAAAACAAATTTGTTCAAGTCTACCTACACAACCTAAAACCCTAATTAGAGCACCTAAATGTTCAACAATCAAACTACATCAAATTTAATTTCTAAAATCCTAGTATAAAAACCAGAGACTCCTAACACCTATATCTAATTGCACAAAAAAGAATGGGGTCAAAATATGGTGGGAAACTCAAGAACAAAAATATGCAAAATCATGTATGAACTAAAAACAATTAAAAAGGCATTAAAAGGGAAAATACATGGAAAATAGCAAATAAAAAATAAAATGGCATTTTTATTTTTTATAAATTTCTTGACACTTAAATGAGTCTATAGCAAAAACAAGTATTGAAAAATATTGATTTTTCATTTTATTAGGAATTTTTGAAGATTAAAAAGAAATGAAAGAAAATTAAAAGAAGTAAAGTGAAAGGGGTGCAAATAGAAGGGCCAGATAGTTATGTCAATTGGGCCAGCGCATGTGGGGGGTGCAGAAAGCATTCTGAGCCCAAAGCTCAACTTAAGTGGAACGCTGCGTTCCATTAAGTTCAATCTTCCCTCCGTTTTTCCTGATCAATCCTGACCACACGATACGCCTCTCAGTCAATGGCTTGACTCTGATCGGAGGGTCCCTAGCCATCGTCCCCAATGCTTCATTCTAGGGTTTCAGAAAACGTGAATTCATGCAGCATACTTCCATCACCTCGTTCTCCTTCAATTCTCCATGATTCTCAAAACTTCCAAAGTCAAAATGATCCTTGAATTACAGAGAATACAACCATATGAATTTTGCTCATGGAATCTTGGTATCATGCACGAACAGAGTGGATGAAAGCTAGGGTTTCACATGTTCACTCTGCGATCAATCATGAAGAAACTTAAATCTAAGGGTATGATCTTGTTCTACTCCTCACCCTGATCTCCACAAGCGATAACATGTTAATTGTAACTCATAATCCAGCTTGTTTCTGCAAGTTAAAGATTCTATGCCCTGCCATGAAACTTCTCTGATTGCACTCTAACTTCCCAAGATCCATCCCTAATGGTTGCTAATCATAACTATCCTAACCACATGATCTAGAAATGCATAAATAGAGAGGTTCGAGTGAATTTGCAAACCTGCAAATTGATGATGGTGAGTGTAGTTTCTGTCCACTTCAAGGCTTGAGACTCTCTTGGATGAACCTTTTCTTGATGCTAGAGATTCTGTTTGCAAGAACTTTGGTGTATCACACTTGTATCTCGAGTTTGGAATCAAATTGCTCTTCTTGCAAATTGGATATTACACCTTCAATATGCCATAGATCTTCCTCTAACTTGGTATGCAACTCTTGATTATGATCAGAATAGTGTGTTTGTGGAGAAGAATCAGGTGGAGATGAAGAAGAAAATGGAGTTTGTTATGAATTTGTAAATGGAATACTTTGGCTCTTTGTGCACTTACTTACCATTAACCATCACTAACCCTTGCATGAATGATCTCTGCTCAATATATAGGCCATAATGGGAGCATCTAGGAGTTGCTGGAAACTTCTAAGAGCTTTCTAGAAGTTTCATGTCATGAACTTATGGATTTCTCACATATCTCATGACATCTCATGACATAATCCTTACCACCCTTTAATTTCAAGTCAAAATCTCCCCATATGAGTTATAGAGGTGATTAGAGTGCTAAAACAACCAATGTGTTCACTTATTTCAAGTTTTCCCAAGTTGCCTTAATATGCAAGAAAGAACTTTACAAAGCAACCTCCATTTTTAGGCCTTAAACCAAAATTGTGGCTGAACCATTGTTTTTAGAATGGTTTTTCCAATCAAAATGATATATTGGATGACCTATTTTGGATTTGTGGATCTTCCAAACCAATTTTCAAATTCAACTTTTCAAACTTATAAGCCATTTTTAGTTCATTTTTGACCAATCATGCAAATCCATGCTATGAGCTTTTCCAACAATTCATGACCTTCTTTCTAGACTTAAAATCACCTTTTGAACAACTTTCATGTTTTGAGTTTTTCCATTTGAGGCTTGGAAATAGGAGATATGACATTTGCTTAAAAATGACCTATAACTGACAAATGACCAAAATACCCCTGCCTTGTTCAAACCATAAGTTGAGTTCCACAAATCCTATCAGGGACTTCTACCACTAAAATTAAATCTAAGAGGATGCCCTCCAACATTCATGTTGACCAAGAGACCATAGGAATCATCCTACTAGGGAAAAAGTTGTCTGCAAGTTGGGTGACTTTCAAGGACCCAGATTCACACACCTCAGCTGACCTGTAATTTGTCCAAACCATAACTTGAGCTCTGTAACTCCTATCAAGGACTTCCACCACTCAAATTAAAGCTAAGAACAAGATCTACAACATTCATGTTGTGGGGAAGATGAGATATCAATCACATCTAGAGCTAAAACTGCCTGGAAGATAGGGATCAAATTAGGGTTTTTTTCACTGCCAATCCTCAGAAACCCTAACTCAAAACTTCTCCAACTCCTCAATCATGATGAGTTGGCCTAGGAATCATCTTTATAACATATCCATACATCATTCCATGATCTCATGGCCCCTGGATTAAGTCTCAACCTTCTCCAAATTTTCAGTTAATCTAGGGTTGACTCAGTCAAAACCCTAATTCTACCATTCATGGTTGAATCTTCTGAACTCTTGCATAGTGACTTCTCTGGGCTTCATGATGGCTATCAAGACATCTCATAGGCTTTCTCAAAACATCAAGTTCATTCTCAAAGTCTCAGAATCATCTGAGGGGCACCCACAACTCTCAAGCTATGAAGCACACAACCCTGATCCCAACCAATTCCTCTGAAGATCTCTTGAACTGTCTGATGAAGGTATCAACTTTCAAACACTAGATGGATAAATAATTGTTGGTCGAATTTTGGGGTGCAACAGCTGCCCCTATTCAAACGGCTTGAACCTGACTGGGTGAGAAGCGACCGGCTCTCAACCAATCAAGGTGCGAGACGATTGAATACCGGTAAACCCGAAAATTTGCCAACTGCACGAGCACACGATACTCTGCGGGGAACAAATCTTCAAATACTGCAACACTAGCTGCACGGCTACTAGCTGGAGAAATATCGACCTGACATCGCCGTCAGTTATCCACATTAAATCCTTCTAATCATTGCCTTCAGACAACCACAACACCCAACATCGCCGCTGGAAGACTAAATCACCTGACATTATCGTCAAACAAGATTCTGAGGAACGCCCAACATCGCCGCTGGACAAATGATGATCTGACCTCGCCGCCGGGAACAAACATCCTCTTAGAGACACTCGACATCGCCGTCGCACAAACATCATCTCTACTGGGGATTTAAAGAGTCATACCTCACCGTCAAACAGACATAATTTGACCTCGCCGTCGAATCTAAACGTTCAACCTCGCCGCCGAACAAACATCCAACCTCGCCGCTGGACAAATGATGATCTGACCTCGCCGTCAAATCAAGACGTTCAACCTCGTCGTCGAACAAACATCCAACCTCGCCGCTGGACAGAATATAATCTGAACAAATCTAGCCTGGGGTTCACCCCTGGTAAAGGGAACAAAAGGTATACTGGCGTATTTGAAACTACTCCGCTGGGAATGAGAGACTTAACCGAGCACACTCTGATCTGGGGTTCACCCTCAGAACCATAACGAACATCGGAATACTACTGCACATTGCCCGCCGTAGAACTTCAACACTAAAGATATATGAAACCCTGGCCCCTGGCCACTCCAGATCCGCTGGAAAAAATATTCAAGTATTTCCGGAGACAGATGGAACCCTGGCCCCTGGCCACTCCAGATCCGCTGGAGAATCTTCAAGTATTTCTGAAGATAGACGAAACCCTGCCCGTCGGCTATTCCAGCTTCAGCTAGAAAGAACATCCTTGGCCTTCAAGGATGTAAACTTTGCCCGTCGGCTATTCCAGCTTCAGCTAGAAAGAACATCCTTGGCCTTCAAGGGTGTAAACTTTGCCCGTCGGCAACTCTGCAGGAGGCATCTTCGACTTCAGTCTAAAGCAATGGTCCTTGACCTTCAAGGATACATGGATATGCCTTCAGGCAACTCCGCCTCTGCTATAGAGCATCCGAGACTTCAGTCAGGGATATACTTCGGCCTTCAATCCGAAAAATGAATCTTAGGTCATTCATGACCTTGGGGATAACCTTGCCTTCAGGCACCTTCGCTTCAGCTTGGGAAATCTGTGACTTCAGTCAGAGAAGTGGTATCCTGAGCCATTCATGACTCTACGGGTATTCAAACACTTTGCCTTCAGGCCAACTCCGCTTCAGCTGGAGAAACATCTTCGACTTCAGTCAGAAGAAGCACTATTCACTTGATCGCAATCAATCCTCACCTCAGGACAACTGACTTGGTCTTCAGGCCAACACGGATCACCTTGCACATAAAAGCTGCATCTACAAACTTTTGAACTTTGTCTTCAGACACCCGTTGATTCATCAGAAAGGAAATCTGAATCCACAAGAATTTTCTGATACCGCCTTCAGGCGCTTACGAAGTCACTCTTCAGATTAGACATCACTGTTGGAGCAGACATATCACGCTGCTAAGGACTTCAAGAATCATCTTGAACAAACAGCTCCGTCGGACACCTTTAAGAATCATCCTGAACCGATAACCATTCTGGAGACTTTATTCTGCTAGGGATCCCTGGAATCTTCCTGGGCAACTCTTGCTGGGACGCTATTGGGGAGCTCAAGAATCATCCTAAGCAAACAACTCGGGAAGCTGCGCTGAGGTCTTAAGAATTATTTTAAGCAAACGGCCCTGCTGAGGAATTCAAGAATCATCTTGAACTGAAGACTTCGCTGGGGATCTCAAAAATCATCTTGAGCGAGCGACTGTGGGGATTACACCGGGGTCTTAAGAATCATCTCAAGAAAGCGACCTTGTTGGAGAGACTATCAGGGATCGTCTTGAGTAACTGGTCTCTTGGTGGAACACTTGTAAGACAAGAATGATAGTAACCTAGATCATGCTTATGATGCATATGCTTCTGCGCTATGCCCCACACGGTGGGAATGATATGCGTTTATGCTAAATGCTGTGCAATCATGCACAATGCTATGCAACGTTAAATGCCATGCAGTGTTAAATGCTATGCAGTGTTAAATGCTATGCAGTCATGCACAATGATGCGATCCCGTCAGCAAAATAAATGTTGGGAGGAGGAAATCCTTCTGTCAAGGATACAAGCACTACTCAGGTAGAGGAATCATCCTGCTGAGGCGAACGTGGACACGCCAATATTAATCAGGCTCTGTCTGGGGAAATGATCTTCCATTGACTGCTGCAGGGAAAACAACCTCAGTTGATCTGCTGCGGGGGGACGAAGCTCTACGAGAACTCGGACCTGCGGGTATCCATCGCGAGAATAACCTGCGCGGCCGTCTCGGCTACTCTTCTGGGGAGGATAACTCTATGGGGAAACAACTTCAGCTGCTCAACACTCCGCTGGGGAAAAACCAATCATGATCTGATCAACTTCCAAGGACTCGGCTCTCTTGGACATCTGCAAACTCGGCTGAGGAAGGAGAAATCATTCTGCTTCGATGGAGAGAGTGCGATTCTGGGGAAACACAGCATTAGCTGCCCCACGCTCTGCTGGGGAAAATCGACCATGATCCGATCAACTTCCAAGGATTCTGCTTTTCTGCGGACTCAGCCGGGGAGAGTAATCATTCTACTTCACTGGAGAGTACGACCCTGGTGCGGAATTTCAATTTCGCTAGGGAAGAAAGGATCATCTGCCTTCGGGGGAGAGTACAACTCTGCAGGGGAATACAACATCAGCCGTTCCAATACTTTATTGGGGAAGAGGGAATCATCGAACTTCAGGAGAGAGCCTGACTCTGGTGAGGAATCTCAATTCCACTGGAGACTTCAGTCTGGCACCATCAGTTACTGCATCCTTCGGCTAACGAACAGCCTCCTGCGAAACCTGCACTTGTGACCCGGTGCGGGGGAAGAATCCTGCTTCGGCGACTTTATTGGGGAAAACACGAGCCTCGGCACCCGAGCACTTCTCTGAAATCTGCACTTGTGACCCGGTGCTAGGGAAGACATCGTTCTTCGGTGCTTGACTCAGCTGATGATGTGACGTTCCTTCAGGATGCGTCTGCTTGGGGAAAAGAATCATCTCTGCGTGGGGAGACATATCAATGCTCACTATTCTGATTCTGATTCTACCGAGGAGAGACTACTGAACTCTGCTGGAGAAGGAGGATTCGCCCTGCTTCGGGGATACGCACGGCATATCCTCTGGAAGGTGCTACACCTGCAACAACACAAACAAACAGACAAGATACCCTTCTCAAAGGGGCCTATCCAGGTTATTATCTCGTGACAATATTCAATTAATTAATTGTTTCAACAATCAATGGGCCTAGGCCCGCAGGTTTATGTATGCGCATTTTATCAAAAAAACACATCGGCGTTTTCATTCGCAAACAAAACAGATAAATGCTAAACAGACAAGTAGAATTGCTGAATAATGTGCATTTTATTGATGATGAACCCCTGAACGGGCAAAAATGTTTTACAACAGAGGCAAGCTCCTGGAATGAGGAAGCCGCGCAAAAAGAAAACATAAAAATACATCAGTATATACAAATGTCGGCAACGAGGTGTAGACGAACACCATGAGTTGATCCCTCTAAGACCCACTCGACTTCGATACTTCTCCGATGCTTCAGCTTCGGAAGAGATTGATTCAGATAAACGGCCCTCAGGTCTTCCAAACCACTAAACAATGAAAGTCCACACGCGGAACGCAGTCATTTGCTTATTCAAATCCCTAACTTTTGCGTGAACCGCCCTTTACGGGTTTTCAGTTCACCGGGATACCCTTTTTTGCCGAAGCCGCCCAGTGTTGGTTTTCGACTTCGCGGGTGTACATTTTTTCAATATATCCCTAATTTTTGCCCGAACCTTTTATTCTGTTTTTGGTTTGCCGGGATGCCCCTTTTTTGCCTGGACTCTTTCTTTTTTGTCCAGCGGGTCTCTTTTAAGCAAAGTATTTTTTAACTGCGTCCGCGTTCACCGGGGATGCAAAATCTGCACCATCCATCGTGGATAACAACAAAGCTCCTCCTGAGAAGACCTTGCTGACGACATACGGCCCTTCGTAATTCGGAGTCCATTTGCCCCGGTGATCGGAGTGTGGCGGAAGGATCTTCTTCAGGACGAGATCACCCGTCTGAAAGCTTCTAGGACGCACCTTCTTATCGTAAGCTTTCTTCATTCGGCTTTGGTACAGGCGACCAAATGCAATCGATGCTAACCTCTTCTCGTCCATCAGGCTGAGCTGGTTCAAGCGATTCGTAATCCATTCTGCCTCGTCGAGTTTCACATCAACCAAAACTCGCAAAAAGGGAATCTCCACTTCTAGCGGTAGGACAGCCTCCATACCGTACACCAAGGAGAAAGGAGTTGCCTCGGTCGACGTACGCACCGTCGTACGATAACCGTGCAAGGCAAACGGCAGCATCTCGTGCCAGTCTTTATACGTCACAACCATCTTCTGAACAATCCTCTTGATGTTCTTGTTGGCCGCTTCAACAGCGCCATTCATCTTTGGCCGGTAAGGAGATGAGTTGTGGTGTTCAATCTTGAAGCTCTGGCACAGCTCCTTCATCATCTTATTATTCAAATTCGAACCATTATCAGTAATGATCCGCTCGGGAATTCCATAGCGACAGATGATGTCCCTCTTTATGAATTTAGCTACCACCTGCTTGGTCACATTAGCGTACGAGGCTGCCTCCACCCACTTGGTGAAGTAGTCGATAGCTACCAGAATAAAACGATGACCATTGGATGCAGTGGGCTCGATCTTGCCTATCATGTCGATGCCCCACATGGAGAACGGCCAAGGGGAGGACATGACATTCAATGGGCACGGCGGCACATGAACTTTATCCGCATAAATCTGGCATTTGTGACATTTCTTCGCGAATCTGAAGCAATCCGACTCCATAGTCAGCCAGTAATATCCTGCTCTCAGGATCTTTCTCGTCATGGCATGCCCGCCGGCGTGCGTGCCAAATGTTCCCTCATGGACTTCTTCCATGAGCATACTCGCTTCTTTCTCATCTACACATCTGAGCAGCACGAGATCGTGGTTTCTCTTATACAGCACTCCATCAGGATTGAGATAAAAGTTTCCAGATAGCCTCCTCAGAGTCTTCTTATCCTGGGTTGACGCACCCGCAGGATACTCCCTGGTCATAAGGAAGGTCTGGATATCGTGGAACCATGGCTTGCCGTCATTGGCATCCTCGATTGCAAACACAAATGCCGGTCTATCAAGACACGAAAGCACAATTCTTGGAGCCTCATTCCAATAATTGACTTTATACATTGAAGCTAGCGGGGCTAAGGCATCAGCCATCTGATTTTCAGCCCTGGGTACATGATGAAGTTCCACTCGGTCGAAGAACGGAAGCAGCCTTCTGGCATAATTCATGTACGACACTAAATTCGCTTGACGAGTTTCCCACTCCCCTTTAATCTGATTGATTACAAGCGCTGAGTCACCATATATGTCTAGATTCTTGATTCTCAAATCAATCGCCTCTTCTAGACCCATAATACATGCTTCATACTCTGCTTCGTTGTTGGTAACTGGAAACGTCAGTCTCGCAGTAAACGGGATGTGGGATCCATGAGGAGTCGTGATGATAGCCCCGATACCACTTCCGTAGGAATTAACCGCTCCGTCGAATATCAACTTCCACTGAGACTTCCTATCTGGTCCCTCATCGGGCAATGGCTCATCGCAATCCTTCGCCTTGAGAAACATAATGTCCTCGTCGGGGAATTCGAACTTCATTGGCTGGTAGTCTTCGATTGGCTGCTCGGCAAGATAGTCAGACAATACGCTTCCCTTAATGGCTTTCTGAGAAACGTACTGAATATCATATTCTGTTAACACCATCTGCCACCTGGCAATCCTGCCCGAAAGAGCCTGCTTCTCGAAGACGTACTTGATCGAATCCATCTTCGAAATGAGCATAGTGGTGTGGTTGAGCATATACTGTCGTAGACGTTTGGCAGCCCAAGCTAATGCACAACACGTCTTCTCTAGCATCGAGTAACGAGATTCACACTCAGTGAATTTTTTACTCAAATAATAAATGGCATGCTCTTTTCTGCCCGTCTCGTCGTGCTGACCGAGAACACACCCCATACTATTCTCCAGAACCGTCAGGTACATGATTAGTGGCCGTCCAGCCACTGGGGGTATCAAGATTGGAGGTTCTTGAAGATACTGCTTTATTTTGTCGAATGCCTTCTGGCAATCCTCATTCCAAGTAATCGCCTGATCTTTCTTTAACAGCTTGAACATCGGTTCACAAGTGGCCGTGAGCTGAGAGATAAACCTTGCAATGTAGTTTATTCGGCCCAGGAAACCACGAACTTCTTTTTCTGTTTTCGGCACTGGCATTTCTTGGATAGCTTTTATTTTCGCAGGATCAACTTCAATACCTCGTTCACTAACGATAAACCCCAATAACTTTCCGGACCGCACTCCAAAAGTGCATTTGTTAGGATTCAGCCTCAGCCTGAACTTCCTAAGCCTTTCAAACAGCTTCAACAAATTGACCAGATGCTCCTCCTCCGTTTGGGACTTTGCAATCATGTCATCAACATAGACCTCGATCTCATGATGAATCATATCATGAAACAAAGTTACCATTGCTCGCTGGTAAGTGGCCCATGCGTTCTTCAGACCGAAGGGCATTACCTTATAGCAGAATGTTCCCCAGGGGGTAATAAACGTCGTTTTCTCCATGTCTTCCGGTGCCATCTTAATCTGATTGTAACCGGAGAAGCCATCCATGAATGAAAACACGGAAAACTGGGTTGTGTTGTCGACCAACACATTGATATGAGGCAACGGGAAATCATCCTTAGGGCTCGCCCTGTTTAAATCCCGATAATCGACGCACATGCGTACCTTACCGTCCTTCTTTGGTACAGGCACTATGTTGGCAACCCACGGAGGGTAAGTGGTAACGGCTAGAAATCCTGCGTCCAACTGCTTCTGGACCTCTTCTTTGATTTTTACAGCCATGTCTGGTCTCGTCCTCCTGAGCTTCTGCTTGACTGGAGGGCAATCTTCCCGCAACGGCAAGCGATGAACCACGATATCAGTGTCAAGTCCGGGCATATCTTCGTATGACCAAGCAAAGACGTCACTATACTCTCGAAGCATCTCGACCAGTCTATGCTTGACATCATTCTGCAGCGCAGCCCCTACTCTGACATTCCTGACGAGCTCCTCAGAACCCAGATTTACAATCTCAATATCCTCCTCGTGAGGCAGAATAACCTTCTCCTCTTGTCTCAACAAGCGGGCCAACTCTTCCGGAAGGTCTTCGTCTTCATCAATCTCATCCTCGGCTTGATAGATCGGGCAATCAAAGTCGTAATGAGCCGTAGAGGGTCCAGAGTCGATGTCATCTGTTACGTGGATCCTGCAATAACAAGGGTTAAGTTTAAAGCAGGAATATGCAGGTTAGCACGAACCTCGTTGCCATTTTGCTGTTTTTTCGAAATAAACATAAAATAGGAATAACAGAGAACACAATATTTGATTACGAAGAAAACGCCTTTTATTTATTAACAAAATGCATACACATAATCCAACAAGGCCCTGACAGTAAAACCACTATGCCCCGGGCAGGACATAGGGCTGTACAAAGATTGTAAAAAGCAAATCATTACTCTTCACTTGTCAGCTTGATAATCTCCTTGATGGTCCAGTTGTGGAGGTGCTTGCCCGGCTTGCTCGGTTGAATCCAGGCGTCAAGATCGCAATCACTGTCTCCGCTGTCCTCCGACGCTGCGTTGATGCTCTCGAAAATTACTCCCCCCTTGGTGAATAAGATCGGCCCTTTCCCACGAGACGAGCTGCCAGAAGAAGATGAAGCTTCTACTCCAGGGGAATATCCCAATCCAAACTTATCCTGTTTGATCGGTATATCCAAGACATGCCCCCAGCCTGGGGTGGAGCCGGCTTCGACAACGGCCCGAGCTTCCTTAAACGAGGAGAGGTTCAACTCTTGCTTCTCTGCGACGACAGGAGCTACTTCTTTCACCCTGACGGTTTCAAATGCTTGGCAGAGCGTTTCATGGATCTCGCCATCCATTTCGATGTACTTAAAGGACGATAGGTGGCTCACCATGATGTCCTCTTCACCACAGACTGTCACTATGCTGCCCCCAACAGCATATTTAAGCTTCTGATGCAGCGTGGACGTCACGGCACCAGCAGAATGGATCCATGGCCGACCTAAGAGGCAACTATAGGCGGGCATGATATCCATGATATAGAAAACCGTATTGAACGTCTCTGGACCGACTTGAATTGGCAGGGTCAACTCTCCGAAGACGTGGCGCTTGGTTCCATCGAAGGCTTTCACGACCAGATCACTGGGCGTGCACAGCAGTCCACGGGTATCCAACTTCATCAGTGCCTTCTTCGGAAGCACATTAAGCGAGGAACCCGTATCCACCAGGACATGTGACATAATCGTGCCTCTGCACTCTATTGAGACGTGCAAGGCGCTGTTGTGATCTCTTCCTTTAGGAGTCAGCTCCAGATCTGTGAATCCCAGCCCATTACCAGCATTGACATGGGCCACCACCTCCTCGAGCTGATTTACTGATATCTCCTGCGGCACGTATGCAGCATTCAACACCTTCAGTAACGCGTTGCGGTGCGCTTCAGAACACAGCAACAGGTTAAGAATCGAGATCTTCGACGGAGTCTGATGAAGATGATCTACAATTTTGTAGTCACTCTTCTTGATTAGTCGCATGAACTCTTCAGCATCTTTAACCAGCAAGTCCTTCTCTGCCCCTGCAGGGACCTCTTCAACAGCTTTACCTTTACCCTTATCCACAGCGTCAGCCCGGACCACTTTCTCTGCTGCAACCTCTGCTGGTGCGAACACTCTTCCGCTTCTAGTGATACCACTGACCTCGGTAAGATTCTGCATAGCTGATCCGAACGGCTCAAACTCTATCTTTTGACCATTACAATAAACTTCGGCGCCATAATGCCATGGAACGGCATTAGTACTCTCGAATGGGATTGGTCCGGCCCTAGTGATGGTGATAGTAGGCGGACGGGGCGCAGAGATAGTAATGGTAGCAACTTCATTTGCCTGCTTTAGCATGACCTCCCCCGATGCACTTTCAATGCTCCGGCTGAATTGCAAAATACCCTCGGACATCAGACTTTGGATACCTTCGATCAGCTGCTCACACCCGTCAGGAAGTGTAGCACAAGCCATACATAACTCCCCGCATCCAGGAAAGAAGCCCTTCCTCAGCAACTTAGCCTTGACAAAACTCAACGGCGTCTTCAAATCTTTGACATCGGTCAGCAAGTCTGAACTCTCCTCAGTGATAACAGCATTCACTCCGCCCCCCTTATGATGAGGCATTGGATTTTTGGTGACGTTGGGCACGTTGTCAGAAAAGTTGATAACCTTGGTGTCCACCAAGTCCTGGACTTTGTGCTTAAAAGCTTTACAATTCTCAATCGTATGGCCCGGTGCCCCGGTATGGAAATCACAAGTAGCACTGGCATCATACCCCGGTGGTGGTGCCCCTGTTAAGGGAGCCAACATCCTCTTTTGAACCAATTGGAGCTGAAGCAACGTTTGCAAAAGCTGTGCATATGACATAGGTGGAGTATCAAAATGACGGCTTGCCAGAGGAGCCCGATTCTGATATCTTTTATACCCCTGATTATTCTGCTGCTGAGGCTGCTGCTGCTGCGGCTGCGGAGCAGCTGGGATATTTATGCTAGCGATCTGAGACTGAGGACCCTTGCCCTTTCTCCTAGCATTAGTGACAGCACTGGCATCTCTCTCTCGACGCTTGCCAGTATAGGGTTTCTTGCTACCTCCTCCAGCTGAGGATGATTCGCCCTGAATTTTTCCGATCTTTATACCGTTCTCAACATGCTCGCCCAAAGTGATGAGAGCCGAGAATGTTCCAGACATGCCACTGACCAGCTTTTCATAATAGATTCCAGGAAGGGTAGCCACGAACATTTGCACCAGCTCACGCTCAACCATCGGTGGCTGAACCCGAGCAGCCAATTCACGCCACCGCTGGGCGTATTCTTTGAAGCTTTCATTGTTCCGCTGTGAGGGATTCTGAAGCTGAACTCGGTTGGGAGCCAAGTCGCTATTGTATTGATAGTGGAGAACAAACGCTTCTGCAAGATCTTTCCAGGTGCGCACAGCAGCGGGCTCTAAACCCATATACCATTCGAGTGATGGACCAGAAAGACTATCCTGAAAGAAGTGCATCAGCAACTTCTCATCGTCAGAATAGGCGGACATCTTTCTATAATAAGATTGGAGGTGGACCCGGGGGCAAGTAGTACCCTTATACTTCTCGAAGGTAGGCACCTTGAACTTGTGAGGTACTTTAAAGTCAGCAATCAACCCTAGGTTGGACATGTCAACGCCCAATGCGTTCTGATTTTCTATGCTTCTCATCTTGTCTTCCAGCGCCTTGAACCTGAGTCGAGCTTCAGCATACAACTCTGCCTCTACACCTCTCTGAGAGAATATATCATCCTGATGGCCCTCCAGCCACGGTTGAGGCACCACCAGATTTCCTGCACCAGCATTGCCGTTGACCGGCCCTATGTTAACATTGGCTCCCAAACTACCATTGCCGACGCCAGCCGCGTTGAGCCCGATATTAGTCATCAGATTGCCGTTAGCACTGCCGTTGCCCCCGGCAGCAGGAACAACGTTCTGTGGGGTATCCCCTGGAGGAGGAGTAGGCACGGCCCCTCCATGAAGTATGCCATTACTGTCAACCCTGGAGATCAGAGGTTGAACCAGAGTACGAAGCTGGTCTTGACCATTCGCGACCACCTGCATCAGCTCCATAAAACGATCCATACACTCACGGAGTTCTTGAACATCTGACTGCACCTGGTCCATGATTCTCGTCTGATTAGCGCGAGTTGAGTAGCGGTGGATGAGTCTTTGATCAATCCTGGAGATCGAAAGCAGCTCGGAACCTGAAAAACCTGTTAACAATAAAGGTTAGGACGAGCAATAAGATATACACCATGCAAATATGCTTCATGCAGATGCATGCGTGTGTCTGTGTGCGTGGGAGATTTTCCCCCGACCCTAGTGCCTTAGTGCCAGTGCTGAGAATAATAAGAAGAAGAAGAAATCTGAGCCCGGTCATGGAAACATCAATCTCATGTATATATGGAAAGGCCTGTCGAGGCAGTACACAGTATCAGCGAGTACAAATCAACAGCATGACCTCAGCCAACAAGTCTGGTGATGGTCAGCATACATCAAAGATCAAAAACAACAGGGGTATAACTAGTCAAGTACGGCCACGGGCGCGATACTCTGCTAATAACTCCTTTGTCTCTGAATGATCTGGTGAAGTGAGCAACCCCTCGACGAGTAGTTCCCTCTGCCTGATAGTATGCTGAAGCCCCTGAACCGAACTCTCCCAAGCGCCTTCGCCAAAGCAATCCTCCAGCTTCCGCTTCCTAGACTCAAACATCAGCTTATGCTCCTTCAGGCTAGCAATGGCTTTGTTGAGACGGGCTTCAGCGGAGTACCTGCGGGCGGTCTCTTCATCAAACCTCCGCTCACTGTCCTTCACTTCGGTCTCTAGCTTAGAAATCTGCAGCGTCAGCTTGTCTTCTCGCTCCTTCCTGGTGGCCATGGAATTCTTCCAATGCTGGTCGAACTTAGATATTCTCCGGTATGCTTCCTCCAAATGCAGCTTCTTCGTAGCTAGCACGTCATTTGCAGCTCTGAAGTCTTGACCTAAGCGTTCCCGATCAGCAATCTGCTTTGCCAAGTCTGCACCCAGCTGGCTCACCGACTCTGTTTGCCTTTTGAGAGCATGCACGGCTTCGTTCCTCTCACTTCGAAGCTGAGCTAACTCCTTCTCTAATTCTGCATTTGCCCTCTTCAGTTCATCACGCTCAGCTAATACCTGGTTGTGCTGATGAATGGACACAGCGGTAGGCTCTTCGACTGGTGGAGGACTCTCTGGTCTGACATGTGGGAATGGCATCCCTATGGCGCTGGCTCTGGCTCTGATCCAATCTGAATAAGGAGGGTATGCTTGGCTGTTGCTCTTCCCCAACAGAGGCTTTCCTCTCGTGCTGATATTGTTCCACGCATACTGAAGCTTGGACAACAAGTCTCCCTCTAGAATACCCGTGAGGTACAGAGATTCCCGTACCTCTTCTTCCTTCGGTGGAGTCCTCAAAGCATATGCAAACTGACGAACTAGCAATGATGGATTGTAGTTGATGCAACCCTTCCTACCTATCAGAGGTACGTTAGGAAACCCACTACAACTGAAGATCACCTCGGTGCCTAACCTGTCTCTGTCAACGAACCAATCAATGTCTTCTGCCGACAAACTCATCAGACGCTCAGGCCACTCAGCTGTGGCTGCAGACAAGACAGAAGAACCCCTCTTAGGCAAATGACTATCAAACCACTTGTATAACAACGGTACGCAGCATGAAACATTCTTCCCTCTCCGGTTCTCATTCTTATAATGCACTGAATGGTAAACGTCTCCGATCAGAGTAGGGACTGGATTCCCTGAGGCAAAGATATGGAATGCATCAAAGTCTACGAAATCAGGCATGCTGGGAAATAGGATAATGCCATATATGCATAGAGCAAGGATGGTGCTGAAGGCGTCCCAACATTTGTCCTTAGCACACTGCTGAGCCTTAGCTATCAGAAACTGCAGAGAGAACCCTGGGACCTTGTTCCAACTCGTTACCACTAACTCAGAAGCGCTCAAATGGAGTGAGGAAGCCAAGCTAACCAGATCAGGTTCAGCATCCATGTGGACAAAAGGCACTTGCCTTTTGATAGGCACACCCAGCATATCAGCATACTCTTCCAATGTCGGCGCGAGAACGAAGTCATGAAAACTAAAACACCTCAAAGGAGGGTCATAGAACTGCAGAAGAGCATGTAACCCATTCAACTCGGACGTAGAAGGTTTGTAAACCAGGCTAAGCAACCTGCCATAAGACTTCCTGAACCTATCCTTCACAGAATCCCCTGCCAGGGCTATCAAACCAGTCAGCTTCGACACATCGGGGGTCGGGAACTTGTATGCAACAGTCTTTCTGAGAGAGGCCATAACAACAGCAGAAGGCGAGAAATCCGGGACCGGGGAAACGGTACCTGCAACACAGACACACGTTAATGGAATGCAGATGAATGCGCAAACTAATGCAAAATGCAGGCATGCAATAATATATCCAGGTGGCTGCTGTGGAGATTCGGTATCAACAGTCGCTGATGGGAACGAAACCCCGGTGTAAAACCATTGATCCGATCTGCTGAGAATAACCATTTGATAGGACCAAAATTCTGTTCTGACAAGAGTAAGTGACTAATAATAAGGACCCCGGGTGCAAGATCAAGGAACATCTGTTGAAGTCTTCAGACCCCAAATCAAAATCAGCCCTATCAAGAACAAACACACAGCTGCTGATGAGATCTTCAGACCTCACTCAAAATCTGCCCTATCAAGAACAAATAACATCTGCCGATGAGGTCTTCAGACCTCACTCAAAGTCTGCTCCATCCAGAACAAACCACTGATGATAATATACTGATCAAAGCCTGCTCTATCAAGAACAGACAAACACCCGGCGACAAGATCCTCTGATCAAAAACCTCTTGCTCTATCAAGAACATGTCTGCAACTGAGAACCCAACATAACTGATTCACTGTCAAGAAAACCAGGTAGTCTGAAGGTCTAAGTTTCCTGCAACAAACCCAGTCGCACTCACAGGTATGGACCTAGACTGACTCAAGGTACGGCATCCTATGCGTTCATCAGCGTCACAGACTTTCAAAACTGATGATACGATTCCCAGAAGGAGTGGCATCATCAAGTCTTGAAGAGGCCTCACTTAGCTGAATCACAAATGATCGGTCCCCAGAGTCGACAATCCACCAAACCAGCAACCGTCTCAACCCAAAGGGTTGAAAGTGAAGCCAACCGGATGAACCTCGTCTGAGCGTGGATTTCATGAGACACTAGTGCCTGCAAAGCAAGCACGCGCCCACTAATTTCCACTCTAAGTCTATGGTGCACTCAAGCCTGGGTCTGGCTTCTCACTCATCAGAACTCTCATCCCACAACAACACAAATAATCATATTATACTGGAAATAAAATGCGGGAAATAAAGTGCGAGAAGTAAAAATGCGATAAATAAACGCAACCCAACAAGCAAACACACAAGCGGTAGGATTGACTCTCTTAAGGGACGTTGGATCCCAAAACTGACTTGCTTTCGGGACGTTGGATCCCTAGGAAACTATCAAGTCCCCAGCAGAGTCGCCAGCTGTCGCTTGCGCGAAAATAAGGTGCCGGCAAAACAGAAGAGTCGCCACCTTTCGTTATTTATCCCTCAGAGCGGGAAAGGAAACGATCGGAAAAACCTGACGAATAAGGGTAAGACAAGGTCGTCGCAACCATTGTCTGGGTTCGGGAGTTGGTTACGCAAGGGGAAGGTATTAGCACCCCTCACGTCCGTCGTACTCGACGGGATCCTCGCTTGTTTGCTTACTTGGACGGGTTGGTTTAAATCTATCTACCTATCAATGCTGGCTGAAAAAGAAAAGAAAAATGACTCGGCAAAGCGTCGCACTTTATGCCTACGTATTCCCGTCTGGAACGAGAAATCAGAGTCAACGTAGTTCGGCTAACTACGGGTGAAGGTGGGGAAGGTTGCTCGCTAGGACGTCGCATCCTATGCCTACGTACTTTCATCTGGTATGAAAGATCAGAGCAAACGTAGTTCGGGAAACTACGGGTTATCTCCTAAAAGAAGTGTTTTTTATTGTGTTTGCGATTTCAACCGCACTAGAGACTATGACCTGAGAGTGAATGCGTCGCATGTCACCCAAAGGGTACCATACTAAACATCCAGACTGTGGAAAAGAAACTCTCCCGCAATCCTTTCTCAGATAGCTTAAGGCTCGTAACGTACGAAAGAAATCATTCATGATTACTGTATCTTAAACTGCTTTGAGATGAGAAGAGAACAGGCCCAACTAGGAGGGAGACTATCAAGTCCTACTGTTATCATGCCATGGATTCATCCTATGGTCGAGGTTTAAACAGGGAACTCCTAGATATTGTCATGCATAGGTTTCAACCTAAAGGTCTATCATCAAATCCTCATCAGAAGAAATGAGAGTCCTAAGGGATCATGTCAATGATACACCAAAACAGACAAAAGCATCAGCTTTAACAGTAAAATGCATGCAATGCAAGTGAGGGAGGAAATGTGTGTGGGGCTTCAGCCTCCACAAGCTCGTCTCGACCTCAAGCCAGTCATGAAATAACAGTGATCATACTGAAAAATAAACAACATGCTATCAAGCAAAGACAGTAAACTGTACTCACACAGATAAAAGAAATGAAATGCTATCAAGCAAAATAAACACATGGGCAAGGGAGCTGGGCTCTACCGAATACCCGCAAGCAAAGCCAAGCAATAACAATACAATCAGATGCACTCGTGCTCTTAGACTGAACTTATTCTAAATGTGCTTAGTCTAATGCAACAGACAAATCAGACAAAACACACAATACATCAAAGAAAACAGAAGAAAGCCTCAGCTCCTCCAGCAGCAACCCAGTCTTCAGACTTCAGAGATCACTTGCTTTCCAGGTATCAACCCTACAACATGAGTATCAACTCATCTTCTCCCTTGAGCTTCAGCTCCTTTGATCAGCTCTACCTTCAGGCTTCACTATCTTCAGGGATCTTCAGGCATCAATTTGATCTTCACAGAGTCTTCAGACTTCAATAATCTTCAAGGAATCATCCTCTTCAAGGCCTCAGCTTTTATCTTCAATGGCTCCAATGCTCCAGCAAACAAGATTCAGTTAACAAGATGAGATGAGGATGTTACAATACTCACTGACTTCCAAAGGATGCCATTGAGGACTTAACATCAAAGGAGAGGCTCTCTCCAAGTTCTACCTTATAGGGCAAGGTCACTAATCCCTCCAAAGGAGAGAGGTGAATACCCTTAAGGGACTCTGTGTCATAGAGAAGAAAGGAGGTGAACAAGACACTCCTTGTTTATTGAATGAAAATTAATCTATCTAAGGCTCTACCTATGCACCTATAAACCTATAAACAAAACAACAAAAGCTATGCTAAATTCCTCTGCAAGGTCTTCAAAGCTTCCATGATGATCCACAAGGTCTTCAACTCAATCTTCAAAGCTCACACACTCAAAAGAGAAGGAAAGAAAACACAACAATACAACTTATGCCTTTAAGCAACACACATATTATCCATACATTCAAAAATCAATGAAAAATACTAAAACACCATGCAATATTCTAGTAAAATTCTAGGGGATTCTATACATACTTACCCTTAACCCATATATTCCCCATACACTAATTTGGCCTATAAATCCCAAAACAAATTTGTTCAAGTCTACCTACACAACCTAAAACCCTAATTAGAGCACCTAAATGTCCAACAATCAAACTACATCAAATTTAATTTCTAAAATCCTAGTATAAAAACCAGAGACTCCTAACACCTATATCTAATTGTACAAAAAAGAATGGGGTCAAAATATGGTGGGAAACTCAAGAACAAAAATATGCAAAATCATGTATGAACTAAAAACAATTAAAAAGGCATTAAAAGGGAAAATACATGGAAAATAGCAAATAAAAAATAAAATGGCATTTTTATTTTTTATAAATTTCTTGACACTTAAATGAGTCTATAGCAAAAACAAGTATTGAAAAATATTGATTTTTCATTTTATTAGGAATTTTTGAAGATTAAAAAGAAATGAAAGAAAATTAAAAAAAGTAAAGTGAAAGGGGTGCAAATAGAAGGGCCAGATAGTTATGTCAATTGGGCCAGCGCATGTGGGGGGTGCAGAAAGCATTCTGAGCCCAAAGCTCAACTTAAGTGGAACGCTGCGTTCCATTAAGTTCAATCTTCCCTCCGTTTTTCCTGATCAATCCTGACCACACGATACGCCTCTCAGTCAATGGCTTGACTCTGATCGGAGGGTCCCTAGCCATCGTCCCCAATGCTTCATTCTAGGGTTTCAGAAAACGTGAATTCATGCAGCATACTTCCATCACCTCGTTCTCCTTCAATTCTCCATGATTCTCAAAACTTCCAAAGTCAAAATGATCCTTGAATTACAGAGAATACAACCATATGAATTTTGCTCATGGAATCTTGGTATCATGCACGAACAGAGTGGATGAAAGCTAGGGTTTCACATGTTCACTCTGCGATCAATCATGAAGAAACTTAAATCTAAGGGTATGATCTTGTTCTACTCCTCACCCTGATCTCCACAAGCGATAACATGTTAATTGTAACTCATAATCCAGCTTGTTTCTGCAAGTTAAAGATTCTATGCCCTGCCATGAAACTTCTCTGATTGCACTCTAACTTCCCAAGATCCATCCCTAATGGTTGCTAATCATAACTATCCTAACCACATGATCTAGAAATGCATAAATAGAGAGGTTCGAGTGAATTTGCAAACCTGCAAATTGATGATGGTGAGTGTAGTTTCTGTCCACTTCAAGGCTTGAGACTCTCTTGGATGAACCTTTTCTTGATGCTAGAGATTCTGTTTGCAAGAACTTTGGTGTATCACACTTGTATCTCGAGTTTGGAATCAAATTGCTCTTCTTGCAAATTGGATATTACACCTTCAATATGCCATAGATCTTCCTCTAACTTGGTATGCAACTCTTGATTATGATCAGAATAGTGTGTTTGTGGAGAAGAATCAGGTGGAGATGAAGAAGAAAATGGAGTTTGTTATGAATTTGTAAATGGAATACTTTGGCTCTTTGTGCACTTACTTACCATTAACCATCACCAACCCTTGCATGAATGATCTCTGCTCAATATATAGGCCATAATGGGAGCATCTAGGAGTTGCTGGAAACTTCTAAGAGCTTTCTAGAAGTTTCATGTCATGAACTTATGGATTTCTCACATATCTCATGACATCTCATGACATAATCCTTACCACCCTTTAATTTCAAGTCAAAATCTCCCCATATGAGTTATAGAGGTGATTAGAGTGCTAAAACAACCAATGTGTTCACTTATTTCAAGTTTTCCCAAGTTGCCTTAATATGCAAGAAAGAACTTTACAAAGCAACCTCCATTTTTAGGCCTTAAACCAAAATTGTGGCTGAACCATTGTTTTTAGAATGGTTTTTCCAATCAAAATGATATATTGGATGACCTATTTTGGATTTGTGGATCTTCCAAACCAATTTTCAAATTCAACTTTTCAAACTTATAAGCCATTTTTAGTTCATTTTTGACCAATCATGCAAATCCATGCTATGAGCTTTTCCAACAATTCATGACCTTCTTTCTAGACTTAAAATCACCTTTTGAACAACTTTCATGTTTTGAGTTTTTCCATTTGAGGCTTGGAAATAGGAGATATGATATTTGCTTAAAAATGACCTATAATTGACAAATGACCAAAATACCCCTGCCTTGTTCAAACCATAAGTTGAGTTCCACAAATCCTATCAGGGACTTCTACCACTCAAATTAAAGCTAAGAGGATGCCCTCCAACATTCATGTTGACCAAGAGACCATAGGAATCATCCTACTAGGGCAAAAGTTGTCTGCAAGTTGGGTGACTTTCAAGGACCCAGATTCACACACCTCAGCTGACCTGTAATTTGTCCAAACCATAACTTGAGCTCTGTAACTCCTATCAAGTACTTCCACCATTAAAATTAAAGCTAAGAACAAGCTCTACAACATTCATGTTGTGGGGAAGATGAGATATCAATCACATCTAGAGCTAAAACTTCCTGGAAGATAGGGATCAAATTAGGGTTTTTTTCACTGCCAATCCTCAGAAACCCTAACTCAAAACTTCTCCAACTCCTCAATCATGATGAGTTGGCCTAGGAATCATCTTTATAACATATCCATACATCATTCCATGATCTCATGGCCCCTGTATTAAGTCTCAACCTTCTCCAAATTTTCAGTTAATCTAGGGTTGACTCAGTCAAAACCCTAATTCTACCATTCATGGTTGAATCTTCTGAACTCTTGCATAGTGACTTCTCTGGGCTTCATGATGGCTATCAAGACATCTCATAGGCTTTCTCAAAACATCAAGTTCATTCTCAAAGTCTCAGAATCATCTGAGGGGCACCCACAACTCTCAAGCTATGAAGCACACAACCCTGATCCCAACCAATTCCTCTGAAGATCTCTTGAACTGTCTGATGAAGGTATCAACTTTCAAACACTAGATGGATAAATAATTGTTGGTCAAATTTTGGGGTGCAACAACCTACAATAAATCCACAGATAAAAATGTTGTTGCATATGCTGGGAATCCAAATGCACATGCTCATGCAAAAAGGCAAAAAGGGGAGGTCAAAAATTTGGGGTACAACAAACCCCAACGCACATTTCTAAAATGGAAACATGTAATAACAACTTATTTCAATATTACAGTGTCAGACATCTCGCTCATAAACCATGTTTCTCCAAAAACCTTATAACAATGCAACTGAAATTCAAATCATAATATCTCAACTGAAACATCTCATATTTCATAAAAATAAAAGAATTAATCTCAACATAATCAAATAAGTCAACAATCTCAAAAAACACCAAATAATTGACTCGTCCCAATGTTATAATATCAGAGCGACACCGCAGAAAACTAAACTTAAAACAATAAACGTAAAGAATTTGGTACCTACACCAATCATTCGCAAAATGCAACATGTAGTGCTCCTCTTCTTGAGTATTTGCATCGTTATCACAACGAGCAACAAAACAAACAAAAATAGGGCGATAATAACTTCATAGATGTTATCGGTGTGATAAACAACATGGATAGTTTCTCATAAAATTAACATCAATCACACAATATTAATTCAAACCCATATCAATTACAATGCAAATATGAATGTTATGTAATTCTCATCCAAATGCATGTGGTACCAAGATTTGGATATTAGAGTTATATAATTAAATTTTCCACGTATCTGGTTCTTCTCTAAACCTGAAACCATCATTGGTTCCTTTCTAATTGTGACCACGTCAGAACGAAGTCCTACCTAACTATGATATACAAGAATTCATGAGTAATAACAAGTAGTAATCAAAACACACACTCAATAAAAAAATAACATTCACATCTCATACTCAACAAGATTCCTCTCTGAACCCACAATTTTCCAAATATAAGGCCAACTCTATAGTTCCTCTTTGAACTACTCAACTCAAAATAAGTTATACAATCATAGCTCAATCACATAATCATGTAATATTCAAACATAATTATTAACAGGTCAAAATTATTACTCATGTAAGCCCACCAACAGGGTAAGAAAATAATTACTCACAGGAAAACTCTAGCTTTATCAAAACAACTCTAAACCTATCAGATTACTCAAATTTAACTCCAACAACTCAAAATTTAACCTTTTTGGCTTGGCATCCCTAAACAAATAAAAACATAACTAAAAAAAGCAGCCTTGTAATGTCAAAAGGCTTCAAACTCAATTCAAGTGTATCATATACTCTCAACTCCAACTCTAAACAACTCAAAATCAACTCTAACAACTATAATGTAACAAATTTGACTCTTAAACTTATCAAAAAGGTAACAAAAGGTCACTAAACTTGAAATTGCTTAAAAACTCGCCGAACTGGACAGCGAATCCGAAACTCTAACCCTCAAACCGTCGAACGCAGCTTGGCCACTAATTTGCAGCCTTCTTCCTTGTGCACGATCGTGTTGCACTGCTGCGATTTCGTGTAGGCACGTATTTCGGGGTTGCCGACTGCAGTATCACATCGCTGAGTCGGGTGCCCACCATTTCCTTCCAGGCGCGGCATTGCCCCGCCAGCCAGGTGCGATTCTCCCCTCTACTAATTATCTAAATTTTTTATTGTCTGACTTTTTCAAGTTATTTAAATTTTCATAAGAAAAAAAATGCCATTTGAGATTTTTTGGCTTTTTATAACTTTTGCCTAATAAAAAAGATCAATAACCATAGATAAATTACATACCATAATCTAATTATTACAATTTTGCCACAAGGCGTATTCACAATGCATCATACAACAAAAATGCATCGACAAGGCAAAAAGGCTCAAAAGAGAAACCTACACATTTATTATAAATTATTCTTATACAAGGAATAAGGCATTCTACAAGGATTCAAGTAAAACAATTCAATAGTACTGAATAATCAAACAAAAGGGTTTAAGGCAAACCCTTTGGGCATAAAACAAACAACACACACACATAATTGAGAAGAAGAAGATAGAAGGGTAATGATCCCTCATTATCCGACTGCCTAAACACCCACATGTGAGTAGTTTCTCCTACCTAAAAATTATAGATTAATTAAATTTTGTCTTTTTGAATCTACCTCTCTATTCCTTCCATAATCGCTATAACTTTCTGCCTCTTTTCCCACCTTTTCTTAATTTCACAATTTGAACAAAACTTTTCCTCACTTTAATATTTATTTACCCTAATTCTCTTATCATCCTATCACCCTCACTCTTCTCACACCCTCATCTTTCCTCACACCCTAATCTCTCCTTGTAACTTGTAAATGCGCCTAAGCGGGGGGGGGGGGGGGGGGGGGGGGGGAGGGGGGTGAATTAGGTTCTCAAAAATTATCTTCAATCTTTTTCTGATTCTTGATTATTTATCGGTTAAGATATTAAGGACTTGAAAGTAAAGTGCGGAAAGGAAAAAGTGACACAAGAGATTTATAGTGGTTCCCCTCACACTCCGAGAGTACTCCATTCCCCTTTCGACTCGAAAGAGATTTCACTATAGTTTAGAATGATTGTATAGCCTAATCACACCAAAGGTGAAGGCTACTATCTAATCTATAGGTAACTAAAGTGTAGGAAGAATAATCCTCTTCAAACTCTCACTTGTTTCCAACAATCCTGGACAACAAGGCAATACAAAAGATAATCTTGATATAAATTTGATATCTTGAGAGTATAATGCTATCAATATTCATAATAGATCTTCTCCTTGAAACAAATATCACTCAAAAGAAATATACAAGTGTTCTTTGAAAAGTATGAAATGAAACTGTTATAATGTGTGAAATTTATTCAAAAGTTTCTCTCAAAAATCTGTTTGTGTAAACACTTTAAGAAATATTGAAAGATGAAGAGAATGAGTGAATTTGATGATTAAGTTTCTTGAAGGTGAATAGAAATTTGAAAACTGATATGTATTTATACTGTATAATACACCTCTACAGAGGGTTATAATTTTATGCAGCAAAACTGTCAGGAAACAAATGAAAACAATGAATATTTTCATGAAAAGCTGTCATTTTTCGCTTACTGCTTTAGGGTTAATTGGTTAACCATATAGGTTAATCGGTTAACACCCCTTTAACGTTAGAAAATATTCAAAAATAACAATTGTCAACCGGTTAACCATATAGGTTAATCGATTAACACTGTAAGTAACTCAGTAAAAAATTAATTTTAGAAACCATTAACCGGTTAACCATAGGGGTTAATCGGTTAACACTGAAAGTTTTTCAAAATAAAATTAATTTTTAAAAAGAGTGAGCTACTAAGATTGTTTTAAAAGTCTTATGATATATGTGAAGTGAGAGATGAATAATTGAACACTTGTATAAGTATTTTAAATGATATTTGGTATACCTTTGAGTTGTTGTTCAACATTCTATCTTCAATACTTGAAGCTTGATTAGTATGTATGTGAAGCTTTGATCCATTTGACATATGCTAGAACACCATCTTGAAACTTGATGTCATTTGAGTCTCTTGCTTTTTGCGTACACATGTTGCATAGAAAACTTGTTGTCTTCATCAAAACTTTTATGCGCTTGAAGCTCGCTTCTACAATCTCCCCCTTTTTGAGGATGACAACCAATCTTTGAAAGCTTGCTTTGAGACTTGTTTCTCTAAAGTTGTTCTCCCCTTAAGTTAAAGCTCCCCCTTAATACAAGAGGTATAAATTTTCTGCACAAAGACACATTAGAGAAACCAATCCTTCTCCCCCTTCGGAATTAGAAAAAAGGAAGAGGAGCACACAATAATGAAAGTTGACATGCATACAAACATAGAGTAAACATAACACATATACTAAAAACAGAATTGAATAAATTTTCCTTTAAAAAAAATATACACGAACAGTGTTAACCGGTTAACCATATGGGTTAACCGATTAATGCCTTCAAAAGTAAAATAAAGGAAACAGGAACAAACAGTGTTAACCGGTTAACCATATGGGTTAACCGATTAACACCTTCGAAATTTTAGAAAAAAAGCAAAAAAACAGTGAGTAAATAGCTCCAAAATCATGAAGGTTCTTGATATAACAATTATAGAACATGTTAGCACATATCTTGAGGCAACTTTTGATCAAATTTTTTTTGAAGAAGAATAACTTAATGATGTGCGAAAATAGGAAAGATTGAAAAATATTGCCGACACGGTAAATTTAATATAGCATCAAAAGTTTCCAAAAAGAGATAAGTTCATGTTTGTGTACCTTGATACTCATAGATGCTATAATGATCAACTTTTGAAATATTAGATATCACCTTCATCGAGAATTCTGAGTTCTCGCTGAATCTTGAAAAACAATTCTTTCACGAGTGGCTTTATAAAGATATTTGCAAGTTGATTATGCGTATCTACAAAAGTGACTTCAACATCTCTTTTAAGCATGTGATCACGGAGAAAATGATGTCGAATGCCGATGTGTTTGGTCCTTGAGTGCATGACCGAATTCTTTGTAATGTTGATCGTACTTGTGTTGTCGCACCAGAGAGGAATGCATCCAAGATCAATTTTGTAGTCGCTTAATTGTTGCTTTAGCCAAAGATTTTGTGCACAACAGCTTCCCGCTGCTATGTATTCTGCTTCTACCATACTAAGAGTAACGCGTGCTTGTTTCTTACATGACCACGAAACTAGTGCATTTCCAAGTATGTGACATGTTCCACTCGTGCTTTTTCTATTTGTTTTACAACCTGCATAATCCGCATCAGAATAACCGATTAAAGTACAAACACTACCTTTAGGATACCATAAGCCAACGTTCGTCATTCCCTTGAGATACTTCATGATTCTTTTGACCACCGTGAGATGTGACTCCTTTGGATTTGCTTGAAAAGGAGCATATAAACATACATTAAACATTATGTCAGGACGGCTTGTCGTCAAATATAATAAAGAACCAATCATAACTCGATACTTTGTAATATCAACCGATGTTCCCGATTCGTCTTGATCGATGTAGGTTCCGGATCCCATTGGTGTTGACATAGCTTTACACCCATCCATATCAAATCTCTTTAACAACTCTTTGCAATACTTCGATTGGTTGATAAATATTCCGTCTTTTAGTTGCTTGATTTGCAATCCAAGGAAGTAATTCATCTTACCCATCATAGACATTTCAAACTCGCCTTGCATCATGAACGCAAATTCTTCACATAGTTTCTTGTTTGTTGAACCGAAGATGATGTCGTCCATATAGACTTGAACAAGTAAGGTATTATCCTTTATCTTTTTAATGAATAAAGTCTTGTCTACCTTGCCTTTTTCAAAACCTTTTTCGCATAAGAAATTACTTAGACGATCATACCATGCCCTTGGTGCTTGTTTTAGTCCATAGAGGGCTTTCTTCAATTTGTATACATGTGAAGGATGCTTGAAGTCTTCAAAACCCGGGGGTTATTTGACATAGACTTCTTTGTTGATGTATCTATTCAAGAAGGCGCTTTTGACGTCCATTTGAAATAGATGAAAGTTCATTGAACAAGCATAAGCAAGTAATAAACGGATAGCTTCTAACCTTGCAACCAGGCGAATGTTTCTTCAAAGTCAATTCCTTCCTCTTGATTGTACCCTTGAGCCACTAATCTTGCTTTGTTTTGAACAATTATTCAATTCTCATCAAGTTTGTTCTTAAACACCCATCTTGTTCTGATGATATGTTTATCTCTTGGTCTAGAAACAAGTTCCCAAACTTGATTTCTCTCGAATTGGTTTAATTCTTCTTGCATAGAAATAATCCATTGATCATCTTCAAGAGCTTCATCAACTTTGGAAGGTTCTATTTGAGACACGAATGCCATGTTCAAGCATGCATCTTTGAGATTTAATCTTGTAGCAACACCTTGACTTATGTCTCCAATCACTTTGTCAATAGGATGATCTCTATGAATCCTCCATTCTTTTAATAGATCGTTGACATTGGAATTTTGTTGAACCGGCGGTCTATCTTGATGTTCTTTAATGATATCTTTAGAAGTATCTTCTTCGGGAATTTTTACAAAATCATCATCATCATCACAAACCATAATATCCTCCTTGGATGGGTTAGATTCATCAAATTTGACATGCATAGATTATTCTATAGATAAATTTATTTTTATTGTAAATTCTAAAAGCTTCCCTAGTAAGAGAGTAACCAAGAAATATACCTTCATCAGATTTCTCGTCAAATTTACCAAGGTTGTCTTTGTTGTTGTTTAGGACAAAGCACTTACATCCAAAAATATGAAAGAATGAAATATTTGGTTTTCTCCCTTTGAAGAGTTCATAAGGAGTTTTCTTGAGAATAGGCCTAATATTAACACAGTTACTTACAAAGCATGCCGTACTCACCGCATCCGCCCAAAAATACTTAGGACGATTTGAATCACTTAGCATTATCCTTGCAAGTTCCACCAATGTCCTATTCTTCCTTTCTATGACACCATTTTATTATGGAGTTCTTGGTGCGGAAAAGTTTTGTGAAATTTCGTGTTCTTCACAAAATTCTTCAAATAAGGTGTTTTGGAATTCTCCACCGTGGTCTCTTCTAATGGAGACAATTGTAAGAGACTTCTCATTTTGTATTTGTTTTGCATACTTCTTGAATGCTTTGAATGCTTCACTTTTCTGCATTAAGAAGAAAGTCCAAGTGTATCTAGAAAAATCATCTACAATTACTAATGCATAAACATTACCTCTGAAACTTTTTGTTCTTGATGGACCAAAGAGATCCATGTGCAACAATTGTAGTGGCCTAGTTGTGGACACCACATTATTGGATGTGAAAGTTGATTTAGTTTTCTTTCCTTTTTGACAAGCGTCACATAACCTATCTTTGATGAATTTGATCTTCGACAATTCAATAACCAAGTCATGTTTGATCAATTTATTCATGTGCTCCATATGAATGTGAGCAAACCTCTTATGCCATAACCATGATTCATTGTTGCTTGCAAAGAGACACCTAACATTCAAAGACAAGTTACCTAAGGAAATTAAGAAAATGTTATTAACTCTTTTACCTTTTAGCATAACTTCATGAGTAACTTCGTTTTCAATCAAGCATTCATTTTTAGTGAAGTTGATTTTGAAACCTCGGTCACACAATTGGCTAATGCTAAGGAGACTAAACTTTAGACCTTCCACATATAGGACATCTTCTATAGTTGTTGAAGGCGGTGAACCAAAGATGCCTACGCCAAGGATTCTTCCTTTGTTGTTCTCACCATAAGTAACAAATCTTTTGGCCTTAAGCGTTAGATGTAAAAATTTGCATAAATCACCCGTCATGTGCCTCGAACATCCACTATTGAGATACCATTGATTTGAAGAGGTCTTCAAGCATACCTACAAAAAAGAGTTAAATTTTATTAGGTACCCAAATTGCCTTGGGTCCTTCAAAGTTAGTTCCTTTCTTTACCCATACATAATGGCCTTGAGCAACACCAAAATTTCTAACATAACATGCATTTGGAGTATGACCTTTTATACCACAATAGAAACACATAGGCTCAAAGTTGCTTTTATATCTAGGGGGATAATATTTCTTCTTATTGTTTCTTTTCTTTTTGTCATATTAATGAACCATTTTATGATTGTCACCTTTTTCCATAGGAATTTTTTCTTTAGCTTTGACAAAGATGGTCTTGTTAGAAGTTTGTTTAGAAAATTTTGAGTAACCAAGACCACTTTTATCATTTGAGTATCTTTGATTACTAAGAACACATTCCAATCCAATTTGTCCTTTTTCATATCTTTCTATGACCCTTTTTAATTGAACTATTTGAAAAGAAAGCGACTCACATTTAGTGCATGCAAAATTCTTAATTAATTCTTCTTTTTCATCTTTAAAATTATTTTCCATTTTCTCAATATTTTCTTCTAAAGTTGATATTTGTTTCTTTTGAGATGAAATAGTTTTATATATAATTTTACATTCACTTAAAAGTTCATCAATTGCTCCTTGAGCATCACTATCAAAAATTGAAAAATCACTACTAACCTTATTGTCTTCATCGTCGGAATGATGTGAAGCCATCAATGCTAGATTTGCGATTTGATCACTATCGGAGTCTGATGAAGAACTTATTTTGTTGTCATCCTAAGCAATGTAGGCCTTCTTTTTGTAATCCTTCCTTCCTTTGTGGTCACGATTCTTTGTGAGTTTAGGACATTCCGGTTTGATGTGGCCTTGCTTTACACATTCATAGCATATAATGTCTTCATTGGATGTTGATGTTTCTTTTTCTTTGTTCTTTGAAAACTTCTTTCTTCTCATATAACTAGAGTTTCTAATATTATTTTTTGCACCAAAATATTTTCCTAGTCTTTTTACAAGAAGCATAAATTTTTCGTCCTCTTCGGGATTGTCTTCTTTCTCCACTTCTTTTCATTCAACTTTTAAGGCAATACTCTTGGATTTCTTCTCTTGAATTTCATATTTCTCCAATCGTCCAAGTTCTGTCTCATATTCTTGGAGCTTTCTAAATAAAGTAGCAGATGTCATTGTTGATAGACTTTTCTTTTCGGAAACCGCCGTCACTTTGGGTTGCCATTCTCTTGATAAAGACCTAAGCACTTTAAGATTAAGTTAATCATTTGTTAGTGTCTTACCAAGTGCATTCAAGTGATTTGTCAAATGCACAAATCTTTTCTGCAAGTCTAGGATTGATTCTCCTAGTTGCATTCTGAATAACTCGTACTCTTGACTTAATGTATTTAATCTGGATCGTTTGACTTTGGTGGTTCCTTCGTGAGTTTCAACAAGAATGTCCCATATTTGCTTGGTCGTTGTACATGTTGAGATGCGGAAGAATTCATCCATTCTAAGTGCACTTTGTAAGATATTTATCGCCTTTTTATCATAGAGAACCTTTTTCTTATCATCATCATCCCATGATCCTTGCGGTTTTGCTGAACCAACTCCGTTGACAACTGTTATAGGAATGAAATGACCATTTTGGACAGCCTCCCATATTTCACTTCCTTGTGCTTCTAAATGTGCCTTCATGCGGATCTTCCAGAAGTCGAAATATTTGCCACAAAACAAAGGAGGTTTGTTGCTACTACCACCGTCTCTGAATACTAGATTGTTATTTTCGGAAGCCATCTGGATTAAATAGGAACAGGTTACCTATCACCTGCTCTGATGCCAATTGCAACTTGTAAATGCGCCTAAGAGGGGGGGGGGGTGAGTTAGGTTCTCGAAAATTATCTTCAATCTTTTTCTGATTCTTGATTCTTTTTCGGTTAAGATGTTAAGGACTCGAAAGTAAAATGCAGAAAGGAAAAAGTGACACAAGAGATTTATAGTGGTTCCCCTCACACTCCGAGAGTACTCCACTCCCCTTTAGACTCAAAAGAGATTTCACTATAGTTTAGAATGATTTTATATCCTAATCACACCAAAGGTGAAGCCTACTATCTAATCCATAGGTAACTAAAGTGTAGGAAGAACAATCCTCTTCAAACACTCACTTGTTTCCAACAATCGTGGACAACAAGGTAATACAAAAGATAATCTTGATATAAATTTGATGTTTGAGAGTATAATGCTATCAATCTTCATGATCGATCTTCTCCTTGAAAAAAATATCACTCAAAAGAAATATACAAGTGTTCTTTGAAAAGTATGAGATGAAACTGTGATAATGTGTGACATTGTTTCAAAAGTTTCTCTCAAAAATCTGTTTGTGTGAACACTTTAAGAAATATTGAAAGATGAAGAGAATGAGTGAATTTGATGATTAAGTTTCTTGGAGGTGAATTGAAATTTGAAAATTTATATGTATTTATACTGTATAATAAACCTCTACAGAGGGTTATAATTTTATGCAGCAAAACTGTCAGAAAACAAATGAAAACAATGAATATTTTCATGAAAAGCTGTCATTTTTCGCTTACTGCTTCAGGGTTAACCGGTTAACCATATAGGTTAATCGGTTAACACCCCTTTAATTTTAGAAAACATTCAAAAACAAAAATTGTTAACTGGTTAACCATATAGGTTAATCGATTAACACTGTAAGTAATTAAACAAAAAATTAATTTTAGAAACTGTTAACCGGTTAACCATAAGGATTAATCGGTTAACACTAAAATTTTTTCAAAACAAAATTAATTTTTAAAAAAGAGTGAGCTACTAAAAGTGTTTTAAAAGTGTTATGATATATGTGAAGTGAGTGATGAATAATTGAACACTTGTATAAGTATTTTAAATGATATTTGGTATACCTTTGGGTTGTTGTTCAATATTCTATCTTCAATAATTGAAGCTTGATTAGTATGTATGTGAAGCTTTGAACCATTTAACATATGCTAGAACACCATCTTGAAACATGATGTCATTTGAGTCTCTTGCTTTTTCATACACATGTTGCGTAGAAAACTTGTTGTCTTCATCAAAACTTTTATGCTCTTGAAGCTCGCTTCTACACTCCTCACACCCTCATTAAAAATTCAATTTTCTACTCTATTTCTATTATTTCATTTTAATTCAAACAATACTCTAATTAAATTAAAACAAAATAATTATCTAATTATTCTAATGAACTCAAGTATCCCAAGTAAATCAAGAATTTTATAATTTCTAATATTTCTAGTATTATTATACTAAATAAATTATCAATAATTTAAATAAAACACATATATCACTCAATTGAATAAAATAAAATAACATAAATTTAAATAAAATTAAATAAATAAAGTTGAGGTGTTACAATATACATGATTGGGAAGGCATGGATCAATAAATATTTCTTAATTCAAGTACCCATTAAGGAAGGAACATTTTAAATCCATCTAATAAATTTTGAATTTAAGGAGACAAGACCCGCAAAGTAGAAGTCTGATAGCTGTAAGACAAGCAACAAGAGCAAAGGTTTCATCAAATTCAGCTCTCTCAATCTGAGTATATGCCTTTATAACTATTTATACAAAGCTTCCTTCTTTCTTCACGATCATCAAGAATTTAGGAAATACTTCCAAAAACATGAAAATATTTAACATTTGGTATCCTCCCCCACCATAGCTCATAATGAGTAATCTTGGTACCATGTTGAATAATGACTCAATTGTGAGTATGACAATCAGTATTCATTTCTTCTACCCATAAGGGATATGGAAGATGTTTGGAATGAATCATAACTCTATCAACTTCTTACAAGATTTGGTTCTTCATATCAACAATGCCATTCTATTAAAGAGTAACTAGGGAAGAAAACTCATGAGCAATCACTATTGTTGTGCAAAAGGAAGAGTAGTTTTAATTCTCAAATTTTCTGCCATGATCATTTTGAATGTGAATGATCTTGCCAATCTCTTTTCCTTTTTCTTGTTGTAGACGATGGCAAAGAGCTTCAAAAACCGCAAATGTATCTGAATTCTCAAAAATAAATTCAACCCAGGTGTATCTGAAATAATCATCAACATAGACAAAGAGATATATTTTTTCGTCCAAGACTCTCAATTTGTATAGGTCCCATAAGATCCATATGAAGTAGCTCGAACACACATGTAGTAGTAAGATGTTGAACCTTCTTATAAGACATATTTGTTTGTTTTCCTATCTGACAGTCATCATAAATTTTAACTTCTTCGATCTTGAGACCAAACACACCAACAATAGCCTTCTTAATACTATTCTTCCAAAAATGAGTCCTAGATATTCAAACCATAAAGTTTTCTTTTATTAAGAACTAGCGTCCAGACGGCGTGCCCGTCTGTCTGCTTTTTATAATACTCACACGTGTAAAATATAAATTATATTATTATTTTTAATTAATGTTCATTTTATTATTTATTAATTTTAAAGTAATAGTAGTAGATAATGGTATAAAAGATAATAAACCATCACATAACTACCATTTGTTAAAAAGAGAAGTTAAGATTTAAAATAAAAATTGAAAAAGATATATTTAGAAGAAAAAAAAGTTACACCAAAATAATATTTTCTCTTTATATATAGGTATATATTACCTTCAACTTGGAAACAAATTCAAAATTCTTTAGAATCAATTCTATGCTTCATAATTTTTTCCAAGTTCTCTCTCCTACTAAGATGGTATCATTGGGATATTTAAGAATATCATAGCTAAAATCTTCACCAACTTTGCTCTAACGCTTTTCTAGTTAATTGAGATAACCCCTCAATTGCGATTAAAAAAATGGAGAAAAATGATCATCTTGTCTTAGTCCTTTCTCAACCGTAAAATCAAATATAGGATTATCATTAACGAGAACACACATGGTACTAGTGACGATAGAAATCCACATCTAATCAATCCCTTCATTTGAAACCCCATTTTTTCTAACACAAATTCAATTTCCAATTTAACGAGTTATAAGTTTTTTCAAAGTCAAATTTCAAAAGAAGCGCCTTATTTTTCCTTCTTATTTCCAAATCTATCAACTTATTCTCAAAGAGCACTCCGTCAAGAATTCATATGCTAGAGATGAACCTTGTTTGACATTTAAAACTCATATTTCCTATGACACCCTTTAACCTATTTGTGAAGAGTTTTAAATTATTCTTATACTTGCAACCTATAAGACAAATATTCATATACACCTTTAAAATTTGTGTATGGTCTATTTGGGGAACTAAGGTAAGAAACGTAGTTGTCACCACCTTAGGTAGCATTTCAAAATTGTGTAATTCATTCACAATATTTGAACATCTCCTTTTATTAAATTCTAACACTACTTAATTAAATTGAAGTTGAAACCATATTTATATGAACTCTTATCTCCATTTCAACTCCACATTTCTTCCTTGATCTCTTTTCTCTTGAATGATACAATTAACAACATAACATTTGACCAAGACAATTGTTGAAAAATAACACCCTCCAATTTCATCCTCAAGACTTCTGACTCTGTAAAAATACTTTCAAAATTTATTTGACCTCATCCTTGATTTCTTCAATTCCTTCAAACTATGTGTCATTTTTTTAGTGCTACTGTTTTATTTATCCTCCTAACCTTCGTGAAAAAAATTTGTGTTAGCATCCCCTTCCCTAACCCATTCCCCCCTTGATTTCTCCCTCATCAAACCCTATTTAAACCTAATATTTTTAACAAAATTTTCCTCAACATCATTTTTTCTATTCACATCCTCCAACTTTATTCCTTCAATTGCTTTATTCTCCATCTTATTTAACTCTTTGACTTTTTCTTTGATAGACAAGTCTAGCTACTTGTCATGGTGAGAATCAGATACCATAGCTATTGAATTAACTTGAATCACAAAATCTTAATTCACCACCGATCTTTAATTTATTCAAGGGAAGGTCAAAAGAATGAATAACCTATGATTATACAATGCAAAAACAAAGCAAAAGAGAATCTAAGGTTCGAGGGTTGATTATACCTAGGGAGATGCTAACATTTTAAGCATCTGTAGTACTCTACGGAAATCTCTTATTTTATTGTGTTATTTGTTATTTTGTCTGCTAAAGGGTGGAAAAGTAATGGGAGACCTAAGATGTTATTTCTAAGTATGCTCGCCAAGACATCGCATCTCGTGCCTACGTATTCTGACGAGAATGAAATCAGAGCATTTGTAGTTCCCCTCAATAAGGGAGAGGAACTCTTGCCTATGGTCAAGGTTCCAAAGGGAAGTAAGTGTTCATAACCATGACACTTACATGAAGTGCAAAGACTTCAATCCTAAGGTTAGGATAAAAGGGAAGTAAATGTCCATGGCAGAACACCTACATAGAGTACGACGACTCTAATCCTAAGGCTATGATAAACGGATAATACTCATGTCTAATTCTCTCATGGAAGAAAAGGGGAACTAACCTAATTCTATGGATTTCAAATTAAGTAGGAACTAAGAGATCCTAAAGGAACATGAATATGTGGCAAAGCATCACAGAATAAATGAACATACACAGAAGAACATCGTGCCAGATAAAACATACACGGAAGAACATCGTGTGTGAAATGGATAAACATCATACGATAAAAGTATATACATGGCAAATTATCGTGAAGGGCAAAGCATCACGATGAAATGTTAGTGAAATTGAATTCGTGGAAAACATCAAGTGTTATTATTTATGTATGGTGATATTAGCATGGATATGGATTATCTATCATATGACTAAGAAAAAAGTCTATTAATCCAATTAATAATAGAAAAATAATTAATTAATTAACTTTTTACTAATTAATAAGATAAACATTCAAACAACTAATTATTAATATAAATAAAATAATTAACTCAATATAAGAAAATAAGATAGAAAAATGAATGAAAGGACTAATTAATAATAGAAAAATAATTAATTAATTAATTTCTAACTAATTAAGAAGATAAACATTCAAACAACTAATTATTAATATAAGTAAAATAATTAAAATAATTAAATAAAAATAAGAAAATAAGATAGAAAAATACTTAATTAATTAATTATTTAAATCAAGTGTTACTATTTACATATGAGGATACAGGTATGGATATGGATTATCTATCATATGGCTAAAAAAAAGTGTATCAATCCAATTAATAGTAGAAAAATAACTAATTAATTAAATTTTAACTAATTAATAAAATAAATGTTCAAACAACTAATTATTAATAAAAATAAAATAATTAAAATAGTTAAATCTACATAAGATAAGAAAATAAGATAGATAAATAAATGAAAGGACAAATCAAACCTAACAACCTAAATCATAAAATAATAATAGTAAATAGAAAATAATAATAATACTAATAATAATAATAATAATAATAATAGTAACTAAAAAATAAAAATAAAATAAAACTGACAAAGGGGTCACGCCCCATTTCTAGTAAATTCATAATATATATAAATAGAAATAATAAAACCGTAGCAAATATATCAATATATATTAAACTTGAAATAAATGTATGTATGTATATAATAAAAGTTGATATATAAATCTAAAACATGTATATATTTATAAAAAAAAAATTAAACAAGAAGTTATATATATAACTAGTAAGAATGTTTAAATCAAAAAGTAATATGGCATGTGTACATGAAACAAAACAAAATATATATACAATTTTATAAAATAAAAAAAATAAAAATAAAATATATATATATATATATATATATATATATATATATATATATATATATATATATATATATATATATATATATATATATATATATATATATATATATATATATATATATATATATATATATATATATATATATATATATATATATATATATATATATATATATATATATATATATATATATATATATATATATATATATATATATATATATATATATATATATATATATATATATATATATATATATATATATATATATATATAAAATAAAAGCCAAAAAATTATAAGACATGTGTACAAAAATAGGATATATCTAGCTAAATGGAAAAAGCAAAAGGTAATATATATAATAAAATAAAAGTATATTCTAGCAACAAAAGAAAGCGAGGACCAAAAGAAAGAAATAAACAATCTCATGTCAATTAAGGTAAAAAGAAAAACACATTAACACAGTGCAACATATATACAGACCAAATGCAAGAGAAAGCTTGTCTTATTATATATAACAAAACAAAACATCCATTGTAACACCCAAATTTTTAGTAATTATTTATTTAATTAAATTAATTGATTAATTGTGTTATTTTGTGCCTAATTGAATTAACTAATTTATGTGATTTATTTGAATTAAATGATTTAGTTGATATATTTGTATTAGTTGACTTATTGAATTTATATGAAATATTTGATTTATATAAATTTATTTATTTATTTAATTTATATAAGTTAATTGATTTAATTGATATATGTGATTTATTGAATTAAATTATTTATGTGATTTATTTTATTGGTATAATAAAATGTAGAATTGCTAGAATTAATAATTTGGCTTAATGGAGGATGTGAATAGAAATTATGATGGTGAGTTAGTAAGCCCAATAGAATTATAAGAATAATTGTGAGATTTATAAAATAAGAGAAAGAGATAGAATAGGGTTAAGAGTTAGTCAAGAGGAAGAAAGAGGCAAGATGGAAAGAGGAGTGAAGAAGAAGAGAAGAACCCAGAGAGTTTATGAAATTCAAGAAAATCAAGGTAAGGATTTTGATGATAATCTTTAAAAATATGATAAATAATTATGTTTGGAATTAATATTTTATATAATATAGAGACCCATTTAATGTTTCGAATAACTCAATTTAAACTGTAGCGTAGAGAAATAATATGACCATTCACTTTTGCTGTAGCAAATGTTAGAAATTGGAATGTTTAATTTTTTTTCATAATCTTCAGAACACAATATTTTAGTAGCAAATTAAATTGAATGCTGCTATTACCCACATCATGGTCAAGCAATGCCTAAGAAAATCAATTTTAATCGGATTTTCTAGTATACAGATCACCAATGTCATGTTTTGTCAGTAACACTCAGTCCTAATATTAAACCTGGTCCTTGTGGTTTTCTACATATAAATATTATTTGAGAATTTTAAGTGTTTGTGTAATTAGAGAATTTATTAATTCCTTGTCAATATGTGTGAAATGTAAAATTGGTTGAGAAACATAGGAAGTGGGAGGAATTGGATTATGCTCATATTAATTTTCACAAAACTCCAATGTCTTGTAGTGAAGATGATAGGTACGTGACCCCATTTTCCATGATCTTGTAGCACCTTTATATGTGATTCCAATATTATATTAATAAGGAAGCATAACAATGTTTTGTAACATAACAATAATGATAAAACATGTATTCCTCCCAAATTTTATACTGTAGTGACATAATAGAACTAGGGAAAAAATGAAGTACACTAACTCATCATTCTGCATTAATTAACTGAGAATAATAAAAGTGTGAGTATCTCAATCTTCCTGTAGCGATAAAACTTAGGCAATGAAAAGTAATATTTTCCTTTAATTGTATCATGTAGCAATAAATTGAGAGTGCAATCTTTATTAACCACTAATTAATTATTAATATTAATTATCTATTTAAAATATTAAAACCTTATTAAATTATTGAATGTAAACTTTATTTAATATGAAACTTTATTAATTATTTATTTAAATATTAATTATTCATTCAAGTATTGATTATTTTATTGAATACTGAATAATTATTGATTATTAAATTGAATAGTGAGTAATTATTGAATATCGAATTTTTAATTATTAGTGATGAATTAATTATTTTATATTTCATTGGTGTTGTGTGTTTTGTGAATTTAGGTTGGATTGTGTGATACTTGTGTATGTGCAAATGTGTGGTAATTCAAGTGCGATGAATTATTGAAGATATGTATTGAATATTAAGATTAGGAAATGGTCTTAATTGCGTATGGTTATTGAATTTGCATATACATCATTTGTGTCAAGAGGCAATGTTTGTTAGTTCCGTGGGAGCTAGTGATTTGTCACAAACCTAGAGAGGGTTTGAAAGCTTAGGGAATGAGTTTTTTGTGTGTTATTGGTCTAGGGGACGGATCCGGTTTAATGTAAAAACCGAAAAATAATAACAAGTGTTTGGTACCACATGCATGAGTTGTATTGAGTCTTGCATTGAGTTTTGCATTGAGTCTCATTGTGTATATGTTTGTGCTATGAGATTATGTGTATCTATGTGAATTGTTAAATTTGGTGAAATTGTGGATTGTGTGTATATACTTGTGAATAATATGGTTACTTGAGTGATATTGTATACCTTAAATTAATTATTATCTTAATTTAATTTCAATAATTATGTGAATTCTCACCCTTCTGTTGGAATGATGTTTTATACGACATCGCTCAGGTACCGAGGAGTAGAGTTGATTCTAGCGCGAGGTAGTCGTTGGAGTAGCTTGAGTTGTATCTTTATTTATGTTAGGTTAAGTCGTGCTCTGATCATGTAACACTGGGATTGTTTCGATTTATGTTTGAGAGATACATTATGTACTCTACTTTAAGTTTATTTGATTTTTATGTGGAGTATTGACTTTTATGCCTAAGTATTGATTATGAATGAGATGAGCATGAGACTTTCATTACGTTCATTATGATTGAAGTAAATCCGCTGCTACATGCTAATGTGAAAGTGTATGAAAAGCATGAAGTTAATTAAGTATTATTGAGCATGACATGTGTTTGTGTGATGTTTTGAAAAATTATGTGACACCCTTTTGTGAGATGCATGATAATTACTCTGATTTATTTATATATATATATATATATATATATATATATATCTCACGGGGCTTAGATGGGTGTTACACCCATCCTCTATAATAACAACATAACATTAACGAGAAACAAGAAAGGAAACTGATCTCTCCCTCAAAGCCCTTCATTCCTCTTCTTTCTCGCTCGTTCGGTGACCGCAAAGCTATTGTACCGCTTCTTCGGGATCGTTAGCTTGGAGGAGAATATTGATGATGTTTATGAACCCTTTTGAAAATGAGGGAGAACAAGTGCATGAGGCTTTCAAGGTGTTTGTAGGTGATGGAGTATGAAATGGAGAAGGAAGTATGCTGCTAGTTGGTGAATGAGGTTTTGAGGAACACTTTTTTATTAACCTGAGAAAAAAATGAGGAGAGTGTATGTAATTTTTTCTTTCTTTTTCTTGTTGTCCTCTTTGTTTTTTCTAATGCATATATATAGGACTAGAAAATAGACAAGAATGATAATAAGTTAACACAATATTTATTTGCTTTTTATAATAAGACAAGAATAAAAGGAATTAAAAATTATATTTTTGTGTTTTTTATAATAAGACAAGAATAAAAAGAATTAAAAATCATGTTTTTGTGTTTTTTATAATAAGATAAGAATAAAAAGAATTAAAAATAAAGTTTTTTGTATTTTTTTATGATAAGACAAGAATTAAAAGAATTAAAAATTATATTTTTGTGTTTTTTATAATAAGACAAGAATATAAGGGATTAATAATCATGTTTTTGTGTTTTTTATGATAAGGCAAGTATAAAAAGAATTAAAAATTATGTTTTTGTGTTTTTTATAAAAAAGAAAATATTAATAAACAAATAAAAAATAACATTAATTAATAAAAATTTAAATTTAAATTAAATATCTAATTATATATAAACAAATTAAATGATTATTTAAATAAAAATGATTAAAAAACGAAATAAAAAGTCAGGCAGAAAAGTTCTCGAAAAAATAACATGTACACACCAAAGTAATCAGCGAGAAATAAACATATTGGAAAAATATAGCGTTTGGTCAGATTTTGAAATAAATTTAGACCGGTTTATCTGTAAATCCTATAAGTTTATATTCTAACTAATATTTCAGACACTATGCAAGATGAAGTGCATGTTATGTTATGCAGACGATGCGAAACAAAAAAAAAACAGAATCTTAGGGTAAAAAATTAGAGTATGACACCAATTAGATACATTTTTGTTCCGAACTATTAATTCTCCTTTTAATAGCTTTAACTTTTCTTTCAAAACATAAGCACGCTTCCCATTTACTTGAAAATAACTGATATGATGCCACATAGATACCATATGTCACAACACCGGGATCAATAACAACTTGATCACAAAATTAAAAGATGTAGGAATTTAAATGATAGAAAAGTTAAATGAACATTATAATTGTTAACCCAGTTTGGTGTAATTATCCTATATCTGGGGGCTACCAAGGCAGGAAGGAAATCCACTATGATAGTATTAGTTCAAACCTAAACTCACACGTTTACAATTTCTCACCTAACCCCTATTTTGTGCAACTTCTACCTAGACACCCTCTAGATATGAGACCCCCTCTCACTTTCTAATCAGTCATAATCTCAGTGACAATTCAACAACAACAAACAAAACAAGTAGCACACTTTCAAGACAATACTTGATCTTTCTTAAAAGCTTCAATTAAGAACAATACACTCTTGCTTATAAGCTTTAGAGTGGACAATAAACAATGAACAATCAATCAACCTCAATCCATAAGAAGATACACGAGTGACATACAATTAACAAGCAGCAATCAAATCAAAACCTAAAGACCAACCAAATCAACAACTAATCCTTATTCCCAAAGTTCTTCATGTGTTGCTCTCTACATCAATAGGGTTTGTATTCACTTTAAATAGCCTTCAGATCTAATAGACTTGGGCTCTTGAGGCGTAAAAATAGCAGCAATCAGTAAAATACAAACTTTTCTAAAAAGGCTCAAGGAACGTTTTTATGAAAATTAATAGAATCTGTCATAACAGAAATTCCCATGATATACTCCAATAAAAGTCGCCCACGTGTGCATCAGAACACACTCAAAACTAACACTAAAAATATCAAAATAGTCATGCCCTAACTTTCTGGTATCACATGTCCTAGAACATGTCACAACATCATGCAGAACATGATGTCTGACTGTCATGGAAGAACATCTGGTTCAACATTTTGCTAACATCATGTTGTTTTACCAAAATATAGCCAATCCAAAAAACACAGGACTTACAATCTCCCCCTTTGGCAAATTTTATTTAAAACAACCTTAGCACACATCATAGGTGCACACAGCGGAGACAAAACAGAAACACAGAAACTCAAGCACAATGTTGTCACACCAATAAAGAATACCTGACAGCATAATGTCAAGACATCAGGTTTTACATCACAAACCAACACATGATAACATGTAAGCTCTGTACAAACTGCAACCTAGCTACAGATCATACAAGTACACAACTCCCCCTATCATACATAACCAGTACTCCCCATGAAGGGGAAAACCAAAATCACCAAAAAAACATGAACATGAACTTATGCAAGTTCATACGATGGAACTACACAACAATAGTACAAGCATAAGCACTAGTACAAGCACAAGTACTCTCCCTCTGAACACCAGAACCAAATGCAGTGATTAATGCATTATCCTAGACACAATAAACGAAATGATGTTAGACAAATAAAATGACATCCAACACCACCAACACAGACCTCCATGCAACACAAAAAAAAACCATATGACTGGCATGATCATGTCTATGATTCAAACTACGAGACTTTCTTCTTTTCACAGTATTAAAAATATCATCATTACTACTCCCTTTTTTTAGCCACAAATTTGACAATACTACTCTTCTATCCCCTGTATCATGCATGATCAAGGCTAATTGCTATAATTCTTCAACAATGCAAATTCCAAGTTCTCCTCAGAATTTCTCAAATTGGTTTACATCCAAAGATTTAGTGAAAATATCAGCCAATTGCTTCTTAGTGGCTACATGCTCAAGACTAATCACGTTTTCTTTAACAAGATCTCTGATAAAGTGACGATGGATGTCAATATGCTTTGTCCTACTGTGTTGAATAGGATTCCTAGATATGTTGATAGCACTAAAGTTATCGCAGTACAATGCCATGACATCTTGCTTGATATTGTACTCCTTCAAGATCTGATTCATCCAAAGTAGCTGAGAACAACTATTTCCTACTGTAATATACTCAGCCTCATCAGTGGAAAGAGACACACAATTTATCTTCTTACTGAACCAAGAAATAAGGTTGTTTCCTAAGAAGAAACATCCACCATAGGTGATTTTCCTATCATCAGCACTACATGCCCAATCAGCATCATAATATCCAACCAGCATGGCATCAGAACCATGTGTGTACAACATTCCATAGTTGCAAGTATCGTTCACATACTTTAAAATCCTCTTTACTTGATTGATGTGACTCACTTTTGGCTCAACTTGATACCTAGCACAAACTCCAACAATAAATATGATATCAGGTCTACTAGCAGTCAAATATAGTAAACTTTCTATCATACTTTTGTAAAGACTTTGATCCACACTAATCCTATTTTCATCCTTACAAAGCTTCGAATAAGTAGATGCATAAGTCCTTTTATGAATGAACTTTTCCATGCCAAACTTCTTTACTATGTTCTTAGCATACTTGCTTTGGGATATGAAAATAGAATCCTCCATTTGTTTAACTTGAAGTCCAAGAAAATAAGTCAACTCACTTACTAGGCTCATCTCAAATTTAGACTACATTTGTTTGACAAAATGTTGGACCATTTAGTCTGAAATTCCCCCAAAAACAATGTCATCAACATATATTTGAGCAATCATGAGTTTTCCATCATTTTCTTTTCCAAATAATGTCTTTTTTGTTCCTCATTTCTGACTAGAAATTATGTCAGTCTTTCATACCAACCCATAGGAGCTTGCTTTAGACCATAAAGAGCCTTATTTAGTTTGTAAACATGATTTGGAAAAGTGGAATCCACAAATCCTTTTGTCTGTTCAACATAAACTTCCTCTTGTAAGATCTCATTCAGAAAGGAACTTTTAACATCCATCTGATACAACTTAAATCTCAACAAACATGCTACCCCTAGTAAGAGTCTTATAGATTCAAGATGAGCAACTGGTGCAAAGGTCTCATCAAAGTCAACACCTTGAATTTGAGAGTACTCCTGTGCCACAAGTCTTTCCTTGTTCCTGGTTACGACTCCATTTTCGTCAGACTTATTCTTATATACCCACCTTGTTCCAATGAAATTTGTTCCCTCAGGTCTAGGAACCAAATCTCGAACTTCATTCCTTTTGAACTGCTCTGATTCATCTTGCATGGCATTGATCCAGAATTCATCAATTAGAGCTTCTTTCACATTTTAGGTTCAATTTTTGAAACAAAACAAGCATTGGATATCACTTCTCTTGACTTTGTAACAACCCCTTCATTTGGATTTCCTATTATGAGCTCTTTGGGATGATCTTCTGAATTCTGATAGAGGGCCCTTTGTCTGATTGTTATCATCTTCCACAATGACAGGATCATTGTTGATGTTATTGTCAACTTCATTTTCTTATGTGACAGTCTCATGAGATGATGTTTCAACATCATCTTCAACATTTTTATGCCTCTCTTAAGTTGAGTCATCTATTACCACATTAATATACTCAATCATTGTCTTGGTTCTTATGTTGAATATTCTATAGGCTCTGCTGTTTGTGGAATAGCCAAGGAAAATTCCTTCATCACTTTTAGGATCCATTTTCCTTCTTTGTTTATGATAAGCCAGAATGTAACACTTGCTTCTAAAGACATGGAAGTACTTGACAATAGGTTTTCTTCCCTTCCATAATTCATAAAAAGTGGTTGAAGTACCAGTTCTTAAGGTAACTCGATTATGAATATAACAAGCAGTATTCATTGCTTCAGCCCAAAAATGATATGGCAGTGGCTTAGCGTGAAGCATGACCCAAGAATATTCTTGTAGAGTTCTATTCTTTCTTTCAACTACCCCATTCTACTGAGGAGTAATAAGAGATGAAAACTCATGACTGATCCCTTCAGAAGAGCAAAAATCAACAAACTTGCTATTTTGAAATTCCTTTCCATCATCACTTCTAATTCTGACAATTTTGCTTTCTTTCTCTCTTATTCCATAGGACCTATTGTAACACGGTGGGAGAACTGACTTTAAACAATGTTGCGGATAGCAAGAGTCGCCACCGACTTTTATTTTATCCATAAGGAAAGGTTATAAAAGAACAGGAAAGACCTTAGAGAATATTTTGGGTCCGGGGGGTAGGTTATGAAAAGGGAAGGTGTTAGCACCCTTTTCATCCATGGTTATCCATGGGCTCTTAGGTACTTAAGCTCACTTTTGAATTGTTTTGAAATTGTAGTGTGTGAATAGAAAATTTTCAGAATAGTTTAATAATAATCCGTGTATGGATGTGAAAAAAACTTGTTTGAAAATTTTGTTGGAAATTTGTTTAAGTGTGAAAAAGTTTTGAAGTGAGCAAGTATCTAGGAGTAGCCTACCCTAATGTTTTAAGGTCTTTCTTATTCTTTATCCTTTCCTTAGTAAGACTATCCCTACTATAATGGAGTAGGTAGTCCTTACTTTGGATGTTAAGGGACATGTGAGGGACAATTGGATTTTTGAAGGCCATTGTGGGGTGTAATAAGCACATATAAGGGACCATCATCATTTTTCGAAAGGGACTTGATTCGTAAAGGCAACCATAAGGGACTTTGATGATTTTTTTATTTGAGGGACTTGCTTTATACACCCCACTTAACCATTATTCGTAGGCCACTTGAGGGATATCCTTAGGAAGTGAGACGGCGATTAAAATCGACTTACGTGTGTGACGTGTTTATTTTAATTATCTTTATTTAAAAGTGATCTAAATTTATTTTAATATTACATACATGTTGTTACACTCCCTAATTACTAACCATAATAATAATTAAATAATTAAACAACTTTACATCCAAGAAACAATTACAAAATAATAAGCAAAATAATTAAATAGCAAAGATAAATAAAATATAAATAAGCAATAATAAATAATAAAGGGGGTTAATTCTAAGTTTACTCGGCAAGACATCGCATCTTGTGCCTACGTATCCTTACGGGAGTGGAATCAGAGTAATCGTAGTTCCCCTCAATAGGGAGGTTAGAAACTTCTTGACTGTGGTCAAGGTCTCAAGGGGAATAAACGCATCTTAAGGACACGCTTACGTGGAGTGTAGAAACTCCAAATCTCTACGTTGAAATGTTAAGTTGTAATTAGGGTTAAATTAGGGATTCCACGACGGGAAACCCTAAAATGAGCGCGGCGGCTCTTTGACCTAATGCTAAGGGTAAAATTGTAATTTTACCTGCGGCGAGGCATTTGTGAAAATTAGGGTTTGTAGTTTGTAGTTTTGAGGATTTGAAATTGAATGTGTGAAGTTTTACGGACTATTGGCGCGGCGGCCAAACAGTTAGACCTAACCTTCGGATGTGTGCAATGTGACAGAAATAATAGTAAACGCGTGAGATAATTGAATCATGCAAACAGAGAGATAATGTCATAATTTAAACCATGCAAGCAGAAATTTAAAGGCAGAATTTAAAGAGCGATTGTTAAGTTCGCGAGGTTACATGAGAGGAGCAGATACAATATGATAATGAAATTTGAATTGAACAATAATGAAATAAAATAAATAACGGTTCTAGTTATTATTTTAAAAAAAAGATTTTAGTTATTATTTTAAATTTATCTAAAAAAAAGTTTTTCTTAAAAATAATAGGTTTTCATATTAATTTGGAAAAGATGTTAATGTTATTTTTTTTTAAAAAACAGATTTTTATATTATAACAAATTTTAATAAATTAATGATAACAATAATAATAATAATGGTAATAATAATGATAATAATGATAATAATAATAAATAATGATAATAATAATAATAATAATAATAATAATAATAATAATAATAATAATAATAATAATAATAATAATAATAATAATAATAATAAAGCAATAATGAATTTTAAATGTGCCAAATAACCCAACAATGTTGCTAACGCAGAAATGCGCTCATCGCAACCAGATCTAAATCGGACGAAACAAAATTTATCGCAAAGAAAAAGAAATTAAGCAAAAAATAGTATTATTGCTCACACAAAAATGCGATCATCGCAACCAGATCGAACTAACACAAATGTCACGCGTCATGCACACAAATGTGCAAACATCGTATCGACATAATTCGATCAAAAATCTTATATATATAAACTCTAACAATTTAAAAATTATATATATATAAACGTAACAGTAATAGATAAAGAAAAAGAAATAACGGTAATAGATGAAGAAAAAGAAATAACGGTAAAAGATGAAGAAAAAGAAACAACAGTAATAGATGAAGGAAAAGAAATAACGGTAAACGATGAAGAAAAAGAAACAATAGTAATAGATGAAGGAAAAGAAATAACGGTAAACGATGAAGAAAAAGAAACAATAGTAATGGATGAAGAAGAAAACTAAATAACGGCAAACGACACTCACTCCTCTTAGGTTTTTTTCATTCTCTCCTCTTTTCCAACAAGGCAACACATGTATATATAGGGAACAAATTAGGGTTAACACCAAATTGTCAATAATGTCCCTAAAGCCCATTTTAAAGCCCAAACTAAATAATTAGTTAAGAAAAAATAAAATTTAAATAATTTAAAATAATTAAAATAAACTTAAAATAAAAACTAATAATCCTATTGATTCCTAAAATAAAAAATATTATAAAAAGAACAAAATTTTTTTCAATATTTTTTATTTTATGATTTTTTGGATATTTTTATGAATAATTTAGAAAAAAGTGAAAAAAATAATATTTTAAAAAATGATTTAATTAAAATACGAAAATAATAATTAAATAATAATAAAAAACTATTTTTGTTATTTTTTTTTATGAAAGATAGAAAAATTTAGAGTAAAAATAATAAAAAACAAAAAAAAATGACAAAGGTGAGATTCAAACTCTCAACCTCTCACACTCATAACTCCTTACACATGTCCTCCTGCCAATTGTGCCATTTTTACTTTTTAGAAAAAAAATGCATGCCATATGATATTTACCTGCAAAAAGTCAAACGACTACACAAATTTGTTAGTAATTGATTAAATGCAATGAAATGCGACGACAAATCTTAGGGCAAAATTTGGGGTATTACAGTTATTATGATAATATTTCTCACCCAACCTCTCTTTGATGTTGGCAAAAAAAAAATCATGAAGTTTGACTTTGGTTTGACCACAGTTGACCTCAGTTTGACCTTTTAACTGCATTGACTGCTTTTGACTTATCTGATCATCTGACTGAGCAAACTTTTGAGAAAAGTCTTGAAACTTGACATGGGGGTTCTTATACACATATAAGATGTTATGAAGCGCACTTGAAGTCTTGGAAGTCCATTTAGCTTGATTAAAGTCAAAACCCTAGTTTTGGATGCACTGCTTAGGAGGTGCATTGTCCGAGGGAATTGTCAACTCTTCTGACCAATTGTGAATTTTGTGAACCTTGTGAACCTTCTTGGAACACAAAGTCTTGTATTGTGAGGGCAAATTTTGGGGTGCAACAGCTGCCCCTGTTCAATTTTCTGAAACCTGAGGGGTTAGATTGGTATATTTTCCAGTCGTAACTTGGAAGGTTGAAGGGGATTGAACACAAAAGCCCAAAAATTTGCACTCACCAGTGCATGGAGTGATATTGATGGTTGGTTGAACATGATTGAGTGGGCTTAAAGATGCCACTAGGGGAAAGTTCTTCAGTAGTATAATGAGAACTGTCAGGAGTCTGGAGTAATACTGATGTAACAGCATGTCTTCATGAGGATAGAGCAATCAATAATGATAACCCTAAAGCAGTCTTGAAGTGATAAATCTGACCTCAGGAGGATAGAGCAATCAATAGCTCTAAAGCAGTCTTGAAGTAATAATGGCTTCAGGAGGATAGAGCAATCAATAGCTCTAAAGCAGTCTTGAAGTAATAGAATGGCTTCAGTGGGATAGAGCAATCAACAGCTCTAAAGCAGTCTTGAAATAATAATGTGATATGTCTTCAGGAGGATAGAGCAATCAATAGCTCTAAAGCAGTCTTGAAGTAATGATTTCAGGAGGATAGAGCAATGGATAGCTCTAAAGCAGTCTTGAAATAATAATGTAATTTCAGGAGGATAGAGCAATGGATAACTCTAAAGCAGTCTTGAAATAATTAGATGGCTTCAGGAGGATAGAGCAATGAATAGCTCTAAAGCAGTCTTGAAGTAGTAATATGACCTCATGAGGATAGAGCAATGAATAGCTCTAAAGCAGTCTTGAAGTAATAGGATGATTTCAGGAGGATAGAGCAATCAGTAGCTCTAAAGCAGTCTTGAAGTCATGAGAGGCTATCAGGAGGATAAAATAACCCTGAGGTTACAATAAAGCAGTCCCAAAGTAATAAGAAGCTCATCAGGAGGATAAAGTAACCCTGAGGTTACAATAAAGCAGTCCCAAAGATCATAAGCTTGTTTGTTGGATAATTAACCTGAAAACAAGGTAGCATTCTGTATAACAACATTAGTTTATGCTTTATGTATGCATATATGACATGATGCACTTAGGTAATGTACTATAGACATATATGTTATGGTATGATGTAAATGATGTATGTATGATATGACACTGCTGGAAGTGTCTGGATATCCTTGTATAACAACTGCTGGCCAAGGAAAATAAATCCCGATTCGTTGTTGAAGAATATATAACCCTCCGTCTGCTGGGGATAACAAGGTATAGATAACCTCCCGTTGTTGGGGATAACAAGGTATAGATAACCTCCCGTTGTTGGGGATAACAAGGTATAGATAACCTCCCGTTGTTGGGGATAGTAGGGTATAGATAACCTTCGTTTTCGTTTGATAGTAGGATAAGTATAACATCCCGTCTTCGTTCATCGTGCCCTTATTGGAAAGTAATTTCCCGTATATCCGTATGAGGATAAAAGAGATGGATATAAATTCCAGGGGAGATTAGACTTTGTGAAAATGGATTAGTCCTACTGATGGTTTGTAACTGTCTTGTAAAGATGAACCGGCGAAGCTTCGTTGAAATCCTTCCCTCGTTCGTCCTTAGTAAATACTATTACTGCATTTTCATGCATCTCTGATAAACATCAATCATATTAAAAGCATACATGCGTTTCTGGTAAACATCAATCATATTCAAAGGCATACATACATTCAAACACAACCAATGGACGTTTCGCTTATGTAAATAGGGTAAAAGTGAATCTGGATTCAAAAGATGGAATTTATTTATATCAAAAGTGACCCATACACGGGTAAGTTTGTACAAGGAGACATAAACCCTAGTAAGAGAATTTTGTCATGAAGTTTTACAAAAAGAATCAGCTATGTGGGAAATAATCCTATTGAGTTTCAATTCTACTATTGCCACTCAAGTATCTCATCTTCTTGCTGTTGAGACGGAAACGATTGGATTGAGCTTTATCTGTTTGAGCTTGAGTAAGTAGTACAACTGGTTGCAGTTTCATGAGTGATCCAAACGAGACATAGTCATACGCTTTAATCCCTAACTTTTGCCTGGATTGCCCTTTCAGGTTTTCAATCCACCGGGATACCCTTTTTTGCCCAAGCCGCCTTTTCAGGTTTTCGACTTGCCGGGTGTACATCTTTTTATATATATATCCCTAATTTTTGCCCAAACCCTTTTGGTTTGCCGGGATGCCCTTATTTTTGCCTAGGCCTGTCAACCTAGCGGGTCTCTTTTTATGCGTAGTATTTTTTAACTATGTCTGCGTTTACAGGTTGTGGGAAGTCTTCACCATCCATTGTAGTCAGTATCATGGCACCTCCTGAGAACACTGTCTTGACTACAAATGGTCCCTCATATGTTGGAGTCCACTTGCCCCTAGGATCACCCTGTGGTAATATGATACGCTTGATTACCAAGTCACCAGCCTGATATACCTTTGGCTTAACCTTCTTGTTAAAAGCTTTGATCATCCGTTTCTGGTACATCTGGCCATGACAAACTGCTGCTAACCTTTTCTCATCAATCAAATTTATCTGGTCAAGTCGAGTCTGAATCCACTCATCTTCATCCAAGCCTGCATCCTTCATAATTCTCAAGGAACTGAATCTTCATATCAATAGCAACTTGCATACCCATGATACATGCCTCATACTCAGCCATGTTATTGGTACAATAGAAACAAAGTCTGGCAGTAATCGGGGTATGACAATCTTCAGGGGAACTAATCACAACACCAACACCATTACCATGTGCATTTGAGGCACCATCAAAAACCATAGTCCATCGGGATCCTTGTTCAGGTCCGTCATATTGTCCAGGTTCTTTGGTAACAGCCATAATGTCTTCATCAGGGAACTCAAAGTTCCTTGACTGATAATCATCCACTGCCTGATGAGCCAAATGATCAGCAACAACACTTCCCTTAATGGCCTTCTGAGTAGTATACTGTATGTCATATTCTGTCAAGATCATTTGCCATCTTGCAATTCTTCCGGAGAGAGCAGGTTTCTCAAATATGTACTTGATTGGATCCATTTTTGAAATCAACAAGGTAGTATGGGTCAACATATACTGTCTTAGTCGGCGAGCAGCCCATGCCAAAGCGCAGCAAGTTTTCTCGAGCAGTGAGTATCTTGTTTCACAGTCAGTAAACTTTTTGCTAAGGTAGTATATTGCCTGCTCTTTTCGACCAGACTCGTCATGTTGCCCCAATACACACCCCATTGAGTTGTCTAATACTGTTAAATACATAATCAAGGGTCTTCCATCAACTGGTGGCATTAAAATTGGAGGTTCTAGCAAATATCTCTTGATTTCATCAAAGGCAGTCTGGCACTCATCATTCCATTCCATCACCTGATCTTTCTTCAACAACTTGAAGATTGGCTCACAGATGGTAGTTAATTGGGAAATAAATCTTGCAATGTAGTTCAATCGTCCCAAGAAACCTCTAACCTCCTTCTCAGTACGGGGAGCTGGCATCTCTCGTATAGCTTTCACTTTTGCAGGATCCACTTCAATACCTTTTCCACTGACAATGAAACCCAGGAGCTTTCCAGATCTAACTCCAAAAGTACACTTGTTTGGATTTAATCTCAACCTGTATTTCTTCAACCTCTCAAACAACTTGTGCAGATGATCAAGATGTTGTTCTTCATTCTGAGACCTGGCTATCATATCATCCACATATACCTCTATCTCATGATGAATCATATCATGAAACAAAGCCACCATAGCACGCTGATATGTTGCCCCTGCATTCTTCAAACCAAATGGCATTACCTTATAGCAAAAGGTGCCCCACTGTGTCACAAATGTAGTCTTCTCCATATCTTCAGGTGCCATCTTGATTTGATTGTAACCAGAGAAACCATCCATAAAAGAGAATACCTTATGCTGAGCAGTGTTGTCTACCAGAATATCAATATGAGGAAGTGGAAAGTCATCTTTAGGGCTAGCCTTGTTCAGATCTCTGTAGTCTACACACATACGTACCTTACCATCTTTCTTAGGAACTGGTACCACATTTGCAACCCACTGAGGATAAGAAGTTACGGCCAAGAACCCTGCATTGAACTGTTTCATTACCTCTGCTTTGATCTTTTCTGACATTTCAGGACGCATACGACGAACCTTCTGCTTCTTTGGACGACAATCTTCTTTCACTGGCAAACGGTGAACCACAATGTCTGTATCCAACCCTGGCATATCTTCATAAGACCAAGCAAAGATCTCCACATAGTCACGTAGCATCTGAATCAACCTGCTCTTGACACTGTCCTCTAAATCAGCCCCTATCTTGACCTCTTTTCTGTTTTCTTCAGTTCCCAGATTCACAACTTCGACTGGCTCTTCATGTGGCTGTATAGCTTTCTCTTCTTGTTGTAACAACCTAGCAAGCTCTACAGGTATTTCACAATCGTCCTCGTTTCCGTCTTCAGCTTGATAGATCGGATTCTCGAAATTGTAATTGGCAATAGTAGAACTGTTATCAACTGGATCCATAGTGGATGAGGATCTGCATTTTAGTGACGTGGGTGTGTGTAAGAACACATAGCTGATAAAGCAAAAATAAAAGAAAAAGAAAGACAAGGAACACAATATTTACGAAAACGAAACGTCCACTGATTTTATTGAATGAAGTATGCAAATGAAATGACAACCCGTAACAAGCACACCATTGTGCCCCGGGTAAGGCACATGGCTTGAAAGTTTTAATTGTTCCAGAAATTACACAGTAATAGTATTTACTCCTGACTAAAGGAGATAGGGATAACATCTTCAGCTTTCCAATTATTGAGTCCAGCACCCACAGTAGGAAAAACCCATGCCTCCAAGTTGTAGTCTTCATCTTGATCTCCCACAGCATTGATAACCCCTTGATTGATGATACGAACAGCACGAGCACGACGAACAACCTTCTGGGACTCTTCTTCCACCACAGCTTTTGCATCATTGAGGGAGGCCATTGCCATTGTTGGAGGGTTTCTGATGACCACAGGAACCTTCTTCACAGCAGGAGGAGTCACACAATCCTTAACAGCCCAGGGAACCACTTCAAATGACTGACATGGAGTTTCAATGTATTCACCTTCTACTTCCAGATACTTGAAAGTGTTTACATGGCTGACAAAGTATTCTTCCTCTCCAAAGACAGTAACAACTTTTCCATTCACCGGATATTTCAACTTTTGATGTAATGTGGAGGTCACAGCACCTGCCCCATGGATCCAGGGACGACCAAGCAGACATGAGTACGAAGGACGAATATCCATCACATAGAATGTAGCAGTAAACACCTGAGAGCCAACCTTGATTGGAAGATCAATTTCCCCATGCACTACTCTTCTAGAACCATCAAAAGCCTTTACCACAATATTACTGGGCTTCAATACCGTATCTTCAGGACTCAGCTTGTTCAGGACTTCCTTAGGCAACACATTCAGAGAGGAACCATTGTCTATCAGCACATGAGACAGGGTAGTGCCCCTGCATTCAATTGAAATATGCAAGGCCCTGTTATGATCCCTCTTGGCGGGGGTCAAGTCAGCATCAGAAAATCCTAACCCGTTGTCATAGGTCAGGTGAGCAACACAATTCTCAAACTGGTCCACAGAAATTGCACTAGGTACATGAGCCATCTTTAGAAACTTGATCAATGACTTGGCATGAGCCTCAGAACATAATAACAGGGAGAGCATAGAAATCTTTGAGGGAGTATGCCCCAGCTGATCAACAATATCATAATCACTCTTGCGAATGATTTTCAATACTTCTTCCATCTGCTTAGAGAGGTCATCAGCAGCTGGCACATCAGTAGATACAGGCTCAATAACAGGACCCTTGCCCCGAGCATCAGTGGTGGAAGTAACAGCAGGAGTAACTGCACTCTTAGAAGCAACTGGAGGAGAGAAGACTCTTCCACTACGAGTGATCTTGCTAGATCCAGCAATATTATCAATGTCAACAGGCATATCAGGTAAAGGCTCCTGCTTGACACCATGGATGTAAACATCAGACCCATAGTGCCAAGGCACAGCTTTGTCAGATGTATAAGGAATAGGACCAGGAGTGGTAATGATCAGAGGAGCTACTCTGGCTTCAGCAACAACTTTCACAGGACCTTCAGCAGTAATCTTGATTGGGCCCTGATGAGTGATTTTAATGGGACCCTTTGAAGTGATTCTTAGTGGTACTTTGTCAACCATGTCAACCTCTTCAATCTTCTTACCCTGAGTCAGATGATCCACCATACTTTCTACAGATGCTGGTCTTCTTTCAAACACTATAGTATATTTATCCATGAGACGTCGAATCCCATCTCTCAAAATGAAGCAACTATCCGGCTTATAGGTACAATATAGACAATCTTCATGACAACCTGGAAAGATCCCAGCTTGTACTAACCTCTTTTTGATAACAGACAATGGTGTGCTCAACTCCATAACTGAATAGACATGCAGATCTTCATCAATATCTTCATCAATGGCGTTGACAGTCTTCTCGTGATTTGGCATTGGAGCTGTAATCACATTTGGAGTACCTGGTGGATCAAACTCAATTTCTCCAGCATCAATCATATCCTGAATTTTGTTCTTCAAGACCCAGCAGTTATTAGTATCATGTCCTGGACAGTTTGAATGATATACACATCGTGCATTGGGATTGTACTTGGGAGAGGTAACATTGGGATTCTGAGGGGCCTCCCTCAGGGTAATAAGTTCAGCTTTCAACAAGTGTTGCAATGCCTGAGCCATTGACATGTTGATCTTCGTGAACTGTCTTTTAGCCCTCTGTTGGTTTCCTTGAGGCTGCTCTGTTGTTGCAGGAGTTGGATTTGAAATATGAACTGCACTAACAGACTGATGCCTTCTGTTACGATCAGGCTGACCATACACAGCATTAGATTCTTTCTTCCCAGTGGGAGGCTTCTTTGCAGCACCTGATGAAGAAGTTCCCACTTGGATCTTACCATTCTTGATACCATTCTCTACTCGCTCTCCTGTCATGATCAACTCAGTGAAGCCAGATGATGAGCTTCCAATGAGATGACTGTAAAACGGACCATTCAGCGTACACATGAACATATCAACCAACTCCCTATCAGTCAAAGGGGGTTGAACTCTTCCAGCTAAGTCTCTCCACTTCTGAGCATACTCCTTAAAGCTTTCTTTGGCACCCATAGACATGCTTTGAAGCTGCATGCGAGTGGGGGCTAAGTCAGCATTGTATTGATACTGCTTGTAGAAAGCTTCAGCAAGGTCATTCCAATCTCTGATGTTGACACTCTCCAACTGATAATACCACTCTAGCTGAGCTCCAGATAAACTCTCTTGAAAGAAATGGATCCACAACTTTTTATCAGCAGTGTGGGGTTGCATTCTTCTGACATAAGACCTCAGATGCAATTTGGGACAAGAGACCCCATCATAGACAACAAATGTAGGAACTTTGAACCCAATGGGTATGACCACCCCAGATATCAAGCTCAAATCCTCAAAATCCAGCCCAGATGATTTCTGTAATTCCATAGCATCCATTCTATCCACCAGCATCTTGAATTTGTCTTCGTTAGGCTCATGGTAGTAGTTAGCCTCAGAATCAGAGTCCCCCATAGTGTTGTGGAGACTGCCTCTCTCCTGCTCAGATTCTTCAGATTCATAGTCTTCAACATGTTCCTTGGTCTTGACAGGACCTTTGAACCTTCTTCCCATGTTGAGCAGCCCAGCAGACCTTCTAGCCTTCTTAGTCTTCTTGGCCAGCAGTGTCTTCAATTCATCCTGTCCCTTGGATAGGTTCAGGATCAGCTCTTGGAACTGTGCATTCTGTGCCTGGAGATCCTTAACTGATTGTTCAAGAGCCATTGCTGAAATAAACAGCGAGAAGATGAGAAACTTGTGCACAATTATAAACCTGTGATGCAATGATATGGGAATGCATATGCAATGTTTTCAAGGACCGCAGGATTTAAATTTGCTTAAACAAACAAGAAAGTAACTTTTTATTAGTAATAACTTGTTTTGCCTTTTAGGCTTACAAAAAATGAAAACGAAATAAGTACAAAAGATGGGGTTTTAAGTCTCCCATGGACGTTTCCTCTTGGTGTTGAGGTATGAGTTGAGGTTTCGTTCCTCATGAAGTAGCTTTGTTAGCTCTAGGATCCTTGCTTGGCTTGCTTTGTAATGAGCCTCGAAAGTATCCCTTTGCTCTTTCAGTTGGATCCATGCTCTCTGCAAGTCTTCCATATCAGTAGGCATGTCTGGGTGAAGGATGGTATAAGCTGTGTCTCCTTCAGCAACAGGTTCCATGGTAACTGGTAGGATGGCAGGATATGGCATCATGAGTGTCTGAGCACGAAATCGTACCCATCTGAGATAAGCCTCCATAGGAATGGTGTACTTAGGCTCCAGTGTCTTGTTGTCAATCCTGTTTACCTTTCCCCAAGCTCGTATGAATCTCTGGCGGTAACCCTGAAGATCGTTGTCGTAGTCAAACACAATGCCCTGAATCAACATGTCATGTGGACCATCGCTCCGGGCGTAACCAAACTGTCGTAAAGCTAGAGATGGGTTGTAGGTGATGCCTCCTCTTATGCCTAGAAGTGGCACATTAGGAAACTCCCCACAACGGTCAATGATGGTGACATTCTCCATAGATCTGGAGCACCAATGGATGTCTGAGTGAGAAAGTGACATGATCCTCTTGGACCACCTGAAACCTTGCTCATTCTTCATTACTGAGCGAGGAAGGTGAGAAATAAACCACCTAGAAAGTAAAGGTATGCAGCACATCAAAGTTCCTCTTGCCCTTGTAGTACGGGTGTGAAGAGAATGTAGGATGTCTCCAAGTAAGGTAGGCACTGGATTGTGACTCAGGAATATGTTGATGGCATGAACGTCTATGAACTGATCAGGATTGGGGAACAACACTAAGCCATAAATCAATAAGGCTAAGATCTCCTCAAAAGCATCGTAGCTCATAGCCTTCAAGAACATTTGAGCTTTATCCACTAATACCTTGGCAAGAATACCTTTAACTCCACTTCTCGTCTCTAGAACAATGTCAGACTTCTTCAGATGTAGAGCTGCAGCAATAACTTCTGGTTTAAGCTCCTTCTCTAAGCCTGTGAATGGCTTCTGATCAAGAACAAGTATACCCAGAAGCTTGGAGAACTCCTCCATGGTTAGAACCAGCTGATAATCAGGAAATGTAAAGCAATGGTGCTTAGGGTCAAAGAACTGAAACAGCACACTCATCATGTCTTCACTGAACCCTGAAGTAACTAGATCCAATAAGTGACCATGTCTCTTGTTGAACTGGGAATGATCAGGCACTAGGGAAACCAACTCCTTGAGCTTAGCAGGTATCCCTACAAAGTTGATCCTGATGGTGTTTCTACGAGCAGAAGCCATGACCTGCAACAAAGAACAAAGATAAATCCTTTGGTCCTTGAAATGGTTAGGGAAAATGATATGCTTATGATGCATGATGATGTCATGTTGTCATGCTCAATCACAAACATGTGGCACACACAAACAAGTCACACCATAACCCTAGGTTTAAAGGCTTGCATGAGGTTCAAAGGCAAGTACCCTCCCCTGAAGTTAGATGGTTCATCCTGTCCTACAAAAGTAACCAGGTTCTAAGGGATCTCAATATCATTGATCCTTCACAAGGGTGGTTGTTCAGAAGGAAACTTACTTGCCAACCAAAACCCTCCAAGTTTAAGATCTCAATGAGCGTAGTATCGAGTGTCAACCAACTTCAGTCTGCACCAAAGCCGGTTACCTCACTACTTTCTAAAGGCCAAGATGAGTTAACTAGGGTTCTAAAAGTCAGTTAGTGCATTGACAACATATGGCAGCCTCAATATTATCCTCAACTTGACTTAAGGAATATAAGCACCAACCAAGAAGTCGCACTAACTATGGCCACCAGATCAACCGTATCGATATACGTCGTACAGTTTCCTTGGTCTATTGCCATTTACCTAAGGTACACTAGATCCGGGTTAGGACCTTTCACACATAAGAGCACCTCAACAATATAATAATAAAGCAAACAAGGCAAACAATTTAAAGTGATCTTAATTCCTAAGGGTACCCCTCTTAAATAGATCCCCAGCAGAGTCGCCAGTTCTGTAACACGGTGGGAGAACTGACTTTAAACAATGTTGCGGATAGCAAGAGTCGCCACCGACTTTTATTTTATCCATAAGGAAAGGTTATAAAAGAACAGGAAAGACCTTAGAGAATATTTTGGGTCCGGGGGGTAGGTTATGAAAAGGGAAGGTGTTAGCACCCTTTTCATCCATGGTTATCCATGGGCTCTTAGGTACTTAAGCTCACTTTTGAATTGTTTTGAAATTGTAGTGTGTGAATAGAAAATTTTCAGAATAGTTTAATAATAATCCGTGTATGGATGTGAAAAAAACTTGTTTGAAAATTTTGTTGGAAATTTGTTTAAGTGTGAAAAAGTTTTGAAGTGAGCAAGTATCTAGGAGTAGCCTACCCTAATGTTTTAAGGTCTTTCTTATTCTTTATCCTTTCCTTAGTAAGACTATCCCTACTATAATGGAGTAGGTAGTCCTTACTTTGGATGTTAAGGGACATGTGAGGGACAATTGGATTTTTGAAGGCCATTGTGGGGTGTAATAAGCACATATAAGGGACCATCATCATTTTTCGAAAGGGACTTGATTCGTAAAGGCAACCATAAGGGACTTTGATGATTTTTTTATTTGAGGGACTTGCTTTATACACCCCACTTAACCATTATTCGTAGGCCACTTGAGGGATATCCTTAGGAAGTGAGACGGCGATTAAAATCGACTTACGTGTGTGACGTGTTTATTTTAATTATCTTTATTTAAAAGTGATCTAAATTTATTTTAATATTACATACATGTTGTTACACTCCCTAATTACTAACCATAATAATAATTAAATAATTAAACAACTTTACATCCAAGAAACAATTACAAAATAATAAGCAAAATAATTAAATAGCAAAGATAAATAAAATATAAATAAGCAATAATAAATAATAAAGGGGGTTAATTCTAAGTTTACTCGGCAAGACATCGCATCTTGTGCCTACGTATCCTTACGGGAGTGGAATCAGAGTAATCGTAGTTCCCCTCAATAGGGAGGTTAGAAACTTCTTGACTGTGGTCAAGGTCTCAAGGGGAATAAACGCATCTTAAGGACACGCTTACGTGGAGTGTAGAAACTCCAAATCTCTACGTTGAAATGTTAAGTTGTAATTAGGGTTAAATTAGGGATTCCACGACAGGAAACCCTAAAATGAGCGCGGCGGCTCTTTGACCTAATGCTAAGGGTAAAATTGTAATTTTACCTGCGGCGAGGCATTTGTGAAAATTAGGGTTTGTAGTTTGTAGTTTTGAGGATTTGAAATTGAATGTGTGAAGTTTTACGGACTATTGGCGCGGCGGCCAAACAGTTAGACCTAACCTTCGGATGTGTGCAATGTGACAGAAATAATAGTAAACGCGTGAGATAATTGAATCATGCAAACAGAGAGATAATGTCATAATTTAAACCATGCAAGCAGAAATTTAAAGGCAGAATTTAAAGAGCGATTGTTAAGTTCGCGAGGTTACATGAGAGGAGCAGATACAATATGATAATGAAATTTGAATTGAACAATAATGAAATAAAATAAATAACGGTTCTAGTTATTATTTTAAAAAAAAGATTTTAGTTATTATTTTAAATTTATCTAAAAAAAAGTTTTTCTTAAAAATAATAGGTTTTCATATTAATTTGGAAAAGATGTTAATGTTATTTTTTTTAAAAAAACAGATTTTTATATTATAACAAATTTTAATAAATTAATGATAACAATAATAATAATAATGGTAATAATAATGATAATAATGATAATAATAATAAATAATGATAATAATAATAATAATAATAATAATAATAATAATAATAATAATAATAATAATAATAATAATAATAATAATAATAATAAAGCAATAATGAATTTTAAATGTGCCAAATAACCCAACAATGTTGCTAACGCAGAAATGCGCTCATCGCAACCAGATCTAAATCGGACGAAACAAAATTTATCGCAAAGAAAAAGAAATTAAGCAAAAAATAGTATTATTGCTCACACAAAAATGCGATCATCGCAACCAGATCGAACTAACACAAATGTCACGCGTCATGCACACAAATGTGCAAACATCGTATCGACATAATTCGATCAAAAATCTTATATATATAAACTCTAACAATTTAAAAATTATATATATATATAAACGTAACAGTAATAGATAAAGAAAAAGAAATAACGGTAATAGATGAAGAAAAAGAAATAACGGTAAAAGATGAAGAAAAAGAAACAACAGTAATAGATGAAGGAAAAGAAATAACGGTAAACGATGAAGAAAAAGAAACAATAGTAATAGATGAAGGAAAAGAAATAACGGTAAACGATGAAGAAAAAGAAACAATAGTAATGGATGAAGAAGAAAACTAAATAACGGCAAACGGCACTCACTCCTCTTAGGTTTTTTTCATTCTCTCCTCTTTTCCAACAAGGCAACACATGTATATATAGGGAACAAATTAGGGTTAACACCAAATTGTCAATAATGTCCCTAAAGCCCATTTTAAAGCCCAAACAAAATAATTAGTTAAGAAAAAATAAAATTTAAATAATTTAAAATAATTAAAATAAACTTAAAATAAAAACTAATAATCCTATTGATTCCTAAAATAAAAAATATTATAAAAAGAACAAAATTTTTTTCAATATTTTTTATTTTATGATTTTTTGGATATTTTTATGAATAATTTAGAAAAAAGTGAAAAAAAATAATATTTTAAAAAATGATTTAATTAAAATACGAAAATAATAATTAAATAATAATAAAAAACTATTTTTGTTATTTTTTTTTATGAAAGATAGAAAAATTTAGAGTAAAAATAATAAAAAACAAAAAAAAATGACAAAGGTGAGATTTGAACTCTCAACCTCTCACACTCATAACTCCTTACACATGTCCTCCTGCCAATTGTGCCATTTTTACTTTTTAGAAAAAAAATGCATGCCATATGATATTTACCTGCAAAAAGTCAAACGACTACACAAATTTGTTAGTAATTGATTAAATGCAATGAAATGCGACGACAAATCTTAGGGCAAAATTTGGGGTATTACAGTTATTATGATAATATTTCTCACCCAACCTCTCTTTGATGTTGGCAAAAAAAAAAATCATGAAGTTTGACTTTGGTTTGACCACAGTTGACCTCAGTTTGACCTTTTAACTGCATTGACTGCTTTTGACTTATCTGATCATCTGACTGAGCAAACTTTTGAGAAAAGTCTTGAAACTTGACATGGGGGTTCTTATACACATATAAGATGTTATGAAGCGCACTTGAAGTCTTGGAAGTCCATTTAGCTTGATTAAAGTCAAAACCCTAGTTTTGGATGCACTGCTTAGGAGGTGCATTGTCCGAGGGAATTGTCAACTCTTCTGACCAATTGTGAATTTTGTGAACCTTGTGAACCTTCTTGGAACACAAAGTCTTGTATTGTGAGGGCAAATTTTGGGGTGCAACACCTATCAAATCCATATGGAGAAGTTCCAACACTCTTGAAGTGGTCATATGCTAAACCTTGGGATGGGACATCTTAGTTTGCTTTCCAATTTGGCACTCCCCACAAATTCTTCCGTCCTCTATCTTGAGCTTGGGTGTTCCTCTAATTTCTTCTACTGAAACAATTTTCTTCATTCCTCTTAGATGTAAATGACAAAGTTTATGGTGCCATAGTTGAACTTCATCTTCTTTTAATAGTAGACATGTAGGAGAATTTCTTTTTGAAAGGGGTGTCCACAAGTAACAGTTGTCTTTGGATCTGATTCCTCTCATCATAACTTCATCCTTCTCATTAGTGACCATATATTCAGACTTAGTGAAGTTGACCTTTAATCCCTGATCTCATAATTGACTGATGCTTATCAAGTTGGTTGTCAATCCTTTTACAAGCAACACATTTTCAAGACTATGAGATCCCACACAAGCTAGTTTTGCGTGATGCTACTTCCTCAAATACTTCCCAATATGATGCTCATTCCATGAACATCTCCTTCGAAGATGTCTTTGACGTGGCCCCTCTGTCCATGCTTCCAAGCCATGAAAAGGAAACCCCCAAGACCACACCTACACATGCAACTCAAACTTCCAAAGACAACACTTTTGGAACTGCTGTTGACAACATTACAAGAATGAAGAACAAAGAAGGTACTGCTTATGTTGATAAATCGATTAGGGAACCTGTCACTAAGATTCTCTACGGGGGTCGTAATGTGCATGGTATTTCCACCCCTCTTTCTCGCATAGATCCATCTCCTAGTTCTGATGATAACATAGGAAAGGATGCTGAAAAACCCTCTTCTGATGACAACCCTAACACTGAGAACTTGGAGAAGCTTGCTAGTTCTGTGCTTCATGATGTGAATGAAGATGATGCTGCAGGTCTGAATGTTGGTAGGGATGATGCTTCAACTAAAGAAAAGATCAATATCTCTGAAAATGTAGTGGAGGTTGAAAAAGTTCCCTCTGATGATGAACTTATCAAAAGTGTTGCCCCAAGAATTTTTAAGAGACTGAAGACAAGAAAAGGAAAGGTTGTGCTTGAGGAATCCCCTTCCAAAAGCCAAAAGAAGAAAACCCCTGTTGGACCCCCTATGGCTTGGAGCAAGGTTACTCCTACTGCCAAAAAGAGAAAGGCCAGGTTGGAAAACACTGACTCAGATAATGATGTTGTAAAGGATGTCTTTAACATTGCCCCTATGAAAAAATCTACTGATAAGAAGACCCCAAGACATGTTCCTGCTGCACCTCTTGACAATGTTTCTTTCCACTCCATCAACAGTGTGACAAAGTGGAGATATGTGTACCAGCGTAGGATTTCTCTTGAAAGGGAGCTAGGCAAAGATGCACTGGACATCAAGGAAGTCATGGATTTAATCACTGAGGTTGGCCTACTGAAAACTGTCACTGGCTTTTCCAAGTGCTATGATGGGCTGGTGAAAGAGTTTATCATGAATATTCCTGACTCCATTACAGACAGGAATAACAAGGACTACATGAAGGTGTTTGTTTGGGGAAAATGTGTGAAATTTTCTTCTTTGGTGATCAATAGACTTCTGGGACGGTCGAATGATGGTAAAGAGGTGATGACTGCCTCTGACAACCAAGTGTGCAAAATCATCACTGCTGACCAAATCAAAGCCTGGCCTTCAAAAGGTAAGCTCTCAACTGGTCAACTAAATGTAAAATACACAATCCTTCACAGGATTGGTGCTGCAAATTGGGTTCCCACCAATCACACCTCTACCATCTCTATTGGACTTGGCATATTTATCTATGTTGTAGGTACTAAGACTGATTTTGATTTTGGCTTATACATTTTTTATCAAATCATTAAGCATGCTACCACTAGTGCCATAAAGTTGCCTATTGCTTTTCCTTCCCTTATTTGTGAAATTATTCTGAATCAACACCCTGGTATTCTTAATACTAATGATGTTGCTTGCAAGAGGGAATCTGTGTTGTCCCTTCATTATAAGTTGTTTACTGGAAGATATGTCCCTGAAATTGTCTTGACATCTGCTGAAAAGGCCTCTGCTTCAAGGGAAAGGATAATTTCAGAGTTGAAGGAAACCTGTAGGGAACTAGGGGATACAATTAGTGTTGCTACGACCATAAAAATTAAGTTGGAATCTTTAATTCAGTGCTTTGAAAGTGAAGATAGTATTGTTAATGATGATGATACCAGTGAAAAAGATAATGAGGCTGGATCTGGGAAGGAATCAGAGGATGATAGTGTTGATGTGCCAGTTGATACAGAAGATGTTGTTGCAAGTTCTGAGTCTGATGATGAAGATTAAGTTGCTTGCTTTGCTAGTTGTTTGTTTTTGGGTTCTTTGGTTTCTCTGCATAGGCAGAATGAACTTTTTTTTGCACTTCAGGTGCTTTTGGGTTGTAATATTTGGCCTCTATGCCCCTAACTCATCTTGATTATGACATTATGTTATATTTTTTGCTTTCTCTTAGCTTTGTCCTTGAATTTATGTCTAAAAAGGGGGAGATGCTTGGAATGTATACTCTTTGGTATATGGTTATGGCAGGTGTGTAGCTGATGGAAGTTTGTTGCTGGTTGGTTTTGCTTGGGTTGTTTATGAGTTTTTGTCCTACAGGTTGTTGTATGCTGAAGCTGTTTTATTTAAATGCATTGGGCTGTTGGCTGTTTGTGCCCTTGCATTTGTTCAGAGGGAGTTTTACTCCTATGTTATTCCTTGTTTTTTTCTGTTGTGCTGTGCTCTGTGTTGGTTTTAAAATTCTTGTGATATGTCTGTGTTTTAGCTAAAATTTGCCAAAGGGGGAGTTTGTTAGTTCCTGATTGGCAGCCATTCACTCATTGTCTTAATGTGTGAATTGGACTAAGTTTTGCATTGTAATTTGTTCACTCAAAGCTTGTAAGCAAGAGTGTATTATAGTTGATTGAAGCTTTTAAGCAAGATCAAGTTGTGTCTTTGAAGAGTGTCTTCTAAAGTATTCTTATTTGTTATTATTATCACCGGTGTGATTGAGTGGGAGTGAGAGGTGTCTCTTATCTAGGTGTGTCCTAGGTAGAAATTGCAAGGGTAGAGATTAGGTGAGAAGATGGTAAACTAGAGAGAGTCTACTGTATATCTTCAAACTAATTCTACTTAGTGGATTTCCTTCCTGGATTGGTAGCCCCCAGACGTAGGTGTGCTTTCACCAAACTGGGTTAACAATTGCTTGTGTCTCTTTACAATTGTTATTTGTTTATCCTTGTTCTTATTGATGCTTGAACAGATAATTATGTCGTAAACATCACCTTCGACATCTAATATCTGATACTAGAATTTCAATTTCCCAACAGTGGTGGTGTTTCAGTTTTCTTTTGTCTCATGCAATAAAGATTATCCTGACCTTGTTCTTCCCCAAGAAGAGTTGGTTATTTGAAGATCACCCATGGTTCCTTCACTCCCCAAACAAAGTCATCTACTGTTGGAAGGTTTCTCCATCTCCAGCAGTAGTATTGGTAATAGCCTGGAAGACTAAGATCTCTAGGCTCTTTTCCCAGCGGCGTTGTCGTCATTCGTGGATTTCTTTTCCCCAGCTGAGGATGTCGAGTTCATTTTTCTACGGCCTCTACCCATAGGCCACACAACATCTCAACCTATATTGTTGCATAACATGATATCAAGCATCATGTAAGATCAACCATACATAGCATATGCATCAAGCATACTCCTCGCTGACTGATTCGTCTCCACAGCAGATTTCAGCCAATTCCTCATCTAATCAAAATCTCTACACTTTCACCTTACCATCTTTTGTCGCAGTCAACCAAATTTTCGGGCTACTCTTTTATTTAATCTCTTTCCACCTCAAATAATCGATAAGCTGGTGCAATTTGAACATTCAGGTCTAAGAGGATTAAATAGGGGCAACTGTCATAACCCGAAATTTGACCTCCCCTTTTGCCTTTTGCATAAGCATGTGCATTCACATCGCTGGCATACGCAATAGATGTTTTTCTATGTGATTTTTGTTGCAGGAATATTCAAGTTCTCAAAGCTCGATTAATCACATCTTCACAAAGACATCATACCATCAACACAAGCAAAAAACAAGGGTTTTTATGCCTATTCATCAAAGAAAAAGGTCGAAAATCGAAGCCATGGCTATAACACCTTTCTTTCAAGCAAATTGGACAAAATTTAGCTTGGTTAATCGATTAACCATTTGCTAGTGCAAATGGGTTAATTGATTAACCCTTGTAAAAAGGAAGACTTTGTTGCATTTTTACGACAACAACTTCTCCCTACACTTTTGTGGTTCACATGTTTCTAGAATTATGTGGAATATTCTAGAAGTTTCAAGACCTTTCAAGATATTCCAAAGCATTTATTCCAATACATCACTTCCAATCAAGACCACCATGTAACTTCATTTGCAAGCATGTGGACCATTTGACTTGAACTTGCATTGGGATTGCTACCGAGTTAACTTTCGACTCAATGAGTTAAGTGCAACTAACTCCAAGGCTAGTTCCAAAGCAAACTCCAAAGCACATTCTAAACCTAGCAACTCCAAACCCCCACTCTATATAAATAAATATTCACTATTTCACAAGCGACCTTGATTATTCTCTTATTTTTCACTCTTGAGCTTCAACTCTCCACTCTCCACTCCCTCAATTCTCTCAATTCTCTTTGCATTTTCTGCAACTTATTCACATTCATCTTCATCTTCTTCCTAAACCACACTAGAGCTCAAGTTCACCATTAAAGAGTAGCAACTTTCACATTGAAAGTGCTTTTCTCTTGAGCTTAACCTTCATTATCTTACACTTCTACTTGTTTTTCTGGAGTTTCAATAGCTTTTCCTTCAAATCAATTGATTATCTCAAGTTTCTTCAGTGCAAATTCGTGTTTTGAGATTTTGTCACATTTTGCTCGATTTTTCTCCCACTGCTTCAGTGTTAATCGATTAACACTTTACTAGTGCAAAAGTGTTAATCGATTAACACTGCCTTTTTTTTTAGTTTTTTTGCTATTTTTCAAGGGTTAACAATTAACACTGGACCAAAATGCCATTTTTGCCTATTTTCAAGATTGTTTAATCTTATTTCCTCATTTAACTTCCATGGCTTAATATGCTTGATATTTAGGGATGTTTTATGAGCTGTTTAACCTCTGTTTGAAGCATGTAGCAAACTTCCAATGCATGATTTGTCAATTCTTGATTATTTGCATTTTTTGACACTTGTATGATCATGATCATTCTTGCACTCTTTTGTCTACATTATAACATGATTAGTGATGCATGGTAATTGATGTTTGTTGCTGCCATTGCAATTTCTTCTTGATTGCATTAAGTTTGTTCTTCATTTGAATGAACTTAATTTTGTATAATCAATAATCCGTATGTTTGATTTGACGATCTTTCGACTCACTTGAGAGATTGTTAGCTTATTCACTCCCTTTTGATTAATTGATCAAAACCTTGTTTCGATTAGTTAATCTTCACTTTCTTCTCTTTTAGATCTTTTGGAGCCTTATTCTCTCATTCCCTCGCGGAGTCAAAGATTTGCAACGCATTGGAGCACTGTACAAATTTGCAGCATTACTCTATTGGTTTTGATTTCCGCATTACACTTTGGTGTTAGAGAAGGAATGAGAGTGGAGAATTCCTACACTCATTCTGATTATTTTGGGTAGGGGACGAATGACCATGTGCCTAGAACAATCATCTTTATCTCCTTATTTTAGCGTCTTCTGCTCCCCGATCGAGTCGATCCTTAATCACTTGTACCATAAACTCCTGTCTATGGATTTAACTTCCTTCTTTCAATTCAACACCTTTTCCTTGTGGCCTATCACTATTCTTTGATTTCCCATAAGAGTTTTAATCCCCCCTTTCTTTGTCTAGCCTACCATTCCTTAGTTAAAGCCAAATTTTATTCTTCCCCAACAAAGTCAATCCTTTCTTCGGTTAAACACATTATGGCTGTCAAATACTGAGTCCCTAGTGGAGTTTGCAACCTTTTTTTGGTTCTCCCCTTTTCTAGTTTGGCTAATCACTACCTGTCAGTTAAAACACCAATTTGCTATTTTCTCAGTTAACCACAGTCTGTCTGTTAACATGCTGAGTTTCCTTTGGTTTAATTACAGTCCTCTTGTTAAAACCAACCTTTCTTTAAGTTAATCGCCTTCTCGTGGTTAATCACCCTTTTCACAGTTAACCACAGTTCGTGTGTTAACATATTGAGCTTCTCTTGAGTTAATCCCCTTCTCTTGGTTAATCACTCATTCTTTTAGATTAATCACAATTCGTCTGTTAAACATCGAATCCCCTACAATTAGAAACCTCTCTTTAGTCTAAACACTCGCACCTTTGGGTTAGTAATTTTATTTGGTTCAATTACCCTTTCTTCGATCAAGTACATCTTGTTCAGTCAATGTATCAAACTCTTTTAGGTCACAACCTTCGCTTAGTTTCACACCCGCTCTTCTGGTTGATCACCATCCTTTAGTTAAAGCCAACCCCTTTCTCTCTTCGATTAACCACTATTTATAAGTTAACACATCTAGTTCTCCAGAGAGTCAAACACCTTCTCTTGGTTCAATACTCTCTCTCATTCTGGTTCATCACAGTCTGTCTGTTGACACCAACATTTTGCTTTCTCTAAAGAGTCTTGCTCTTATCTTTCTTTAGTTAATCACTTCCTGTCAGTTAATGTACCGAGTCCTTTGTGAATCTTATCTTTACCTCAATTCTTATACTTTACTCCTTTACTCTTTTGGTTTCAACACCATTCTTTTGTTTTATCCCCGGCAGAGTTATCACTGCTCTTTTGTGTTCCTCAGCAGAGTTTTCCTTTGTCTTTCTTTCTTGGTTTTTACACCATTTCTTTTGCATCCCCAGTAGGGTATTGCTTCCTCCCTTCGCTCTTGGTTTTGACACTGTCTCTGTTTCTTTTTCTTTCTCTGTCCTAGTTCCTCGAACTACATAGGCTCTGAATTCCTCATTGCACTATGAGGATACATAGGCACGAGATCGCAAAATATTGGAGAGCCACCTTCTCTCTCTTTTTTGGTTCCATGAACTACGGAGCTCTGAATTCCTCATTGTACTATGAGGATACGTAGGCACGAGGGCCCTAATCCTCCGCGAGCACTTTCTTTCTCTCTATTTTCTTTCCCTTTTTGTTAGAAGCCTTTAGATAGATAACCCATCTAAGCCTAGAAGCAAGCAAAATGGTTCTCGTCGAGTACGATTGATGCGTGAGGTGTTAGTACCTTCCTTTTGCAACCGGCCCCCTTACCCATTTCTCTTCTCTTTGGGTTTTATCGATATTTTCCCTGTCCTTTGGGACTAAATAAAGTTCGGTGGCAACTCTGTTGTATCTTTGAGTGTGCGATTCACTCAGGTATAATCCTGCTAGCCTCACACAGATTATACCTGGGGCCAGTTCTAGAAAAATTTACCATGTCATAGATGCTTATGTTGTCCCAGTGTGTTTTCTTCTTTTTTGGAACTTGTTAAGACACACCAGGTATTCTTTTGTGGGAGCCGGTGAAGCAGATCGAAAGACGTGATTATACTTGACCATAAAGGACAGGTCAAAAGTCCTTCGTTCAAACACAACAGGCATAATAAGTAGATAACCTAAAAAAAGGCGAGAAACATTTGAAGCTTGTGGCCGTTTGGAAGGATACGACCTAGAGAAGGCGTAGAGCTAGTTATTTATGGAGTAGGGGATCAACATTTGTTTTTTCCAGATCAATTTTTTTTCTTAAAGGAAGGTTCAGGAATGAAATCCTTCATCTCTTCGCTTTCAGAAGGAGCAATGATGAAAGTCGGTGGATTGTTACCAGTAGAGGGTTTGAAGTAAACTTTGCTCTTAGTTATGGTGAAGGAGAGAAGTTTTTTGAAATGGAGATGGCGAAATAGGGTTTGGAGTTTTTTGCAAAGGAGAAAGAATGCAAGAAGACGAAGTAAAGAAAAGAAAGTAAAGAGCTGAGAGGAACTATGTATAATCTTCAGTGCTTGAATTGAATCTGACACCTGACAATGGTGTGGGAGTGATTGAAGAGATTGCCTGGGGTTCTAATGCACGCATTAATAAGGAGTGGGAGCAGTTACTGCAAAATTTGAAAACCCACGTCTTCCTAGGAAGTAGGAATGATGAGTGATGATTAGATTCTTAGAAAATCTCTTGAAAGTGAGGATGTGTCGTAAAAAGAGAAATGATGACGATGTCGTCAGCAGAAGTGCAACAGCGTCAAAAAGTTGTGATAAAAAAGGTCACGTCTCTCTTGTTTGATACAAATCGAAACATGGCCTTTTGGTGGGCAATTTGTTACGCTGATTTTTTGACTTAACTATAAATGGCAAGTATTCATGAGACTATCCATAAATGTGCCACATGGAAAATAAAATAGAGTGGGTCAAACATGACCAAAATGATTCAAGGTCGGGAATCACGTACAGGGATGTTGGTCGAAGGTGGCGAAGTCGAAAATCACGGTGAGAAGCATGGGGACTTAGTGAAATTGTGTACTATGCTATATTAGCAACTTAGTGAAATTGAATACTATGTCATGTTCGCTAAGGTTGAAGTCCATCATTATAATGGAAGTGATGTAAACTGAGTCACCACATGTGGAGTACATCACTATAATGGAAACAATGTTGACTTGGGTGTTACATGTGGAGTTCATCACTATAATGGACAATACGATGAAATATGTTACATTAACATGGTCTACGTTGAAGGCTTCAGTGGAGATACTTAGTTCTTGTCTCCAATAAAGCAGTTGAGATATCCAAATTAGATCATAATGCGGGAACTACTACATCAATGTTGGCAGTTACATAGAGAACATGGGGAACATCGGAGAGAACCGCTACATGATCTGAGAACGTGTCACCATGGGAGTAGTTTATCATACTTAACCATTTATCTTAGTATTGTATATATAGACACTTAAGTTCATTTTGTAAAGGGTCCGCAAATTGTACACATTTCTGCTACACTCAAAGTACTTGCGCTGTCAGAAACGACTGAGGAAAATGTACGTATGCGTTCCACCAATTTAATACATTTTCATCATTCTATCTTAAAAGTCTCTTTTATGCATTTAAGCTTCTTCGACTTCCTTTACTTTTCACACAACTTTACACTTTCTTTCACTTTACCTTCAAATTTCTTTTAACTTCAAGTTTTTGTTTTCCCTTACATGTTATTTACAATCGCACCATGCTTCAATTAAATTTATTATTTTCAATAAATCACAAACATTTTTAGAAATTGGCCAGAAGTTTATGTTAACTTCGACAAGCCTTACGAGTTTCACGAATAACGTACACACAAACATGTCTGGGAGATTTTCAAGTTTGATCCCTTAAGTATTAAAATAAACTTGTATTTGTTTAACAAATTTCATCGTAAACAACCATTAAAGCCTTTCTTAGAGGCTTTGAGTTGGTGTCAAGGCTCCGGGTGAATTTGATCAAGAGCAAATTATTTGGAATTTATGTTGATTCTGATTTTTTGCAGGCGACCACTTCTTTCTTGTCTTGTGGGTTTGGTGTGCTTCCCTTTGTGTTCGTTGGTATCCCAATAGGTTTCAATCATATAATAAAATATTCTTGGACTCTAATTGTTTCCAAGTTGAAAAGAAGGTTGGCAGTTTGGCATAATATAATTTTGTCTATTAGAGGTAGAGTGGTCCTTTTAAATTTCATTTTAGAAAATATCCCCATATTTTTCTTCTCTTTCTACAAGGCTTTCAAGGTTTTCTTCAACGAGATCATTAATATCCAAAGATAGTTTTTAAGGGGGAGGGGGTGATGATGTCAAGAAAGTTTATTGGGTGAGTTTGGATACTATTTGCTTACCTGAGGAAGAAGACGATCTAGGGGTGAAATATTGCAAATTGTTTAATCTTGCTTTGCTAAGTAAATGGAAGTGGTAGATTCTAAATTAAGATTCTTAGTTGTGGTTTGAATTAATCTCTTGTATGTATGGTGATGTAAATGGTGCAGTTTTAGGGGGTCCGAGCTCGACAAATAAATCGTCATTGTAGTGGAGGAATTTATGTGCCAAAGGGAACTCCTTTGATAGTGCCTCTTATTAAAATTGGTTCTCTTCTTCAATCTCGGGTAAGCTTGGAAATGTGAAGATTATAGATTTTCGGAGACACCAATGGTACAAACCTCCCTCTTTTGATGTTCTTTTTTCCTTCTTTATATCGGTTGTGCAATTCAACTTATTTAAAAATAGTTGATGCAGGGTCTGGGTTCAATGATTTTTGGATGTGGAACGTTGATCTTAATGGGATGGTCTTGAGTGGTAATGATGTTTTGTTTTTAGAAAAGTTGCTCGCGATTTTGTCAGGGATGAAGCCTAAGCCTCTTGAAAAAGATCATTCTGTTTGGTGGAGTCATAAAGATGGATTTTGAGTTAAAGTTTGTTATAAAAGGATTTGTGAGCCTGGTTCTTTGGATCCTACCTTGGATTCTCTTAAAGCTAATTTAATAGATTATTTATGGAAGACCAAAGTTTCTAGTAAATTTCTCTTTTTTAGTGGGAGATTAATTTTAAACAAATTTCCTACAAGGATGAAAATGCTTAAATGAAAAATCATTGAAGAAGCTCACAATGTGGTTTGTCCCCTATGCTTTATAGAAAAGGAGGACGTGGAACATTTATTTTGTTCTTGCTCTTATTTTAGTATCATTTGGAACAATTTTTGTTTGTGGATTGGTGTTGATTGGTCTCTTGTAAGTTCTTTGTTGGTTAGACTTCTAAACTCAAATTCTTCCCCTTCTTTGTGGTTTTTTTGGCCTTGCTTTTTGTCGGTCTATTTGGTCTTTTAGTAACTTTGATTTTAATTTTTAAACCCTGAAACAATTGATTGTTTTAATGGTCTTACAGTGCATGCAGATCCCACCATTATGGGATATGATTCCACTTAAAATAGTACATAATCTATATAAATATCATCCACTAAACGAGAAGATATTAGAAATAGAGCGTTAATTGCACTTTTTTAGAGCAATTTATTTTGTTTTTGAGAGCAATGTACGTATTTCCTTAGTTATTATAAATTATTTTTTTTCTAATATTTATCTGTTTAGTAATTTTTATCATTTTAAAATAGTAAAACAATATATATTAAATTTTTAAATAAAATATTATCATTTATTGTATTTCAATTTATTTAATTACTTCACTATTTATTATTATTATTATTATTATTATTATTATTATTATTATTATTATTATTATTATTATTATTATTATTATTATTATTATTATTTAAAGGAAAACACTTATTGAGTTGGAGGCTGTAATATTTTAGGACTCCCCAAAGTAGGTCAAATGTCTTCTCCCATATATATGGAATTAAAAATGTCAAAGGAAAACATAAATCAACTTTTAATGTATCATAGATTGAATTCATTGTTTTAATTTTAAATTTCACTACTAATCGGCTATCTTACTTTTTACTACGATATAAGTTTAGTGTTTCATTCTTTCTCTTTTAGCATTCCAAGGTTCATCGTTTTATTATTTTTAAAATTAATTAATGGGTTTGGAAGCTATATTTGTACACCATGAGTAGTGAGATTAATCCATTCTCCACCCAGATTTGTTCTCATTATCTTACCACCATAGTTTGCCTCTTACATTTCACTGCACAAGTGGATCGATCGCACCTATCAAAATTCCACATGATACACTTATTGGATTCCAAAGAATTATATATTTTTCTCAATCATTATCACTCAACTCACCTTTTTTAATAAGTATTCTTGTTTTACATCATGATTAATTATTCTTATTTGCTCTTATGAGCACTATCAAGATTATCTTATGTGACTAATCCACATGATCTAAAATTTGATGGGATTAAATTGTGGATAAAAAGAATCTCAAAAAGATATTTATGACAATTATATCATTATGAAATATGATTCAAATTTATTTTTTAATAGTTAAATAGTAATTAATCTACCTTCTATACATGATCTTTAAATATTGAAAATGATACTAAATACTATAATATATTAAAATAATTTGATTTGAGAGCATTCAAATAAAGAAACTGCAATACAACTTATTAATGCTCTCTCCCGTTAATAAGATAGTGTCACAACTTATTTATTTAAAATGAACCTTCTTATTTTAAAGATCAATATACAAATGTTTTATGAAAATATGGATAATAAAACGTCTAAAGGATGAAGTTGAATAAATATCTCAAGTTGAAAAAGTTGAATAAACATCGCAAGTTGAAAAGTTTTATCAGAGTTTTTAAAACACAAGTGATTTTGCGTGGCAGAAGCAAGAAGCAAGTATAGCGTAAAAGAGATTATACTTATCGATTAGAATTTACATGAAGATACTTGAACAACTCACTACATAATCTAGATGGACAATCAAATTAAACCAAATGACAAACTACAATGTATTGAATAATTGATCAGATACACAAGTAGTGTTATCTTACAATCACCAATACAAACAAGATTATATAACCATAGTTTTTAGGTTTAATTGACACTAAGACAAAATTGAATTACCAATTTGAACAAAACCTACATCTTTATAATTAATCGCTACCAAAAGAAATCCTAATGACATACAATTCTAGAAAGCAATAAAGAACAACTTAGTCATGCAATTAACTACAAAAGATAAAATGTGTGTGTGTGTGTGTGAGAGAGAGAGAGAGAGAGAAACACACACATGCACACACACGCACACATGCACACACACAGTGTGTGTGTGTGTGTGTGTGTGTGTGAGAGAGAGAGAGAGAGAGAGAGAGAGAGAGAGAAACACACACATGCACACACATGCACACATGCACACACACACACACACACACTGTGTGTGTGTGTGTGTGTGTGAGAGAGAGAGAGAGAGAGAGAGAGAGAGAGAGAGAGAGAGAGAGAATATATATCGAGATTTATAATGGTTTAGCAGGTATGTCCTTGCTTTGTTCTTAATCGATATCCAATGGTTTTCCATTGAAAGTTCGTTAGTCTTCCAATATGATTTATAACAAAATGACAAGAGTTCGTACAATCAATCACAATATCCAAAATAAATGCTAAAAAATAAATTTCTTATTTTTGAATATTTGACTTGTACACGGCCTACGAACTCAGCTTTATATAAAATATTTACTCGAACTCGCTTCCTAAATCTTCCAGTCCCAACAACCTGCTCCTAAGTATCCATCTATGAAATTTTTTACTTGAATCAACCGATATCTTGAGTGTTGATCTATTTGAAGATTGATAAGAACTCTTACCCTGTCTGGAGGCTTCCACAGAACACTACCAAGGTCAACCTAGAGAGAAGAATCTCTTTCTTTTTCACTAGAACTGTCAAAACCAGTCACAACACCACACACCCTTGCAAAGAAATGCTAAATTCAAAAACAAATTTCCTCAACATTCATGAATATTCAAAGATAAGATTCAAATCCATATAAAAATCTAAAAATAAGGAGGTATAGTATGAAAGAAACTGTTGGCAAATGTTCACAAAAGAGCCAACACTCTTATGAAAAATAAAAGAATAAGTAGTTTGTGAGTTTTCAAATCATCAATGTAAGATTAAGCGGAAAAGATGGTAAAAAAATCATGGTTGATTTGAGTCATGAAAACTTGTGTGATTTGAGTCAAGTGGTAAAGTAATTTGGAAAAAGATCTACACTTTATGAGAAATTAATTTTGACATGATTTGAATCAAGAGAAACATGTTATTCAACTCATGTAATGCTCTAATTTAAGTAATGAATAAGTGGTGACTCAATTCAAACAAGACATGGGTAATTCAACATTCATGATTCGACTCATGAACAAGCCATGATATGAGTCACGAGGTTCATGATTCGAATCATTCATAAACTAAGATTTGAGTAACAAAATTTGGACTTCTCTTTGTTTTATTTGGTTGGACTCATAGGGTTATGTGATTCGAATCACACATCCAAAATCTCAAAATTTAAAGTTTTTAAAGATGTTTTGAGATTCTACCTGTGACATTACTTGAACCAATCTAAATATGGTTCTTGATCCAAAAAATAAACTAATTAAGTTAAACCACAATGCTCATACTCAAACATAAAGAGTTTGAATTGTGCATTCTAAAATATGGATCTAAAACTCAATTAAAAAATGTGCAATTGAAGAGGAAAAAAATGATATAAACTACAATAAAAAAATAAAGCTCAAGAGATAAGCAACAAAACCATATAATAGAGACACATATAGTCTCCCCCTGAATGTATCAGACATATGCAACTTTAATCTCCCCCTTTTTTATGCTTGATAATCTTCTGTTGAAATTGAGTTGACTTCAAGCAAACGAAAATTTTGATCAATGCTTTCTTTCAATTTATTGTGCCCCCCCTAAAACATTGTACACTACACAACAACACAAAATGCATAAAAAAATCTAGGCTCACATTACAACTTCTCCTCCTTTGACAAGATCAAAAAGAGATATATGCTGATGACCCTAAATGCAAAAAGAATCTGTCACACAAACGATATTCCAGAAAAACAAATGAGTTATACAAAGCTAAGAATAATATACAACATAAAAAATTGAATACATAATATGAATATAGACATGCTAAATGCAAAAAAAAAAACATACAATTATACATGCAACTACAGTAAAACACAATTACCTGATCAAAACGTCTATGAATGTAAGATTAAATAATGCATAAACAAAACCGATAATGCTCAAATGCACAGAATTAATATGATGCATTTAAAAATATTTTAAATGCACATATGAACAATCATTCAGAAGCTTAGAAATGAATGAATAAAATGAAGAATGTATGAAGTAAATATAGTAATATGGTTGGTTAAAATAACATGCTACAAGAAAATGTTAGTGTACAACATAATACAAATAGAAAACAAAATGAAATAGGAATCCAAATCTTTTTAAAATGCAAAGAATCCAATATTCTTAATTCCCTAATTATCCTATGAAAGATTCATAGGATAACGGTTATGTAAAGATACCAGGTAGATGATTTTTTATATCCACATATTCAAAAATAACATCACCTTTTTCAATATGATCCATGAGGAAATGGTTCCAAATTTCTATATGTTTAGTACATGAATGAAGTAAAAAATTCTTAATGAGGCTTATCGTGTTAGTGTTATCGCATTTGATTGGAATAAAACCGAGTCTTAAATCATAATCCAATAATTTTTGCTTTAGCCATATGACTTATGTACAATAATTACCAGCGACTCCATATTCATCCTTAGTGATAGAAAGAGAAACACTATGTTGCTTCTTACTATGCCAAGAAAAATAATAATTCCAAACAAATCACAAGTACTACTAGTGCTTTTGATATCCAACTTACAACCAACAAAATCATAATATGAAAAACCTACTAAGGTACATTAATGCAACTGCGAAAAATACCTGGCGGAAAAACAGAAGAGTCGCCACTGAACGTTATTTATCCCAAAAAGAGGGAAAGGAAACGATCAAAGAAAACCTGAAGAACGGGAAAAGACAAGGTCATCGCAACCAAATATTGGGTTCGGGAGTCGGTTACGCAAGGGAAAGGTATTAACACACCTCACATCCGTTGTACTCAACAGGATTCATGCTTGTTATCTAATCAAAGAGTGTGTTTATCTAAAAGCTACTGCTAAACACAAACGAGAACAAAAGAAAAAGAAAGAGACTCGATAGGACATCGCCGCCCTATGCCTACGTATTCCCTCGTGCAATGGGAAAGTCAGAATCAACGTAGTTCGGGAAACTACGGGTGATGGGGGGAAGGTTGCTCGCCAAGACATCGCCATCTTGTGCCTACGTATCCTCATCTGGTATGAGAAATCAGGTCAAACGTAGTTCGGGTAAACGAAACCACATGTTGGTTAAGTTTTTTTTACGAGTGACGTTAAGTTCCCATTCCAGCAGTTAGGGACGATGTATATTTGCGGTAGAACAGAAAAGTAACGTACTCTTTTCTAAAAATGAAGTTTGAAACAACGATCCCAAAGGATAAAAGATTTGAATTTTGTTTGTGACTTTTATTGAAGTGAATTAGTTTGCTTTGTGATTTACATTGCACTAAAGATATGACATATGAGCGAATGCGTCACATATCGCCCAAAAGGCATACACTAAACACTCTAGACAAGTGAGGAGAAACACCCCACTCATCATTTCCCACGTACTTAAGGCTCATAGAGTACAACGTTCATCGTATTTATTAGATGAGTTAAAATGTGTTTTGAGATGAGAAGAGAGACGCGCGAAAGGTCTAAGGGGAAACTCGGCCCTAACGTTGTCATGCAAAGTGGTCCTAAAGTCAGGATGCGAAAGGAGATTTTATCCTAATGTTAGCATGTAAAAGATGGACCTAAGGTTGAGGTTAAAAGGTAGTACCCTACTTTTTATCATGCCTGAATTAAAATCCTAAAGTCTATCTTACTCCAAATTCAATAAGAAATCAAATTGGAATAAGAGTCCTAAGGGAGCATGCAAAGACAAGGCAAAAAGCAAGAAAACAAGGTAAAAACAGCAGCTACAACAGCGCCTCCTGCATAAGACAGCAATAAAATCCAGCACATAAGCAAGACATCATATAACAGCACATTGTTGCACCCTAAATTTTGCCCAACCTTTTCTTAACTTGGTTTATGTTTCATTTCATTTCTTTCTAGCATTTGCATTGCATGGCATTTTTCATTGAACATGGGATCAAGAGGTTATGCATAGCAAGAAGAGTCTACTCAGAGGTTTGAGCCTAAGCAAGGGGTGTTACTCAAGTTTGGATGGTCATCAAGTTATCAGGAAGTGGGCAATAGTCTTGTGAGAGGATTGATGGGTGTATGTGGGTCAGCTCCTAACTTGAAGGTCAGTTCAAGATCATCAGAGGATTGCAAATTCATGATTATGGATATGGGATGTTAAGAGAGCTGATTGAGGGCTTTAAGAGCCATGTTGGAGCTTATTCAAGTTGTTGTGTGATGTGAAAGAAGCCACAGTCAAGAATGTTGCATCTAAGGTTTTCATCTAGTTAATCCTCAGTCAACTGTGAAATTGAAGGAGATTAAAACTCAATTCCAAGTCTCTATGGTCATGGGATGTTGTGTTAAGATACATGATACATCATTTCAAGCTCAATTCATCAAGGATCAAGGGTGTGAGAAGTTACTAAATTAGGGTTCTCAGTGTAAAATCCTCTGTTTAGTCCTTAACTTCAAGACCACCTATCTCAAGATACAAGTTTCATCTCAACTTTTAACCAACATGAAACTTGTAGAGCATGTTATTAACTTTCAATTGAGTACTATAAGTCCTTGATTGGATTTATAGAACTCAAGTTATGATGCAGACAAGTTACAGGTCCTCAGATGAATGTGATTTTGGTCAACAAAAGTCAATCAACTTCCAAGCCATTTTTGACCTAGAAGGATGTTTCTCCTCAACTTTTCTTAGTCATGAAAGTTGTAGTTCATGGTCTTATCTTTCCAAAGAGTACTAGAAGTCTTTCATCTGATTTGTAGAACTCAAGTTATGAGGCTTACAAGTCAGGGGTATTTTGGGAAAGTGAGATTACAGGTCATAAAATTATAGGTCAATTTCACCAACTTGCACACCTCAAATGGAGATTTTTCCAACATAAAACTTGCTCCAAATGGTGTCAATTGTTCAACCAAGCATTGATAAGTCATGAAGTTGGCTTGGAATGGTGAATTCCTAAATTGATTTTCATGGAAAAAAGCTTTAAAATGAGAAAATTGGATTTAATTCATTTTGGATCATTTTTGTGCAAATGAATACATATTTTGAGTGCAAACTATATTTCAAACACAATGGCAATGTTAGAATTTGAATTTGGTGTGTTTTGATGAGCCATTTTCAAGCTTACTTCAAGCTTAAGTCACACTTGTAATATCAACCAAGGAGATCAAACAAGGATCAAATCACAACCATTCATACTTCATACACTACCAGCAAGTGATTTGAGACATTTTAGAGGAAAATTGGTACAAATTTCGTGCACATGGCCAAAGTGAAAAACTCAAATTCCATGGATTTCAATTGGGCTCTTAGGGACTGAAATTGGGCTTTATTATGATTCAAATCCATCACATAAAAGCTTTCCATCTTGAACAAAGCATCAAAACACGAATTGGGTGAAGAATTGGAGCTGGAGCATTTTGAAAAAGTGAAGGAAATTCAAAATTCGAATTATGAGATTTAGCAAGATTCAAGCAAAATTAAAGGTTGCAAAGACTTCATTGAAGATCACTGAACATTTCTGGATACTTTTCTTCAAGCTTAAGCATCAATTGAAGGATCAGTGGAAGTTCTCCACTAGGCATTTTCAAATCAACCTTACTCTCTGAATATGCCATGATTCTCTGCCATTTTTGCATATTTGAGACCTAGACAACTTGTAGATCATTAATCACTAAAACGAACTGGCATTTGTGATGATCTTTGGATGAAGCTCCAAACTGTTTTGATCTGGCATTTGTTCTTGTGATGTTCTGGACAAAATTGAGTGAGTTTAGTGAACTTTTGTTCTTGATGCACAAATATGTTTGGCTTCGGTTTGTCTTTGTTATGCATGATTAATGAATTTGGATGCTAGATTTGTGATCCTTGTGATCTGTAGATCAATTTTCATATAAGGTTTGCTGAATTTGGTGAAGTTTTCATGTTTATGTGTTGTTGTTTGATTCACGGTGGCCGGAGCTGCGAAGAAGATGACCGGAGTTGCAGTTCGGCCACCACCTGGTTCCCTCCAAGTTTGGGTGAGGAAGATGACATACGTGTCATATTTTTCGCCACACGATTGGAATACTTTGCACATACACGATATAGATTAAGAAACATGGTGCACCGCTGTTGACTTGTCACACGTGATTCCTTTTAAATTTCATTAATTGAGCTGGCATGCTGTGAGCCAGGTGATTTGCATACTTTCTGATCACGCGTGTTAGATTGATTTCTATGGTGTGCCTTGTTTGACTCTTGCACACACAATCACCAGAATTGTTTGGTTTTTGTTTCATTTAATTTGGGCTTGGATTTTCGCCTGCTACTCACACCCCCTACTGGGCCCATTGCGTGTTTTGAACTGTGTTTATTTGCTATTTGCACCATTTATTTTATCATTTTCTTTTATTTTCTTTTTTTGATTTTTCTTTTATTCTGTTTTCAATTTAAATCATATAAAATAGCTCCAATGTTCTAAAAATTCAACAAAAATATTTTTCATGAACTTTAAGATGTCCTTTATTTTTAGGATATTTTAATTTTAATTTTTTGATTTTATTTTCAATTTAAAAAAGAATTAAATATTGGAGTTGTTTTAAATTAGTTAAAATGTAGAATTGTTTGTTCTTGCATTTGTTTCTCTTATTCCTTTTTGATCCAATGAATGAAAATTGATCCTCATCTCAATGATGAGTTGATCATTTTGAGGACCATTTTTCCCTTGGTTGGTTGACTTTTGGGTTGACTTTTGTGGCTTTTCCTTTTGCCTTTGTTTCTCCCATTTCAAAGTGGTACATCTAAATGATTTTTTTTCTTTTGATGGTGCTTTAAGGGAATATTTGCCTTATGCTTGTGGCCTCTATTTTCCAGCATGTTTAGCTTCCTTGTGCATTTTATTTGTTAATTTTTGAGCCTTTTTCCTAATTTTGAAGTGACTTGCAAGTCAAGTCATTTCCTAGGGTTGCTCACACAAGTGTATGACCTAGTTTGAATTGGAAATGACCTTTGTGGATCCATTAAGCTCTCAACTCTTCTTGTTTCACATATTAGACATGTTGAGCTTGCTGCATGTTCATTTTTAGGTCAAAAGTATGTTCATTGCTTGTTCATTTGTGTGTTTCTTTTTTAGGGTTTCCATATGTGGCATGTTTGCTTTGTTTGTGTGATGTCTCTCTTTGTGTGATTGCCTCTTGTGCATTTCTTCTTCTTATTTCTCCTTTGCATTTCTCATATGCATGCTTGGTTGAGATGAGCTTGTGGAGGCTACTGCCCACACTATTTTCCTCCCACTTCCATTCTACTTATGCATTCAATGTGTGCATTCTTTAATTTGCATGTTTCTTTTGTTGTTTCTTCTTCTTCTTTTGTCTTTCTTCCCTTAGGATTTCTAACCTCTCTTGTTCAAGAGGGGTTATGATAGACATTAGGGTTCTAAACATGCATGATAATATTAGGTAGCTCCCTTTCAAACTCAACTTTAAGTCCACTTTGCATGATAATTTTTAGGATTGATTAGTCTCCCATTAGTGTCCTTTCTTCTCTTCTCATCTTCAAACAATCTTAACATACTTAATAAGGATAATGAATGTTGTGCCATGAGTCTTATACTTGGGAAATGATGATTGAGGGGACGCCTCTCAATTGTCTAGAGTGTTTAGTATATGTCCTTAGGACGATATGCGACGCATTCGATCCTAGGTTTTAGACTTTAGTACAACATACATTATGAACATCCAAATCCAAAACACTTCTTCTCTAAAAAATACAAAAACAATTCAAACCTTTTTCATCCTTCGGGATTCTAATCAAGAAAATCTTTTCACAAAAATAGTGTCGTTAACTCTTAGTTCTATCACAAACGGTAACGCCTAAGTCTCCAATGGTCGAGCTGCATACACCAACTGCTAGAACTCCTTGTTAACCTTACTCGTGCCTAAAAAACTTTTGAACCAGCCTGTGGTCCTTTCAGCCCGAACTACGTTTGCTCTGATCTTTCATACCAGATGAAAGTACGTAGGCATAAGACACGATGTCTTAGCGAGCAACCTTCCCCCCTTTTCCTAGCTGTAGTTATTCGAACTACGTTGACTTCAACTTTCCCATTGCATGAGGAAGTACGTAGGCACAAAGCGGCGATGCTCTGCCGAGTCATTTCTCTTTTTTTTCTTTTTTTCCCTGAGCCTTTAGCTAGATAGTTTCAACACACCCTTTTAGATAGAAAACAATGTGTGGATCCCGTCGAGTACGACAGACGTAAGGGGTGCTAATACCTTCCCCTTGCGTAACCGACTCCCGAATCCAGACATGGTTGCGATGACCTTGTCTTTCCCTTTTTCGTCAGGTTTTTCCGATCGTTTCCTTTCCCTCTCTTTGGGATAAATAATGAAAGGTGGCGACTCTTCTGTTTTTTCCGCCGGTTGTTTTCCGCAGTTGCGACACACATGTTTCAGCATAAAAACAGGTGTGAAAAGCCAGGCAGCAAGCAAGTAAAGCAAAGACAGCATGCAAGTTCAAGGCATGGACAGCTGTGGAAAGTATGGAGCAAGCAAGCTTGAATGCCAATTAATCAAGAACAAAACACCAATCATGGGTAGATATCATGCAACAATGGACATGCTTCAACAATCAAACATGATCGATCAACATTAATGCATCAATAAGAATCATCAAGATTAACATGTTCTTTTCAAATTAAATCGGACGATCAAACGATCAAACAAACATGCAACGAAGTAGAAACGGAAACAAATGCAATCATCCATCACAATGTTCATCAACACAATCATCAATGATCATCAATTAACATGCTATAAATAAACAAGTGAAAAGATCATTCATTAAACAACACATGAACATGTTAAACATTCAAAACGGAAACCAAAAGTTACGCGTCGAAGAATCGAGATCAAACATTCAAGAACGATGAAATATGTCCAAAACAAATCACATAAATACATCATATCAATCCATGAAGTTTATATGTGAAAAGGAACTCAAACAAGCAAAAAAAATGCAAAAAATGTATTTAAAAAATGCAAAAAATAGGCAAAAAATGAAAAAATGCAAAAAATAGGCAAATCTGCTCCAAGTAACGGGTTACCCTATATAGGGTAACCGGTTACTTGATGAAAAACAGCCCAAAAACGTGAAATTTGACAGGGTAACCGGTTATTCTATATAGGGTAACCGGTTACTACTAAACCAGAAGCAAAAAATCAGTTTTTAAAAGCAGTTTTCAGCATCAAACAACTTCGCCAATCATCCATATGATCATGATATCAATGAAGCACGAAATTATCATCTAGAAATAGTGATCAAGCATCATGTAAACACAATCAAGCATTGACATCACATATCACCAAGATCCAAATCATCAAAATGGATTAAAAAAATAGCAAAAACCATGGATCTACATTGTGATTATCCAAATAAGTTCAAAACAGAATTAGATCTAGAATTGCCAACCTTCAAAGCGGAGATTTGCTTTGGTGAGTGTTAATTTACTTGAGATTAGCAGATCCAAGTAAGAAACCTTGAGATTCTTCAAGATCCAAGAGTTTTCTTGTGGTAGAAATGAAGAACAAGCAAGATCAAGCAAAATAATCCAAAAAAATCACTTCCAATCTAGCTTCTGAATTCAGATCCAAAACCAAACGAAAATTGAATGGTGAATTGTAGATAATGGAGTTGAATGATGGAGGTTTAGCTCTATAATTCAATGATTCCAATGAAGAATCAAAGAACTTAAGTGAGAGAGCTCTAATGGAAGTTTTGGGAACGGAAAAGTGGAGAGAAAATTGAGAGCAAATTCTTAAGAATGAGAGTGAAATCTGAAAATGAAGGGTAATTTTTTGAGGTTTTGAGCAAATTCACTTAAATAAGCTCTAGGTTTGGATCAAAATGTGGTTTAGAATGAGGATTAGCATTTGGAATGGAAATTAGGAGTGAAATTAGGAATGGAGTGTTTGAAATTTGGAGGGAAATGGTGAAAATTGACACAATTCTAAATCCTTCCAAATATGATCAAGTGAAATCAATGGTTGAAAATGATTAGGAAATTGCATATGCTGAAAATTCAAATATTTTGGCAAACTGTGCTTGAAGTAACCGGTTACCTTATATAAGGTAACCAGTTACCTTATTCAAAATTTGCCACTCTTGGCGCCAAATGGAGGAAATCCTGTACGATTGCCCATTCTCACTTATTTGAACCCTGTTATACCTCTGAAACCTGCTCTTGAATTAGGGTAATTGTGAAAACGCCTGAGATAGCCTGTACACCGTCTCCCGAGCTTAAAATAACTTACTGAATAAAATAAAATCAACCGCTGGACAAAATAAACGCCGGAGCCTCTAACGCTCGTTGTTTGAACTCTTGCAATAAAAGGGAACCTTAAGCCACATAAATACCTTGATCCCATGTCTCGAGGACCAATGCTATGATATGTGGAAATGCAAAATATAGAGAAACATAAGGTAGTTACGATTAAAATGAAAGGGAAAATTTTGGGGTGCTACATACATCCACTACCTTTAGGAAACCAAAGGCCGTGATGCGAGGTTCCGTTAAGATACCTCAAAATTATTTTTACGATCTTAAGGTGGGATTCCCCAAGTGATTGTTTAAATCTACCACACGTAGACACACTAAATATAATAAATTTCCTACTCGCAGTTAAATACAGTAAAGATTCTATAATACCTCTATATTTGGTAATGTCAATCTCTATGTCATTCTCATCTTTGTCTATCAGCACATTTGACGCCATAGGGATTGAGATGCTATTTGAATTTTGCATATCAAACGTCTTTAGAAAATCCAAGCAATACTTCATTTTGACTTATGAATTTTCCATCTTCTTCTTTTTTGATTTGAAATCCTAGGAAGTGGGTAAGCCCTCCCATTAGGGACATTTCAAATTCACCCTACATCAAACTAGAAAAATCCTTGCAAAGGGGTTCATCATTAGACCCGAATATGATATCATCAACGTAAATTTGGACTCAAAGAATATGATTTACTTTACGTCTAATAAACAAATTAATATTTACTTTACCATAATTGAATACTTGTTTGATTAAAAATCCACTATGGCATCCCACAGGGAAATTGGAAGGTGTTCGTCAAACCTTCCTAGAAGAACACTGACGCCAAAAAGAGGCAGGGGTTGACCTTGTGAGCATTCCTCGACAGCTAGATGGTGTCGAATATGCCAGACCGTTTCCATTGGGTTTGACGTTTTGTTTTGAACCTTGTTTAACCAGGCAAGGTAGTCTTTGTTGCCTGGGGTGGGCATCGAGCAGAACACCCTAGCTTTTGGCGCCATAAATTTCAAATCGAGTTTGCCACCTTTGCGGAAAGCCATAAAAATTGAATGCATGGCTTCATGACTAGGCTTGCCAAGAGGGTAAGGACCGTGAAATGCATGCAGCTTTTCGGCCACCGCAAAAGGGATAATAATTTGTTTCTTCCAGGCTGCCACGATGTTTTCATCAGCAGAAGTGGGGTTTGAGAGTGGTTTGTGAGCATCAGCCTCTGACAGAATAAAGGCAATGAGGTTGTTGCATGTTGTGTGAGTTTGGGAAGAAGGAGATGCCATTGAAAATGGTGGTTCTTGAGAGACTGGTGTGGTTGTGCTGTTTGAAGAAGAAGAAGTGCAGAAAAGTGTTGAGGGGAAAAGTTATAGAATGAGACTTATGGGTTATTTATACTCAATGCTAGTGTGGAAGGTGAAAAGGTAAAGGGCTTTTCAGTTGCTCACTCATGGGGAAAATAATGAGTGAAAGTTGGTACTAAAGTGGGGAAATGGAAAAGAATGATGGAAATTATTGAAAGTTGTGGCGCAGAAAGGTGCCATCATCACGTCAAGGGGCGACTGACACATGGATGATTCGACAGAAATGACATAGACAACTGCTACATGCCTGGAAAAACACCAAGCCTCTCATTCGACAGACATCTCTGTCGAAGCTTGGGTTTTGGTGGGGCATCTTGTTGGCTGGAAATTAGCCAACTGGAAGCATCGACCTCAACAGGAGCTAGAGGAAATAGACGTTAGACCGAAAAAAATCCTTGGGTGAAAGCTAAGGATCGAAGGTAACAAAATCTGGAAGAAACATGCACTGAATTGACACTGCAGAGTGGCATGGTCGACGGGTTCCTGCGTCAGCCGACCCAAAAGAAAACCAACAGGGGTACCCTCGACGCGAGAAGTTTTGTGCCTGGCGAGAAATCACTTTGAAAAGAGGAACGTGGGAGCAGTTACAAAAGTCATGGACTGACACGTGGTGCATCCTGAAGCCTCCTAACAGTTATTTTACGTATCTATATAAAGTAAAGTCTTGTGTTGAAATAGGGGCGTCTTTTGTCAGCATTTGAAGAAAAAAACTCTGAGCACCACACACTAAAGAGAAAACAGTTTTGACTTTTCATTCCAAGATGTACGAATACGTCCAGTTGTGCTTTTATTTTTCACGTTAAATTTACCAAGTTTCTATGTTTTGTAGAGTAACGTTTGGTTCAACATTTATTTAACGCCTTTGTTTCAGCATTCCTTTGTCTTAACTTTTCTTTATTTGCCTAAGTTTAATCCTACACGCTCCATAAAACAAATAACCGTCAAAGTGCGCCATAGACCCAAGTAAACAGTCCACCCAAAACCAGTGTCTTGGGACTAGTTTGGCCAGTCCCGCAAGCAAACCCGCGGAGGAAGGTCGGAGTTTGTCCGCGCGAGAATCACATGCGAACAGATGGTTAATATGGGAATGAGATTAGAGAAAGCTATCTGTGAGGGACATTTGACAAAAGAAGGTAGTTTTGGATGTGCAGAGAAATTTGGTGCTGGTTTTTCTAAGAAAAAGGATGGAGAAACCAATGCCATATCTCAAGAGAGGTCTAGAAGGTGCAGTCATTGTCAGCAACAAGTAGCTTCTGTTACGCCCGTCATCAGTGCCGATCAAGCTACTTCAAATTATCAACCACGTTTCCAACATAAAACACAGCAGAATAATCAGCAAGGTCGTGTGTAGAAGAAAGTGCAATTTGATCCCATTTCAATGTCGTATGCTGAATTATTTCTGACTTTGATAAAGAAGAATTTGGTTCAGACTCGTGATCCGTTAGATGTTCCTACAGATATTCCATAGTGATATAAGCAAGATGCCCATTGTGCATTTCATCAGGGCACCCTTGGGCATGATATTGAAAATTGTTATCCCTTGAAATACGAAGTGGCAAAGCTTGTAAGAATTGGTATTCTGTCTTTTGAAGATACCAATCCCAATGTGTAATCAAATTTGTTGGCTAAGTATGGTAACACAACTGTCAATATGGTATATGGGTATCCTGGTACATACTGTATCTTTGATATTCGTTGGATTCAGAGGTGACTTGTTTAGATGCACGCTAATTTGAGTGAATACCATGATATTGAGCATGATTATGCCGCTTGTTGTATTTGTACTGTAGACCCCCGTGGGTGTGTGATTGTAAAGTGGGATTTAAAAAAGATGATTGATTAGAATATTATTCAGGTTAGTACAAATAGAAATGAAGTTGGGAATGAGGTGAATGTCATAGTTCTACGTTTCAACATCCCTGAGCGAGTTTTAATTTCTTACAATAGTCAGAAATCTATTGTGATACCTTTGGTCATTCGTTTTCCTTGACCGGTACCATACAAGTCAGACAAAGTTGTTCCTGGAACAAGCTTATGTAGATCAAGATGATCATCTGATTTCGCTGTAGATCATCGTCCTCAAGTCATTAAGGGGTCACCAGTTACACGGTAACTGGTAATGGGTGGTCGGTTATGCCGTCAGGCATTCACAGCACATCTCGGGCGTCAGCCGGACTTCGTTAGTAAGTCGGGAATGGAATCCTCGGTCAATCATGAACCAAATAAGGATATACAATCTTTTACCATCAGGCACTCTGCATCAGCTGAGAGAACTGCTTCGTCAATACAGTTGGACTTCATCAGTAAGTCAGGGGTTTTGGCACTGCTGCCGGACTTCAATCATCATGTCTTCCAGGAAATTTCAACTTCTCGGTTTAGAACCTGCTGGGGATGATACATCTCCGCTGGGGGGTTCTGGAGAACTATCAAGTAACTCTGCTTCAGGGATCCAGAGATCATTCTGGATGAATCAACTCTGCTGAAGACTTCAAGAATCATCTTGGACAAATAGCTCCACCGGAGACTTTAAGGATCATCCTGAACCGATAACTCTGCTGGAGATTTCAGGAATCATCCCGAGCAGGCACTCTGCCGGGGACTCTAAGCATCAACTTGAGCAACCAACTCTGGCGACTTCACCGGGGATTTTAAGAATCATCTTAAGCACACACCTTTGCTGGAGAATTCAAGAATCATCTTGATCAAACCATCCTGCGGAGGAACACCTGCAAAACAAGAACGGTAACGACCTAGCTCATGTTTCGTATGCATATGCTTTGACAATGGCATAATGCTCCACACGGTGGAAATGCTACGCTTTTAGGGTAAATGCTATGCAATCATGCAAAATGCTATGACCCCATCAGCAAAATAAATACTGAAGGGAGGATCCTCCTGTCAAGGAGAAAGAATCACTCTGGTGGAGGAAGGACTCATCCTGCCGAGGAGAAGAAGTCACACCAATCTCAATTGGACTCTGCCTGGGGAAACGAACTTCAGTCAACTACTGCAGGGGGACAAAGTTCTACGAGAACTGGGACCCGCTCAACCATGTATTCAAACCACAACTGCCGAGGAAAACGATGTCAATCGCAGAAATAAACTGCATGGCATTCGCAGCAAAAACTTTCCGGGAGATGACGACTCCGGTGGGGAAATACAACATCATCTATTCAACACTCTACTGGGGGGCACCAATCATGGCTTCAACGGCTTCCCAGAATTCGGCTCTCTTGGGGAACTGCAAACTCGGCTGGGGAAGTAGGAATCATCCTGCTTATATGGGAGAGTACAACTCTGTGGGGAATCTCAATTCCGCCGGAGACTTCAGTCTGTAATATCGAGCGCTGCACACTTCAGTATATGACTCAGCTGGGGAAACAACGATCCTTCAGGATGCATCTGATTGGAGAGAGAATCTTCTCTGCTTGGGGAGACATATCAATGCTTACGATCTCATGTTCCGACTCCGCAGGGAGATGCTGCTGAACTGGCTGGAGAAAAAGGAATCATCCTGCTTGGGGAAACATACGGCGTATCGCCTGGAATATGCTATACCTGCGACAACACAAACAAACAGACAAGATACCCTTCTCAAAGGGACCTATCGAGGTTATCATCTTGTGACAATGTTCAAGTAATTCATTGTTTCAACAATCAGTGGCCTAGGCCAGTAAGTTTATGTATGCGCATTTTATCAAAAACATCGGCGTTCTTTTTCGCAAACAAAACAAGTAAATGCTAAACAAGCAAACAGAATTGCTGAATAGTATACATTTTATTGATAACGAACCCCTGAATGGGTGAAAATGTTTTACAACAGATGCAAGCTCCTGGAATGAGGGAGCTGCGCAAATATAAAAACATAAATATACATCAGTATATACACAAATGTCGACAATGAGGCGTAGACGAACACCATGAGTTGATCCCTCTATGACACACTCGACTTCGATACTTCTCCGACGCTTCAGCTTCAGAAGAGATTGATTCAGATAAACGGCCCTCAGGTCTTCCAAACCACTAAACAATGAAAGTCCACGCGCGGAACACAGTCATTTGCTTTTTCAAATCCCTAAGTTTTGCCTGAATCGCCCTTTCGGGTTTTCGATTCACCGGGATACCCTTTTTTGCCAAAGTCTCCCTTCCAGGTTTTCGACTTTGCGGGTGTACATTCTTTTCTTTATATCCCTAATTTTTTCCCGAACCTTTTTCCTTTTTTATGGTTCGCCGGGATGCCCCATTTTTGCCTGGATATTCTTTTTCTTTCCAGCGGGTCATTTTTTTTAAGCAAAGTATTTTTTAACTGCGTCCGCGTTCACCGGGGATGCAAAATCTTCGCCATCCATCGTGGATAACAATAAGGCCCCTCCCGAGAAGACCTTGCTGACGACATGCGGACCTTCGTAATTGGGAGTCCACTTGCCCCGGTGATCGGAGTGTGGAGGAAGAATCTTCTTCAAGACGAGGTCACCCGTCTGAAAGCTTCTAGGACGCACCTTCTTGTCATAAGCTTTCTTCATTTGGCTTTGGTATAGACGACCATATGCAATTGATGCTAACCTCTTCTCGTCCATCAGGCTGAGTTGGTTTAATCGGTTCTTAATCCATTCTGCCTCATCGAGTTTCACGTCAACCAAAACTCGTAAAGAGGGAATCTCGACTTCTAACGGTAGGATAACTTCCATACCGTACACTAGTGAGAAAGGAGTTGCCCCAGTTGATGTACGTACCGTGGTACGATAACCGTGCAGCGCAAATGGCAACATCTCGTGCCAATCTTTATAGGTCACAACCATCTTCTATACAATCTTAATGTTCTTATTGGCCGCTTCAACAACGCCATTCATCTTCGGTCGGTAAGGAGATGAGTTGTGATGTTCAATCTTGAAACTCTGGCACAACTCCTTCATCATCTTGTTATTCAGATTCGAATCATTATCAGTAATGATCTGCTCGGGAATTCCGTAACGACAGATGATGTCCCTCTTTATGAATCTAGCCACCACCTGCTTGGTTACATTAGCATATGAGGCTGCCTCCACCCACTTGGTGAAGTAGTCGATGGCTACTAAAATGAAGCGATGACCGCTAGATGCAGTGGGCTCGATCTTGCCTATCATGTCGATGCCCCATATGGAGAACGGCCACGGGGAGGACATGACATTCAACGGGCACGGCGACACATGAATCTTATCAGCATAAATCTGGTATTTATGACATCTCTTCGCGAATTTAAAGCAATCTGACTCCATCGTCAGCCAGTAGTATCCTGCTCTCAGGATCTTTCTCGTCATAGCATGCCCGCCGGCGTGCGTACCAAATGTGCCTTCATGGACTTCTTCCATGAGCATACTTGCTTCTTTCTCATCTACACATCTGAGTAGCACGAGATCGTGGTTTCTTTTATACAAAACTCCATCAGGATTGAGATAAAAATTTCCAGACAGCCTCCTCAGAGTCTTCTTATCCTGGGTTGACGCTCCCGCAGGATACTCCTTAGTCATAAGGAAAGTCTAGATGTCATGGAACCATGGTTTTCCATCGGAGGCTTCCTCGATCGCAAAGACGAATGCGGGTCTATCAAGACGAGAAAGGACAATTCTTGGAGCTTCATTCCAAAAATTGACTTTATACATCGAAGCCAACATGGCTAAGGCATCAGCCATTTGATTCTCAGCCTTGGGCACATGATGGAGTTCCACTCGATCAAAGAACGGAAGCAGCCTTCTGGCATAGTTCATGTACGACACCAAATTCAATTGACGAGTCTCCCACTCCCCTTTAATCTGGTTGATCACAAGCGCCGAGTCACCATATACATCTAGGTTTTTGATTCTCAAATCAATTGCTTCTTCTAGACCCATGATGCATGCTTCGTACTCTGCTTCGTTATTGGTGACCGGAAACGTAAGTCTAGCAGTAAATGGGATGTGGGAACCATGGGGAGTCGTGATGATCGCCCCAATGCCACTTCCATAAGAATTAACCGCCCCGTCAAATATCAATTTCCATTGGGATTTCCTGTCTGGCCCCTCGTCGGGCAACGATTCATCACAATCTTTCACCTTGAGGAACATGATATCCTCATCAGGGAATTCAAATTTCATCGGCTGGTAATCTTCGATCGGCTGTTCGGCAAGGTACTCAGACAATACGCTTCCCTTGATGGCCTTCTGGGAAACGTACTGAATGTCATATTCCGTCAACACCATTTGCCATCTGGCAATCCTGCCCAAAAGCGCTTGCTTCTCGAAGACGTACTTGATCAGATCCATCTTCGAAATTAGCATGGTGGTGTGATTGAGCATGTACTGTCGTAAACGTTTGGCAGCCCAGGCTAGTGCACGACACGTCTTCTCCAGCATCGAGTAACGAGATTCACATTCTGTGAACTTTTTACTCAAATAGTAAATGGCATGCTCCTTTCTGCCTGTCTCGTTGTGCTGACCAAGAACACACCCCATACTATTATCAAGAACTGTTAAGTACATGATTAAGGGTCTTCCGGCCACTGGGGGTATCAAGATCGGAGGTTCCTACAGATACTGTTTTATCTTATCAAATGCCTTATGGCAATCCTCGTTCCAGATAATCGCCTGATTTTTCTTTAGTAATTTGAACATCGGTTCACACGTGGCCATGAGCTGAGAGATAGACCTTGCAATGTAGTTTATTTTTCCCAGGACACCACAAACTTCTTTTTCTGTTTTTGGCGCTGGCATTTCTTGTATTGCTTTAATCTTCGCAGGATCAACCTCAATGCCTCTTTCACTCACGATAAACCCCAGTAGTTTTCCAAACCGTACTCCGAAAGTACACTTGTTAGGATTCAGCCTCAACCTGAACTTCCTAAGCCTCTCAAAAAGCTTCAGCAAATTCACCAGGTGTCCCTCCTCCGTTTGGGACTTCGCAATCATGTCATCAACATAGACTTCAATCTCATGATGAATCATGTCATGAAACAAAGTGACCATTGCTCGTTGGTAAGTGTCCCCTGCGTTCTTCAGACCGAAAGGCATTACGTTGTAGAAAAATGTTCCCCAAGGTGTAATAAACGTAGTTTTCTCCATGTCCTCCGGCGCCATCTTGATCTGATTGTAGCCGGAGAAGCCATCCATGAACAAAAATACGGAGAACTGAGCCGTGTTGTCGACCAACACATCAATATGAGGGAGCGGGAAATCATCTTTAGGGCTCGCCCTATTCAAATATCGATAATCGATGCACATTCGCACCTTACCGTCCTTCTTCGGTACAGGCACTATGTTGGCGACCCACGGAGGGTAAGTAGTGATCGCTAAGAAGCCAGCATCAAGCTGTTTCTGCACTTCTTCTTTGATCTTAATGGCCATATCTGGTCGCGTCCTCCTAAGCTTCTGCTTAATGGGAGGACAATCTTCTCGCAACGTCAAGTGATGGACCACGATGTCAGTATCAAGTCTGGGCATATCTTCGTATGACCAAGCAAAGATGTCACTATACTCTCTCAGCATCTCGACCAATCTCTGCTTGACATCACCCTGCAATGTGGCCCCTATCCTGACGTTCCTGACAAGTTCTTCAGAACCCAGATTCACAATCTCAATCTCTTCCTCGTGAGGCAGAATAACTTTCTCTTCTTGCTTCAACAAGCGGGCCAACTCTTTGGGAAGGTCTTCGTCTTCATCAATCTCTTCTTCGGCTTGATAGATCGGGCAATCGAAGTCGAAGTGAGTCGTAGAAGGTCCAGAGTCGATGTCATCTGTTATGTGGATCCTGCAATAACAAGGGTTAAGCTTAAAACAAGGATATGCAGGTTAGCACAAACCCTATTGCCATTTTATTGTTTTTCAAAACAAATATAAAACAGGAATAACAGAGATCACAACATTTGAATGCGAAGAAAAACGCCTTTTGATTTATTGGTAAAACGCATGTACAAAACCAAACAAGGCCCTGACAATAAAACCACTATGCCCCGGGCAGGACATAGGGTTTTACAATGATTGGAGAAAGTAAATCATTACTCTTTGCTTGTCACTTGGATGGTATCCCTGATGGACCAATTGTTGAGGCTCTCGCCTGGCTTGCTTGGCTGGATCCAAGAGTCTAGGTCGCAATCACTGTCTTCGCCGTCTTCAGACACCGCATTGACACTTTCAAATATCACCCAGCCGCTGGTAAACTGGATCAAACCTTTACCTCGTGACGCATTGCGAGAAGAGGAGGCTTCAGCCGCAGGAGAGTATCCTAACCCAAACTTGTCCTGTTTGATAGGTATTTCTAGAATTCGCCCCCAACCTGGGGTAGATCCGGCTTGAACAACGGCCCGGGCTTCCTTGAAGGAAGAGAGATTCATCTCTGGTTTCTCAGTCATTACTGGAGCCACGTTCTTGACTTTAACGGCTTCGAACGCCTGACATAGGGTTTCGTGGATTTCCCCATCCATCTCAACATACTTGAAGGATGACAAATGGCTCACCATTATGTCCTCCTCGCCATAAACAGTCACAATGTTGCCTCCGACAGCATACTTGAGCTTCTGGTGCAACGTGGAGGTCACGGCGCCAGCAGAATGGATCCATGGCCGGCCTAAGAGACAGTTGTAGGCAGGCATGATGTCCATAATGTAGAAGACTGCGTCGAAAGTTTCCGGCCCGACTTGGATTGGTAGCGTTACCTCTCCGAAGACATGACGCTTGGTTCCATCGAAAGCCTTCACAACCAGATCACTGGGTGTGCAAATCAATCCTCGAGTATCTAACTTCATCAATGCTTTCTTCGGAAGAACATTGAGCGATGACCCTGTGTCCACCAACACATGAGACATAATCGTTCCCCTACACTCTATCGAGATGTGCAGGGCACTGTTGTGGTTTCTTCCCTTCGGCGTCAGCTCCAGGTCAGTGAACCCTAACCCGTTTCCAGCATTCACGTGGGCTATGACCCCTTCCAACTGGTTGACCGATATTTCCTGCGGTAAATATGTGGCATTCAAAACCTTTAACAACGCATTGCGATGTGACTCCGAACACAGCAACAAATTCAGGATTGAAATTTTCGAGGGTGTTTGATGGAGGTGATCCACGATCTTGTAATCACTCTTCTTGATCAACCTCATAAACTCTTCAGCGTCCTTTACAAGTAAGTCCTTCTCTACCCCACGAGGGGTTTCCTCAATGACTTTACTCTTTCCCTTATCGGTTACTTCAGCTCTATTCGCTTTGTCCGCCACAATCTCAAGTGGAGCAAATACTCTTCCGCTGCGCGTGATTCCGCCAATTCCCACTAGGTTATCCACAGACTGCCCAGATGTTTCTAGCTCCAACTTCTGTCCATTACAATAGACGTCGACCCCATAATGCCATGGGACAGCATTGGTGCTTTCAAAAGGTATCGGCCCAGCCTTGGTGATGGTAATCGTGGGTGGTCTGGGTGCAGAAATAGTGATCGTCCGGCGAGGGATGGTGATGGTGGCAACCTCATCATCTTGCTTCAACATTACCTCTCCAGATCCATATTCGGCCCTTCGGCTAAACTGCAAGATTCCTTCGGTCATCAGACTCTGAATCCCTTCTATCAGCTGTTCACATCCATCAGGACGAGTCGCACAACCCATACACAGTTCTCCACAGCCTGGAAAGAAGCCTCTCTTCATCAGCTTGGCTTTAACGAAGCTGAGCGGTGTCTTCAAATCTCTGACGCCAGTCAACACATCCAAATTCTCGTCCTCAATAATGGCATTCACCCCAACTCCCCGATGATTCGGCATAGGGTTCTTCGTGACATTTGGCACATTATCTGAGAAATTAATGATCTTAGCATCCCTCATATCTTGCACCTTGTGCTTGAAGGCTTTGCAGTTTTCTATCGTGTGGCCTAGTGCCCCCGAGTGAAACTCACATGTTGCATTCACATCGTAACCTGGCGGAGGTGCCCCTATCAAGGGAGCCAGGGTTCTCTTCTGGACTAGCTGTAACTGAAGCAGAGTTTGTAACAGCTGAGCATAAGACATAGGCGGTGTCTCAAGGTGACGACTTGACATAGGTGCCCTGTTTTGATACTTTCTGTACCCTTGCTGATTCGGCTGCTGCTGCTGCTGCTGCTGCTGTGGTTGGGGTTGTTGGATAGCAGGGATGGTTATGCTAGCCACCTGCTGGCGAGGGCCTTTACCTTTCCTTCGAGCTCGTCTCTCCTTCCCGCCTTTTGCCACCATACGGTTTCTTTCCTCCTCCAGCTGAGGATAGATCACCACCTTGAATTTTCCCCAGTTTGATCCCATTTTCAACGTGCTCACCGGTGATGATGAGATCTGAGAAACTTCCAGACATACCACTGACCAATTTCTCGTAATAGACCCCTGTGAGGGTGGCTACAAACATTTCAACAAGCTCTCGTTCAACCATCTGCGGCTGAACTCTAGCTGCCAATTCACGCCACCGCTGGGCGTACTCTTTGAACCCTTCGTTGTTCCTTTGTGACAAGTTCTGCAGTTGAACTCGATTCGGAGCCAAGTCACTGTTATACTGGTAATGGTGCACGGATGCCTCAGCAAGTTCCTTCCACGTGCGCACACTGGTAGGCTCCAAACTCATGTACCACTCCAAGGATGGCCCGGACAAGCTATCCTGAAAGAAGTGCATCAACAACTTCTCGTCTTCAGAGTGAGCGGACATTTTCCGGTAGTATGACCTCAGGTGGACGCGAGGGCAGGTGGTGCCCTTGTACTTTTCAAAGTCGGGTACCTTGAATTTAGGAGGCACCTTGAAGTCAGCAATCAATCCCAATTTGGACATGTCGACACCCATAGTGTTCAGGTTCTCGAAATTCCTCATCTTGTCCTTGAGTGCCTTAAACCTCAGACGTGCTTCAGCAGTCAGCTCTCCTTCCGCACCCTTCTGGGAGAACAAATCTTCTTGACGGTCTTCTAACCATGGCTGAGGCCCGTACAGATTCCCGACACCTGTGTTGCCGTTGCCCAGTCCAACATTGACATTAGCTTCAAAATTTCCATTGCCGACGCCAGTCGTATTACCATTGAGCCCCAAGTTAGCGATCACATTGCCGTTACCACTACCGTTCCCCCCGGTCACGGGGATGCCATTCTGAGGAGTTTCAACAGGTGGAGGGGTTGGGACATTCCCACCATGGAGTACACCATTGCTGTCGACCCTTGAAATCAGAGGCTGGACCAATGTTCTGAGCTGGTCTTGGCCGTTGGCAACCACTTGCATGAGCTCCATGAAGCGGTCCATCCTCTCTCGGAGCTCCTGAACGTTAGTCTGCACTTGTTCCATTACTCTAGCTTGATTTGCTCTGGTCGGATAACGGTGGATTGGTCTTTGATCAATCCTGGAACAACCTGAAACAACCTGTATACACAAAAGGGTTAGAAAAAACGACAAAGTGCTCGTTATGCGGATGCTTCATGCAAATGCAAACGTGTGTATGTGCGTTAGGGAGATTTCCCCCCGATCCTAGTGCCTGAGTGCCAATGCTGATAATAAGAAGTCTGAGTCCAGTCATGGAAATAACATCTCATATATATAAAGAAAGCCCATCAAGGCGGTACACAACGTCACTGAGTACAGGCAGAATCAATAGCATGACCTCAACCAATAAGCCTGGTGATGGTCAGCATACAACAATGATCAAAACAAAAGGATTAAAAATATAGTCAAGTACGGCCACGGGCTCGAAACTCTTCTAACAGATCCCTCGTTTCTGGATGATCAGGCCGAGTAAGCAACCCTTCGTCGAGTAACTCCCTGCGCATAATAGTGTATTGAAGACCTTCAACTGAGTCTTCCCATGCTCCTTCGCCGAAACAATCTTCTAGCTTCCGCTTCTTGGATTCAAACGTCAGTTTGCGCTCCTTCAGGTTAGCAAGAGCCTTGTTTAGCAGGCCTTCAGTGGCATATTTGCGAGCGGTTTCTTCATCAAACCTCTTCTCACTAGCCTTCATCTGGGCTTTCAACTTGGAGATCTGCTGTTTCAGTTTATCCTCCCATTCTTTGTCGTTGGCTAGGGTGGCCTTCCAATGCTGATTAAACTTGGATATTCTCCGGTACGCTTCATCCAAGTGCTGCTTCTTGGTGTCCAGTACGTCATTGACAACTTTGAAGTCCCGACCCAAGCACTCACGCTCAGCCATCTGCTTAGTCAAATCCGTCCCTAACTGGTTCACCAGCTTTGTTTGCCTCTTAAAGGAATGGACGACTTCACTTCTCTCACTTCTGAGTTGAGCCAATTCTTTCTCTAGTTCTTCATTTGCCTTTTTCAGCTCATCTCTCTCAGCTAACACCTGATTATGCTGCTGAATAGGCACGGTGGTAGGATCTTCAATCACTGGAGGGCTTTCTAGCTGGGCAGGTGGAAACGGCATCCCTATAATATCTGCCCTGGCTCTGATCTAGGTCACATACGGAGCGTAGGCTTGACTATTACTTTTCCCCAGCAACGACTTACCCCGCTTACAGATACCATTCCAAGCGTGCTGAAGCTTAGATAACATATCCCCCTCTAGAAGACCAGTGAGGTACAGAGATTCCTGCACCTCTTCATCCTTCGGCGGAGCTCTCAAAGCATAAGCAAATTGTCGGACCAGCAAAGATAGATTATAGTTGATACAACCCTTCCTGCCTATCAACGGAACATTCGGAAACCCGCTGCAGCTGAAGATGATCTCTGTACCCAACCTATCTCTATCAAACCAGGCAATATCCTCCGCTGATAGACTCATCAAACGCTCAGACCACTCAGCTGTGGCTGCAGATGAAGCAAAGGGACCCTTCTTGGGTAGGTGACTATCAAGCCATCTATAGAGCAGGGGTACACAGCATGAGACATTCTTGCCCCTTCTGTTCTCATTTTTGTAGTGGACGGAATGAGAGACATCTCCTATCAAGGTAGGGACTGGATTCCCTGATGCAAAGATGTGGAAGGCATCGAAGTCTACAAAGTCGGGCATATTGGGGAACAGAATGATGCCATATATGCACAGAGCAAGGATGGCGTTGAACACGATCCAACAACCGTCTTTGGCACACTGCTGGGCCTTTCCCACTAAGAACTGCAAGGAGAAACCGGGAACCCTGTTCCAACTAGACAAGACCAACTCGGAGGCATCCAGATGAAGTGAAGGGGCTAGACTAGCCAAATTAGGCTCAGCATCCATGTGAACAAAGGGCATCTGACTCTTGATAGGCACACCTAACAAATCAACATACTCCTCTAATGTAGGTGCGAGAATAAAGTCTGGGAAGGTAAAGCATCTCAAAGGAGGATCATAGAACTGCAGTAGGGTGTGCAACCCATTCAACTCAAACACAGAGGGTTTACGAACAAGGCTGAGCAGTTTCCCATAAGACTTTCTGAATTCACCTCTCACGGAATAATTTGCCAAAGCAATCAAACCAGTTAGCTGAACAACATCAGGAGTTGGGAGCTTGTAGGCCACAGTCTTCCTCAGAGAACCCATAGTAGCACAATAGAATGCAAGAAAACCTGAACCGGGGGAAACGGTACCTGCAACACAGACACACGTTAATGAAATGCAAATGAAAAGCAATGTAAAATGAAATCATGCAGCAGGAGATCAAGACAATTGTGCTGTTGAAGAGATGAAGGTTCTGTATCAACAAAACCACAATACTGCTATGTCAAGAACAACCCTATCTCTGATGAGAAGAAAACCCTGGTATCGGACCATAAACCTGCTTTGTCAAGAACACACATATATCTGATGATGAGGAGAAACCCCTGATGTCAGACTATAACTCTTCTCTGTCAAGAACACACATACATCTGATAATAAGGACCTCTGATACAGGACCATAACTCTGCTCTGTCAAGAACAAATACACATCTGATGATGAGAAGCCCTGATGTCGGGCTATAACTCTGCTCTGTCAAGAACACACATACATCTGATAATAAGGACCTCTGATACAGGACCATAACTCTGCTCTGTCAAGAACAAATACACATCTGATGATGAGAAGCCCTGATGTCGGGCTATAACTCTGCTTTGTCAAGAACAAATACATCTGATAATAAGGACCTCTGATACAGGACCATAACTCTGCTCTGTCAAGAACAAACACACATCTGATGATGAGAGCCTATGATACCAACAAAACTGATTCACTATCAAGAGAACCAGGTAGTCTGAAGGTTAAGGTTTCTTGCAACAAACCCGACCCTGCTCACAGGTAGGGACCTAACCTGACACAAGTTCGGCATCCTATGCGGTCATCAGTGTCACAGACATTCAAGAGGGGTGATACGATACCCAGAAGGTGTGGCATCACCATCTCCTGAAGCGGCCTCACTCAGCTGAATTCCAAATGATCGGTCCCCAGAGTCGACAATCCTCCAAACCAACAACTCCTCAGGCCCAAAGGGCCGGAAAAGAAGTCAACCGGGAGAACCTCGTCTGAGCGTGGATTTCATGAGACACTAGTGCCTGCAAAGCAAGCACGCGCCCACTAATTTCCACAACTAATGCTAGGTACACTCAAGCCTGGGTCTGGCTTCTCACTCATCAAAATGCCCCTCCCACAACAGCACAGATAATCATATCATACTGAAAATAAAGTGCGGGAAATAAAATGCGATAAACAAACACAACCCAACAAGTAATCATACAAGCGCTAGGATTGACTCTCGCAGGGGACGTTGGATCCCCAAACTGACTCGCATACGGGATGTTGGATCCCAGGAAACTATCAGTCCCCAGCAGAGTCGCCAGCTGTCGCTACCGCGAAAATAAGGTTCCGGCAAAACAGAAGAGTCGCCACCTTTCGTTATTTATCCCTCAGAGCGGGAAAGGAAACGATCGGAAAAACCTGACGAAAAGGTATAAGACAAGGTCATCGCAACCATTGTCTGGGTTCGGGAGTCGGTTACGCAAGGGGAAGGTATTAGCACCTCTCACGTCCATCGTACTCGATGGGATCCACGCTTGTTGTGTTTATCTGACGGGTTAGTTTGCTATCTACCTATCAAGGCTGGCTCAAAAAAGAAAAGAAAATGACTCGACAAAGCGTCGCACTTCATGCCTACGTATTCTCATCAGAGAATGAGAAATCAGAGTCAACGTAGTTCGACTAACTACGGGTTACGGGGAAGGTGGCTCGCCAATACGTCAGTATTGTGCCTACGTACTCTTAACAGGTATGAGAGATCAAAGCTTACGTAGTTCAGGATAATACGGATTACGGGGATTCAGATTCATCTGTCTTATCGAGTAGGGTTAACAAACAGTTCCAGCAGTTTGGCGTACGCAGCTCGACCCTTGGAGACTTAGGCGTTACCGTTTGCGGTAGAACTGAGAGTTAACGACACTCTTTTCTTCATAAAAGCTTCCTTTGAATTATGGGCCCACGGGGCAAAAAGGTTTGAAGTTTGTTTTCTGTCTTTTACTAAAGAACTGTTTTTCAGGATGTTTGCAACCAATATCGCACTAGAGACTATGACCTGAGAGTGAATGCGTCGCATGTCACCCAAAGGGTGCCATACTAAACATCCAGACTATTGAAAAGAAACTCTCCAACAATCCTTTCTCAGATAGCTTAAGGCTCGTAACGTACGATGTCAGTTAACCTTTATTATTGTATCTTGATTTGTTTTGAGATGAGAAGAGAGAACAGACAGGTTCAACTAAGGGGATACTATCAAGTCCTAATGTTGTCATGCCAAGGATTCATCCTATGGTTGAGGTTTGAAACAGGGAACTCCTAGAAGTTATCATGCATAGGTTTCAACCTAAAGTTCTAATCATCACTTCCTTATCAAAGGAAGTGAGATTCCTAGGGGATCATGTCAATGATAAAGAAACAGATAAAGCATCAGCTTAAACAGTAAATAGTAAACGACTGTAAAATGCATGCAATGCAAGTGAGGGAGGAAATGTGTGTGGGGCATCAGCCTCCACAAGCTCATCTCAACCTCAAGCCAAATATGAATAACTGCAATCATGCAGAAGGAATAAAATGCTATCAAGCCAACACAATAACTGCAATCATACAGAAGAAATGAAATAAAATGCCATCAAGCAAATCACAAACCACATAGGCAAGGGAGCTGGGCTCTACCGAATACCCGCAAGCAAAGCCATACAGTAAAAATACAATCAGAGGGAGCAACTCAACCTCTAGTGCAATCATGCCCCTAGCTTAAATCAGTCTAAATATGAACTTATTATAATGCATCAAGCAAATCAAACAAGTCACACCAATACAGTTGCACAGAAAGCAAACAAACAGGAAAGAAAGCAGATCAACAGCTTCCACAACTTCACAGCAAAGCTCTTCTGACACCGGTTTTGTCCTCAGTCTTCAACTGCTCTTCAAGGCTTTCATCTTCAACAGCAAGTATCAACTTGCCTCTTCAATCTTCTAACACATCAAACATAAGTATCAATTTATCCCTCTTCTTCAAGCTTCAGCTCCAAAGTAAACCCCACCTGTAGGCTTCAATCTCAATAGCAAGTGTCAACTTGGCTCCTTCAGGCTCTCAAAGTATCAAACACAAGTATCAACTTGTTTTCCTCAAGCTTCAGCTCTTTCTTTAATCTCAATTTGATTCCCTTCACAAATGTCAACTTGTTCTTACTGGTCTTCAAGCTTCAGCTCCAATGGTAGTCTTCCAAATACTGGGAAGTGCAACTTCTAGCATATTCAATCTTCTAACAAGGAATTCTATCCTCTAGCAAGGGAGAAAGATTCATCTAGCAAGAGCAGGGCTTGGATGATAGACAACAGAGTGAAGACCAAAGGTCACCACTAAGCACTCCATCATCAGAGAAAGGAACCCTCAAAGGTTCTACCAACTTGTGAAGATCCGCACATCCTACCAAAGGAGGGATGAGGCCTTCACAAGGGGACCTTATATCATAGGGAGGAATGGAAGTGATCAACACCTTCCATGTTTATGAAAGAAGAGAATCTATCTAGAAGCTCTGCCTGCAAACCCTAATCTTAACACCTAAACAAAACTACACCAAAGGAAGAGAGATCTTCACATCCAATCTTCTTCAAGCACTCCATAGTAGCCCCAAGCTTGTCTTCAACATCATCCAAGAGCAAGAAAAGCAAAACCCTAATCTAATGGAACTAAAGAAATCAATCTAATTGAATTAGCAAGTTAGGATCACCTAAAACCTAGTACTAAAGTTAGTCCTAACTAAAATACTAAAACCAATTGTAAAATCCTACAAAAATAAATATGGGACCCTAATTCAATCATGAATCTACCATACAAAATCCAGAGGTTGAATCATCCACCAAGTCCTAGAAATAAAACCTAGATCACAAGGTACTAAGCATAAACCCTAAAAATAGAGCACCTAAAGTTTCAACTTAAAACTACCACCTAACTTCATCACAAAAATGTGAGAAAAATCTAAGGGGACCATGCATATCCATGCTAGCTACACACAAAAATTCAAGGCAAGAATCATCACCCAATGCCCAAACCAAATTCAACAAGACAAGGTATCAACCATGGCCATTTTAATATCAATTAATATTCAAAAAATGCAAATAAAATAAAAAATGCATGAATTCCTAATATTTTTTATCTACAAAATTCTAGATTCCATCATGAATTAGGGCAAAAAAGTTTGGAATTAATTGAGTTAAGTTCCTATTTTTCATGAATTAATTTCTAAGTCATATGAAATGCACAAAATAAAAGAAAATAAAAGAAATTGATAAAAAGCGCGTGGCAAATAGAAAGTATTAACAGTTTAATTCTTGGGTTGGGCCAGAAAGGGGTGTGAATAACAAGGAATTCATAGGCCCAGGCGCTTGGATCCACTTGCATTCTCTTCAGCAATTAAAATGAAAGAAAAACACACACAAGCCAGGATTCGAACTCACACTCATTCAGTCCATTCAATGAGTAAGTAAAACGGTGAGTTTTGGGAGAGGGGTACGTGGCTCAACACACGCGCTTAGATCAATGGACCAAGTCAAGTCTTCAGCCTGAATGGAGGGTGGAGATTTCATCTTCAACCTTTTAAACCTGCAAGTCAGCGCGCACAGGGCCCATCGCCGGTGGCTTTTCCAGCCACCCCTGTGGAACCCTAACTTCTTCTACAGCCAACCATTTGCCACGATTCCTGATTGAATCTTGACCAGAATCTTCCCAGCAATTCAACCATACCAATCATTCATCCTCAAAATGCATGAATCGCGAAATATCAATCTCAACCAAAAATGACATCTGACCTAAATCATCTCTAATCAAGCAATTAAACATCCTAAATCCAACTACTCACCATCAGGATCCTAACCGCATATGAATTTCTATCTATCACTGCCTAAATCATGCATAATCAAGAAATTCACCAACCTGTGTTCAAGCTTGCAACAGAAGTGGTTCTTGCACGATTCAGACTCCAAAACAATGCAGATTCACTCCAAATCTTCCTCTGAAGCTAATGCACACCTCCAATTGGCTTGATTCTTCTTCAATCTCAAAATACGATTTCAACTTGCATTCATGAAACTTCAACTCCACTCTCTGCAACCAGCTTCAATTCCTTCCAAAAAATGGCTGAGTTCACTCAATGACTTATATAGAAGTGATTGGGATTGTCTAGAAACTTCTGGATTCATCCAAATGAGATTTAGGATTTTCAAAATCTCTTCAAAATCTCATCCATGGCAATCACCATTCTGACTTCCTTTGGGCATGGCTATGCTTGTAATCAAATTCTCATGAGATTTTGAATGAGTTTGATAAGTTATTTTCCTTGTTTGCAAGCCAAAGGTGGGAGTTTGATTATGTTGCTTCATCATGAAGAAATGAAATGGAATGGTATGCAAATGACCTCAAATAAAAATTCTAACATTGCCATTGTTTCTAAAATCATTTTTCCAATCAATTTGACCTATAATTTTGTTTCATTTGGTTACAAAATGAATCATTTGAATTTTTGGCCATTAAATCCTTTTTAATTCTTTCTTTTTCAAAATTTCTTGAACCAAGTCTCTCCTTGAGCCATTTCAATGCCTCCTTGATGCATGGTCAAGGTTAAAACCCCATTTTGAGCAACCTTCTAGTTGAACAAAATTTCATTTGAGGCCTCTAAGTTGGTGAAAATGGCCTATGATCACAAATGACCTATAATCACCAAATGTCCAAAATACCCTTGACTTGTCAAAGCCATAACTTGAGTTCTACAAATACTATCAAGTACTTCTAGTACTCTCTAGAAAGCTAAGAGAATAATGAACAACATTAATGTTCACCAAAAGTTCATAGGAATCATCATTCTATGGCAAAAGTTTCATGCAAGTTGGGTAACTTTCAAGCTCCAAATTCACATACCTCAGATGACTTGTAACTTGTCAAAGCCATAACTTGAGTTCTACAAATCCTATCAAGGACTTCTAGCACTAAAATTAAAGCTAAGATCATGCTCTACAACAATCATGTTGGGGGTAAGATGAGGTGACAATCACATCTTGAGATAAATTGCCTTGAACATAGTGGTCAAACTAGGGGATTTTACACTGTCAAGCCTTAGAAACCCTAGATTGAAACTTCTCAAACTCTTCAATCATGATGAGTTAACCTTGGAATCATCCTTATAGCATCTCAATGTATCAATCCATGATCACATGGCCCTTGAATTAGGTCTCAACCTTCTTTAAATCATCAGTTGACTTAGGGTTGACCCAGTCAAACCCTAGCTGCACCACTCATGGCTGAGCCTTCTTAATCTTGCATAATGACTTGTCTAGGCCTCAAAGTGATATCCAACACTTCTCATGAGCTCTATCAAGACCTTAAGTCTATCTCCATGGCTTCATAATCATCTTATGGCTTCCCACAACTCTCAAGTTAGGAGACACACCCTCTTGGCTTCAACCACTATCTCTGAGGATCTTTCAACTTCTCTGACAAGGATATCAACCCTTGAACACTTGAATAACCTTCTTAACTAGATTCAAAGTCGTGTGTAGCCTTTGATTGGTAATCATACCTCTTGATCTCCTGCATACATGTCAATGAAATGCAAATGATAATGCTAATGTGAATGAAATGAAACATAAGCTAGGTAAAGAAAAGTTGGGCAAATTTTAGGGTGCAACACTCCCCATTAGAGTTGTGTTGAGCTTTCTCCAGTAATTTTTGTTGATATCCCCTTAGTAGAGTTTTATTCCAATGGATAACCAGACGGGTGTTGTTCGATTTTACCCAGCTAAGTCTTGATTCAAATTGTCTCCAGCTGAGTATGTTTCTTTCATCCAACCAGGTTATGGTCGGGCAGTTGAGCATTTTGAGTTCCACCTCTCTTTGATGTTAATTCCCATGCAGAGATTTGTCCTTGCTAGTCCCTAGTGGAAATTATGCATATTTACCTTAGATGTTCCCAAGAGAAGAGAAATGTTGTTTTCTTCTAAGAAGTATTGATATAGCAGTCACATGTCGGGTTTCCTCTCGCCGTGTGTTGGGTATTAATTTAAAACCCCTCATAGTTTGACTTTTTGATATGTTGTTAACTTCTTATTTTCTCGGTAAGTCCAGGATGCTTTTGTCAAAGTTGGTTATTCCTAAGAGTTCTTTCTTGTATCCCCAGAAGAGCTATGTTATCCCCTGGTGGAGTTTGCGCAGCTGTTTACATGATTTCATTCCCTAGCGGATCCATTATTTTTTCCACAACAGACCTCTTCATCCCTTTGAAGCGGATTTCAATTGGTTTTTATTTTTATCCCTAGGATGGGTCAGGAAGATTTGGGATGATGTTTCCCAAACAGTTTATCTTCCATCCTCGAAGCAGAGTTAATGTTGTCATCCCCTTCATGGATTACTGATTATTGAAGATTGATCTTTGGGTTTTTTCCCCAAGCAGTGTTTCCATTTCCTCAGCAAGATTTGAGCCTTGTAGTAGGATTTGTTTTCCTTTGATGGCTTTTGCTTATTTCTTGCAGGACTTCTTCAGTTAAATTCCTAGTATGATCTCCAATGATGTCTCCAGCTTGTTAAGATTAGCCGAATATTTAGTGGTGTTGTAATGTTTTGTTCACCCTCTATTTATCCTTCTTTGTCTATTTTGTCAGTATATTCATACTCATATGCATTGCATGCACATTCATTTTGTTGAGCATAACATGTTTTTGTTGCATTGTGCATCTTGTATTTTTGTTGGTGCTTCCTTGTTTTCCGGTGTTGTTATCCCCGCGGAATGTGTGTATCCTCTTCCCATTAGAATGTCGACCCTAAGGAGAAAATGCATATCCTTTCTAATTCCCCACTGAGTTTATGCCTCATGGAAGATTTTTGTTTTAGCCTTCCTCCCCAACTTTTATCTGGATGGAATTGATCCTCGACGAGATATTTCCTCATCAGGTTGAGTCTTGTTTAACCATTTCTCTCCATTTTTTCCTGGATTGATCTTTAGTCTCTTACAGAGGTTATTTTGATTTTCTATGGGCTGTGAAACCAGAATGACGAGAAGGTATTCGTTTTGTCCTTTTGAGGATTTATTTTCCTAGGCAGAAATATGTTATTAATCCCCATCAGAAGACGAAGATTTAAATTTCCCCAACGGTGTTTTGGTAAGACTCTCTTGGTGATTTCTTGTGCGACTTCAAGTGGCAACCTTTTTATTTGAGCAACTTGTATGTTGCTAGCAAGGTAAACCTCACCTGGTAACAAGTGGAAGCCTCTTTATTTGAGCAGCTTGTGTAATCTTCAGGAATTTATTTGTATTTTCGCAATAAATGGCAGTTCTCTAGTTCATCCTCAGTAGAGAAGTTTATTCTGAAACGTTGGATCCTTATCTGACCAGCTTTTCCATCAAATGGCATCTCCGAGGAAGAAGTCCCAGTGAGAAGTTTGTTGTGAAATCCTTAACGGATGGTTGTCTCTTTATTTGAGAAATTTGTTGTATGATTTAACCTACTCGTATCTCTTTTGAAGATCCCCGACAGAGTTAGTGAATATTTCATCCCCAACAGATGGTTGTCTCTTTATTTGAGAAGTTTGTTGTGTGGTTTGAGCTGCCCAGTGATAGGTAGTTAATGATATATTTCTCGTTCTACCCAATGACAGGTAGTCGAGTATGTTTTTCCTACCCAGTGACAGGTAGCCGACCTTTATTTCCTTCTTCTATCCAGTGACAAGTAGTTGAATTTTGTTTGTCCTACCTAGTGACAGGCAGTCAGTCTTTATTTCTTTCTCCTACCCAGTGACAGGTAGTCTAGTTTTGTTTACCCTACCCAGTGACAGGTAGTAGGTAATGTTTCTTCATCTTTTGAGTATATTGCCTTTATTTTCTACCCAGTGACAGGTAGTAGGTAATATCCCTCATCCTTTTTGGTCAGTTATCGTCATATTCCCTACCCAGTGACAGGTAGTCGTTAATCTTTCCTTGTGAGTTATTGCCTTTATTTTCTACCTAGTGACGGGTAGCTGGTAATGTTTCTTCACCTTTTGAGTATATTTCCTTTACTTTTCTACCCAGTGACAGGTAGCAGGTAATATTTCTCACCCTTTTTAGTTGGTTATCCTTTGTTTTTACCCAATGACCGGTAAAAGGTAATCCTTCCTCTCGAACTTATTGCCTTTATTTTTCTACCCAGTAATTGGTAGTAGGTAACATTTTTCTCTCTCTTGGTTAGTTACTGTTATTTTATACCTAGTAACCGGTAGTCGGTAATCTTTCATTGTGGTATTATTTATTTTTCTACCCAGTAACGGTAGTTGATTATCTCTTGTCAGATTGATTACTTTTTACCCAGTAACTGGTAATAAGTAATATATCTTTTTGTTTTTTCTACCCAGTAACTAGTAGAAAATATTTCTTTTGTGTTTATTGCCTTTATTTTCTACTCAGTAACCAGTAGAAAGTATTTTACCTCTTCTCTTCGGTTTGAGTATCTTCACCTAGTAACCGACAGTTAGTATTTCTTCCCTAGTTGATTATCTTCACCCAGTAACCGATATTTGGTATCTTTTGTTTGTCTCCTGTGGCATTTTTGTCCCCACAGAGGTCTTGTGTCTGCATATCATTAGCATAATCATATCATTTTGTGGCCTCTTAGGACCAAACATTAGGTTTATTTATTATATTTAAGTCTCTTCTATTTGGTCGAGACAAAGATATCAATCTTCATATCTCCGAATAGAAGAAACTTTAATAGGGGTAGCTGTAATACCCTAATTTTTACCCCTAAGATCCCACATATCATTTGCATCTCATTCCACAAACAAGATTGCAAGTTTTGGTTCTCTAGCCTTCCTCTGCAGGTTTGTTCTTCAGATATCACCGGACACCCTTCTTTTCTTGTTTGTTTGAATTTTTTTTATGTTTTTGTTTACTAACCATTAATTCAAAATCCAAAAAATTGTTTGTTTTTCCTTTACTAACTTTTTCAGGAAGAATTTGGATAAAAAATATCAAGTACCAGTCCCTCAGCTCGAATGAATTTCATTTGAACAAAGTCGAAGTTGATCGCAAACAATTCAAAATCATCTGATCAAGATTTTCTCAAGATTTGATTGACTATTATTCAAGAGACTACAAGGTTCATGTGTTTATTTCCATGCCTTCTTTGACAAGCAAAAGAATTGAGCCAGAGCCAAGACAACACATCAAAAAGGAAATTTGTCACATTTTTCGATTGTGGTAATCGATTACCAGTATTAAGGTAATCGATTACCCTGTGCGCATTTTGTGAGAATTGGCCAAATTCAAATTCTACAGCATTTTTGGCACCAAATTTAAATGTTTCATCATGAGAATATTTTAGATCACTTCATTTTAATTCCCCTACCTCATCATAATTAATTCCACCATACACCTTCACTAATCACCACTTGATCATTAATTTCCCTCCAAGTTCAAATTCCAAGCCTAATTTTGTTTCCAAATCAAACTCCAATCCACCAAATTTTCCAAGCCTAAATCCTATAAATAGAGATCTCATTTATTTCATTTCACAAGCTTTTGATAGCCAAAATCATCTTGTCAAATTCTTTCTTGACTCTTTTTTTTCCTCCAATTACTAAATTCACTAAAGCTCTTTCTTCCTTTGAAATTTAGTACGTTCATCATTAGAACTTACTAATCTTTGAGTTAAACCTTCATCCATTCATTTTTTCATCATCAATTTCAATAGATCAAGGCTTTGGAGTGTGGTTTTTGGAGTTGATGTGAAAAATTTTCAGATTTGAAGTGGTAATCTCTTGATCCACCATTGTTGTTCTTGATACATCCCTTCACAATGTGATCTATTGTTGATTCTTGTTTCTTGATCTTGTAAATTGTGTTCTATTGGTGTTTTTTGTTGTTATTTTACTTGATTTTTGTGCACAATTGCATAATTGAACATGAGGTGTTTGAAGAAATGATTGATCAAGTTTTTCACATTTTAAAAGCTGATTTTCTGTTTTTTAACAAGTGTAATCGATTACCTTCCTGGTGGTAATCGATTACACAGTGAGAATTTTGGCTTTTTTGCTTTGTTTTGCATTTGTTTTGGTGCTTTCTTCTTCTTCTTTTTCTTCCATTTCCTTTTGGTTTTTGCTTTAGAATACACTTTTAAAGGTCCTTTTCCTCTTTAAATTCATTGGACTTACAATGTAGATGAAGTTGGATAAACATTCACTAATTTAAATCTATCTTTAAAGTGAATTGTTCAATTCATTTTAGGTGCTTTGAGTTAATGATATGTTTAGTTCTTTAATCCACTAAGATGAGTGGATGAGCTTAAAGATGGAATGAACTTAAAATTGTAATCCAATTTTGTATTCCCATTCCTCTTCTCTTTTTTTCTTTTGATCGATGAAAATCTTCGACATCGTTTGAACTTTTTTCAAGTTCTTGATGAAGATGAGATCATTACCTTTTTTTTTGGTGTGGTATTGCTTTCGGAGAGTGATCTATATATCACTTCTCTAGAATGCATTAGCACTAACATTTTTATTGACCGACCTCAGATAGTCGTGGTTTCTACATAAACACGATTACGATTATTTAACATAGCGCTAAATTGTCCCGTAATCGGAAAATGATCATTCGTGGCTCAAACTTATGTTTGAAAGTCCTAGTGTGATTGATTATTTGTCATAGGTTCATCACTTATGAAACTTTATGTTAGGAGGATTTGATTTTATCAATCCTCTAATGAGTCTTCATTAACTTTGGCTTACGTGCATGAGCTAATCATCGTTGATCATTTGTTCTAACAACTAATCCCTAACTCACTAACAATATTATTGTGCTAATTTTGTTTATGTTTCCTTCTTGCTCTATTTCTCTCTTTTATTTTTATGCTCCATTTTTATCATCTCATATCAATTATTCTTTATGTTTTCGCCATTTTTCCTTTATCCACTTGGACTATTTGTTTATGTTTATGTTCTTTTTCTTTTGTCCATTTGGACCAAAAACATTAATAAAGGCTTAAACCCCTAAAAAAAACTTGTTCTTTTAATGGTGGACTATGGTTACTATCCTTTGCATTGGACTTATACCTTGGACCTCTTGGAGTATTCTTGGACCCTTGGACTTATAATTAGGTCTCTTTCCCTATGCTTGGAGTATTATGGATCTTTGCCTTTATTTGGCTTGCCCATTTTCTTATGCTTCAAGATGGATGGAATTCTTATTTCGCTAGCTATGAAGTGTGCTACAATTTGGTTAGATCCTTCTTATCTCTATCTTTTATTTTGCTTTGTAGAATAGTCACTTCATCTCCTCCCCTTCTTACATTTTCAAAATCTTGTCCCTTTTTCAAAAACCTTCTTGTTTTCACACTTAAAATCCCTTTCACAATAAAACCTTGACTTTGGTCAAGTGATTTTCAAACTTTATTTTATTTAATAAATGTCAATCAATGTTAATCATACTTTTGACAACTTTCAAAAGGATATAAAAAACACTTCACCTCATTCAAACTTTTTGTGCCTTTGAGCACTTTTTCTTTTAAAATTTTTTTATAAGTTTAGACATGAGTCATTTCTATAGTTGAGATATAATTCTCCTATTCCCCGTAGTATTTAAGATGTTGACATTTTCCACTTAGATGTTGAGTGATATACTTGTTGATTTTAATCCCAGCAAAATCCTCAATCTTTAAGTGATGTGAATGTTGTCTTATACTTGTGGGCGACTAGTTGTAGTTTTCTCCTTAAAATGATGAATTGTCTTTACATTTAAAAATCAATCAAAACAAACATTTTTTTGTCATTTGTACCATGAACTACGGGGTTTCGATCCTATATTGCACTTTGTGGGTACGTAGGCATGAGGCGATAAGTCTCTCCAAACACAAAAATCTTTAAAAACATAATTCTCTTCTCATCTACATAATCTCCTTTCAAGCAAACTTTTTTCAAACCAAGAGCGTAAATATTTCAAAGGAATCCGATAGAGTACAATATACGTTTTGGGTGCTAACACCTTCCCATCGCGTAACCAATGTAACACCCTTTTCTATCCCACAATTATCAAGGCAAAATAACACAAATATCAGAGTAAATTATTAAATTCAATAAAAAGCCACCAAAAAGGCGTACATTTCCCAAATCAACAAAATAGGTCAAGGCTCCGTAAACAACGGGTTTTTCAAAAATACATCATATTGCACAAAGCAGCGGAACTCAAAAGACATAAATCAAGGTTTTCCTCATACGGGAAGATAAGCAAAATAAATCAACAATATATAGTTTAACTCAAAGAACCCAACCCGATGTTACATATCAGAGCAAGACCCTCTAAGTTAACCAAAAGGGCTAACGACTAAAAATTTCAAAAAAAACTTCCTCGAACGCGTCCACGGCTAAACTTGGTCATCTGGAAGTTACCCACGTGGAGGTAACATTCAAACAGGCAAGGCGAGTAAAACAATTCATAATAATCAATATATGAAAATCAACATATAAATGGCATCATAATCATATTCAACCTTCATATTCATCAATAGGCCTCGAAGGCCACAACATCATAATTCATACAAAAAGACTCATAAATGCATATGCGACACAAATCAATGCATGTGGTACCAATCATCACAGCATGATGGACACTGGGCCATCAACCCTCCATAGATCCCCATCAATAGGATTGATTCTACTAGAGAATTGGAGCACATCAAAACACTTCACATCCATACTAAGGGATTGAAGCCAAAGTAGTTGAGGTCCTGAACCGAAGTTCGAATGCACATGAATGCATGATGCACACGTCAATAATCATCCTCATAATAATAGCATTGGTGCATCATCTTTAATCGTATTTGTCATCATCACAATCATTATCATGTCTCATGTCATCATATAATTCATCAAAGTCATGGTAGTATCATCATAATACATCATATAATCCATCATGTAATCATATACACATCACATGTTAATCACATAAAAATCATAGTTACCCCCAAGGTAATTCATCACAGAATCAAACATCAAGGCATCGCTGCATACGATCAACATTCGCAAAACTCTGCTACATACGCAGGCATGTTCGCTAGGCGATTCTGGGTGAGTTTCTTCGCTAGGCGAGTCTGGGAACAACATGGTTCACTAGGCGAGCCTTCCTTCATTAGGCGAACAGTGCGATGACAGCAAAATCTGCTAAGCACCAGAACTTAAATCCAGTCAAATTCCCATACGATTCACTTACCCAATGCCCCTAAAACATCCTTAAATCATCCCTAAGGTCCTACGACGATAAAGGCACAAAACCTACGGTTTATTAGGCCAGTCCCGTAACATATTCACGCCCTAAATCACAATTTCCTACAATTACCCCGCAGGCATCTGAGGTACTCACTATCAAATATTCTTATCCCTTCTGGGTCAGACAGGTTCAAATCATAGTTTTGGCCACGACGGCCTAAGGTTTCCTTTTTTACCCCATATAACCACAGTCAGATTCACAAACATAGGTTTAGGCCACGAAGGCCAAAGATCACTATTTCTCATATCTACCCTCAAAATCCCTTAAACCTAAAATCATCCATAATTACATTGAAAGGCACACATCGAAATTCATGAAAAGCTATACTCCTCATACCTTAGTCGATTCAAAGCCTTCACGATTATCTCCGGGAATCTCCTGCCTCCAATCTTCTCCTCAGAGCTCTCTGACCATAATACTTTTCACGGTTAACAAATGAATCTAATTCCCTTCAGAATTATATTTTGTCAACTCTAGTCTTGGGCCTCACAGTTTGGGCTTTTCCCCAAATTACCCTTATTTCACTTATATTTATTTTAATTAATAATAATATTAATAAATTCATATTATATACTATCAATTAAATAAATAACCCAAAAATGCATTAATTCTCAATATTCCACAAACCACCGAAAATCACCGAAAAATGAATATTCTCAATTAAATAAATTAATTAAAATATTCCAATTAAATTTGTGGTGTTACAACTCTCCCCCACTTAAAAGAATTTTCGTCCTCGAAAATTACCTCAAGAAAACAAAGTCGGATACGACTCTTTCATCTGATCTTCACGTTCCCAAGTCCAACTTTCTCCAGCTGGTCCTCCCCAAAATACCTTCATTAAGGCAATCTCTTTACCTCGCAGCTGCTTCACTTCTCGTTCATCAATCCGAACAGGCAATGCCTCAACAGTCAAATCATCTCGCACTTGTACATCATCCATCTGAATCACATGCGATGGATCTGGAATGTACCTCCTCAACTGCGACACATGAAACACGTCATGCAAATTCGCAAGCGACGGCGGTAAAGCAATCCGATATGCTACGACGTAAATCTCGGATCTCTATCCGACACAATACTCGACGAAACACGTTGCAACTTCACAATCTGATCAATATATAACTCTACAAGCTTCTGCAACGAATAATTGATCCTCACCGGTAAAAAATGAGCTGATTTAGTCAATATATCAACAAGCACTCAAATAGAATCATATCCCATCAAAGTCTTCGGTAAAATTATCACAAAGTCCATGGAAATGCTATCCCATTTCCATTATGGAATACTCAACGGTTGCATCAGACCTGACGGTCTCTGATGTTCAATCTTCGACTTCTGACAAGTCAAACAAGCATACACAAACTCTGCAATTTCCTTCTTCTTACTTGGCTACAAAAACAATTTCTTCAAATCTTGATACATCTTTGTGGCACCAGGATGAATACTCACCTTCCTCAAGAACGCTCTTCTTGATTTCTGGCACATCGGGAACACACACTATATCTTTGAACCTCATCACACCATTCTCATAGATTCGAATATCACCTCCGTTACCTTGGTTGATTAACGTGAGACGATCTACCAACCTCAAATCAGATTTCTGGCCTTCTCTGATCTCTTGGAGAATACCACTAGTCAACTTCAGCATACCCAACTTCACACTGTTAGCAGTCTCTTCGCACACCAAACTCATATCTCTGAATTGCTCAATCAGTCCTAACTCTTGAACCATAAACACCGACATATTTAAGGACTTCCTACTTAACGCATCAGCCATAACATTAGCCTTACCAGAATGGTAACTCAATTCAAAATCATAATCCTTCATAAGTTCAAGCCATCTTCTCTGCCTCATGTTCTACTCCTTCTGATCAAATAAATACTTCAGACTCTTGTGATCACTGAACACTTCGAATCTGGACCCAAAAAGATAATGTCTCCAAATCTTCAACACAAACAACACAACGACCAACTCTAAGTCATGCGTAGGATAATTCCTTTCATGAACTTTCAGTTGTCTAGAAGCATAAGCAACTACCTCACCATTCTGCACCAATACGCCTCCAAGACCCATCTTCGACACATCACAATACACTACAAAAGACTCACTCGGATTCGGCAAAATCAACACTAGAACAGTCGTAAACTTCTTCTTGAGTTCTACAAAACTCTTCTCTTAAGCAACATCCCACACATAAGCTTGACCCTTTCGAGTCAAATGAGTCAAAGGCAATGCCAACTTTGAAAAGCCTTCTATAAACCTGCGATAATAACCAGCCAACCCAAGGAAACTTCGAATCTCAGTAGCAGACTTTGGAGTCTCCCACTACAACACAACAACAACTTTCTACGGATCAATAACAATTCCTCCACTAGAAATCACATGGTCAAGGAAACTCACTTCCTTCAACCAAAACTCACACTTGGACAACTTGGCATATAACTTCTTGTCCTTCAATACCTGCAATACCACTCTTAGATGTTGCACATGCTCTTCCTCGAACTTAGAATATATCAAGATATCGTCAATGAACACTACCACAAACTGTTCAAAATAGGGATGAAAAATTCTATTCATATACTCGATGATACACCAGGTGCATTAGACACACCAAACGGCATCACAGTATACTCATAGTGTCCATACCTCATCCTGAAAGCTGTCTTCGAAATATCATCAGGCTTAACACGAATCTGATGATAACCAGGCCTCAAATCAATATTGCTAAACACACAAGTACCCACCAATTGATCCATCAAATCATCAATCCTCGGAAGTGGATACTTATTCTTAATCGTCACCTTATTCAATTGCCGATAATCCAGACACAATCTCATGCTACCATCTTTCTTCTTCACCAACAACACAGGAGCACCCCACGGAGAAACACTCGGTCGAATAAACTTCTTCTCAAGAAAATCTTCCAACTTTTTCTTCAATTACCCTAACTCAGATGCTGACATCCGATAAGGAGCCATCGACACAGGACTAGTGCCCGGTATCACATCAATAGTAAACTCTACCTCACGCTCATGAGGTAAGTCACTCATGTCATCTGGAAACACCTCTGGAAATTCCCGAACAACTGGTAGCCCCACGCTCACTGATTCATAATCAACTTGAAGTGATGCAAAAAATGCAAACATCTGAGCCTCATCTTCCAAGAGTTCATCTACTTGCTTGGCAGATACAAACATCAGCTCTCCACCATCACCAAACTCAGGAAACCTCACAGTCTTGCTATAACAATCAATATGAACATAGTTGTACTCCAACCAGTTCATACCAAGAATAACATCAATTTGATGCAAGGTAGACAGACCAAGTCCATCACAAAATTCTTATCATAAATGGTCAAAGGGAAGCTCAAACAGACTAACGCAGTAGTCACATAACCATTAGTCGGGGTATCAATAACCATGCTCCCAATCATAGAAGATAATTTCAAATTCAACTTCTTAGCACATTCAAGCGAAATAAATGAATGAGTAGCACCGGTATCAACTATAGCAATCAATTCAACATCATTAATAAAACAAGTACCTCTGATCAAGTTATTTGTCTTGGATTCTTTTGCAGCACTTAAAGCAAACACTCTGCCACTTGTCTGAGCAGCAGTAGCAGTCTTCTTCGGCTGCTAGCACTGGGTACTGATATGACCCTTCTCTCCACAATTGAAGCAAGTCGGAGATTCGTCTTTACAGTCATTAGCTCTGTGACCTCTCTTGCCACAATGATGACATCTCAGCGCTCTACAATTCTCAACACGGTGACCTTGCTCGCCACACTTATAACACTTACCTGGATCATTAGCCTCTCCCCCACTTGGCTTTTTCCCATATGAAGCCTTCTGCTTCCCTTTATCACCAAAAGTCACATATGGTTTCCCTCTATACTGACCTTTCTCTTTCTTCTCACTCAGCTGCTTGTAGTGAGTAGATCGAGCTCAGCTATCCTCATCATAAATTCTGCTCTTGTCCACCAATTCTGAAAACCGACGAATCTACTGGTACCCAGATCCTTGCTTAATCTCTGGTCTCAATCCATTCTCAAACTTGAGACACTTTGTCATTTCCGCGTCAGCACGGTTGTAATAAGGACAAAAATTTACCAAAGACTCAAACTTTGCCGCATACTCAGCCACAGTCATATTCCCTTGTTTCTGCTCAAGGAATTCCACCTCTTTCTCGCCCCGAACATCTTCAAGAAAATACTTCCTCAAAAGTTCTGCCCTTAACACAGCCCAAGTTATTGCAATGCCAATATCCCCCAATCTCTGACGAGTGTTATCCCACCAGTCTTCAGGTTCGTCTGCTAGCATATGCGTACCAAACTGCACCTGCTGAGCATCAGTGTACGCCATAACTCAGAAAATCTTCTCAATCAGTTTCAGCCACTTCTACGCACCATCAGGATCATGAGTTCCCACAAAAGTTAGCAGATTGTTCCTCTGGAACTTTCCCAAAGCACGAAACTCATCTGGAGGTCTATCATTCTGAGCCATAACTTGGGCAAGTGATTCCAGGGCATCAGCAATAGCACGATCATTCCTTCCATCCATCTGCAACCACCAACAGGGTTAGAAGAAAATAACTCATCAATAATGTACTCACACTATTGACTGATAGGGGACTAACAACATAAAAATTTGGCCGGACGGACCGACCTGCTCTGATACCACTAATGTAACACCCTTTTCTACCCCACAATTATCAAGGCAAAATAACACAAATATCATAGTAAATTATTAAATTCAATAAAAATCCAACAAAAAGGCGTACATTTCCCAAATCAAAAAAATAGGTCAAGGCTCCGTAAACAACGGGTTTTCCCAAACTACATCAAATTGCACAAAGTAGCGGAACTCAAAAGGCATAAATCAAGGTTTTCCTCATACGGGAAGATAAGCAAAATAAATCAACAGTATATAGTTTAACTCAAAGAATCCAACCCGATGTTACATATCAGAGCAAGACCCTCTAAGTTAACCAAAAGGGCTAACAACTCAAAACTTCAAAAAAAAAACATCCTCGACGGCGTCCACGGCTAAACCTGGTCATCTGCATGTTACCCACGTGGAGGTAACATTCAAACAGGCAGGGTGAGTAAAAAAACTCATAATAATCAATGTATGAAAATCAACATATAAATGGCATCATAATCATATTCAACCTTCATATTCATCAATAGGCCACAAAGGCCACAACATCATAATTCATACAAAAAGACTCATAAATGTATATGCGACACAACTCAATGCATGTGGTACCAATCATCACAGTGTAATGGACACTGGGCCATCAACCCTCCATAGATGTCCATCAATAGGGTTGATTCTACTAGAGAACCGGAGCACATCAAAACACTTCACATCCCCACTATGGGATTGAAGCCAAAGTAATCGAGGTCCTGAACCGAAGTCCGGATGCACATGAATGCATGATGCACACGTCAATAATCATCCTCATAATAACAACATTGGTGCATCATCATTCAATATATTTATCATCATCACAATCATTATCATGCCTCATGTCATCATATAATTCATCAAAGTCATGGTAGTATCATCATAATACATCATATAATCCATCATGTAATCATATAAACATCACATGTTAATCACATAAAAATCATAGTTACCCCCAAGGTAATTCATCACAGAAATCACAGAATCAAACATCAAGACAACGTTGCACACGATCAACATTCGCGAAACTCTGCTACATACGCTGGCATGTTCGCTAGGCGAGTTTGGGTGAGTTTCTTCGCTAGTTGAAGGATTCTTCGCTAGGCGAGTCTGGGAATAACATAGTTCGCTGGGAGAGGCTTTCTTCGCTAGGCGAACAGTGCGATGACAGTAAAATTGGCTATGCACCATAACTTAAATCCACTCAAACTCCCATACGAGTCACTTACCTAATGCCCCTAAAACATCCCTAAATCATCCCTAAGGTCCTACGACGATAAAGGCACAAAACCTACGGTTTATTAGGCCAATCCTGTAACATATTCAAGCCCTAAATCACAATTTCATACAATTACCTCGCAGGCATCTGAGGCACTCACTATCAAATATTCCTATCCCTTCCGGGTCAGACAAGTTCAAATCATAGTTTTAGACACGAAGGCCTAAGGTTTGCTTTTTTACCCCAAAGAACCACGGTCAGATTCACAAACATAGGTTTAGGCCACGAAGGCCAAAGATCACTATTTCTCGTATCTACCCTCAAAATCCCTTAAACCTAAAATCATCCATAATTACATCGAAAGGCACATATGGAAAATCATGAAAAGCTATACTCCTCATACCTTAGTCGATTCAAAGCCTTCACGATTATTTCCGGGAATCTTCTGCCTCCAATCTTCTCCTAAGAGCTCTCTGGCCACAATACTTTTCATGGTTAACAAATGAATCCTAACTCCCTTCAGAATTCTATTTTGTTAACCCTAGTCTTGGGCCTCACAGTTTGGGCTTTTCCCTTATTACCTTTACTAACTCCTCCAAATGCCCAAATTACCCTTATTTCACTTATATTTATTTTAATTAATAATAATATTAATAAATTCATATTATATACTATCAATTAAATGAATAACCCAAAAATGCATTAATTCTCAATATTCCACAAAACACCGGAAATCACCGAAAAATGAATATTCTAAATTAAATAAATTAATTAAATATTCCAATTAAATTTGAGGTGTTACAACTAACCCCCTTACCCAGTCTCTGTTTATTTGTTCTTTTTTTAGAATTCTTAGATCTTGTTCGCTCTTTTTCCTTTCCTTTTGGATAAAATAAAAGTTCGATGGCGACTCTTGCATTTTTTAGTTAAGTTTATCAATAGCTTACACTCACAAATTTCCCCGTTACAATACTCCCATAAAAGTTTCCCACGTGTGCATCAGAACATACTCTAAAATCACACTAAAAATACCAAAATAGTCATGCCGTAACTATCTGGTATAACATGTTCTGAAACATGTCTCAACATCAGGTAGAACATGATGTCAGACTGACATGGCAGAACATCTGGTTCAACATCTTGCTAACAACATATTTTTTACCAAAATGCAGCCAATCCAATAATCACAGAACTTACAATCTCCCGCTTTTGTAAATTGTGGCTAAAATAACCTTTATCCCACATCAGATATACACAAAGTGGAAACAAAAACACAGAAACATAGAAACCCAAGAATCACAATGCTGTCAAACCAATAAAGAACACCAGACAACACAATGTCAAGACGTTAGGTCTGGCATCAGAAATCAACACAAGCTACATGAGAATATGTAAGCTCTATACATATTGTAATCTTGCAGCAGCAAAAAAGATAGATACACCACTCTTCCTGTCACACAAAACCAAAGAAAAAAAACTTAAGTAATTCAAGTTCCCATATAAAGAGAAGTAACAACCACCTTAGCCTCACTCCCCCTGAAGACTACAACCTAATACAGGGAATAGTAACTTCTCCTAGACACAGTAAATGATTCCACGTCAACAACAGCAGTAGCGAGCAAGCCAGACTATCATGCTCCCCCTAAATAGTTACACACATGCAAAAACCAACTACTCCTCTTAAGAATTAGTACAAACATGACATAAAGTCAGGACATCTGATCTAACATCAAAGATAGTAAACAAAACAACACTTTACTCCCTCATTTTTAGCCAAAATTTGACAAAAGGAAATAAGTAAATGTAAACATAAACAGAATCACAATGGAAGCACAAAAGAAAAAAAATGCATACAATACAAGTTCATATGGAAACACACAGAACAGTTTGAAACACAAAAAGAAACACAAAAACAAATAACTTTTAGATGATCTTCCAACTCTTGCCTCTATCAAAGATCCTTCTGCACTTCTTGAATCTGTCACCTTTCTTAGAAAGAGTTACAATGAATTTCATATCATTAGAATCTATCCTTCTTACACCATCATTCTTATCTTTCACAGTAGCTTTCCTAGCCCTACCAAGCATTAGATTATAGAGGAAAGGTGCAGTATTTATCACATTCCTCCATATCTGTAATTGCTACAATTCTTCAACTATGCAAATTCCAAGTCCGCCTCTTAACTTTTCAAATTGGTTTGCATCCAAAGCTTTAGTGAAAATATCACTCAGTTTCTTCTCAGTGGCTACATGCTCAAGACTGATAATTTTTTCTTCAACAAGATCTCTGATAAAGTGATGTCGGATATGAATATGCTTTATCCTACTATGTTGAACATGATTCTTGGATATGTTGATAGCATTCAAATTGTCGTAGTATAATGTCATGACATCTTTCTTGATATTGTACTCCTTCAAGATCTACTTCATCTAAAGTAGATGAGAACAGTTGCTTCCTACTGCAATATACTCAGCCTTAGCAGTAGAAAGAGACACACAATTTTTCTTCTTATTGAACCAAGAAATCAGGTTGTTTCCCAAAAAGAAACATCCTCTAGAGGTGATTTTCCTGTCATCAGCACTACCTGCCCATCCAGCATCACAATATCCAACCAGCATGGCATCAGCACCATGTGAGTACAACATTCCATAGTCACTAGTACCGTTTACATAATTAAAAATCCTTTTTACTTGATTGATATGACTAACTTTTGGCTCATCTTGATATCTAGCACAAATTCTAACAACAAATGTGATATCAGGTCTACTAGCAATTAAATACAATAAACTTCCCATCATACTCCTATAAAGACTTTGATCCACACTAATCCCATTTTCATCCTTAGAAGCTTCAAATGAGTAGGTGCAGGAGTCTTTTTATGACTGGCCTTCTCCATGTCAAACTTCTTTACTATGTTCTTGGCATACTTGCTTTGGGATATGAAAATAGAATCCTCCATTTGACTAACTTGAAGTCCAAGAAAATAAGCCAATTCCGCCAAAAACAATGCCATCAACATATATTTGAGAAATCATGAGCTTGCTATCCTTTTCTTTAACAAATAATGTCTTGTCTGTTCCCCCTTTTCTGTGCCCATTTTTTAACAAAAATTATGTCCGTCTTTCATACAAAGTCCTAGGAGCTTGCTTTGGACCATAAAGATCATTCTTTAGTTTATACACATGATTTGGAAAAATGGAATCCCCAAATCCTTTTGGATTTTTAACATAAACTTCCTCTTGTAAGATCCCATTCAGAAAGACACCTTTTACATCCATCTAATACAACTTAAATCTCAGTAAACATGCTACTCCTAGTAAGAGTCTTATAGATTCAAGATGAGCAACTGGTGCAAAGGTCTCATCAAAGTCAACTCCTTTAATTTGAGTGTTCCCTTGTGTTGCATCGCTGCGAAGAGGGGCCGGAAAGGATAGAAGAGTCACCACCGTTTGTTATTTATCCCAAAGAGAGTGAAAGGAAACGATCATAGAAAACCTACGGAAAAGGGAGAAGACAGGTCATCGCAACCAAATCTTGGGTTCAGGAGTCGGTTACGCAAGGGGAAGGTTTGAGCACCCCTCACGTCTGTTGTACTCAACGGGATCCACGCTTGTTGTCTAAACTATGGGTGAAAAACAAACTATCTACGACTCCTACTGCTAAACGGAGGAACGGAAAGAACTAACTCGATAGGACATCGCCGCCCTATGCTTACGTCTTCCCTCGTGCAATGGGAAAGTTATAGTCAATGTAGTTTGGGAAACTACGGGGAGGGGGGTTGCTCGCCAAGACATCGCGTCTTATGCCCACGTATCCTCGTCTGGTACGAGAAATCAAAGCAAAATGTAGTTTAGGCTACTACGAGAAAAAACGGGGGGTTCTCGATCACACTGGGGCGAGAGAAAAGGTAGACGATACTCGCACACACATTCTAGCAGTTAGGCGTAATGCTGCTCGACCATTGGAGACTTAGGCATTACCTGTTTGCGATAGAACGAACTTAACATGTCATGGGTAAAAACGTACGGGGAACCTAAAGGGATTAGAACAACATGCCGGTCTCGATTGCACTGGGGCAAGAGAAAGGGGAAGTTAGTTATCAACGGGAAAATCTGGATCGCACAGAGGCGAGTGAAGAGAGAAATTAGTTGTTAGTGTGCTCGCCAAGACATCACATCTTGTGCCTACATATTCTCATCTGGCATGAGAAATCAGAGCAGCTGTAGTTCAGCTAACTACAGGAAAAAGGTCTTAATCACGCGGGGGTGAGAGAAAAGAGTCTCAATTGCACGGGGACGAGAAAAAAGGGATCGGATCGGGACGCACACGTTAAATCCTAAGACATAGGAGCGAATGAGTCGCTTATCGCCCAAAGGGCATAAGCTAAACACTCTAGACGAAATGAGAGGAGGCCCCCCACTCATCATTTCCCACGTATCTATCACTTATGACTCACATCACTCGGTGGTTGATTAAAAGATTGAAATTAGAAAATGTTACCGAACGGAGTGGTTCCGTTGACCCTTGACATTGCGTGCAAGCTCCAATTTCAAACTTCGCCTCTTTGATCCTTGGTGATGGTGTTTCGAATCGGTTTGAAAGGGTCAAAGTCAATTGAATCGGGTCCAATGTGACGCTAAACCGTCGTAGTTCGACTTATAAGGGAAGTCAAACTTTAAGAGGTCGCGTATTGATATCCGTGCTATGGACAAGATAGAGAAATGATATTGAGGATCATTCTCCAATTGAATCATATCGCATGGACCAAATGCAAACATAATGTCGATTAATCGAAGGTAGCCTATCGCGATCCCAAAGTAAAGAAAATGACCCAAGTGGTCATCTTCCGTAGATTTGAAACGGGAAGGTTATCGACTTCGAAAATCTGATGCGTACAAATACAAGACATCATCGTTCACAGACAGCCAAAATAAAATCGGAAGAAGAAGAAATGAGGAGAGAAAAGAGGGTGGTCTCGGATCCAACATTATTCATCAATAATTTGACTGGTAATGGATTACGGAAGTGCCGTCATGGACCCAAAACAGATGAAAATGGAACAAAATGTCCAATAACAAATGAGAAAGAATTCAACTTCTAAAAAGATATAAAATGAAATTCTAAATAGAAAATAGTCTAAAAAAATCTAAAAGAAGTATAAAGAAAATGCTTATAAAATATATATGTAAAGTATAATCTAAAACTCTAATATAAAATAATCTAAAAGAAATTAGGAAGAAAGTTCTAAAATAAATTAAGAACGAAACTGAAACAAAATATATTTACATCTGTTTATAATATATATATATATATATATATATATATATATATATATATATATATATATATATATATATATATATATATATATATATATATATATATATATATATATATATATATATATATATATATATATATATATATATATATATATATATATATATATATATATATATATATATATATATATATATATATATATATATATATATATATATATATATATATATATATATATATATATATATATATATATATATATATATATATATATATATATACATAATATAATGAAATAAGAAAATAAAAAAAAGATAGGGGTTTTGAATAGGAATAGGGGGTGCCGCAAGGACTAAACGGTGGGCTTAAGGGCCCAACAACAATCAGCAGCAAAAATAAATAAAAAAGAAACGAAGACCCATATGGTCTTCTTCCTCCCACTTTAAACTCATTCATCAACACTCTCTCTGTTCACTCCCGCTCTCTCAGTTCAAACTCTTGACCCAGATTCTCGCCTCGACTGTTCTTCTCGATTGTTGTATCCGTCCTTATTTGCACACGCCATGGTTTGGAAATGGGATATAGGTTAGTTCTAGGTTTTAATGTTGAAGAGAGGTTGGGGATAACGGAGTTTGTGAATGGGTTTCAGTTGATTTTAAGGTTGAATGGTTGACAATGGAGGTTGGAAAGTGTTTTTCAGTTGCAGAAGACGATGATGATGGATATGAAGAGGTTGAAAGTTAAGCGTGTTTATGCTGAGTTTGGCTATAGAGGATTTTGCGGGTTTGGTTCACGAAGAACGAAGATGATAGAAAAGATGGATATGTGGTGGAGGGTTTGCGAAATGGGTTGAAAGAGGGATTGAACGGAGATTGGGTTTCACTGAGGATGAGAAATTTGGGTTTTATGTTGAAAGAAAAATGGGTTCTGATTTAATCATGAGGAAGAAGATGAATTTCGAGATGGTGAGAGTTGGAAACGGAAGTTGAATGTTTGAAGGTTTTTGCTGGGTTTGTTTATGGGTTTTCAAAAAATGAGCATTTGAAGGTTTGAAGAATTTCTGGAAATGGAAGATGAAGGTGAAGTTGTTGGTTATGCATTTTCTGGGTATATGGCGAAGAACATGGTAGGGTTGGTGATGAAGATCTGGGTTGTTCTTGGTAGTTGAATGAAGGTCGAGTGGCTTTTGTTTTGGTTGAATGTTTCGGAGGTCTGTTTGGAAATGGTGTTGAGCGAAGGTTTGCTGAAAATGATGGAGTGAGGTTCGAAAGCGGTTTTCGACGGCGATGCGGTTTGAGTTTGATTTTAAGGTTTGGCTATGGAGGTTGAAGGAGTTGCGAGTCCGTGAATGGAGTTCGTGTAACACCCCAAGTTTAATTGGAATATTTTAAATAATTTATTTAATTGAGAATATTCGTATTTTTGGTGTTTTCGGTGTTTTCAGTGGTTTTGTGGATTATTGAGAAAATGTGCATTTTGGACTATTTATTTAATTAATAGTATACTATATGAGAATATTAGTATTATTATTATTATTAAAATGAATATAAGTGAAATAAGGGTAAATTGGGCATTATGAAGAATTAGTAAGGGTATTATGGGAAAAGCCCAATTGTGTGGCCCAAGTCTAAGTTTGACAAGATATAATTCTGAAGGTGAGGATTCAATTTGGTTAACCGTGAAAAGAATGATGCCAGAGCTCTGAGAAGGGAGAAGTGGAGGCAAAAGCTTCGGAAGGTTGCTAGAGTTAATCGTGAAAGCTTTGAATCGACTAAGGTATGAGGAGTATCGCATTTCATGATTTTCTACGTATGCCTTTAGATGTGTTTATGGCTGGTTTACATGGTTTATGATTTAAGGTATTTTGGGTTGATTGTGGGAAAGTAAAGGAAATTGACGATGAATTCTGAGATTATGGTTTGTGATATGTATTACTGAATATTGAATATCTGATATGAAGATTAGGAAACCTTAGGCCTTCGTGGCCAAAACTATGGGGTGACATACGTCCGACCTTAAAGGGATAGAAATAGGTGATATGAGGAATTATGATGCCTTTAGGGTAATTGCAGGAAAATAGTGTTTTAGGCAGTGCAAATGTTGCAGGATTAGCCTAATGACATTGGGGATGTTTTAATGATGTTTTGGGGGGCATTGGGTAAGTAAATCGCATGAGTATTTGGACAGGAATCAGTTCTGGTGCGTAGCAGAAGTTGCTGTCATCGCACTGTTCGCCTTGCGAGCAAGCCAGCGAGGAGTTCGCTACAAGGTTCGCCTAGCGAGCAAGCCAGCGAAGATTCGCTACAGGCTAGCCTAGCGAGCAAGCCAGCGAAGGCTCGCTACCAACTCGCCTAGCGAGCGGGCCAGCGAACGTAGAAGAGTTCGCGAATATTGATTTTTGTGCAGCGATGCCGCAATGTGTGATTCTAGGATTTCTGGAATGAGTTGCCATGAGTATGACAATGAGGTTGCATGAGTAATAAGTGATAGTATGAGGATTACCGCGAGTGTAATTATGATGGATTAATAGGAGGCAATGTGAGATGATATTAGGGATTAATATGTGAATACTATGTGATGATATGACAAATTAACAAGAGTAGAACTGTGATGTTTATGTGATTAATAGGCGATAGTGTGAGGATTATCGTGAGTATAACTTGATAAATTAAAATGAGATGATATGAGGCTAGTACTATGAATTAATATGGGGTAATATGGGATAATATGACTATGAGCTAATATGTGATTTATACGTGATTATATGATGACATGATGTGTGAGATTAATTAATATGATGGACTATGATGATATGTTATATGATGATTAATGCGATGAAATATGATTATATGTTGTATAATGATGATTACTGTGATGAGATATGATAACATGATGTATGATGATGATTGTTACGATGAGCTATGATGACATGATTTATGATGATGAATATGATGATGAGATATGACGTGTAATGATGATGAATATGATAAATGATGATGCACCATATGCTGTTATTATAAGGATTATTGTGAAGTGTGCATCATGCATTCATGTGCATCCGGACTTTATTCAGGACCTCGATTACTTTGACTTCAATCCCACCGGTGGATGTGAAGTACTTTGATGTGCTTCGATCCTATTGATGGGGATCTATGAAGGGTTGATGGCCCAGTGTCCATCGCGCTGTGATGATTGGTACCGCATGCATTGAGTTTATGTCGCATTTGCATTTATGAGCCTTTGTGTATAAATTATGACGTTGTGGCCTTTGAGGCATAATTGAAAGATATCAATGTGTTGAATATAACTATGAGTAATATGTCGTTTATGCATTAATTTTTATACATTGATTATTATGAATTGTCTTACTCACCTTGCCTGTTTGAATGTTACCTCCAGGTGGGTAACGCGCAGATGAGCAAGTTTAGTCGTGGACGCCGTCGAGGAGTATTGTGAAGTTTTAGAGTCGTTAGCCTTTATGGTTAATGTAGAGGGTCTTGCTCTGATATGTAACATCGGGTTGGGTTCTTTGAGTCGATTGTATATCATTGGGTTATTTTACTGATGTTCCCTTATAAGGAAAACATTGAGTTATGTTTTGGGTTCAGCTGTATATGATGTTTTGATGTAATTTGAGAAAACCCATGTGTTACGGAGTATTGACCAATTTTGTTGACTTTGAAAAATGTACGCCCTTTGTGATTTTTTAATGAAAGTTAATATTTTACTCTGAAATTCGTGTTATTTCGCTGTAATATCTGTGGGGTAGAATAAGGTTGTTACATTAGTGGTATCAGAGCAGGTCGGTCCGTCCGGCCAAGTTGTCTAATATTGTTGTTCCCTTGTATGCGACATGTGTGTGAAAACACTGTCGGTACATGTTTGTTGCCTAACCTTTGTCTGCAGAAGTGGGAATGAAACAAGTAGGGGAGCAGTTGTGCTTCTCTAGGATGCTGCAAGTGTGGAGTTGTAGCTCAGTGTATGGTTGAACGCTCTTATAGTTTGGTAAAAATGGTTTATACCCCATCATGATTTTCGACTGTCTATTGACAAATTGAGGAACTGATTGGCCTTAATCTGTTGTTGATAGTAGACGGGGTCATGTTGGATGGGATAAGCGTGTCTTGCAAGCTTAGATGGCGTAAGCAATGAATTGTTTTGAGTTAAGCTCAATACTTATAATTGTTTTGGTGAGTCGGTGTAGGATGATGCCGAGATGCTTATTTTGATGGAAATTTTGAGTTTTACTGAAAGTGGGGAAGTTGGCGGTTTGCTGATTAATTGTGGTTGTTTGGAAGTTATCCTGACAAGATAGTGATGTACAGCCAGGATGTGAAGTGGAGTTGTGATCGACTTAGTTACGGAAACTAGTCCGAGATTAAGGGCTCCATATTATATGTCTGTTTAGATGATCAAGAAATTAAATGGATTGAGTAGTTTTGAGGCTTGTGTCTAGTGCGTGTGCTAAGGCAACAGATTGAAGGGTCGAGTATATTAAAGGTGGACGATGACTTCTGATGATTATTAAAGAAAGTAAGATGTGGAATGCAATATTGGTATAATTAGGCCTTTAAATATTTCAAGAGTTGAAGATGTATTGAATGGCCTTCTAAGTGTGAAATTGTTGTTGTACGTTGAATTCCAAGATCGCAGCTTTTTACGGAATCGAAATCGGACACCTGGAAGTCAGATAACGGTCGAAAATAAAATTTCGTACTATCAGGTTCTCTAGGTCCTTCGCCTAGCGAACAGACGCTCGCCTCTGTGTTCGCCTACCGAGCAGGTCCTGGGCAGAAGAATGTTGTTTTGGTATTTTTGTCGTAACGGGAGAACCGTAACTCGGAATGACGCATGGTTCGAAGCGTTGGAAATCTATTTCAATGATCTATGTGATGGTGAAGTATTGGAATGTAATTAAGTTATTTATTTATGGAACATGTTTGGATTTTGTAGCATGTGCGGAAGGTGCGATTCGTTTTTCCGCCATAACTCGCAAATTGAGTGTCTGTTTGGCATGGGATTTTCCATACTTAATTGAGCGAGTCAGTGGTTGTGTTAACCGATGATATTTTGATATATTTGAAGAGTATAGAGGATCGTGTTGAGCATCGGGAACTTGATTATCAGTGTTGGAGAAGAAGCATGGATATGCCACTGTGAAGAAAGTTCAGAGAGTTTTGTGGAGAGCTGTCAACAGTTCATGTGTTGATTTTTGCCGAATCCAAGAGAATTATTCGTTGTGTTTTTTGATGCTTTGTCGATGTGATTGGGAGATATGTTAAGTGTAACATCAGCAAGTTTTGGTTATGCTTTAAGGCAATTTAAAGTACATAAGAGGGATTATCTGACGAGTGATTTAGAGTTGGTTGTTGTTGTGTTTGTGCCGAAGTTGGAGGCTTCGATTGGTTAATTTGAGATTTGAAATTTTTGGTGATCTCAAGAGCTTAAGGCATTTGCTTGAGTCAGAAGAGTTGAATATGAGGCAGTGAAAATAATTGGGACTCCTGAAGGATTATGGTTTTGGATCGAATTGCCATTCGGGTGAAGCAAACGTGGTAGCTTATGCATTGACTTGGAATTATTTGCATATACTGATGATGATGGTAAAAGAGTTAGAATTGATTGAGCAATTTCGTGATATGAGTTTGGGTTGTGAAGAGACTTCTTATGGAGTTAAGCTTAGCATGTTGGAACTTACTAGTGGTGTTCTTGATGAGATTCAAGAAGGTCATAAATCTGAATTGAGTTGGCAGATTGGTGGAATTTTATGAACTAAAGTCGAAGAGTTGATTTGCGGATTTATGGCAATGGTACCATGAGATGTCGTGATAGAGTTTGTGTCCCAGGTATTGTTGAGTTGGAATAAGAGTATTATTGAAAAAGGACATTGAGGTAGATTGAGTATTCCTCCCGGTGCTATGAAGATGTAACCGGATTTGAGGAAATTATTTTGATGGTCATAGATAAAGAGAGAAGTGGTTGAGTTTGTATATGCTGGTTAAACTTGTCGGAAGTCGAAGAATGAATGTTAGAGACCGTTGGTCCTGATGCAACCGTTGGGTATTCTAGGGTAGAAATTGGGTAGTATTTCCATGGATTTTATGTTGGGTTTTGAAGAATTGGAGGGATATGATTTTAATTGGGTGATTTTGGATAGATTGACTAGATTGGGTCTTTTCTTACCAATGAGGATTAATCATTCTATGTTGAAGCTAACTGAGATGTATATCGATGAAGTTGTGAAGTTGTATGAGATGTCGTCGAATATGGTGTCAGATGGGAATTTGAGTTTTCATCGAGATTTTGGGAGAGTTTACAGACGCTTTGAGTACCATGTTGAAGTTGAACTCTGCCTATCATTCGTGGACGGATGGACGGACAGAGAGAACTATCCAGTCTTTAGAGGATTTATGGAGAGCTCGTGTGTTGGATCAAGGTGGATCGTGGGTAGTTATTTATCGTTGATTGAGTTACCTATAATAACAGGTAGCATTCTAGTATCGGAATGACACCTTATGAGGATTTTTATGGTAGAAGGTGTAGGGCTCCTTCGTGTTGATATGATTCAGCCGAGAGTGTTGTGCTCGGACCTGAGAATTATGTAAGGGACGAGTGAAAAGATCAAGAAGATCCAAGAAAATACGTGTTTTAAGAGTTACGATGGTGACTGGTGCAGGTCGAGCTTTGAAGTCTCGGAAGCACACACTATGTTTTGTTAATTTGTATCGGAAGTGACGCAGCAGAAGCGTGGGAGAAGTAGCATATTAGACTGTTTTACCGCTGTTGCTTGTGAATTTACATGATGTGGCATGTGCCTAAGTTGAGGAAGTGCATTTATTTCGGATGGATGGTGTACAAGTGAGAGATAATTTGATTGTTGAGGCGTTGCTTGTTCGGATTGATGAGCGAGAAACAACTTTGAGGTAAAGAGATTTACTTGGAAGAGGTGGTTTTGGAAGGACCAACTAGAGAAAGTTGGAATTGGGAACTTGAAGATCAGTTGAGGGAGTCGTATCCGACTCCGTTCCTTGACGTAATTTTCGAGGGCGAAAATTCTTTTAAGTGGGGGAGAGTTGTAACACCCCAAGTTTAATCAGAATATTTTAATTTATTTATTTAATTGAGAATATTCGTATTTTTGGTATTTTCAGTGGTTTTGTGGATTATTGAGAAAAGGTGCATTTTGGACTATTTATTTAATTAATAGTATACTATATGAGAATATTAGTATTATTATTATTAAAATGAATATAAGTGAAATAAGGGTAAATTAGGCATTATGAAGAGTTAGTAAGGGTATTATGGGAAAAGCCCAATTGTGTGGCCCAAGTCTAAGTTTCACAAGATAGAATTTTGAAGGTGGAGGATTCATTTTGGTTAACCATGAAAAGAATGAGGCCAGAGCTCTGAGGAGGGATAAATGGAGGCAAAAGTTTCACAAGGTTGCCGGAGTTAATCGTTAAAGCTTTGAATCGGCTAAGGTATGGGGAGTATCGCATTTCATGACTTTCTATGTATGCCTTTAGATGTGTTTATGGCTGGTTTACATGGTTTATGATTTAAGGTATTTTGGGTTGATTGTGGGAAAATAAAGGAAATTGACGATGAATTCTGAGATTATGCTTTGTGATATGTATTAGTGAATATTGAATATTTGATATGAAGATTAGGAAACCTTAGGCCTTCGTGGCCAAAACTATGGGGTGACATGCGTCCGACCTTAAAGAGATAGAGATAGGTGATATGAGGAATTATGATGCCTTTAGGGTAATTGCAGGAAAATAGTGTTTTAGGTAGTGCAAATGTTGTCGGATTAGCCTAATGAACCATAGATTTTGTACCGTTATCACCGTATGACATTGGGGATGTTTTAATGATGTTTTTGGGGCATTGGGTAAGTAAATCACATGGGTATTTGGACAGGAATCAGTTTTGGTGCGTAGCAGAAATTGCTGTCATCGCACTATTCACCTACGAGCAAGCCAGCGAGGAGTTCGCTACAAGGTCCGCCTAGCGAGTAAGCCAGCAAAGGTTCGCTACAGGCTAGCCTAGCGAGCAAGCCAGCGAAGGCTCGCTACCAACTCGCCTAGCGAGCGGGCCAGCGAACGTAGTAGAGTTCCCGAATATTGATTGTTGTGCAGCGATGCCGCGATGTGTGATTCTTGGATTTCTGGAATGAGTTGCCATGAGTATGACAGTGAGGTTGCATGAGTAATAAGTGATAGTATGAGGATTACCGGGAGTGTAATTATGATGGATTAATATGAGGCAATGTGAGATGGTATTAGGGATTAATATGTGAATACTATGTGATGATATGACAAATTAACATGAGTAGAATCGTGATATTTATGTGATTGATAGGCGATAGTGTGAGAATTACCGTGAGTAAAACTTGATAAATTAATATGAGATGATATGAGGGTAGTACTATGAATTAATATCGGGTAATATGGGATAATATGACTATGAGCTAATATGTGATTTATACGTGATTATATGATGACATGATGTGTGAGATTAATTAATATGATGGACTATGATGATATGTTGTATGATGATTAATATGATGATATGTTATATAATGATGATTACTGTGATGAGATATGATAACATGATGTATGATGATGATTGTTACAATGAGTTATGATGACATGATTTATGATGATGAATATGATGATGAGATATGACGTGTAATGATGATGAATATGATGAATGATGATGCACCATATGCTGTTATTATGAGGATTATTGTGAAGTGTGCATCATGCATTCATGTGCATCCGGACTTCGGTTCAGGACCTCGATTACTTTAACTTCAATCCCACTGCGTGGATGTGAATTATTTTGATGTGCTCCGATCCTATTGATGGGGATCTATGGAGGGTTGATGGCCCAGTGTCCATCGCGCTGTGATGATTGGTACCGCATGCATTGAGTCTATGTTGCATTTGCATTTATGAGCCTCTCTGTATAAATTATGATGTTGTGGCCTTTGAGGCATAATTGTAGGATATCAATGTGTTGAATATAACTATGAGTAATATGTCGTTTATGCATTAATTGTTATGCATTGATTATTATGAATTGTCTTACTCACCCTGCCTGTTTGAATGTTACCTCCACGTGGGTAACACGCAGATGAGCAAGTTTAGCCGTGGACGCTGTCGCGGAGTATTGTGATGTTTTAGAGTCGTTAGTCTTTATGGTTAATGTAGAGGGTCTTGCTCAGATATGTAACATCGGGTTGGGTTCTTTGAGTTGATTGTATATCATTGGGTTATTTTACTGATGTTCCCTTATGAGGAAAACATAGAGTTATGTTTTGGGTTCCGCTGTATATGATGTTTTGATGTAATTTGAGAAAACCCGTGTGTTACGGAGTATTGACCAATTTTGTTGACTTTGAGAAAAGTACGTCCTTTGTGGATTTTTAATGAAAGTTAATATTTTACTATGAAATCCGTGTTATTTTGCCGTAATATCAATGGGGTAGAATAAGGGTGTTACAGTTTGAGGGTTGAGAATGGTTTTTTCTGGAAAGTTTAAGGAGAAGATGATGGAATCCAAAGGAGAGATTGATTGGTTTGTTGAGTGTTGTTTGAAGATGGAGATAATGGTGAGTGAAGTTGGTTGAGGCTTCTGATGATAAAGAAATGGGTTGTGTGTTTTGATGGAGGGTGATTGAAGATGATAATGGTGATGGAATTTCTGAAGATGATGATGAACAGAAGGAAGATGGAGGCTGTGCGATTATAGCTAAGGATTCATGTGTGGGAGGTAGGAGACAATGAACAATGGGTTATATACCCACTGTTCAACATGTGGCAGGGCTGTTTGGTTACTTAATGACTTGTTCATTGGGATTAAAGCATGCTGATGATGATTAAAAGAAAAAAAGTTGGTTTAATTAAATGCTGAATTAAAAGGGATGATAACTAAAGAGCTAATAAATTCTAAACTAAAGTTCTAAATATTAATTAACTAAAATTCTAATAAACTAATCTAAATAAATAATTAAGAGAAAATAATATTAATAAAATGATAATCTAAACTAAAATAAAACTATTAAAAATTCTAATAACTATATTCTAAAAAAAACAATTAAAATTCTATTCCTAACTCAAATATTAAAATTCTATATCTATTAAAAAATATTTTCTAAATAATTAAATATAAAAAAATAGCAATAAAAATGCAAAACGTCATGGAAAAATCGGCGAGCACCGAAATGCAACCGAAAATATCAGTACTGACTGGATCAACAGAAAGAGAACAAACTCTACTCGATCTCGAAATAAATCTCATTATTTGAACTAGTTTGAATCGCCTGAAACGCGAGCAAAGAGGCTATAATCCCGATAAGCCGTTCCGACTGATAAAATACACAGTGTGTGATAAATGATATGTAGATGTGAATGAAATGAAAAAATTAGCCAAATTACTGGAAAAGGTTGGTCAACCTTTGGGGTACAACAGCTGCCCCTATTCAAACGACTTGGGCCTGAAGGGATGAAAAGCGAATGACTTTCAAACATTCAATGTAGAAGACGGTTGAATACCAAAGAACCTGGAAATTTTCCAACCGCAACAAGAAACTGTAGAACTGATCCACCAAAGTGGAAGTAGAATCATTGGAGAAAACAATATTTGATAGCTGCAAGGACAATGAGCTAACTCATTACCAATTAGAAAGCATCGACACACATTCGGGAAATACATCTGCTAACACGCAGGCAACAACACTAAGTCGGTAAGAACATCTAACCTCGCCTTCAGTCATCTGTTTAAACAAAAACAGGCATCGAACCCGAAGGTCGGCTCAACACGCAACTGAGAATAAAATATGACCTCGTCGTCAGTCATCTGTTTAAACAAAATAGGCATCGAACACGAAGGCCGTCTCAACACGCAACATAGATGAAAATCTGACCTCGCCGTCAGTCATCTGTTTAAACAAAACAAGCATCAAACTCCAAGGCTGGCTAAACACACATCTGAGAAGAAAATCTGATCTAGCCACCAGTCATCTGTTTAAATAAAACAGGCATCGAACCCGAAGGCCGGATCAACACGCAGCTGAGAAGAAAATCTGACCTCGTCGTCAGTCATCTGTTTAAACAAAACAGGCATTGAACCTGAAGGTCGGCTCAACACGCAGCTTAGAAGAAAATCTGACATCATCGTCAGTCATCTATTTAAACAAAACAGGCATCAAACCCGAAGGCCGGCTCAACACGCAGTTGAGAAGAAAATTTGACCTCGCCGTCAGTCATCTGTTTAAATAAAACAGGCATCGAACCCGAAGGTCGGCTCAACACGCAGCTGAGAAGAAAATCTGACCTCGCCATCAGTCATCTGTTTAAACAAAACAGGCATCGAACCTAAAGGCCGGCTCAACACGCAACTGAGAAGAAAATCTGACCTCGCCGTCAGTCATCTGTTTAAACAAAACAGGCACCGAACCCGAAGGCCAGCTCAACACGCAGCTGAAAAGAAAATATGACATCGCCGTCAGTCATCTATTTAAATAAAACAGGCATCGAACCTGAAGGTCGGCTCAACACGTAGCTGAGAAGATAATCTGACATCGCCGTCAGTCATCTGTCGATTCCCCATCTAGGTGAAGAAATCCCTTGGGGAAATATGAACTTGTATAAATAAACTCTGTTGGGGAGAATGAATGAGATGAACACATCTGTTAAGGATCTTGCTGGGGTCTGAATGCCACACAAACTCAAGAAAAACACTGATACTTGTCGGGGACTGGATACCGCACGGGGTTAAGAAATCATATCTTGCTGGGGTCTAGATACCATACAGGCAAAATAAATCATAGGTTGCCGGGGTCTGGATACCGCACGAGCAGGAGATAACCGGTGGAAGCCGGGGTCTGGATACCGCACGGGCTTGAGCAAATAAAACCGGTGGAAGTCGGGGTCTGGGTATCGCACGTGCTAGAGAAATGAACTGGAGGAAGCCGGGGTCTGGATACCGCACGGGCTAACTGAAATAATCGGAGGAAGCCGGGGTCTGGATACCGTACGGGCTAACTGAAATAACCAGAGGAAGCCGGGGTCTGGATACCGCACAGGCTTGAGAAAACACATCAGTAATATGAACACATTTTTCAATAACTCTTGCCGCGGTTTGGATACCACACAGGCTTGAGAAAAACACCATCACTAACTAGGGTCTGGATACCACGCCGACCAATGAGATAAATTATAGCCAGGGTCTGAATACCGCATGGGCTAGAAAAAATAAAACTGGTGGAAGCCGGGGTCTGGATACCACACGGGCTCAAGAAATAAACCGGTATCAGCCGGGGTCTGGATACCACACGGGCTGATGAAAACCGCTGTTAGCCGGGGTCTGGATACCACGCAGGCTGAAAAGATAAACCATCACTGTTGGAGATATACCTGAAAACAAGAGGTAACAACCTGGCTTATGTTTCAAATACACGTGATTGAAAATGGCGTAATGCTCCATACGAAATGGAAATGCTACGTGTTTAGGAGGATGTTATGCACAAATGCAAATGCAAAGGAACCGCTCCAGCAAAATGAATGCTGAAGAGAAGGAGCCAACTCCGCTGGAGATAAACTGGGTGCCAAGTACGTTTGGACTTTTGCAAGGAGAAATTAGCCCTGGATGGCTTCTTGGAAAAGAACTCTCCTGGGTACACTGTTCTGCTGAGAACAAAATCCACTCTGCTGAGATCAAATCAAACTCTGATGAGGAATACAGCCCTGGATGGCCTACCAGAATACAACTCTTTTGGGGGAAAAATGACTTGGCTGGGGAAAACAAATCCACTCTACTTGGGAAATCAGCCCTGGATGGCCTTTCCGAATACGACTCTACTGGGGAAGTAAAGCAAACTGTGGGGACTTACTCCACTCTGCCGGAGATTCCGCTGTGCTAGCAATTTGAATCCACTCTGCTGGGGATAATGAGTAAGACTTACTGGGAAGATATCCCAAACTTTCTGTTGAGGATGAAAAATAAGAATTTTCCGGGTCAATCGCAACCTGCGGGTAAGGAAATATTCCACTGACTTCACCGGGAATCTGTAGGGGATGAGAATTAACTGGGGAAATATCTCGAAGGAAACTCACTCTGACAAAAACCAATGACCAACTAGAGTCTGCTAAGGAACACAACTCCGCTGGGGATCGCCTGATGAGGGAATCAACATCTACCTCTGCTTGGGGAAATGAGCAATAAACTCAACAACATCAACCTTTGCTTAGGGGAATAAGACTCATCAACATCAACCTCCGCTTAGAGAATTGAGTCAGTATCATAGACTTTATGGGGAAACAACACTATACTCATCCCACTGATGAGGGAATAGTCCCAAATACCTGCTAGGAATAACCACAATCTCAATCTGTTGAGGAGAAACTAGTCATAATCTGCTAAGGAGAAACTAGTCCAGTCTGCTGGGGATAATTGCAATCTCAACCTGCTGGGGAGAGCTTTTGATTTGATATCAACACCTTGTGGGGATACACAATCTCTACCGCGGAGAAGTGAGATCAATCGAGCCTCGTGTCGGGGAATGTGATAACATGTGAGCCACTGGAAATAAGGTTGCGCTTTTTGGTTTATGGATAGGACCAGGTTTATGGTGATTGGATTTATTTCTGGTTACCAATGCAATTGGATTTTAAAACGGAATTACTAGACAAGAACTAGCATCGGGGGTGGACTACCAGACGAGAACTGGTGGCAAAAAATTTAAGTCGTCAGACGAGAACTGACTTCTGGTTTTAGTATCAGACGGGAACTGATATCTGGTTTGGGTATCAGACGGGAACTGATTTTTGGTTTGCTAGACGAGAACTGGACTTTGAAACTGTGTTTTCCAGATGAGAACTGGTTAAACAGTACGCTAAAGAAAGGGTGACCAGACGAGAACTGGTTAAAAGCTGACACGTAGCAGGCAAGAACTGGTATTTAGTGAAGGGTTGACCAGGCGAGAAGTGGTTAAAAGATTTGCCAGACGAGAACTGGGCTCTGGAAGTGATTCCGGTTATAAGGTTCTAACAGGTAACATGTTGTTTGTTGAGGTGATAACACGGTTCCCCGACACTCAACTCTTACTGAGGAGAAGAAACTCGCTTGAGTAATTTGCCCCAGGGTAGTTCAACTTTCCCCTGTCTGATCTTCGGGAATGTCCACCTTGAAAAGAAAATAGCTTGCCGTGAGACGACCTCGAGATGGCTTGCCCCAAAATCTGTACCATGAAAAGATCTTGACTAAAACAACCCTCATAATGGTTGGCTTCAATATACTCTTGAAGTGATTTGCCCCTGAATGAGCGTTGAAGCGACTTTACTTGTCCTGACTGAACACTGGAGGGATCTATCCTCAAATCAAAGAAACTCTGGGTGATTGCCCTCGATTGGCGAAGTCTCAAGGTTATTCACTTCTGATCAACTGCTTCTCGAATGATTTACCCCATAATCAACCGATGCTTGGGGATTTGCCTCAGATTGGCTAATTCCATACTCATTGGCTGTCAATGCCCTAGATCCATAGGGCTACAAAGTATGCACCATTCTGGTCCAGAGTGCTGAATGATTCAATCCTGTTTGACTTCTCCCTATTGGAATTTCTTCGATGCCAACTACTGACCTGCAATTAAAATTTTTTGCTCACGAATGGTAATTTTAATGCGGTGCTCATGCAGATTTTGAAAGAAATATCAGTTATTAAGTGTCATGATAGTGAGTGACGACTGAACCAAAAGTCCAAACATAGTGCTTATTTGATTAGTGAAAGATACAACAAGGATATGATTATCAAATCATGTAGGAGTTAGGTTACTCAACTTAATTGTAGTATGCCTTTAGAATAAACCCTGCCTCAATTAGGTCTTTCGAGGGTTGAATCGTGGTCGGGTTCACGGTTTATGAAACAAAGGATATTAGGCTCAAAGTTTGATTTGTACCCACCCCTTCTCCGTGATGATCTCCAATCCTACGTTCAGTTAACTCGGCACAAGCACTCACCTCTCAAAAGGTTTGTAGGAGTGATGGTTAAGGAACCCACAAGGTTTTTGGAGTAACAGTTACCCCTTTTGTCTTCTATGTCTGTAGCCACACGACATTGTCCTTGTTTGAGGATTTTTCTTCTGAAATCCTTTATTTATTCTTTTGTTCCCTAATTTTTGCTTGGACTGACTCTTTTTAAGTTCTTTTGATTTTGGAGTTCAGCAGGATGCCCCAATTTTGCCTAAGTTTTGCTTTCCAGCTTTTCAACTTAGCGAGCTTTTTTTCTTTTTTATTTTTCTTTTCTCCTTTTTTCTTGAAACAAGTCATGTGACACTGGTTGTCTTGATTTTTGCGAAAGGGTTGTAACTGTCTCACTCCTGATTGGTGAGGGACGACCTCTTGAAGGGGATAAGATGTGATTGGTCCTCGAATGGGGACACTCCTCTACAAAATGAACGCTCGGTCAAATTAACTGACAACTACCCTGCCCTAGGTTAAGATGTGAGGGTTTGACAACTACCCTGCCCTAGGCTCGAAGAGGTTAACTAGGGACTAACTCCTTATCTCTCCGGTGTTTAGGGGATTTGAAACAATGCATGTACGTCATCAGCAGGATTTTATCTGAAAGCATATGATCAGCAATTATGAGTTTTCAGTTTTCGTCATCCTCCTTCCAATCTTTGCTAAACAACAGTAATAAAGCGGAGTGAATAAGAGGTGCATGTGTCTGTGCTTTGTGATAAATGAGCGAACGCAACATGATTAATTCAGAAAAATGCATAATCACTTCATTAATATTACCATTCAAAACAACAACGTTTAAAAGCAAATAGCAACTAACAGGAAAGAAACTACAAATGCAAATGATAAAAATGATCCATGGACTGTCAATGTTGTGGATGTCTGCCTGTCTGGACCACTGGCTTATGGAAATGACCCTTGGAATCTTCGAGCTTAGACAGCTGAGAGGTTGATAACAGAAAGTTACACAGACTGAGGAGAATCTTCATCGGGAAGAGAACCATACAGAGGGTTAGTCAGCATAGCAAACCCGGTGGGCTATCAACATTCTGGAGGTTATTTCCTGACATAGCTACCAACAGTTCTCAACTTGACTTCACTTCTTAACACTGCTTGATTCTGCTTCAACCACTTGGTCGTCTTCCAACAATCACCACTTGTTTAGCACAAACACTAGGGAATCACCTTCGAACCAAAAACAAAGGCAGGATGAGAGCTCTGGCCAGCTGAAGAATGATATGCAAAATGATGCAGATATGTTTATGCAAATACAATGCAAAATGCAAGGAACACGGGATCACAGCCCCCACAAAGCTGTGAAAAACTGTTGCACTTGTGACTGAGTTGAACCAAAGCTTCGCTTCGGCGAGAAAATATCGGAACACCAAAAGACCAAAGTATAGGACCCTCATAACATCAGAGATCAAAGGTCCGCACTGATAATAAATCTGGGTAGGTTAGAGGTCAATTTTCCTGCATAACCCTCCCACTCACAAGGTATGGACCCAATATCTGACAAGGTTCAGCATCCTATGCAGTCGTCAGCGTCACAGACCTTCGAGAAACGATGATACATTCACCATTTCTGGTTTGGCATCATAGTCTAACGAAGCGGCCTCACTTAGCTGACTCCCAAATGATCGGTCTCTAGAGTCGACAGTTTCCAGATCCAACACCCCCTCCCGACTAATGTATAGGAAAGGATGTCTTCAAAATAAAATCTCATATGAACGCAAATTTTGTGGGGACTAATGCATGCTGAAACATACAGGTCCATCACTACTTTCCGCTCTAATGCTATGGTTATCCTCAATCCATGGTTTTGGCTTATCTCACAATAGAACAACCACCCAACAACACAACAACAAATAATAATAAAGTGCGGAAAATGTAAATACATCAATATAAAAATACAACACACAAAATATACAAACCCACAAACACAAACAGACAAGCGCTAGGATCAACTTGCATAAGGGATTGGAAGATAGTCCCCAGCAGAGTTGCCAGTTGTCGCATCGCTGCGAAGAGGGGCCGACAAGGACAGAAGAGTCGCCGTCGTTCGTTATTTATCCCAAAGAGAGGGAAAGGAAATGACCAGAGAAAACCTACGGAAAAGGGAGAAGACAGGTCATGGCAACCAAATCTTAGGTTCGGGAGTCGGTTACACAAGGGGAAGGTATGAGCACCCCTCACGTCTGTTGTACTCAACAGGATCCACGCTTGTTGTCTAAACTATGGGTGAAAAACAAACTATCTACTACTACTACTGCTAAACGGAAGAACGGAAAGTACTGACTCGATAAGACATGGCCGCCCTACGTCTACGTATTCCCTCGTGCATTGGGAAAGTCAGAGTCAACATAGTTCGGGAAACTACGGGGCGGGGGGGGGGGGGGGGGGGGGGGGTTTCCCGCCAAGACATCGCGTCTTGTGCCTACGTATCCTCGTCTGGTACGAGAAGTCCAAGCAAAACGTAGTTCAAGCTACTACGAGAAAAAATGGGGGGTTCTCGATCACACGGGGGCGAGAGAAAAGGTAGACGATACTGTCGTACCTCGAAAAATACGATCCTCGCGATGGAAGCGGAAAATACGTTCGAAACAGAGTCGCCACCGAACTTTATTCATTCCAATGCAGGAATAGGAAAATATCGATAAAACCTTTAAAGAGATAAGAACATGGTCATCGCAACCAATATTCTAGGTTCGGGAGTCGGTTACGCAGAGGGAAGGTATTAGCACCCTCTACGTCCGTTGTACTCAACGGGAACCTCTTGATTCAATTCGAGAGTAAAGTTAGCTAGCTTGTTAGTTTTCTTTTAAGGTTTCTCCTATAGGGGGAAATGGGGGGTTTTAAGATAGGGTGCTCGCCAAGGATTGGGGCCCTTGTGCCTACGTATCTTCACTTGTAAGAAGTGGAAAATCAGAGCATTCGTAGTTCATGGGACTACGGGAAAAGAGGGGATTGTGCTCGCCAAGATCATTGCAATCTCGTTCCTACATATCTTACATTCAAGAGGGAATGAAGAATCAGAGCAGCCGTAGTTCGGCCAACTACGATAAGAGGGTTGTGTTTGGAATGAACGAGAGTTTAAGTCGCATTCTAACTGCTAAACATTGGCTTGACTGCTCGCTAGGGGAGGCTGAAGCACGAGTTTGTTATGCGCGGAAGAAGGGACTAAACAATGTTCTTTAAGAAGAGTTGTTTAAGTTGTAGGGATCGCGCAAGGGCGAGAAATTGGTGTTTAAGAAAGATTCAATCGCACGGGGGGCGAGAAAAGAGTTGGAATGACTGAACATGTAGTTAGAGTTTCGATCGCGCGGGGGCGAGAAAGAGGAGTTTGGTTAGGTTATTTGATGGAGAATGACGACTATTCGATAAACGAGACGTCAGCCTCGCAATCAATTAATCGGGGCATTATTGGAATGCTAGATACCAACGACACCTTTTTCATTCGAATAATTACGAAATATGTTTGAGAAAGTTTTAATCGCACGAGGGCGAGAGAAGAGAGTTGGATTGAATATTTTTAAGGGAGAATGACGACTACTCGATAAACGAGACGTCGGCCTCGCAATCAATTAATCAGGATATTATTGGAATGCTAGATCCCAACAACACCTTTTTCATTCAATTAATTATGAAATTGTTTTTGAGTGGACAATGACGATATTGTCCAAATAGTTAGGGCATGTATTTTATATACGAAAGGTCGAGTAATTCACAACCTAAAGCGTACGCCCCAAGAGTGGTCACTCAAGAATTCAAGGAGTGCGAGACTCCAAGAACTCAGTTCTTTCGTAATTTAATTAAGAAAATAATTTGAATTTGGCGTATGGTTTAGAAACATACTAGGGTTTAGACTTGACCGTATGAAGGTGAGGAACGAAGTTAGACGGGTTGAACCTTTAGGGGGAAGGACGAACATTCGATAAGCGAGACGTCGGCCTCGTAACTAATTAGTCGGGATATCGTTGGAATGCTAGATCCCAACGACATCGTTTTTATTCCATTAATTATGAAATATGTTTGTTGGACAGTAAATACTTGTCCAAATAATTAAAGGAGGTATTTTAGAAACGAAAGTTCGAACGACACACCATTCAAGGCGTACGCCTCAATAGTAGTCACTCTCGAATTCGAGGAATGGGCGACTCCAAGAACTCGATTCTTTCGTGATTTAATTTGGAAAAAAAAATTGAATGGATTAGCGTACTCGGACTAGGCGCGCTAGGTATTCTAGAAATGTAAGATTGAAAGGATCACAATTCAAGGTGTGCACCTTGAGAGCAATCTTTCGAAAACTCAAGGAAGGCGAGATCCAAGAATTCAGTTGTTTTTGACATTTGTTTAAGAAAAATAGCCTAATTTAATTAAGAAAACTAATTTTAATTTTCATATATAAAATTAATTAATCGATTGCTTATAAAAAGATTTTGAAAAAAAGCTAATTATAATTAATTGTTTTGAAAAAAGTTTAATATCCTAAAAAAGATTGTAACTTAATTAATGAAATATAATTTTCTAATATTCAAAATTTTATTTGATAATAATTTTGAAATATACATCTTTTAAAAGAATAATAATTGGAACTTATTATAAAAATATCTAATTAATAAAATTGATTTAAAAATATCTTTTAGAAATCTCAATTGAATTGAGTGAAAAAAAACAGTTTGAAAACCGAAAGACGGAACAACCACAACTCAAGGCGTACACCTCGAGAGCGGTTGTCCAAGAGTCCAAGGAGTGCTAGACTCCAAAAACTCACTACTTTCGTTACTAATTAGAAAAATAATAAGTTATTTCTTATTAAAAATTGATTGGTTAATTAAAGCTTACTTAAAATAAATAAGTGTTGAAAAATAAATTGAATTGAGATACTTTGGCAATTAACCGGAATTAAGAAAATTTAGAGTAAAGTCAAAATTATGTGTTTAGTTATCTAATTAGCATAAGATCCATTATCAATTAGTCTAATAGTACTTAAAACAATAATTCAAAGACAATAATATCATTAATCCTTTAATTAACTATTGGATTCTAAACTAAAAAAAAAAAAACAGCAATTCCCTCTCCATTATGAAAAGTGAAAGCTAATGTTGCAGGACTAGCAACATTCAACTCTTGCGAAACCGGTGTCGGTGTAAATTGAAAGCTAAAGTTGCAGCGAGTGTATTTACTAATTCCAACAAACTATTCAAACCAAATGTCATGAACTGTGTGAATTCATAGTATTGTATAATGCTGAAATTGGATAACATTTCATAAACTTAATACAATTCCATGCATATGAAAAGAATACCAACAGAACATGAAACCATTATAGTTGCATCAGTAACCACAAGCCGATACACATCAGTACCAATGCCTTAACAAAATCAATCACCGAAAATTGAAACGAAAATAAGCAATATCGAAATCGCTATCAAAATGGCAACACACAAACACGAAATTGAATAACAAACATTGAACCACAAGCACTAAGATATTTCATGTCATCCATTCTCACCAAAATACGCAGAGCCGAGCATGCACAACATAGTATTCAAACATAGCAGCAACAACATCATCTGCAACTAACAGCAGGACAAAACCATAAAAAGCTACAACTTAACTCTAACATTGTACGACTGTAATCAAACTGAAAACACATCATTGTTCAATGACAATATAATGACAATATCATACCAAAGAGAAATTCTAAAATCAAAAATTACCGCAATGCAGGACTTGTCGACACAAACCTTTACAACAGCAGCACATTGTCCACAAAATTATGTTTATAACATGATTGGAGCCTACACATATAGATACGGTTGTGCTGTGAAGTTGGACCTCCAGAGCTTCTGTTGGCGGAGTTGTCGCGAGCTGCGATGTTATGGCTGAACTTGTAATGTTGTCGTTCTTGAAACGGTGTTTTCAAGGTTATGTTGAACATTGCCATCTCGACCCCGAGTGGTCAATACAGCCACCTCCTATTAAGTCAACATTTCAAACTCATATTTTTTTTAAAGCTACCGTTGTCGCTGAAACATGTTATCGAATGCGTTGTGCTGTTGTTGTTGGAGAATGCTGCTTGAAGAGCAATTTGGCATCGCTGCTGTGGAATTGTTGGTGAGTGGCGGCAACTGCAAATTGCGACTCTGTTGCGAGTTTGTTATGTTGTGTCGAAATTGAATTGAACCAATATCGTTAATCCCCTCTCAACCTGCACATAAATATTCATACAAACAAGCAGTATGGGGTGTACACAAAATATAGAAGCCAAAAGTACCACATCACGAAAGAACACATCAAACCCATCGTAGATGAATGACCCGAAGTTTGCTGTTGCGCGACTACTGCATTCGCGATAACCAACTCTTATCTATAATCCTCGTCAACCAATGTCTCAGAATCCAAGTCTCAAAGAATACCACCGCAGTTGAATACCGATTTGTTGTTCCTAGATTATCAACATCACAATGCTTCAAGCTCTTTTCATACAACAGATGACTCGGCGATACCGTAACAACTTCGAAACGGCGATGATTTGTGTGAGTTGTTGTTTGAGCAACGAAGGGCTTCCGCTTGAACTAGATTCAATGTTTAGTTGTGGTTCTGCTGTGTTTGAACCCTGTTCGCAACCTATATATTCCTTGCACTCATTTTTGTCCCCAAAAGTTTGTCACAATCTTGTCTCAAGACGTGACAAACCGCCGAGTCTTTCGTCGCTTAGTAGTGTCACGGTGTTGCCGGATTAGTGTCGCAGTTGTTGTGGTGATTCTTGTTAGTGACATGCTGAGACTGGCGCATTTGTGTAGCGGCCAAACTTGTTATTGCTGCTGTAAAACTCGACAGTGGCCTTACTGCGTCGAACCAACATGCTCCGTAGTGTTCCAATTGCGCACATGAATCAACCTTAAACCTGCATAGAAATGGACAACATCCAAACATACTAGGAAAACATATTTTGAGAGTTCAAAATCAAACAAATAGAGTTGTATTAGAAATGAGAATTCAACAGCACTCCTTTCTAGTTCTAAAAAAAATGCAGATTCGAACAAAACGCAACATTTTAAGCACAAGCATACCAGCATCAACATACTGCCGTTTTATATTAGTTTACTTCAGAAAAATATTCACAAAATCAGATTGAGAAGCAAATATAAGCAAAACAAACTTGGGTCAAAATTTAACCAACAATAATATTAACATGGCCTTAAACTAGTATCGACCATAGGATAGTTATCAAAATAGACAGTGCCCTGTTGAAAACGAAGCAACTCGCAAAAGTCAGCCAACAAGCACCAAGAACACTGTTATGTACCCGCAAGTTGCAATCTAATGAGTTTGAAGAAACACTTACTAATCTTGTTGAAATGCTGGTGTCAAGCTTTTAGTCTCCCACTCGATAGCGTTGAAGCCGTGGAATCGATGACATAATGAACATAAGAACAAATTCATTCGCGACGAGACCGCGACGTAGTCAGAGCTAAACTCAATGATGAATACTCAGTGGATCTTGCCGGCAACTTCAGTTTGCGCAACCCCACAGTAAGCAGAATTTTGTCGTGTTGTTAACGTCGTTGGTGTCGAAAACCATCAAATCCATGCGCTGTTAATATTGAACAATGAACCAATGCTTATCCTTACGTGTCGTCGGTGAACTACGATGTTGAAGAAAGTGGAAGAAAACAAGGGATAGACGGCGGAAATGGCGAATGTATGGGCTTCATAATGAAGGGTGGGATTCCGATTTGGGGAATGTTTTTTCGGATGAGGGTTTTTTTTCACATGAAGGAAGAAAATGATTGAGATGAAGAAGGTTGGTGAAGGGAACATGGTGACGGCGGAAGAAGACCCTTTATCTAGGGTTTTGTGGACGACGGCAGATAATTTTGAGGGGAACAAGTGAGGTGGATTGGCGGCCGTGAAGAAAAGAGAAAGTGAGGGGTTTAAAACGGAAGGAGATGTTGGAGAAGAAGGTTGTGGTGAAAAATGAGGGGGTTTCGCGTGAGGTAGAGAGCGAGGATGGTGGGAATGACGAGGGATTTTAGGTGAGCGGCGCCGTTTTTGGGATTTTTTAGGGTGATGAACCGTGTGTTCGATTTAGGGTTTTGGGGTTGAATTGGGTTCTGATGAACAGTAATTCCGGTTTTAGGGTTCTCTTTTCTTTTTTAGGGTCCCCGTGAACAGTAACTGACCCTTCCCTTATAACAAGAAAACTCAGCATAGGCCCAATGGGCCTCGTTCATTTCCACTTCCAATTCTTTCTCTCTTTTTTTTTTAATTTTTCTTTTCTTAATTTTACTAATCACTTAATCCATGACTATTAATAATTAATAATAATGCTAATAAAAACTATTAATATAAACATGAAAAATATATATAAACTAACATTAGTATAAATATAGAAAATATTAACAATAATTATTAAAATAAGTATTAACAATTAACAATTAAGTAAATGTTAAAAATATGAAAATAAGCTAAAATTTATAAAAACGAAAAAGATAATTACTAAAATATTATTAATAAAAAATTTAAGAAAATAATATTCACAAAAATGTTCTTAGGCCACGTGTCATGTCTTTATTGGTTAAAAATTTAAAAATCAACCAATTGCAAGCGGGCACGTGTCTAAATAACCGAAAATAAGCGGGAAATGCAAAACAGAAAATAAAATCGAAAAAGGTGAAAATAAATAAAAAATGGGTAGGACAAATTTAGGGTATGACAAATGCCCCTATCTAATTGCCTTGAACCTGAATGAATGAACAGCTGCATGGCGTTCATTTTTAGGGTGTAAGTCAATTAGATATAAAAAAGACCCCAAAATTTGTCTGACAAGTAAAGTACAGAGATTAGGTATACCAGAACAGGATGACAAGATGCAAAATAGATGAACGAGATAACCTGACATTCTCTGGGTGGTCGAAGCAGTCCCTTATCCATTAAGGCTCTTCGATGATACCAAAGCACTATCTCGAACAAAACTTGAGATTCTTCGGGTGGTCGAAGCAGTACCTTATCCATTAAGGGTCTTCGATGATACCAAAGCAGTATCTCGAACAAAACTTGAGATTCTTCGGGTGCTCGAAGCAGTACCTTATCCATTAAGGCTCTTCGATGATACCAAAGCAGTATCTCTGAAACACTTGAGATTCTTCGGGTGGTCGAAGCAGTACCTTTATCCATTAAGGCTCTTCGATGATACCAAAGCAGTATCTCGAACAAAGCTTGAGATTTTTCGGGTGGTTGAAGCAGTACCTTATCCATTAAGGCTCTTCGATGATACCAAAGCAGTATCTCGAACAAAACTTGAGATTCTTCAGGTGGTCGAAGCAGTACCTTATCCATTAAGGCTCTTCGATGATACCAAAGCAGTATCTCGAACAAAACTTGAGATTCTTCGGGTGGTCGAAGCAGTACCTTATCCATTAAGGCTCTTCGATGATACCAAAGCAGTATCTCTGAAACACTTGAGATTCTTCAGGTGTTCGAAGCAGTACCTCATCCATTAAGGCTCTTCGATGATACCAAAGCAGTATCTCGAACAAAACTTGAGATTCTTCGGGTGGTCGAAGCAGTACCTTATCCATTAAGGCTCTTCGATGATATCAAAGTAGTATCCGAACAAAACTTGAGATTCTTCGGGTGGTCGAAGCAGTACCTTATCCATTAAGGCTCTTTGATGACACCAAAGCAGTATCTCGAACAAAACTTGAGATTCTTCGGGTGGTCGAAGCAGTACCTTATCCATTAAGGCTCTTCGATGATACCAAAGCAGTATCTCGAGTGATAATTTTGCTGAGGAATAGTTGAGCTAAAATCCCTATTAGAGGAACAACGTCGTCCAAACTCTGCAGGGGAGAAATCTTCAACAAACTCTCTAAGATAAACTCTGCTTGGGGAGAAATCTTCAACAAACTCTCTAAGATAACCTCTGCTTGGGGAGCCACTAGAGCAATAGTTGCTGGGGATTATCATCATCAACTGCATGGTTGAAGAATGACTTGCTGAGGAGTAGAATTCCCTGAACTCGTGGGGTATTAACTCTTTTCAGAGTCATACTGCCAACTTCACGGGGGGACTGACCAAGATGCTTGCGAACTGATCCTGGATCTTGCTACATTGCTATGTAATGTTTTATGATGCCCAAACATGAAACTAAGGTGCAACCGCTAGGGAGTGCACGATGCGAATGCAAATGATATGTTAATGCTTGATATGATTATGATATGAGGTTGTATGTCGTGCTTATGATAATGTAGCGACCAGGTATGTTGTGGATAAAATCCTGCTGGGGATACCACCAGGGACTGGATTTGGTAGTTGCCAAATGGATTTGGACTTTGGTTTTATGAGGATGCCATCGAGGGTGGATTTTTAGTGGTTGCCAATGAAGACTGGACTTTTAGGGTGAATTGAAGGTGCCAATTGGAGTGGCTTTTTGTGGTTGCCAATAAAAGATTGGACTTTATGTGGGGTGTGCCAAGCGAGATCGGAATTTTATTGGTAAAAGTATTTGACTTCCCGACACACAGTTTTTGGCAGTGCTACAATCAGAAGACAGATGTGGATACTCTTGGTGTCCCAAGTTGGATCCTTTGCAGAAATGGTATACTTGTTCTTGTAAGAACCTTGCTTCTAGCTGATATGTCATGATGACTTACGAACATTGAGCGTAGCGACTTATCCAAAGCATGTTGACTGCGCGAGCGTAGCGAATTAACCAATGCGTGTTTATCGTGTGAGCGTAGCGATTTAACCAATGCATATGGATTGCATGAGCGTAGCGGCTTAACCAATGCGTTTGGATTGCGCGAGCGTAGCGACTTAACCAATGCGTTTGGATTGCGCGAGCGTAGCGACTTAACCAATGTGTTTGGATTGCGTGAGCGTAGCGACTTAACCAATGAGTTTGGATTGCGCGAGCGTAGCGACTTAACCAATGCGTATTAGTCGTGCTTTTGCTCTGCCCCAAGGCCTTTGACGCTTGTTGACCTCCACCATCAGCTAGTTTGCCCCAAGTTCAACCAGTTTGCCCCAGTCTGCCGGGTGTTTGAAGGACTTTCTTCTGGGATGAGAACTTTGGCGGTGATTATACCAGGATATGGCTTGAACCCCTTTGCCCCAGTGTCTGGGCCTTGCAGTGGTCTGCCCCGGTTTAAACCTCAGAAGGACTTGCCCCCAGATTCGTAAGGTTAGGAGAAAGTCTTAATTCAGGTCAACACCGATGAGTGATCAAGTTCCTCTTTGATTGCGCTTTGTTGGAATTTCCATTATGCCAATTACTAATTTGCAATTTAAAATTGTTCATTCAAAAATGGTAATTTTAATGCGACAATCATGCAAGTTATGAAAATATCATTTATTGGGAGTGATGTGAAAATGTGTGACGAGTGGACTATTAATCCAAACGCAATACTGATTTAATTGGTGTGAAAGATATAGCAAGAATATGACACCAATACATAAGATTAGCAAATATGTAGGAGTCAGTTTACACAACCTCGCAATAGTATGCTTTCAGAATAAACCACGCCTCAATTAGGTCTTTTGAGGGTTGTATCGTGGTATGGTTCACGGTTATAGAAACAAAGGATATTAGGCTCAAAGTATTATTTGTACCCACCCCTTTTTCGTAATGATCTCCATACCTACGTTCAGTTAATTCTGCACATGTTTTACCTTGACGGTGTAAAACTTGATGATTCAAGGTTTGCTCAAAATGGCAGCCACTTTATTTTGATGGATGTCAGCAACCCTTTTGGTTTGGTATGATGATCACTGAATCTTATTTTATTTTTGTTGAGGGTTTGAGGACCTCTTTTGGTTTTGTTTTTGATCCCTAACTTTTGCATGGACTGACTTTGCTTGTCAGATCCATCGGGATTGCCTTGATTTTTGCCTAAGTCTCCTTTTGAGGTGTTCGACTTAGCAGGCTTTTGAAAATTTTTTTTTTTGAAGGACTATGACTGCCATGTCAAGGGTTATTAATTAACAACCGTCATGTCTTTTGGATTTTTGCTTTTTGAGTACGTAATCAGGTTAACTGAACACTACCCTGCCCCAGGTTGAGTGTAAAGATTTATAGACCCGAAGGAAACTCCTACTTCTAGGCTCGAAATGGTTGACTAGGGACTAACTCCTTATCTCTCCAGTGTTTGGGGTTTCGAAACAATGCATGTACATCATTAGCGAGATTTTATCCAAAAGCATACTATCGGCAATTATGGGTATTTAGCTTTCGTCATCCTCCCTCAAATCTTTGCTAAACAGCAGTACGACGAAGGAAGTGAAGTAAATTTCTTTGTGATTTTGGAAATAAGTGAGAAAATGTGAGTGGATACGAATGGATTTGATCAAAAGCATGCATAATCATCACATTAACAATACCATTAATAAGAAACAATGTCTAAAAGCAAGTAGCACTTAACATAAAGGAAACTACAAATGCACAAAAATGATAAGGAAACTGCCAGTATTGAGGAACTGGGCTCTTCTTTCTTGCTTCACAGTTAGGCTAACTTCTGGCAGCTGTTTCATCTTGCCTTCTGCGTTGTTCTCGTCTTTTCTTAGCTCAACTTGATTCTGCCTCAAGTGTTCCATGGTCTTCCAGCACTAAGTCAAGTTCAGTACTTGTGTCGGGAAATCAACCGCGGATTATGGATAAAGGGTGGATATGCTTTTTGGTTACGGAATATGATATGCGATGCAAATGAAACGCAGATGCAGTGATATGCGAATGCAATGCAGGTGCAAACAGGATCCAGGATAACATATAGCAACTCAAAGCAACCTAACCGGTAGGCTATACCAGGAAAGTTCTAGATTCTTTACCCATAGACCCACTCACGGGATAGCTTTTATGTTGACGGATAAGGTTCCCAGGATCACGGACACCAATCGCATCAACATTATGCAACAAGCTAGCTGTATTATAACGAGAGTACGATAGGGTCTCTCCTGAGTGGAGTCCTCATGCTAGGCGCACGAGGAGCGAGTCCTCGGAGACTAACACTACACGACTACCAATATAGAAACTGGTTCTAAGAGCAGTTCCCAGAGTCACGGACCCTTCATGAATCAAGTCGTACAACAGGCTAGCTGCATTACGATAGGATCTACGAAAAGGTCTATTCTGGAGGAGCTTTCATGCTAGGCGCACAAGGAGTGAACCCTTTGGGACTAACATTACTCGACTACCAATTCTAAACTATGTTTTCTCTCTTCTTTTTCCAAAGCTCGGGTGTAGAGCTTTACTTGCAATGCTATCCCTGAATCCAGCAAGCAGATACAATAAACAGCATACAATAGAAAGAGAAAGCAATAAATAAACAATAGGAGAAAACCATTATAAAGTAAATAGTTAAGCAAAGCTAGCACTCTCAAATCGAGTCAAGTTAGGCTTGACTCTCTCTTGCATAGGGCAATCTGTGCTCCCCAGCAGAGTCGCCATCTGTCGTACCTTGAAAAATACGATCCTCGCGATGGACGCGGAAAATATGTTCGAAACAGAGTCGCCACCGAAATTTATTCATTCCAATGCAGGAATCGGAAAATATCGATAAAACCTTTAAAGAGATAATAACATGGTCATCGCAACCAATATTCTAGGTTCGGGAGTCGGTTACGCAGAGGGAAGGTATTAGCACCCTCTATGTCCGTTGTACTCAACGGGAACCTCTTGAATCGATTCGAGAGTAAAGTTAGCTAGCTTGTTAGTTTTCTTCTAAGGTTTCTCCTATAGGGGGAAATGATGGGTTTTAAGATAGGGTGCTCGCCAAGGATTGGGGCCCTTGTGCCTACGTATCTTCACTTGTAAGAAGTGGAAAATCAGAGCATTCGCAGTTCATGGGACTACGAGAAAAGAGGGGATTGTGCTCACCAAGATCATCGCAATCTTGTGCCTACGTATCTTACATTCAAGAGGGAATGAAGAATCAGAGCAGTCGTAGTTCGGCCAACTACAGTAAGAGGGTTGTGTTTGGAATGAACGAGAGTTTAAGTCGCATTCTAACTGCTAAACATTGGCTTGACTGCTCGCTAGGGGAGGCTGAAGCACGAGTTTGTTATGCGCGGAAGAAGGGACTAAACAATGTTCTTTGAGAAGAGTTGTTTAAGTTGTAGGGATCGCGCAAGGGCGAGAAATTGGTGTTTAAGAAAGATTCAATCGCACGGAGGGCGAGAAAAGAGTTGGAATGACTGAACATGTATTTAGAGTTTCGATCGCGCGGGGGCGAGAAAGAGGAGTTTGGTTAGGTTATTTGATGGAGAATGACGACTATTCGATAAACAAGATGTCAGCCTCGCAATCAATTAATCGGGGCATTATTGGAATGCTAGATACCAACGACACCTTTTTCATTCGAATAATTACGAAATATGTTTGAGAAAGTTTTAATCGCACGAGGGCGAGAGAAGAGAGTTGGATTGAATATTTTTAAGGGAGAATGACGACTACTCGATAAACGAGACGTCGGCCTCGCAATCAATTAATCGGGATATTATTGGAATGCTAGATCCCAACAACACCTTTTTCATTCAATTAATTATGAAATTGTTTTTGAGTGGACAATGACGATATTGTCCAAATAGTTAGGGCATGTATTTTATATACGAAAGGTCGAGTAATTCACAACCTAAAGCGTACGCCCCAAGAGTGGTCACTCAAGAATTCAAGGAGTGCGAGACTCCAAGAACTCAGTTCTTTCGTAATTTAATTAAGAAAATAATTTGAATTTGGCGTATGGTTTAGAAACATAATAGGGTTTAGACTTGACCGTATGAAGGTGAGGAACGAAGTTAGACGGGTTGAACCTTTAGGGGGAAGGACGACCATTCGATAAGCGAGACGTCGGCCTCGTAACCAATTAGTCGGGATATCGTTGGAATGCTAGATCCCAACGACATCGTTTTCATTCCATTAATTATGAAATATGTTTGTTGGACAGTAAATACTTGTCCAAATAATTAAAGGAGGTATTTTAGAAACGAAAGTTCGAACGACACACCATTCAAGGCGTACGCCTCAATAGTAGTCACTCTCGAATTCGATTCTTTCGTGATTTAATTTGGAAAAAAAATTTTGAATGGATTAGCGTACTCGGACTAGGCGCGCTAGGTATTCTAGAAATGTAAGATTGAAAGGATCACAACTCAAGGTGTGTGTAACAGCCCAAATTTCATTAAATAATTAATTGTAGTAATTAATTTATTTAGTGGGATTTTATCAATGTTGGAAATTAATTTTTATTAATTGGGATTAATAGAGAATTAAGAAGGAATTGGAGAGGAAGGAAAATGAAGGAAATATATAAGAGAGAAAGAAAAGAAAAGAAAGATAGAAAACATTTGGAAAGAAAGAGGAAAGAAGAAGAAAGGAGAGAAAGAGAAGAGAAGAAGAGGAAAAGTGGAAATCATCAAGAACCAACATCAAAGCTCCGATTAATCGAGGTAAGGGTGAGAAATGTTTCTATTTGATCATTGTATGATGTTATGTATGTTGGGTTGGGGTTTGGTAGAGTTTTCATCACTTTCCAATTAGGGCAAAAGTTGGAATAATCGGTAGATTGATGATTTAATCGGTTGGAACTGAGCAATAATGCCGTAGAATAGTTGGGTAACATGTGTTGATGCTGCTTGTACTGATTTTGTTGTGTGAGAAGTTGGATGATGGTGGATGGTGGAGGTGGAACAGAATAGGGTTCTGTTCTGCGCAGGTTCGCTGGCTCTCGCCAGGCGAGCGAAGGCGAAGCTTCGCCAGGCGAAGCCTAGCGAATGTTGGCGAATAATTATATTTAAGTCCCAGTGGACTTCGCTGGTGGGTTTGCCAGGCGAAGTTGAGTAGCGAGGGTTCGCCCAGCGAAGGTGCTGGCGAATGGTGGCGAATGAAGTCAGTAGCTACTGACTTGGGCTCGCTGGGAAGTCTCGCCAGGCGAAGCCTAGCGAGTGTTCGCTGAGAGAGTTCGCCAGGCGAAGGCCAGACGAAGGTTCGCTGCGAGGGTTCGCCAGGCGAATGGAGGCGAATGTGACAACATTTTTCCTTTGCTGTGTTGTTCATGTGGAGATGGTTTGGTTGCCTCTCAGAGGTCAATACCTCTATGATATGATATAGATATGATCTATTGTGATGATGTGTGTTGTGGGTAGCCTACGGGCGTGAATCCTAGAATTGTGATTTGAATGTTAATTGCATCAAGTATAAATACATGTGAACATAATAGGTGATTATGTGTGTATTATTTAATGAACTTGTGAATGCTTGATGTGTATACAATTATGTGATGAGTATGCATGAGAACATTGTGAATATGTGTGCATCACTTGTAATTGTATGATTGGTATTGTGATGTGAATACCTTGATTGTTGTGATATATGTTGTATGTGCAATCATTGTGTAATTCTTGAAGAGATGAATTATGTAAATGCATGAGATTAAGATGTCGGTCTTAAGTGCATTTGTTGTGGTTGATTGTACATGCATCATTTAGTCAAGAGGCAATGTCTGTTAGTTTCGTGGAAACTAGTGGCTTGTCCCAAACCTAGAAGAGTGGGTTTGAAGGCTTAGAGGACGGGCCTTTGTGGTTATCGGTCTAGAAGAGTGGACCCGGTTTAATGTAAAAACCGAAAAAAGATAACGGGTTATCGGTCTAGAAGAGTGGACCCGGTTTAATGTAAAAACCGAAAAAAGATAACGAGAGTCGGTACCGCATTGCATGAGTTGCATTGAGTTATTGAGTCACATTGATATATGACATATGCATGAAGAGATGCTTATGTGTGAATGATGAGATTGTGGAAATTGTAAGTGTATGCATAATGTGGAAATGCTTTGTGAATATCCAGGTTTGTCTATATATGTGTGGTAAATATATATGACTAAGAGAATGAAGTATGGTGAGAAATGTGAATATGTGTTATATGACTACCTATATATATATATAATCTTATGCTTTGATTATTATGGTTATATTTCTCACCCTTCTGCTGTTTTATAATGCTCTATGAGGCATTGCAGATTAGGATGCTGGAGTCCTTTTGTGAAGTTAGTCTTCATTCTTTTGAGTCGGCTGCTCTGATATGTAACACCGGGTAGTTAGACTAGTATAGTCATTCTTTTGTGATACATTGCGATGTATCAGCTGATGTGGTTTTGTAATCTAACTGATATGATGCATTAATCTGGATGACTTATGTGCATTTGAATTAATATTTTGGAACTGATCAAATGATGTTATTTTCCGCTCAAATTGAATGTTGAAATGTGAATTCTAAAACTACGAAATTGTTACATATTTTATGGAGCAAAATGTTGAAGAGTTTCGTTGGTGAAATTGTGGCATTCTTCTTTTATACCTTATTAAAAAACCTTTTTACTCTGATAATTTGTATGTGCTTAATTGTTTTATATGCATTTATTTGGGGTGTAGAAGGGGGTGTTACAATAGTGGTATCAGAGCAGGTCGGTCCGTCCGGCCAAGTTGTTAGAGTGTTTTTCCCTATGTGTTATTGATATGCGTGTGTTGCATTATCAATATTGGTTGTCCTTACGTGGTTCTGTTGCTGGAATTAGTAAGATGGTTGCAGGAAGGAACGACGAAGCGATTGCGGAGGCATTGACGAGATTGGCGGGGGCAATTGGGCAGAATCCTCCGGCCAATGTGAATGAGAGGAATCATGCTGATGATGGATTCCGTGCTTTGGGGAAATTCCAAAAGAATAACCCTCCGGTCTTCAAGGGAACTCATGAACCGGACAAGGCACAAATTTGGTTGAAAGCCGTGGAAAAGATTTTTCGAGTTATGAATTGCTCGGATGCCCAGAAGGTGCAGTTTGGGACTCATATGCTCGAAGAAGAAGCTGAAGATTGGTGGGGTAATACTCGCCAAAGATTTGAGGAAGATGATATTGTGATTACTTGGGATTTGTTTAGAGAAACCTTTCTGGAGAAGTATTTTCCAGAGGATGTGCGGGGGAAGAAAGAGATCGAATTTCTTGAGTTGAAGCAAGGTAATTCGACGGTTGCTGAGTATGCGGCGAAATTTGAGGAGTTGATCAAATTTTGTCCTCACTATAATACTGGTAATGCTGAGAGGTCTAAGTGCCTCAAGTTTGTAAACGGTTTGAGACCCGAGATTAGACAAGCTATTGGATATCAGGAAATCAGACGGTTTTCTGAGTTGGTTAACAAGAGCAGAATTTATGACGAAGACAGTAGGGCTAGGTCCAGCCACTACAAGAGTCTAAGTGACAAGAAAGGAAAGGGACAATTCAGAGGAAAACCTTACGTGACTCCTGCTGATAAGGGGAAACAAAAGGTTGGTTTTGGCAAGAGGCCAAGTGGGGGAGTTTCTACCCTGGTTAGGTGTTACAAGTGTGGTGAAGCGGGGCATCGTGCTCCGGAGTGCAAAAGTGTTGATCTGAAGTGTTTTAAGTGTGGCAAGCCAGGCCACAAGGCTCTAGAGTGTAGAAGCGGTGCGGGTGTTACTTGCTATAACTGTGGTGAGCGAGGGCACATCAGTACCAAGTGCGATAAGCCGAAGAAGAATCAAGGGAGCGGGAAGGTGTTCGCTCTATCTGGATCTGAGACTGCTAGCGACGATCGATTGATCCGAGGTACGTGCTTCATTCATGGTACACCTTTGATCGCTATAATTGATACCGGAGCTACGCATTCTTTTATTTCTTTGGATTGTGTTAGAAGGTTAAATCTTGAGTTGTCTATGATTGGTGGCGGTATGGTTATTGATACTCCTGCTATGGGTTCGGTAACTACACCGTATGTTTGCTTGAATTGCCCGTTGAGTATTTTCGGTAGAGATTTTGGGATTGATTTAGTGTGTCTTCATTTGGATCAACTGGATGTCATTCTTGGAATGAATTGGTTAAAATTCAATCGTGTGTATATTAACTGTTTTGACAAAACGGTTATTTTTCCCGACTCGGATGTTGAAAGGGAATTGTTTATGACGAGGAAACAAGTGAAAGAATCGGTGCAAGATGGGGCTAAGGTATTTATGCTCATGGCAACTTTGAGGACTGGTGAGAGTGAAGGGATTGATGGTTTGCCCATTGTTAGAGATTTTCCGGAAGTATTCCCTGATGAGATAAAGGATTTACCGCCGGAGCGAGAAGTGGAGTTTTCGATAGATTTGATTCCTGGAACTAGTCCGATATCGATGGCTCCATATCGTATGTCGGCCTCAGAGTTAAAAGAGTTGAAGAGTCAACTTGAGGATTTGCTTGAAAAGAGGTTTATTCGTCCGAGCGTGTCACCGTGGGGTGCACCGGTGTTATTGGTTAAGAAGAAAGAGGGTTCTATGAGGCTCTGTGTGGATTACAGACAGTTGAACAAGGTGACTATTAAGAATAAGTATCCACTTCCAAGGATTGATGATCTGATGGATCAGTTGGTTGGTGCAAGCGTGTTCAGCAAGATTGATTTGAGATCTGGGTATCATCAGATCCGTGTGAAAGCTGAGGATATTCAGAAGACGGCCTTCCGAACGAGGTATGGACACTATGAGTATTCTGTGATGCCATTTGGTGTGACTAATGCACCGGGTGTATTTATGGAGTACATGAATAGGATTTTCCATCCTTATTTGGATAAGTTTGTGGTGGTGTTTATCGACGACATCTTGGTTTATTCGAAGAGCGAAGGAGAGCATGTCGAGCATCTGAAGATTGTGTTATCTGTGCTGAGAGAGAAGCAGTTGTTCGCGAAGCTTTCTAAGTGTGAATTTTGGTTGAAGGAAGTTAGTTTCCTTGGTCATGTGATTTCTAGTAGTGGTGTTGCGGTTGATCCGTCGAAGGTTGAAGCGGTGTCGCAATGGGAGACTCCGAAGTCAGTTTTTGAGATCAGAAGTTTTCTTGGTTTAGCCTGTTATTATCGGAAGTTTATTGGAGGATTTGCTAAGTTATCGTTGCCGTTGACGCAGTTGACTAGGAAAGGTCAAGCCTTTGTTTGGGACGCCAAGTGTGAAGCGAGTTTTCAAGAACTTAAGCGAAGGTTGACGACAGCTCCTGTTTTGATTCTGCCAAATCCAGAAGAACCATTCGTTGTGTATTGTGATGCTTCTTTGATGGGTTTAGGAGGTGTGTTGATGCAGAATAACCAAGTTGTGGCTTATGCTTCGAGGCAACTCAAAGTGCATGAGAAGAATTATCCGACGCATGACTTAGAGTTGGCCGCCGTTGTGTTCGTGTTGAAGCTTTGGAGGCATTATTTGTTTGGTGCGAGGTTTGAAGTGTTTAGTGACCACAAGAGTTTGAGGTATCTTTTTGATCAAAAGGAATTGAATGCGAGACAAAGAAGATGGCTTGAACTTTTGAAGGATTATGATTTTGGCTTGAATTACCATCCGGGTAAAGCGAATGTTGTAGCGGATGCATTGAGTCGGAAATCATTGCATATCTCGGCGTTGATGGTGAAAGAGTTAGAATTGGTCGAGCAATTTCGAGATTTGAGTTTGATATGTGAGAGAACTTCTTTTGGATTTAAGTTGGGTATGTTAAAGCTTACGAGTGGTATTTTGGACGAAATTCGAGAAGGACAGAAATCGGATTTGAGCTTAGTTGATCGGTTGACTTTAATCAACCAAGGCCAAGGTGGTGATTTTCGGATTGATGAGAATGGTATTATGAGATGTCGGGACCGAGTTTGTGTTCCGAACATGGTTGAGCTTAGGAAGAGCATCCTTGAGGAAGGACATCGTAGCGGATTGAGTATTCATCCGGGTGCTACTAAGATGTATCAGGATTTGAGGAAAGTATTTTGGTGGCCTAGTATGAAGAAGGATATTGCGGAATTTGTGTATTCTTGTTTGACTTGCCAGAAGTCGAAGATTGAGCATCAGAAGCCATCGGGTTTGATGAAGCCGTTGTTTATTCCTGAGTGGAAATGGGATAGTATCTCCATGGATTTTGTATCGGGTTTGCCGAGGACGCCGAGTAATTTTGAGGCTGTTTGGGTTATCGTGGATAGGTTGACTAAATCTGCTCACTTTATTCCTATGCGTATGGATTACCCTTTGGAGAAGTTGGCTAAGTTGTATATTGAAAGGATTGTGTGCCTGCATGGTATTCCGCTGAGTATTGTTTCGGATAGAGATCCGCGGTTTACTTCGAGATTTTGGGAGAGCCTGCAGAGTGCTTTGGGTACTAAGTTGCGTTTGAGTTCAGCGTATCATCCTCAGACTGATGGTCAGACGGAGAGGACGATTCAGTCGCTTGAAGATCTTTTGAGAGCTTGTGTATTGGAAAAAGGAGGAGCTTGGGATAGCTACTTGCCTTTGATTGAGTTTACCTACAACAACAGTTTCCATTCGAGTATTGGTATGGCACCATTTGAGGCGTTGTATGGTAGGAGGTGTAGGACACCATTGTGTTGGTTCGAGTCCGGAGAGAGTTCTGTTGTTGGACCCGAGTTAGTTCAACAGACTACTGATAAGATCAAGATGATTCAAGAGAAGATGAGAATTACTCAGAGTCGTCAGAAGAGTTATTATGACAAGAGGAGGAAGGCACTTGAATTTCAAGAGGGAGATCATGTGTTTCTTCGAGTCACTCCGATGACAGGTGTTGGTAGGGCACTGAAGTCGCGCAAGTTGTCGCCGCGTTTCATTGGTCCTTATCAGATTTTGCAAAGGATAGGAGAAGTGGCCTATAGTGTGGCTTTACCACCGTCGCTTGCTAATCTTCATGACGTATTCCATGTATCTCAGTTGAGGAAATACATTGCGGATCCGTCTCATGTAGTCCAAATAGATGATGTGCAGGTGAAAGATAACCTGACTGTTGAGGCATCACCTATGCGGATTGAGGATCGGAAATTGAAGCAGCTTCGAGGTAAAGAGGTTGCTTTAGTAAAGGTCGCTTGGGGAGGACCGGCTGGTGGAAATGTTACTTGGGAGCTTGAGAGTCGGATGAAGGAGTCTTATCCAGAACTGTTTGAATCAGGTAACATTTTCGAGGACGAAAATTCCTAAAGTGGGGGAGAGTTGTAACAGCCCAAATTTCATTAAATAATTAATTGTAGTAATTAATTTATTTAGTGGGATTTTATCAATGTTGGAAATTAATTTTTATTAATTGGGATTAATAGAGAATTAAGAAGGAATTGGAGAGGAAGGAAAATGAAGGAAATATATAAGAGAGAAAGAAAAGAAAAGAAAGATAGAAAACATTTGGAAAGAAAGAGGAAAGAAGAAGAAAGGAGAGAAAGAGAAGAGAAGAAGAGGAAAAGTGGAAATCATCAAGAACCAACATCAAAGCTCCGATTAATCGAGGTAAGGGTGAGAAATGTTTCTATTTGATCATTGTATGATGTTATGTATGTTGGGTTGGGGTTTGGTAGAGTTTTCATCACTTTCCAATTAGGGCAAAAGTTGGAATAATCGGTAGATTGATGATTTAATCGGTTGGAACTGAGCAATAATGCCGTAGAATAGTTGGGTAACATGTGTTGATGCTGCTTGTACTGATTTTGTTGTGTGAGAAGTTGGATGATGGTGGATGGTGGAGGTGGAACAGAATAGGGTTCTGTTCTGCGCAGGTTCGCTGGCTCTCGCCAGGCGAGCGAAGGCGAAGCTTCGCCAGGCGAAGCCTAGCGAATGTTGGCGAATAATTATATTTAAGTCCCAGTGGACTTCGCTGGTGGGTTTGCCAGGCGAAGTTGAGTAGCGAGGGTTCGCCCAGCGAAGGTGCTGGCGAATGGTGGCGAATGAAGTCAGTAGCTACTGACTTGGGCTCGCTGGGAAGTCTCGCCAGGCGAAGCCTAGCGAGTGTTCGCTGAGAGAGTTCGCCAGGCGAAGGCCAGGCGAAGGTTCGCTGCGAGGGTTCGCCAGGCGAATGGAGGCGAATGTGACAGCATTTTTCCTTTGCTGTGTTGTTCATGTGGAGATGGTTTGGTTGCCTCTCAGAGGTCAATACCTCTATGATATGATATAGATATGATCTATTGTGATGATGTGTGTTGTGGGTAGCCTACGGGCGTGAATCCTAGAATTGTGATTTGAATGTTAATTGCATCAAGTATAAATACATGTGAACATAATAGGTGATTATGTGTGTATTATTTAATGAACTTGTGAATGCTTGATGTGTATACAATTATGTGATGAGTATGCATGAGAACATTGTGAATATGTGTGCATCACTTGTAATTGTATGATTGGTATTGTGATGTGAATACCTTGATTGTTGTGATATATGCTGTATGTGCAATCATTGTGTAATTCTTGAAGAGATGAATTATGTAAATGCATGAGATTAAGATGTCGGTCTTAAGTGCATTTGTTGTGGTTGATTGTACATGCATCATTTAGTCAAGAGGCAATGTCTGTTAGTTTCGTGGAAACTAGTGGCTTGTCCCAAACCTAGAAGAGTGGGTTTGAAGGCTTAGAGGACGGGCCTTTGTGGTTATCGGTCTAGAAGAGTGGACCCGGTTTAATGTAAAAACCGAAAAAAGATAACGGGTTATCGGTCTAGAAGAGTGGACCCGGTTTAATGTAAAAACCGAAAAAAGATAACGAGAGTCGGTACCGCATTGCATGAGTTGCATTGAGTTATTGAGTCACATTGATATATGACATATGCATGAAGAGATGCTTATGTGTGAATGATGAGATTGTGGAAATTGTAAGTGTATGCATAATGTGGAAATGCTTTGTGAATATCCAGGTTTGTCTATATATGTGTGGTAAATATATATGACTAAGAGAATGAAGTATGGTGAGAAATGTGAATATGTGTTATATGACTACCTATATATATATATAATCTTATGCTTTGATTATTATGGTTATATTTCTCACCCTTCTGCTGTTTTATAATGCTCTATGAGGCATTGCAGATTAGGATGCTGGAGTCCTTTTGTGAAGTTAGTCTTCATTCTTTTGAGTCGGCTGCTCTGATATGTAACACCGGGTAGTTAGACTAGTATAGTCATTCTTTTGTGATACATTGCGATGTATCAGCTGATGTGGTTTTGTAATCTAACTGATATGATGCATTAATCTGGATGACTTATGTGCATTTGAATTAATATTTTGGAACTGATCAAATGATGTTATTTTCCGCTCAAATTGAATGTTGAAATGTGAATTCTAAAACTACGAAATTGTTACATATTTTATGGAGCAAAATGTTGAAGAGTTTCGTTGGTGAAATTGTGGCATTCTTCTTTTATACCTTATTATAAAACCTTTTTACTCTGATAATTTGTATGTGCTTAATTGTTTTATATGCATTTATTTGGGGTGTAGAAGGGGGTGTTACAGTGTGCACCTTGAGAGCAATCTTTCGAAAACTCAAGGAAGGCGAGATCCAAGAAGTCAGTTGTTTTTGACATTTGTTTAAGAAAAATAGCCTAATTTAATTAAGAAAACTAATTTTAATTTTCATATATAAAATTAATTAATCGATTGCTTATAAAATGATTTTGAGAAAAAGCTAATTATAATTAATTGTTTTTAAAAAAGTTTAATATCCTAAAAAAGATTTTAACTTAATTAATGAAATATAATTTTCTAATATTCAAAATATTATTTGACAATAATTTTGAAATATATATCTTTTAAACGAATAATAACTGGAACTTATTATAAAAATATCTAATTAATAAAATTGATTTAAAAATATATTTTAGAAATCTCAATTGAATTGAGTGAAAAAAAAACAGTTTGAAAACCGAAAGACGGAACAACCACAACTCAAGGCGTACACCTCGAGAGCGGTTGTCCAAGAGTCCAAGGAGTGCTAGACTCCAAAAACTCACTACTTTCGTTACTAATTAGAAAAATAATAAGTTATTTCTTATTAAAAATTGATTGGTTAATTAAAGTTTACTTAAAAGAAATAAGTGTTGAAAAATAAATTGAATTGAGATACTTTGGAAATTAACCGGAATTAAGAAAATTTAGAGTAAAGTCAAAATTATGTGTTTAGTTATCTAATTAGCATAAGATCCATTATCAATTAGTCTAATAGTAATTAAAACAATAATTCAAAGACAATAATATGATTAATCCTTTAATTAACTATTGGATTCTAAACTAAAAAAAAACAGCAATTCCCTCTCCATTATGAAAAGTGAAAGCTAAAGTTGCAGGACTAGCAACATTCAACTCTTGCGAAACCGGTGTCGACGTAAATTGAAAGCTAAAGTTGCAGCGAGTGTATTTACTAATTCCAACAAACTATTCAAACCAAATGTCATGAACTGTGTGAATTCATAGTATTGTATAATGCTGAAATTGGATAACATTTCATAAACTTAATACAATTCCATGCATATGAAAAGAATACCTACAGAATATGAAACCATTATAGTTGCATCAGTAACCACAAGCCGATACACATCAGTACCAATGCCTTAACAAAATCAAACACCGAAAATTGAAACGGAAATAAGCAATATCGAAATCGCTATTAAAATGGCAACAGACAAACACGAAATTGAATAACAAACATTGAACCACAAGAACTAAGATATTTCATGTCATCCATTCTCACCAAAATACGCAGAGCCAAGCATGCACAACATAGTATTCAAACATAGCAGCAACAACATCATCTACAACTAACAGCAGGACAAAACCATAAAAAGCTACAACTTAACTCTAACATTGTACGACTGTAATCAAACTGAAAACACATCATTGTTCAATGACAAGATAATGACAATATCATAACAAAGAGAAATTCTAAAATCAAAAATTACCGCAATGCAGGACTTATCAACACGAACCTTTACAGCAGCAACACATTGTCCACAAAATTATGTTTATAACATGATTGGAGCCTACACATATAGATACAGTTGTGCTGTGAAGTTGGACCTCCAGAGCTTCTGTTGGCGGAGTTGTCGCGAGCTGGGATGTTATGGCTGAACTTGTAATGTTGTCGTTCTTGAAACGGTGTTTTCAAGGTTATGTTGAACATTTCCATCTCGACGCCGAGTGGTCATTACAGCCACCTCCTATTGAGTCAACATTTCAAACTCAGATTTTTTTAAAAGCTACCGTTGTCGCTGAAACATGTTATCGAATGCGTTGTGCTGTTGTTGTTCGAGAATGCTGCTTGAAGAGCAATTTGGCGTCGCTGCTGTGGAATTGTTTGTGAGTGGCGGAAACTACAAATTGCGACTCTGTTGCGAGTTTGTTATGTTGTGTCGAAATTGAATCGAAACAATATCGTTAATCCCCTCTCAACCTGCACATAAATATTCATACAAACAAGCAGTATGGGGTATACACAAAATATAGAAGCCAAAAGTACCACATCCCGAAAGAACACATCAAACCCATCGCAGATGAATGACCCAAAGTTTGCTGTTGCGCGACTGCTGCATTCGCGATAACCAACTCTTATCTATAATCCTTGTCAACCGATGTCTCAGAATCCAAGTCTCGAAGAATACCACCGCAGATGAATACCGATTTGTTGTTCCTAGATTATCAGCATCACAATGCTTCAACCTCTTTTCATACAACAGACGACTCGGCGATACCGCAACAACTTCGAAACGGCGATGATTTGTGTGAGTTGTTGTTTGAGGAACGAATGGCTTCCGCTTGAACTAGATTCAATATTTAGTTGTGGTTCTGCTGTGTTTGAACCCTGTTCGCAACCTATATCTTCCTTGCACTCATTTTTGTCCCCAAAAGTTTGTCACAATCTTGTCTCAAGACGTGACAAACCGCCGAGTCTTTCGTCGCTTAGTAGTGTCACGGTGTTGCCGGATTAGTGCCGCAGTTGTTGTGGTGATTCTTGTCAGTGACATGCTGAGACTGGCGTATTTGTGTAGCGGCCAAACTTGTTATTGCTGCTGTAAAACTCGACAGTGGCCTTACTGCATCGAACCGACATGCTCCGTAGTGTTCCAATTGCGCACATGAATCAACCTTAAACCTGCATAGAAATGGACAACATCCAAACATACTAGGAAAACATATTTTGAGAGTTCAAAATCAAACAAATAGAGTTGTATTAGAAATGAGAATTCAACAGCACTCCTTTCTAGTTCTAAAAAAAATGCGGATTCGAACAAAACGCAACATTTTAAGCACAAGCATACCAGCATCAACATACTGCCGTTTTATACTAGTTTACTTCAGAAAAATATTCACAAAATCAGATTGAGAAGCAAATATAAGCAAAACAAACTTGGGTCAAAATTTAACCAACAGTAATATTAACATGGCCTTAAACTAGTATCGACCATAGGATAGTTATCAAAATAGACAGTGCCCTATTGAAAACGAAGCAACTCGCAAAAGTCAGCCAACAAGCACCAAGAACACTGTTATGTACCCGCAAGTTGCAATCTAATGAGTTTGAAGAAACACTTACTAATCTTGTTGAAATGTTGGTGTCAAGCTTTTAGTCTCCCACTCGATAGCGTTGAAGCCGTGGAATCGATGACGTAATGAACATAAGAACAAATTCATTCGCGACGAGACCGCGACGTAGTCAGAGCTAAACTCAATGATGAATACTCAGTGGATCTTGCCGGCAACTTCAGTTTGCGCAACCCCACAGTAAGCACACTTTTGTCGTGTTGTTAACGTCGTTGGTGTCAAAAACCATCAAATCCATGCACTGTTAATATTGAACAACGAACCAATGCTTATCCTTACGTGTCATCGGTGAACTACGATGTTGAAGATAGTGGAAGAAAACAAGGGATAGACGGCGGAAATGGCGAATGTATGGGCTTCATAATGAAGGGTGGGATTCGGATTTGGGGAATGTTTTTTCGGATGAGGGTTTTTTTTCACATGAAGGAAGGAAATGATTGAGATGAGGAAGGTTGGTGAAGGGAACATGGTGACGGCGGAAGAAGACCCTTTATCTAGGGTTTTGTGGACGGCGGCGGATAATTTTGAGGGGAAGAAGTGAGGTGGATTGGCGGCCGTGAGGAAAAGAGAAAGTGAGGGGTTTAAAACGGAAGGAGATGTTAGAGAAGAAGGTTGTGGTGAAAAATAAGGGGGGTTCGCGTGAGGTAGAGAGCGAGGACGGTGGGAATGACGAGGGATTTTAGGTGAGCGGCGTCGTTTTTGGGATTTTTGAGGGTGATGAACAGTGTGTTCGATTTAGGGTTTTGGGGTTGAATTGGGTTCTGATGAACAATAATTCTGGTTTTAGGGTTCTCTTTTCTTTTTTAGGGTCCCCGTGAACAGTAACTGACCCTTCCCTTATAACAAGAAAACTCAGCATAGGCCCAATGGGCCTCGTTCATTTCCACTTCCAATTCTTTCTCTCTTTTTTTTTTAATTTTTCTTTTCTTAATTTTACTAATCACTTAATCCATGACTATTAATAATTAATAATAATGCTAATAAAAACTATTAATATAAACATGAAAAATATATATAAACTAACATTAGTATAAATATAGAAAATATTAACAATAATTATTAAAATAAGTATTAACAATTAACAATTAAGTAAATGTTAAAAATATGAAAACAAGCTAAAACTTATAAAAACAAAAAAGATAATTACTAAAATATTATTAATAAAAAATTTAAGAAAATAATATTCACAAAAATGTTCTTAGGCCACGTGTCATGTCTTTATTGGTTAAAAATTTAAAAATCAACCAATTGCAAGCGGACACGTGTCTAAGTAACCGAAAATAAGCGGGCAATGTAAAACAGAAAATAAAATCGAAAAAGGTGAAAATAAATAAAAAAAATGGGTAGGACAAATTTAGGGTATGACAGATACTAGCGCACGCATTCTAGCAGGTAGGTGTGTTGCTGCTCGACCATTGGAGACTTAGGCGTTACCTGTTTGCGGTAGAACGGACGTATCATATCATGGGTAAAAATTTACTGGGAACCTAAAGGGATTAGAACAACAGGCCGATCTCGATTGCATTGGGGCAAGAGAAAGGGGAAGTTAGTTCTCAACGGGAAAATCTCGATCGCTTGGAGGCGAGAGAAGAGAGAAATTAGTTGTTAGTGTGCTTGCCAAGACATCGCGTCTTGTGCCTACATATTCTCATTTGGTATGAGATATCAGAGCAGCTATAGTTCAGCTAACTACAGGAAAAGTTCTCGATCACGTGGGGGCGAGAGAAAAGGAGTCTCAATCGCACGGGGGGCGAGAGAAAAGGGATCGGATCGGGACGCACACGTTACATCCTAAGACGTAGGAGCAAATGCGTCGTATATCGCCCAAAACACTCTAGACGAAGTGGGAGGAGGCCCCCCACTCATCGTTTCCCACGTTTTTATCGCTTATGGCTCACAACACTCGGCGGTTGATTAAAAAGATTAAAATTAGAAAATGTTACCGAACGGAGTGGTTCCGTTGACCCTTGACATTGCGTGCAAGCTCCAACTCCAAACTTCTCCTCTTTGATCCTTGGTGATGGTGTTTCGAATATGTTCGAAAGGGTCAAAGTGAATTGAATTGGGTCCTATGTGATGCTAAACCATCGTAGTTCGACTTATAAGGGAAGTCAAACTTTAAGAGGTCGCTTATTGAGGATCATTCTCCAATTGAATCGTGTCGCACAGACCAAAAATAGTGGGATCTCGTCTTAATCACAAACATAATGTCGATTAATCGAAGGTATCCTATCGAAATCTTAAAGTAAAGAAAATGACCCAAATGGTCATCTTCCATAGATTTGAAATCGGGAAGGTTATCGACTTCAAAAATCTGATGCGTACGAATATAAGACTTCATCGTTCATAGACAACCAAAATAAAATTGGAAGAAGAAGAAATGAGGAGAGAAAAGAGGGTGGTCTCGGATCCAACATTTTTCATGAATAATTTGACAGGTAATGGATTACGGAAGTGTCGTCATCGACCCAAAAAGATGAAAATGGAACAAAATGTCCAATAACAAATGAGAAAGAATTCAACTTCTAAAAAGATATAAAATGAAATTCTAAATAGAAAATAATCTAAAAAAATCTAAAAGAAATATAAAGAAAATGCTTATAAAATATATATGTAAAGTATAATCTAAAACTCTAATATAAAATAATCTAAAAGAAATTAGGAAGAAAGTTCTAAAATAAAATATAACAACTTCTAAAATAAATTAAGAACGAAACTGAAATAAAATATATTTACGTCTGTTTATATAATACATATACATAATATAATGAAATAAGAAAAAAAAAAGAGAGGGGTTTTGAATAGGAACAGGGGGTGCCGCATGGACCAAACGGTGGGCTTAAGGGCCCAACAACAATCAGCAGCAAAAATAAATAAAAACGAAACGAAGACCCAGATGGTCTTCTTCCTCCCACTTCAAACTCGCTCATCAACACTCTCTCCGCTAACTCTCGCTCTCTCAGTTCAAACTCTCGACCCATATTCTCGCCTCAACTCTCCTTCTCCATTGTTGTGTCCGTCCTTGTTCGCATACGCCATGGTTTGGAAAAGGGATATGGGTTAGTTTTAGGTTTTAATGTTGAAGTGAGGTTAGGGGTAACGGAGTTTGTGAATGGGTTTCAGTTGATTTTGAGGTCGAATGGTTGATAATGGAGGTTGGAAAGTGTTTTTCAGTTGCAGAAGAAGATGATGATGGATATGAAGAGGTTGAAGGTGAAGCGTGTTTATGCTGAGTTTTGCTATGGAGGATTTTGTGGGTTTGGTTCACGAAGAACGAAGATGATAGGGAAGATGGATCTATGGTGGAGGGTTTGCGAAATGGGTTGAAAGATGGATTGAACGGAGATTGGGTTTCACTGAGGTTGATAAATCTGGGTTTGATGTTGAAAGAAAAATGGGTTCTGATTTAATCATGAGGAAGAAGATGAATTTCGAGACGGTGAGAGTTGGAAACAGAAGTTGAATGTTTGAAAGTTTTTGCTGGGTTTGTTTATGGGTTTTCAGAAAATGGGCATTTAAAGGTTTGAAGATTTTATGGAATGGAAGATGAAGGTGAAGTTGTTGGTTATGCATTTTTTGGGTATATGGCGAAGAACAGAGGAGGGTTAGTGATGAAGATCTGGGTTGTTATTGGTAGTTGAATGAAGGTCGAGTGGGTTTTGTTTTGGTTGAAATTTTCGAAGGTCTGTTTGGAAATGGTGTTGGGCAAAGGTTTGCTGAAAATGATGGAGTGAGGTTCGAAAGCGTTTTTCGATGATGATGCGGTTTGAGTTTGATTTTAAGGCTTGGCTATGGAGGTTGAAGGAGTTGCGAGTCTGTGAATGGAGTTCGAGGGTTGAGAATGGTTTTTTTTGGAAAGTTGAAGGAGAAGATAATGGAATCTGAAGGAGAGATTGATGGATTTGTTGAGTGTTGTTTGAAGATGGAGATAATGGCGAGTGAAGTTGGTTGAGGTTTCTGATGATGAAGAAATGGGTTGTGCGTTTTGATGGAGGGTGATTGAAGATAATAATGGTGATGGAATTTCTGAAGATGATGATGAACAGAAGGAAGATGGAGGTTGGGCGGCTATAGCTAAGGTTTCATGTGTGGGAGGTAGGAGACAATAAACAGTGCGTTATATACCCACTGTTCAACACGTGGCATGGCTGTTTGGTGACTTAATGATTTGTTGATTTGGATTAAATCATGCTGATGATGATTAAAAGAAAAAAGTTGGTTTAATTAAATGCTGAATTAAAAGGAATGATAACTAAAGGGCTAATAAATTCTAAACTAAAGTTCTAAACATTAATTAACTAAAATTCTAATAAACTAATCTAAATAAATAATTAAGAGAAAATAATTCTAATAAAATGATAATCTGAACCAAAATAAAACTATTAAAAATTCTAATAACTATATTCTAAAAAAACAATTAAAATTCTATTCTAAACTGAAATATTAAAATTATATATCTATTAAAAACTATTTTCTAAATAATTAAATATAAAACAAAAATAGCAATAAAAATGCAAAATGCCATGGAAAAACGGGCGAGCACCGAAATGCAACCGAAAATATCAGCAATGACTGGACCATACAGTTATATGAACACATCTGTCAATAACTCTTGCCGGGGTCTGGATACCACACAGGCATGAAAAAAACACCACCACTAACCAGGGTCTGGATACCACACCGACTAATGAGATAAACGCTAGCCAGGGTCTGAATGCCGCACGGGCTAGAAAAAATAAAACCGGTGGAAGCCGGGGTCTAGATACCACACGGGCTCAAGAAATAAACCGGCATTAGCCGGGGCCTAGATACCACACGGGCTGATGAAAACCGTTGTTAGTCGGGGTCTGGATACCACGCAGGCTGAAACGATAAACCATCATTGTTGGAGATATACCTGAAAACAATAGGTAACAACCTGGCTTATATTTCAAATACACGTGAATGAAAATGGCGTAATGCTCCATACGAAATGGAAATGCTACACATTTAGGAGGATGTTATGCACAAATGCAAATGCAAAGGAACCGCTCCAGCAAAACAAATGCTGAAGAGAAGGACCCAACTCCACTGGAGATAAACTGGGTGCCAAGTACGTTTGGACTTTTGCAAGGAGAAATTAGCCCTGGATGGCTTCTTGGAAAAGAACTCTCCTGGGTACACTATTCTGCTGAGAACAAAATTCACTCCGCTGAGATCGAATCAAACTCTGCTGAGGAATACAGCCCTGGATGGCCTACCAGAATACAACTCTTCTGGGGAAAAAACGACTTGGCTGGGGAAAATAAATCCACTCTACTAGGGAAATCAGCCTTGGATGGCCTTTCAGAATACGACACTACTGAGGAAGTAAAGCAAACAGTGGGGACTTACTCCACTCTGCCAGAGATTCCGCTCTGCTAGCAATTTAAATCCACTCTGCTAGGGATAATGAGTTAGACTTACTGGGAAGATATCCCGAACTTTCTGCTGAGGATGAAAAATAACAATTTTCCGGGTCAATCGCAATCTGCGGGGAAGGAAACATTCTACTAACTTCGCCGGGAATCTGCAGGGGGTGAGAATTAACTGGGGAAATATCCCCAAGGAAACTCACTCTGACAAAAACCAATGACCAACTAGAGTCTGCTAAGGACCACAACTCCGTTGGGGATCGCCCGATGAGGGAATCAAAATCTACCTCTGCTTGGGGAAATGAGCAATAAACTCAACAACATCAACCTCTGCTTAGGGGAATAAGACTCATCAACATCAACCTCCGCTTAGGGAATTGAGTCAATATCATAGACTCTATGGGGAAACAACACTAAACTCATCCCACTGCTGAGGGGATTGTCCCAAATACCTGCTGGGGATAACCACAATCTCAATCTGTTGAGGAGAAACTAGTCACAATCTTCTAGGGAGAAACTAGTCTCAGCCTGCTGGGGATAAATGCTATCTCAACCTGCTGGGGAGAGCTTCTGATATGATATCAACACCTTTTGGGGATACAGAATCTCTATTGCGGAGAAGTGAGATCAATCGAGCCCCGTGTCGGGGCATGTGATAACACGTGAGCCACTGGGAATAAGGTTGGTTTTTTGGTTTAGGGATAGGACCAGGTTTATGGTGATTGGATTTATTTCTGGTTACCAATGCAATTGGATTTTAAAAGGGAATTACTTGACGAGAACTAGCATTCGGGGGTAGACTACCTGACGAGAACTGGTGGCAAAAAGGTTAAATCGTCAGATGAGAACTGGCTTCTGGTTTTGGTATCAGATGGGAACTGATTTCTAGTTTAGGTATCAGACGGGAACCGATTTGTGGTTTGCAAGACGAGAACTGGACTTTGAAACTGTGTTTTCCAGATGAGAACTGGTTAAACAGTACGCTAAAGAAAGGGTGACCAGACGAGAACTGGTTAAAAGCTGACATGTACCAGGCGGGATCTGGTATTTATTGAAGGGTTGACTAGGCGAGAACTGGTTTAAAGGTTTGCCAGACAAGAACTAGGCTCTAGAAGTGATTCCGATTATAAGGTTCTGACAGGTAACAGGTTGTTTGTTGAGGTGATAACACGATTCCCCGACATTTAACTCTTGCTGAGGAGAAGAAACTCGCTTGAGTAACTTGCCCCAGGGTAGTTCAACTTTCCCCTGTCTGATCTTCGGGCAAGTTTACCTTGAAAAGAAAATAGCTTGCCATGAGACGACCTCGAGATGGCTTGCCCCAGAATTTGTACCATTAAAAGATCTTGACTAAAACAACCCTCAAAATGGTTGGCTTCAATATACTCTTGTAGTGATTTGCCCCTGAATGAGCGTTGAAGCGACTTTACTTGTCCTGACTGAACATTGGAGGGATCTATCCTCAAATCAAAGAAACTCTGGGTGATTGCCCCTGATTGCGAAGTCTCAAGGTTATTCACTTCTGATCAACTGCTTCTCGAATGATTTGCCCCATAATCAACCGATGCTTGGGTATTTGCCTCAGATTGGCTGATTCCATACTCATTGGGTGTCAATGCCCCAAATCCACAGGGCTAAAAAGTATGCACCATTCTGGTCCAGACTGCTGAATGATCCAATCCTGTTTGACTACTCCCTGTTGGAATTTCTTCAATGCCGACTACTGACCTGCAATTAAAATTGTTTGCTCACGAATGGTAATTTTAATGCGGTGCTCATGCAAATTTTGAAAGAAATGTCACTTATTAAGTGTCGTGATAGTGAGTGATGACTGAACCAAAACTCCAAATGTAGTGCTGATTTGATTAGTGAAAGATACAACAAGAATATGATTAGCAAATCATGTAGGAGTCAGGTTACTGATTTTTATTGTAGTATGCCTTTAGAATAAACCCTGCCTCAATTAGCTCTTTCGAGGGTTGAATCATGGTCGGGTTCACGGTTTATGAAACAAAGGATATTAGGCTCAAAGTTTGATTTCTCCAATCCTACGTTCAGTTAACTCGGCACAAGCACTCACCTCTTAAAAGGTTTGTAGGAGTGATGGTTAAGGAACTCACAAGGTTTTTGGAGTAACAATTACCCCTTTTGTCTTCTATGTCTGTAGCCACACGACATTGTCCTTGTTTGAGGATTTTTCTTCTAAAATCCTTTCTTTATTCTTTTGTTCCCTAATTTTTTCCTGGACTGACTCTTTTTGAGTTCTTTTGATTTTGGAGTCCAGCAGGATGCCCCAATTTTGCCTAAGTTTTGCTTTCCAGCTTTTCAACTTAGCGGGCTTTTTTTCTTTTTTCTTTTTCTTTTCTCCTTTTTTCTTGAAACAAGTCGTGTGACACTAGTTGTCTCACTCCTGATTGGTGAGGTTTAACCATTGTGGTTGATAAGGGACGACCTCTTGTGAGGGATAAGATGTGATTGGTCCTCGAACGGGGACACTCCTCTATAAAATTTGAATGCCCGATCAAATTAACTGACAACTATCCTGCCCCAGGTTAAGATGTGAGGGTTTGAAAATCCGAAGAAATTCCTACTTCTAGGCTCAAAGAGGTTAACTAGGGACTAACTCCTTATCTCTCCGGTGTTTAGGGGATTTGAAACAATGTTTGTACGTCATTAGCAGGATTTTATCTGAAAGCATACGATCAGCAATTATGAGTTTTCAGTTTTCGTCATCCTCCCTCCAATCTTTGCTAAACAACAGTGATAAAGTGGAGTGAATAAGAGGTGCATGTGTCTGTGCTTTGTGATAAATGAGAGAACGCAACATGATTAATTCAGAAAAATGCATAATCACTTCATTAATATTACCATTCAAAACAGTAACATTTAAAAGCAAGTAGCAACTAACAGGAAAGAAACTACAAATGCAAATGATAAAAACGATCCAAGTACTGTCAATGTTGTGGATGTCTGCCTGTCTGGACCACTGGTGTAATACCCCAAATTTTTCCTTTAGATTTAGTCGATTCATTTTGGATTCCATTGAATTTTTGCATTGCATTTAACTAATCACTAATAGGTTTATATAGTCTGTTAATTTTGCAGGAAAAGTCACAGTTGTGCGCTCTTTAACTTATGAAGGGCAAAATGTTCGAACATTTAGTTGCAGCCTGCTGACAATTTATGAGGCCAATGGTGTTAATTGGAAGAGTTTAATCGTGGAGGATTTGAGTCAGATGAATTAAATCAACTCAATTTATTGGGATGAAGTTAGTCGGAAGAGTGTGGTCATTTGAGTTTAATCGAACAACTTGGATTTACTCCGAGAATGTTATTCGTTTAAGTTACTGGAAGGATTATTCGGAAATTTTATCGGAGTGAGATTTAATCGGATGAATTGGATTGAATTTTGAATTAATAAAAAAAATAGAATTTTATTTTATTATTGTTATTACCATATCTAAATAGTGAAGTATAATTTTATTATGTTTTATTTCATTTTTATATCAAAAGAAAAAATAAAAATAATAATTTTGTTTCATTACAATATCCAAAAAATGAATAATTTTATTATAATATTAAAAATAAATTTATTTATTTACAATATCAAAAATAAATAAATAAATAAATTTACAATTTGAATTACATTTTCTTTTCTTAAAAATCTTTAATTTGTCCTAAAAGCTCCACTTCCGATTCTTCGAGTCTCTGATTTTCTGTCCGAGCCTGCAAAATATGTGACAAATAAGCAGTTTTAAGAGTTAGAGTTTGTTTCGATCTGATACCCTCAGAAAATGTTCATCGTTGGGTATGTCGGGAGGGTAACGGATTGCTCCGTCGCCAGCTCCCGACTCAATTCCGACATCGGGCTAAAACTGGCAGCTTCTGTTCTTATTTTCAAGGCATCAGAGAGAAAAGGTGATTATTAGAGAAAAAAGTGATTATCTGGAAAGTGATTTTGAGAATAAGCACTTTTGAGAAAAAGCAGGTTTGCAAAAAATGATTTTTCAAAAAAGTTGGTTTTGCCAAACAAGGCCCTAACACAACTTTCCATAACTTCCAAAACCCAACGGATCAAACAGGTCAACGGTAACATTTTCATAACTATAACCAACAAGCAAAACGCATATCCATCATAACAGGCAACAAATTCGCAACCAAGAATTCCTGAAAAACAAGCCAAGAAACCTGTCAAAGCATAGCAACAAAAGCGCAACAGCACATCCAATTCCAACACAGATTCAACACCAAATTCGTAAAGTTGGTTTCAACATCAAATAAAATAGAAAAATTAGAAGAGAATCAAGTCCCACAATCAAGAAAGATATAAAGTCATTGCATGCATCAAATCGAAAAGGGGGAGAAATTGGTGAGCCTAAAGAGAGTTAGAAAACCCATAGCTGGACACAGAGAAGAAGGATCTTCTCATCATCATCCAAATGCATCAAGTGGAGACGAAGCTCGTCAGCGCATTAACATTACGAACCCAAAACAACAGAGTCCGAAACCAAAAGTCACGGCCTTAGCGTCGCATCATCGGCCGTCACCGGACTCAGAGAAGAAGGAGCTTCTCATCATCGTCCAATCGCATCAAGTGGAGACGAAACTCATCAGCAAATCACCCTCATCGTCCAAGACCACTTCAAACCCTCTAAAGGTGAGCAATCTTTTGTCAATAACGGTTTTCTTTTTTTTTTTTCAGGTGGAGCAAACCGAAATAGAGGAAAGAAGAACATCAAACATGCAAGCCAAACGGAAAACAATTGAAGAAGCTTCAAGAAGCATCAATGGAGGCGCGCCGTTTGAAGAAGAAAAAGGAAAAATTTCAGACGGAGGAGACCCATAAGGGTCGCGCCGCCGACACTTGGAGAAGGAGAAGAGGGAAATGTAACCCTAAAAAATGAAATGTTCAACCAAGTATCCGTCCCCCTCCCCTCTTATCTCTCTTACTTATCTTTTTTCTTTTTCTATTTTTCTATTTCTTTATTTTATTTTCTTATTTATTTATTTATTACTTAAGTTAAAATGTTAAAAATAAGTTGTAATTATTTTCTTAATTTAAAACCTTATTTTTCTTAATTTAAACCAATTTTCCTAACACTTTGTTTTAAAGTTTAGAATTAGTTTTAAAAAAAAATTTTAAATAACTTCTCGTCTTTCGGAAATTAAAATTAATACTTTTATTCAAAACAAACAAACTATTTTTTAAAGTCTAACTTTTTTTTTCTTTTCTTAAAATAACATTAGCTTTTTTGTATATTAAAATAATTAGAATCTCTCTTTTTCTCTAATTTAAAAATTAAGCTTGTTATAATTCTAGTTTTTATAATAAATAAATAAAAAAGTATTTTTTCTAACACGTTGTCTGAATGAAATTAGCTTATTTTCCTAACACTTTTTTTATTTTTAAATTTCTAACAATTTCACACCTTCATTCTAATTTTCTACTCTAAAAATGCTAAAAAAAAGGCTCAACATTCTCATTATTTATCATCTAACTTCCATTGTTTCTCGTTTGATTTTGATTATTAATCATTGTATTTTGCATATTTATTTTTTGTATTTTGCATATTTATTTTTTTGGGGTTGTAAGGTATGCGAGGCTATCGTCGCTTATTTTTCGCATTTTTTATCTTTTGGGTTGTAATATACCCTTAAGCAAATAATAAAGCAAAATAGTAGACTTTAAACAAAAGGTTCCTGTAGAGTACTACAGTAGTTTAGGGTGCTAGTACCTTCCCTAAACTTAACCAACCCCTTACCTAGAGCTCTCCCCGCATTGTTTATGATGCAAAAAATTAGGTTTTCCTTCTTTTGACCTTTTCCTTCGGATAAATCAAAGTCGGTTGTGAATCAAAGATTTGCAATTCAAACTAATTAATAGTTTGATATCCTATTCTCACCACAACAGAAAATGGCGACTTCACTGGGGAGAGTCATAATTTTTAAGGGTTACCCCTACTTTGTATACTGTATACTATTTACTTTATTATCTGCTTGCTTGTATATAATATTATTGTACCTTGCTTGGGGTATCTTTGTTGTGAGATAAGTTCTACACCCGGACTTGAGTGACATTATTATAGGAAGGTGATATATTCGACGAGGCTTATAAGAAGTGATTCCCGACCAAGCTGACTTGAGAATCACCACTCAGTTGAGGCCCTTTTGAAAGATAGTTCTGTTGAACGAGTATTCGTGAAAACACTTACTATCTTCGATTGGAGCCTCTGATATTGGGGATCGTAGTACCTTAACACCACCTTGGCCTTATCTAGGACGTAGTGCGAGAACTATGAGGGAGTAGTCCAAAAATAGTTGTTACGTGATACTACTCTCAAAAGAGGTTCTCTTGAGAATATTATTAACCACCGAGTCAGTCGAGAAATTGATAATATCTAAAAGATGGACTGATAACTTTTGGCACCGCTTTAGAACCTTGTTCTGCAGGTATAACTAACCTTAGTACGTACCTTATGGGGATGGGTAGACCTTAAATCCGCTCATATATCTTAACCTCGGACTTGTGTATATTTATGCATTGCATCAATAAAGCATCACATGGCATTACATTTCATGGAATTCAAACGTTACTTATGAACATTGCAGGATACCATGGATCACCATAGAAAACATACTCTGAAATATTCTTTTAAGGGTCTTAAGTTGGATGACCTAAGAAAGTTAGGAGCTTTGGTTCAAGATCAAGAAGATTTCCGAAACAAATATGGAAGGTTGTTACCTCTGTTAGGACTTCAAGTAGATGAAGGAATTCTTTCTACCTTGTTATAGTTCTATGATCCAGATTATCATTGCTTCACCTTCCCGGATTATCACCTTTTGCCTACTTTGGAAGAGTACTCTCAGTTGGTAGGGTTACCTATTTTGGATAGATCTCCTTTCCCTTTCTGGGAGAAGGACCCTAAAGAGAAAAACATTGCTAGATCCGTATGCTTGAAGGTATCTGATATTAAGGACAATATGATTCATAAAGATGAGACTTTTTGGTTACCTACAAAGTTCTTAATCGAGAAATCCCAGTACTATGCCGATCATTTGAGCATGCCTACATTTGAGGCAATCCTCGCCTTGCTTATTTATGGAGTGTTGCTTTTCCCTAGTTTTGAAGGATTCATTGACCTTAATGCCATCAAAATCTTCATGATGAGTAATCTAGTACCGACTTTATTGGGTAACACTTATCATTCCATACATCTCCGAAACTTTCATGGGGGAGGGATGATCACCTGTTGTGTGCCTTTATTGTACAGGTGGTTTATTTCACACTTGCCTAAGTCTGGTCCTTTTTGGGATATCACTAAAGGACGTTGGTCACAAAGGGTTATGGCTCTAACTCACTCAGATATTGATTGGTATAACCGTGTGTATGATGGAATATTAATCATTGACGGTTGTGGAGACTTCGCCAACGTACCCTTACTTGGTTTTAATGGAGGAATCAACTACAGTCCAGTTCTAGCTCGCCGACCGCTAGGATATCCATTGAAGGAGAGGCTGAGGCTTGGTGGGACAATTGCCGTCAGAGGATGGAGGCTTCGAGGACTCCAATTACCTGGGAGGTGGTTCAATCTGGATTTCAGGAGAAGTATTTTCCAGAAGATATCAGAAGTGCTAAAGAAGTGGAATTTCTGGAATTGAAACAGGGCAGTATGTCGGTAGACGAGTATGCGGCTAAGTTTGAGGAATTGGCTCAGTATTGTCCTCATTACAATACTGAGGAAGCGATGACTTCTAAGTGCTTGAAATTTGAGAATGGGCTGAGGCCAGAGATCAAGATGGGGATCGCATGTCAGAAAATCAGGAGCTATCTAGAGTTGGTGAGTAGAAGTCGGATTTATGAAAACGATAACCGTGCGAGGATTGCACATTACAAGGCGGTGAATGACCGCAAGGGTAAGCAGAGGTTTGGTGGTACACCTTACAGTGTGCCAACCGGTAAAGGAAAGCAAAAGGCTGTGTCCGATAAGAGATTCCGAGAGAGGAAGGCATCGTCAGATTTGAAATGTTATCGGTGCGGTGTCGCTGGGCATCATGCTATTGATTGTCCTCAAGAGATTAAGAAGTGCTTCAAATGTGGGAAGCCAGGCCATGTGATGGAGGATTCTAGGACAAATATGCCTACTTGTTATAACTGCGGTGATAAAGGCCATATTAGCACTCATTGTGAGAAGCCGAGGAGGGCTCAAGCGCCTCAGATTAACGGTAAAGTGTTTGCTGTGGTGGGTACTCAGTCGGCGGACGAGGAGCATTCGATCAAAGGTACTTGTTTTATCAATAACATTCCTTTGACTGCTATGATTGACACGGGTGCGACCCACTCGTTTATCTCTGTTGATTGTGTGAAGAGGTTAGGTTTGGTGCCGACTACTCTTGAGCGGCGTATGACTATTAAAACTCCCTCTATTGGTTCTGTGACTACTTCGCTTGTGTGTTTGAAGTGTCCACTGACTATCTTTGGCCGAGATTTTGGCGTGGATTTGATTTGTTTTCCACTTGGTAGTTTGGATGTTATACTTGGTATAAACTGGTTGGAGTTCAACCGAGTCTACATTGATTGTTTCCGGAAGGTGTTATTGTTTTTGACTTTAGAAGAGGAAGCTTTGGAAGATTCCTTGTCTAGTAAGGAATTGAGAACCTTGTTGGAAGACGAAGCTCAGGTGTTTGCTTTATTTGCATCACTGTCTGTTGACAACAAGGCAGTGTTGGATGAGTTAGCTGTGGTGAATGAGTTTCCGGAGGTGTTCCCGGATGATATTACAGAATTACCTCCGAAGAGAGAAGTTGAGTTTAGCATTGATCTCATTCCTGGTACGAGGCCTATTTCTATGGCGCCATACAGGATGTCGGCAGTGGAATTGGCCGAGTTGTAATCTCATATTGGAGAGTTACTGAATAAAAAGTTTATCAGACCAAGTGTGTCGCCGTGGGGAGCTCCAGTGTTGTTAGTGAAGAAGAAGGACGGTAGCATGCGGTTGTGCATCGATTACCGTCAGTTAAACAAAGTGACCATCAAGAACAAGTATCCTCTTCCAAGGATCGATGATTTGATGGATCAATTGGTGGGGGCTCGTGTGTTTAGTAATATCGACTTGAGGTCGGGTTATCATCATATAAGAGTTAAGGAAGGTGATATTCAGAAGACAACGTTTAGAACTCGATATGGACATTACGAGTATGCGGTAATGCCTTTCGGAGTGTCTAATGCGCCGGGTGTGTTTATGGAGTATATGAACCGTATCTTCCATTCTTATTTGGATCCGTTTATTGTCGTGTTCATTGATGACATACTGATTTATTCTAAGTCTGAGGAAGAGCATGCGGAGCATTTGAGGATTGCCTTGCAAGTGTTGAAGGATAACAAGTTGTTTGCTAAGTTATCGAAGTGTGAGTTCTGGTTGAAGACTGTGAGTTTTCTGGGGCATGTTATTTCAGGTGATGGTGTTTCAGTAGACCCTTCGAAATTTAGTGCGGTGTTACAATGGGAACCACCGAAGACGGTAACTGAAGTTAGAAGCTTCTTGGGTTTAGCTGGTTATTACCGAAGATTTATTGAGGGCTTTTCCAGATCCAGATTGGCTTTGCCGTTGACTCAGTTGACGAGGAAAGATCAAGTGTTTGTGTGGGATGCTGCTTATGAAGAGAGTTTTGAGGAGCTGAAAAAGAGATTGACTTCAGCACCGGTGTTGGTGTTACCGAATCTGTGTGAACCTTTTGTGGTGTATTGCGATGCATCCAAGTTGGGCTTGGGCGGAGTTCTTATGCAGGATGGAAAAGTGGTAGCTTTTGCGTCGCGGCAATTGAGGTTACATGAGCGAAATTATCCTACTCATGACCTTGAATTGGCTGCGGTTGTTTTTGTTTTGAAAATCTGGAGACATTATTTGTATGGTTCAAGGTTTGAGGTGTTCAGTGATCACAAGAGTTTGAAGTACCTGTTTGATCAGAAAGAGTTGAATATGAGGCAGAGAAGATGGTTAGAATTTTTGAAAGACTACGATTTCAGTTTGAATTATCACCCAGGGAAAGCGAATGTTGTTGCAGATGCCTTGAGCAGGAAGACGATTCATATGTCGGCTTTGATGGTAAAAGAGATGGAGCTTATTAAGCAATTTCGGGATTTGAGCATGGTTTGTGAGTTTACTACAGGTGGTGTGATGTTGGGTAAATTGCAAGTGAAGAATGATTTCTTGGACATGATTAGAGAACATCAGAAGTTGGATGTGAAACTTGTGGATTTGATGCGAGAGGCCGGAAGTGACTCCGGTAGTGATTTCAAGTTGGATAATGCGGGTGTGTTGAGGTTTTGGGGCAGAATTTGTGTGTCGGATAATGATGAGCTGAGGAAGTCGATTTTGGACGAAGGACATTGTAGTAGCCTGAGTGTTCTTCCAGGAGCTACGAAGATGTATCAGGACTTGAAAAAGATATTTTGGTGGTCGGGCATGAAAAGGGACATTGCTTGTTATGTGTATGCTTGTTTGGCATGTCAGAAATCGAAGGTGGAACATTAGAGACCTTTTGGGATGATGCAACCGTTAGAGATTCCGGTTTGGAAGTGGGATTGTATCGCTATGGATTTTGTCACGGGTTTTCCGAATACGGAGAGAGGCTTTGATGCCATTTGGGTGATTGTGGATCGGCTTACGAAGTCTGCACACTTTGTGCCAATTAGTATTAGCTTTCCGTTGGAGAAGCTAGCAGAGACATGGTGTGCCGTTGAGTATTGTGTCGGATAGAGATCCGAGGTTCACTTATGTATTTTGGAAGAGTTTGCAAGAGGCTTTGGGTACTGAGTTAAAGCTGAGTTCAGCTTATCATCCGCAGACGGATGGGCAGTCAGAGAGGACTATTCAGACTTTAGAGGACTTGTTGCGGGCTTGTGTGTTAGAGAAAGGTGGTAAGTGGGATACTCATTTGCCATTGGTCGAGTTCACGTACAACAACAGTTACCATTCCAGTATCGGGATGGCACCGTTTGAAGCTCTTTATGGTAGGAGGTGCAGAACTCCTTTATGTTGGTATGAGTCAGGGGAAAATGTAGTCTTGGGACCAGAGTTGGTACAGCAGACTACTGAGACAGTGCAGATGATCCGTGAAAAGATGAAGGCATCTCAGGATCGGTAGAAGAGTTATTATGATAACCATAGGAAAGATTTGGAATTCAGTAAGGGTGACCATGTATTCTTGAGGGTTAACCCAGTGACGGGTGTTGGACATGCATTGAAGTCCAAGAAGTTGGATTCGAAGTTTATCGGGCCGTATCAGATTTTGCAGAGGATTGGTACAGTGGCTTATAGGGTGGCGTTGCCGTCGGAGCTTTCGAACTTGCATGAAGTGTTCCATGTGTCGCAACTTCGGAAGTATGTACCCGATCTGTCTCATGTGATTCAGAGGGATGAAGTCCAAGTTAGAGAGAATCTAACTGTGGAGACGTTACCGTTGAAGATCGAGGATCGCAAGATGAAGCGACTCAGAGGGAAAGAGGTACCTTTGGTGAGAGTGGCTTGGGGAGGTGCTGCGGGAGGCAGTGTGACCTGGGAACTGGAGAGCAGGATGCGGGACGCGTATCCAGAACTGTTTCCATCAGGTATTTTCGGGGACGAAAATAATTAAAGTGGGGGAGAGTTGTAATGCCCATTTTAATTATTTTTAGTTCCGGTGTTATTTTTATTCGTCAGCGTGTTTGGTGTGGGAATTGAAGAAGAATTAGAGGCATAATATTAATATTTGATAATCGATAATGATAATAATTAATAATTAATATTAATGTCGATATTAGTATTATTATTATTATTATTATTATTATTATAATTAATATTATGGGGTTATTACTATTATTTTGGAATAAAAGAAAAAGAGAATATTAATAAAATTGGAATAATAAGGATTATTTGCAACTAAGGGCATGTTTGACAATTTGTAAAAAGGGAATTGGAGAAAGAAAGGGAAGAACACGATTGAAGAAGGAGAAAACACGGTTGAAGAGGAAGAGCAAGGTCTGAAGCTTGAGCAAAGGAAAGGATCATCAAGGCTATCAATCGTGTAGATTTTTTTACCGAAGCTTCATCATCATCAATCTGCATTTCGAGGTAAGGGGGGGGGGGGGATTAATCGATCAAATTGGTTTATGCATGAAATTGGTAGAAAAGGGGAAAATCCCTAATCCCCATAGTTTGATGTTAATATGATGTTGATTTTGTGTTTATGATTCTGCAATGGTTGCATTTATGGTGTTAGATTTTGTTGCATGTGTTGATTAAGGGAATTTGGGGGTTTCCGGGTGAATTTGAAGTTATACCGGAATTTGGAAATTGTGTAGATGTAAGCGTTACCGAGCAGAACTGAGTTAGATGTTATAGTCGGGTGGTGGAATGATTTACTGGTATGATGGGGTTTGACTTGGGAATAGAATCGGCTGAGCTCGGAGTGCGTTGCCGACTCTGAGCTGAGAGCTATTTTCTGCAGAATTCGCGTGCATTCGCTGGGCGAATGGGGGCGAGCCTTCGCCAGGCGAACTGAGCAGCGAATGCTGCCTTTTTCTTTTGTTTGGCTTCGCTAGGGGTTTCGCCGGGCGAGTCCCAGCGAGTGTTCGCTGCGGGGCTTCGCCAGGCGAATGGCAGCGAACATGACAGCAGTTTGTGATTTTTCTGCTGTGCTATTCCGTTCTCGCGTGGTTGGACCCTTGTTGGTCGTGAGCGAGTATGTGGTTATTGTGGATCGGTTGAGAGCGTGTAGGTGATGTAGAGGGCGTGTGCTTGAATATTCGTTGATACGAACGATTGAACTGAAGTACGCTGTGATGCCTAAAGTGGCTATGTATCCTTCGACTAGGAATGAATATGTGTGGATGCGTACGTGAGATGTATGCACGGTGTGCGAAATATGCGGATCAGTAGGATCGTTACGCATTGTGTATGTTGTAGTGATGTGTTGTGGTAAGTGGGTCTGTAGGACCGATACGCTTTATATGCGTTGTGATTATGTGATGTTGTATGATGATTGGATCGGTAGGATCGGATGCACTGGTGTGCTTAATATGTATGTGATATATGATTGGATCGGTAGGATCGGTACGCCTTATGTACATAGTGTGTGATATGTTGCGTGGTGAGTTGATCGGTAGGATCGATGCACTTTGTGTGCTTGTGTATGTATGCATATTATGATGAATGGATCCGTAGGATCGTGTGCAATGTGTGTGCTGTGTGGTTATGCATAGCGTCTTGCGTGGTATGTGGACGTGGTGAATCGTTGCTCGGTGGAGCGTATGCGATTCACTCACGTGCTCCAAATGGGGAGTGTGTGGACGTGAGGCCTGTGTGGCTCACGTGCTCCAAATGGGGAGCGTGTGGACGTGAGGCCTGTGTGGCTCACGTGCTCCAAATGCGGAGCGTGTGGACGTGAGGCCTGTGTGGTTCACGTGCTCCAAATAGGGAGCGTGTGGACGTGAGGCCTGTGTGGCTCACGTGCTCCAAATGGGGAGCGTGGACGCGGTGTATGAGTTACTCGCGTGCTCCAGTGGGGAGTGTGGACGGGAATTTGGATCGTTTCTAGGATGGAGTGTATGCGACCACCCGTGTCCCAAGTGGGGGACGTTGATATTTGATTATATGAGCTCGGGAGGAGCGTGGTAGGGATAGATCGTTGCTCAGAGGGAGCGTATGCGATCTATCCTGAGTTGAGTCGGTACCGCATTTTGTGGAGTCCAGTGAATGTGTTGCATAGTGAGTTGTGTATGTGTTATGATTGTTGATGATGGGATAGTAGGTCCGGATATGTGGTATATGAAATAATTAATTCATTGTTTTCTGCCTTTTATTTCATGTATGTTTATACCATTAATATTTGATCGTGAATCTTACCCCTTTGTTGTTGTTGTGGTCTGTGCTTCTTCGGAAGTACAGACAATCCAGGTGTTTAGCTAGCTTGGATTGTGGTGTCGTTGTAGGACATGCTCTGATACGTAACACCGGGGCTTTTGGGAGTTGGTTGTCATTTGTTGTTTATGTGTGCCCCCCGTGGCGTATCTGTTCTTTTGTGGGATGTGTGATGATGCTTGATGGATATATATATATATATATATATATATATATATATATATATATATATATATATATATATATATATATATATATATATATATATATATATATATATATATATATATATATATATATATATATATATATATATATATATATATATATATATATATATATATATATATATATATATATATATATATATATATATATATATATATATATATATATATATATATATATATATATATATATATATATATATATATATATATATATATATATATATATATATATATATTTTGGGCAGATGGCCGATTTTTGTATATTTGATGATGTATATATACATGTTATGTGGTTTATGGCAGACTAATTTTATTTTTCCGCTGCAATATTACTGAAAATGATTTTGAGAAATGTTATGTGGAATCTTGTGGAAAAAAATTGTGACATCCCGTAAGTGGGAGAAACTCTGATATGTGCTTATTTTAATCATTTTATTTTATTTTGGGAAACGGGGTGTTACAGATGGCGTCAATAGAAATCGAAGATCCTGCTAAACAGGGGCAGGTGGTGTCCAAGTCGTTTACTGATGCAAGCCTGACTCTCTTAAGAGCTATTTCTGAAGGCAGTCATGACACTGTCGATCTGAGCCAGTTACGTCGAGATCCGACTAAATCTCTCCAAGAGTTTGAAAACAGTGGGGCACTTGGACTCCTGTTCTCTGTAAAATCCTCTTGAAAGACTATCTCATAAAGCAGGTACTCTAGGGTATTATGTTTTTCAAAATGGCGACTACTACCAAGTCCATTAAGATCAAAACTACTGTGTTTTCACAGCATTCTTCATGCACCCGATGGGTTTTACTCCCGGCGGTCTTCATTCCCCAGTAAATCTCGTTATTACAGAAGCACTTCTAAATCATTGCCTATGACCAATCCCCAGCGAGACATTAAGCCGACGCAGTCCCCAGCGAGACTTTAAGCTGGCAACATTCTGGACCGAGCCGGTAATCTCCAGTAAAGTTCAAGACTGCAGAGATCATACCAGCATCTTCCAAGTGATACATTTCACTCCCAGTAGTATTTGCCTCACCGAAGCTGCCATGCTTTCCTCAGGAAATAGTCCCCAGCGAGACTTTAAGCTGACCACACTTCTGGACGAATCTAGTTATCCCCAGTGACTCTCAAGACTGCAGAGATATCCCTGGTATCCTCCAAGTGACATATGTGTTGCACCCCAAAATTTGCCCAACCTTTTCCTAACTTGGTTTATGTTTCATTTCATTTCTTTCTAGCATTTGAATTGCATAACATGTTGCATTGAATAGAGGATCAAGAGCTTGTGCATATCAAGAGGAGTCTACTCAGAGGGTTGAGCCTAAGCAAGGGGTTTTACTCAAGTTTGGATGGGCATCAGTCATCAAGGAGTGGGCATTGGTCTTGTGAAAGAAAGGATGTATGTATGTGGGTTAGCTCATAACTTGGAGGCCAGTTCAAGATCATAAGAGGATTGTGGTTCATGGTTATGGATATAGGGTGTTTATAGAGCTCATTGAGTGCCTTGAGGGTCATTGTGGAGCTCATCCAAGTGTTTGTGCCAAGTGTGAAGAGTTGCAATTGAGGTTGATGCACTTAGGGTTTTCATCTGGCTAATCCTCAGTCAATTGTGCAATTGAAGGAGATTAAAACCCAATTCAAAATCTCTATGTTCATGGGATGTTGTGTTAAGACATATGAGACATCATTTCAAGTTCAATTCATCAAGGGTTAAGTGTGTGAGAAGTTACTAAATTAGGGTTCTCAGGGTAAAATCCCCTATTTAGTGCCTGACTTCAAGACCACCTATCTCAAGATACAAGTTTCATCTCACCTTTTGACCAACATGGAACTTGTATAGCATGTTCATAGCTTTAATTTGAGTACTAGAAGTCCTTGATTGGATTTATAGAACTCAAGTTATGATCCAGACAAGTTACAGGTCATCAGAGGGATGTGATTTTGGTCAACAAAAGTCAACCAACTTCCAAGTCATTTTTGACCTAGAAGGATGTTTCTCCTCAACTTTTGGCCAACATGAAAGTTGTAGGTATTGATCTTAGCTTTCCAAATTGTACTAGAAGTCTTTCATCTGAGTTGTAGAACTCAAGTTATGAGGTTTACAAGTTAGGGGTATTTTGGGAAAGTAAGATTACAGGTTTTAAAATTATAGGTCCATTTCACCAAATTGCACACTTCAAATGAAGATTTTTCCAACATCAAACTTGCTCCAAATGGTGTTATTTGCTTAGTCAAGCATTGAGAAGTTAAGGAATTGGCTTGGTTTGAGGTCTTGATATTTGAATTTTCATGGAAAAAGGTTAAAAAAAGGGAAAATGTGAATTAATTCACTTTTGAACATTTTGGATGCATTTTTTGAGTGCAAACATTATTTTAAACACTTTGGAAATTTTACATTTTGGAATTGAGGTGTTTAAACAAGCCATTTTCAAGCTTTCTTCATGCATAAGTTACACATCCAATTCCAACCATTAAGATCAAAACAAGGCTCCAATCATAGCCATTCACACTCCAAATGATCCCAGCAAGAATTTTGAGCCAATTTGGAGCCAAAAAAGAGGGAAATTCGTGCACTTGAGAAAGCAAAAAAACCAATTCCCATGGATTTTGAATTGGGCTTTAGAGGCTGAGATTGGGCTTAATCTTGATTGAGATCCATTGTATATAACATTTCTGGCATGAACAAACCCTCAGAAGTGCAAATTGGAGGCAAATTCATCAAGTTCATCTTTCAAAAAGTGTGGAAAATTCAAATTTTGAATTTGGAGATTGAGGTTGTTTCAGGAGAAATTGTGAATTGAGAAAGCTTCCTTGAAGTTCAGTGGACGATTCTGGACAATTACTTGCAAGCTTGAGCTCCATTTGAAGGCTCAGTGGAAGTTCTCCACTAGGTAATTGAAATTCAACATTACACTCTTGTTAAGCATCAATTCACTGCCATTTTTGCATTATTGTGACGTAGGATCAATGTAGATCATTAAAATGTAAAACGAACTGGCATTGGTTGTGATTGTTGGATGATGCTCATTTATGTTTGGATCTGGTTTGGCTTGTTTATGCATGATTTTGCTTGTTTGACACTTGATCTGTGATGTGCGTGAGCTCTAGTTAATGTTTGGATCAATTTGATTGAGTTTCCATGAACTTTGAATTTTGGTGTTCATCCTTGATGCCTTCGGGTTTGCAATTATATGCATGTTTTGTGAGTTTTTAGGCCAGAAATGAGATCCTCGCGATCTCTAGTGCAATTTTGATACAAATTTCGTGTGATTTGGTTAAGTGTAGATGACACATGGTTGTTGTGGTTCTGCTCACGGTGGAGGCTGGATGGAGAAGACAATGAATAGTGTCCTCCGGCCGGTGACTGGTTTTCTGGTTGGTTTAGGGATGAAGACGCATACGTGGCGTCATGATGCGCGTCTGATCTAATTACTTTTGCTTTCAATGGATGGGATTAAGACCTACGGTGGTCTGGGTTTGACTTGCTCCATGAGATTGCTTTTAGGTTTTCATTAATGTGCTGGCATTTTTTTAACCTCATGATGTGTTTACTTGCAATTTGATCAAGCGCTCCTTATTGATTTCCTTGGTGGTCTTTGGTTGACCCGTTCACACGTAATTTCCAGGTTATTTGGTTTTTGTTTGGTTTGGATTGGGCCTTGCACGCTTATGCTTTTGGCACCCCCAGTTGGGCCCAGTTTCCGTTTTGAACATGGTTTCCTTGCTACTTACCACGCGTTTTTTCTATTTTCTTTGTTTTTATGTTTATTTTCTGTTTTTAATTTTAATTAATTAAAGTAGTTCCAATACTCAAAAAATTCACCAAAAATATTTTTAATCAACTTTGAGATGTCTACTTTTTTTTGGTTATTTTTATTTTATTTTTCCATTTTATGTTCAATTAAAAAATGAATTGAGTATTGGAATTGTCTTAGTTGGTTCAAATTGTAACATGTTTGGTGTTTGCATTTATTTCTCCCATTCTTTTTTGATCCAATGATTAAAAATTGATCCTCATCTCAGTGATTAGTTGATCAATTTTTGAGGACCATTTTACCCCTGGTTGTTGACTTTTGGGTTGACTTTTTGGGCCTTTCTTGTTGCACTTGTTTCTTCCATTTCAAAGTGGTACATCCAAATGATTTGATTCTTTTGATGGTGCTTTGAGAGGAAATTTGTCTTGATTTCTGGACCTCTTTTTGACAACTTGTGTAGCTTCTTTGTGCATTTTATTTGATATTTTTTGAGCCCTTTTCCTATTTTTGAAGTGACTTACAAGTTAGGTCATCTCATAGGACAGCTCACACAAGTGCTTGACCTAGTTTGGATTGGAAATGACCTTTGTGGATCCAATAAGCTCTCAAATCTTCTTGTTTCACATTTTAGACATGTTGAGCTTGTTGTATGTTCATTTTTAGGTCAAAATTATGTTCATAGCTTGTTGTTTGATGCTTTTCTTTTTGTGCTTCCAACTTGAGCTCATATGTGATACATGCTTGCTTCCTTCATGTTATGGCTTGCATTTCTTTTTATCTTGCTTTGATATTGATTGTGAGCTTTCTTTTCTTCATCTCCCTTCTGTCCTATGACCTTGGAGTGTCATTTAAGGTGGCTTGGTCCCTCCTTTGGAGGTATTTGAAGCATACCTAGAATGATGAATCCTTGAGGACACTTTTGGTGTTTCTTCTTGTTTGATAAGTGATGCTTATGGTTGAGTACCTATTATGGGGTCCTTGCTGCCCTCATTTGGTCTCCCATCCTCACTTGGTTTTAATGTGTGATTTACCTTTCATTGGGTTTGATTTTATTGTTGTGGTTGATGTTGCTTGACTTAGGTCATTTCATCCCACTTTTTGGTGCATCTTTGTGTGGTTTGCTTATGTTTGTTTAATGTTCTTCTTGTGCATTTCTTCTTCTTCTATTTTATTGCATTTCCATATGCATGCTTGGTTGAGATGAGCTTGTGGTGGCTACTGCCCCACACTATTTTCCTCCCACTATCATTCTATGTGTTGCATTTTGGTTGCATTCTCATTTGCATATGCATTTCTTATTCTTCTTCTCCTTCTTCTTTTGCTTTTCTTTGCCATGTTCCCCATAAGTCCTCTAACCTCTTGAGGTTATGATAGACATTAGGTGTCTAACTATGCATGATAACATTAGGTAGCTCCCTTTTGAATCTCAACTTTAGGTTCATTTTGCATGATAACTTTTAGGATTGATTAGTCTCCCATTGGTGTTCCTTCTTCTCTTCTCATCTTCAAACACTCATAAAACACTTAATAAAGAATGACAAGTGTAGCACGCTATGAGCCTTAAGCTACTTGAGAAATGGTAATTAAGGGGCCTCCTCTCAAGGACCTAGAGTGTTTAGTGTACACCCTTTGGGTGATATACGACGCATTCGCTCTTAGGTCATAGTTTCTAGTGCGACATGAGTTGCAAATCAAATTCAAAACACTTCTTCTCTAAAAAACACAAAAAAAATCAAACTCTTTTTCACCCTTTGGGGATTTTAATCAGGAAAATCTTTTCACAAAAAGATTGTCGTTAACTCTTAGTTCTACCGCAAACGGTAACACCTAAGTCTCCAAAGGTCGAGCTGCATACACCAACTGCTAGAACTATCTGTTAACCCTACTCGGGCCTAAAAACTATTGAACCAACCTGTGGTCCTTTTAGCCTGAACTACATTTGCTCTGATCTTTCGTACCAGACGAAAGTACGTAGGCACGAGACGCGATGTCTCAACGAGCAACCTTCCCCCCTTTTTTTAGCCGTAGTTAGGCGAACTACGTTGACTCTGACTTTCCCATTGCACGAGGGAGTACGTAGGCACAGAGCGGCGATGCTCTGCCGAGTCAGTTTCTCTTTTCTTTTTCTTTTGTCTTTAAGCCTTTAGTTAGATAGTATCAACACACCCTTTTAGATAGACAACAATGCGTGGATCCCGTCGAGTACGACGGACGTGAGGGGTGCTAATACCTACCCCTTGCGTAACTGACTCCCGAACCCAGACATGGTTGTGATGACCTTGTCTTTCCCTTTTTCTTTAGGTTTTTGTGATCATTTCCTTTCCCTCTCTTTGGGATAAATAACGAAAGTGGCGACTCTTCTGTTTTTCCGCCGGTTGTTTTTTGCAGTTGCGACAATATGTTCTGGAAGACCCATTCTCAGTGGAATTATTTGTTCCTCAGTGAAATTGCCTTACCTTCCTTAGGAATATTCCCCAGGAGATTGCCATATTATCCCCAAGAAGTCAAGATACTTTCCCCAGGGATGTCTGCTTATTTCTCCCCCGTAAGTCTGACGAACTCTCCTCAGGGAAGTTTGATATAATTTATCCCCCAGTTGGATGTACCTTTTCCACAGGAAGCCGATGCACTATTCCCAGGACGTTGCTACACTTTCATTCATAAAGCTACCTAGCTCCTCATCTTCCCCATGAAGTGAATATTTATTTTATCCCCGGAAGTCTCTGATCCTAAGATTCTCTTTGGCTGATTATGATTCATGATAGCAATCCCTCCGGTGAAGTCATGACATCATACTGTCCGGTGAATTCGTATCGTATCCCCATGTGGAGGTCATGACATTGTATCCCCAAGGACCGGAGGATAGGAAAAGTTTCTAACCTCACTTTCGAGGGGAACTACGATTACTCTGATTCCAACCCCTAACCAGGATACGTAGGCACAAGATGCGAATCTTGCCGAGTAAACTTAGGACTAACCCTTAGGTCTTTCTTTTCACCTCTAACCTTTAGCATATACCCTTAAGCAAATAATAAAGCAAAATAGTAGACTTTAAACAAAAGGTTCCTGTAGAGTACTACAGAAGTTTCGGGTGTTAGTACCTTTCCTAAGCTTAACCAACCCTTTACCTAGAGCTCTCCTCGCATTGTTTACGATGCAAAAAATTAGGTTTTCCTTCTTTTGACCTTACCCTTTGGATAAATCAAAGTCGGTTGTGAATCAAAGATTTTCCATTCAAACTAATTAATAATTTGATATCCTATTTTCACCGCAACATCTGGCTTCTGGAAATGACCCTTGGAATCTTTGAGCTTAGACGGCTGAGAGGTTGACCACAGAAAGTTGCACAGATTGAGGAGAATCTTCATCGGGCAGAGAACCATACAGAGGGTTAGTCATCATAACAAACCCGACGGGTAATCAACATTATGGAGGTCATTTCCTGACATAGCTACCAATAGTTCTCAACTTGACTTCACTTCTTAACACTGCTTGATTCTACTTCAACCACTTGGTCGTCTTCAAACAATCACCACTTGTTCAGAACAAACACCAGGGAATCACCTTCGAACCAAAAACAAAGGCAGGATGAGAGCTCTGGCCAGCTGAAGAATGATATGCAAAATGATGCATATATGTTTATGCAAATGCAATTCAAAATGCAAGAAACACGGGATCACAACCCCCACAAAGCTCTGAAAAACTGCTGCACTGCTAATTGAGCTGAACCAAAGCTTCGCTTCGGCGAGAAAATACCGGAACACCAAAAGACCAAAGTATAGGAACCTCATAACATCAGAGATCAAAGGTCTGCACTGATAAGAAATCCAGGTAGGTTGGAGGTTAATTTTCTTGCATAACCCTCCCACTCACAAGGTATGGACCTATTATCTGACAAGGTTCGGCATCCTATGCGGTCGTCATCATCACAGACTTTCGAGAAACGATGATACATTCACCATTTCTAGTTTGGCATCATAGTCTAACAAAGCTGCCTCACTTAGCTGACTCCCAAATAATCGGTCTCCAGAGCCGATAGTTTCCAGATCCAACACCCCCTCCCGACTAATGTACAGGATAGGATGTCTTCAAAAGAAAACCTCGTCTGAACGCGAATTTCGTGGGGAATAATGCATGCTAAAACATACAGGTCCATCACTACTTTCCGCTCTAATGCTATGGTTATCCTCAATCCTTGGTTTTGGCTTATCACACTATAGAACAGCCACCCAACAACACAACAACAACAGATAATAATAAAGTACGGAAAATGTAAATACAACAATATACACATACAACACACAAAATATATAAACCCACAAACACAAACAGACAATAGCTAAGATTGACTCACATAGGGGATTGGAAGATATTCCCCAACAGAGTCGCCAGTTGTCGCATCACTGCGAAGAGGGGCCGACAAGGAAAGAAGAGTCGCCACTGTTTGTTATTTATTCCAAAGAGATGGAAAGGAAACAATTAGAGAAAACCTACGGGAAAAGGGACAAGACAGGTCATCGCAACCAAATCTTAGGTTCGGGAGTCGGTTACGTAAGGGGAAGGTATGAGCACCCCTCACGTTCGTTGTACTCAACGGGATCCATGCTTGTTGTCTAAACTATGGGTGAAAAACATACTATCTACGGCTGCTACTGCTAAACGGAGGAACGGAAAGAACTGACTCAATAGGACATTGTCGCCCTATGCCTATGTACTCCCTCATGCAATGGGAAAGTCAGAGTCAACGTAGTTTAGGAAACTACCGGGGGGGCTGTCTGCCAAGACATTGCGTCTTGTGCCTACGTATCCTCGTCTGGTACGAGAAATCTGAGCAAAACATAGTTCAGGCTACTATGGGAAAAAACGACGGGTTCTCTATCACACGGGGGCGAGAGAAAAGGTAGACGATACTAGTGCACACATTCTAGCAGTTAGGTGTATTGCTGCTCGACCATTGAAGACTTAGACGTTACCTGTTTGTGGTAGAATGGACGTAGCATGACATGGGTAAAAAGGTACGGGGAACCTAAAGGGATTAGAATAACGGGTCGATCACGATTGCATTGGGGCAAGAGAAAGGGGAAGTTAGTTGTCAACGGGAAAATCTCGATCGCACGGAGGCGAGAGAAGAGAGAAATTACTTATTAGTGTGCTCACCAAGACATCGCGTCTTGTGCCTACATATTCTCATCTGGCATGAGAAGTCAGAGCAGTTGTAGTTCAGCTAACTACAGGAAAAGGTCTTAATCGCAAATATAATATCGATTAACCGAAGGTATCCTATGGCGATCTCAAAGTAAAGAAAATGACCCAAATGGTCATCTTCCATAGATTTGAAATCGGGAAGGTTATCGACTTCAAATATCTGACGCGTACGAATACAAGACATCATCGATCACAGATAGCCAAAATAAAATCGGAAGAAGAAGAAATGAGGAGAGAAAAGAGGGTGGTCTCGGATCCAACATTATGCATCAATAATTTGACTGGTAATGGATTACGGAAGTGTCGTCATCGGTCCAAAACAGATGAAAATGGAACAAAATGCCCAATAACAAATGACAAAGAATTCAACTTCTAAAAAGATATAAAATGAAATTCTAAATAGAAAATAATCTAAAAAAATCTAAAAGAAATATAAAGAAAATGCTTATAAAATATATATGTAAAGTATAATCTAAAACTCTAATATAAAATAATCTAAAAGAAATTAGGAAGAAAGTTCTAAAAGAAATTATAACAACTTCTAAAATAAATTAAGAATGAAACTGAAACAAAATATATTTACATCTGTTTATATAATATATATACATAATATAATGAAATAAGAAAATAAAAAAAAGAGAGGGGTTTTGAATAGGAACAGAGGGTGTCGCAAGGACCAAATGGTGGGCTTAAGGGCCCATCAACAATCAGCAGCAAATATAAATAAAAAAGAAACGAACACCCAGATGGTCTTCTTCCTCCCACTTCAAACTCGCTCATCAACACTCTCTCCGCTCTCTCTCGCTCTCTCAGTTCAAACTCTCGACCCAGATTCTCACCTCAACTCTCCTTCTCCATTGTTGTGTCTGTCCTTGTTCGCATATGCCATGGTTTGGAAAAGGTATATGGGTTAGTTCTAGGTTTTAATGTTGAAGAGAGGTTGGGGGTAACGGAGTTTGTGAATGGGTTTCTGTTGATTTTGAGGTCGACTGGTTGATAATGGAGGTTGGAAAGTGTTTTTCAGTTGCAGAAGAAGATGATGATAGATATGAAGAGGTTGAAGGTGAAACGTGTTTATGTTGTGTTTGGCTATGGAGGATTTTGCGGGTTTCGTTCACGAAGAACGAAGATGATAGAGAAGATGGATCTGTGGTGGAAGGTTTGCGAAATGGGTTGAAAGACAGAATGAATGGAGATTGGGTTTCACTGAGGTTGAGAAATCTGGGTTTGATGTTGAAATAAAAATGGGTTCTGATTTAATCAGGAGGAAGAAGATGAATTTTGAGATGGTGAGAGTTGGAAACAAAAGTTGAATGTTTGAAGGTTTTTGCTGGGTTTGTGTATGGGTTTTCAGAAAATGGGCATTTGAAGGTTTGAAGATTTTCTGGAAATGGAAGATGAATGTGAAGCTATTGGTTATGTGTTTTCTGGGTATATGGCGAAAAACAGGTGAGGGTTGGTGATGAAGGTTGAAGGAGTTGCGAGTCTGTGAATGGAGTTCGAGGGTTGAGAATGGTTTTTTCTGGAAAGTTGAAGGAGAAGATGATGGAATCTGAAGGAGAGATTGATGGGTTTGTTGAGTGTTGTTTGAAGATGGAGATAATGGCGAGTGAAGTTGGTTGAGGTTTCTGATGATGAAGAAATGGGTTGTGCGTTTTGATGGAGGGTGATTGAAGATAATAATGGTGATGGAATTTCTGAAGATGATGATGAACAGAAGGAAGATGGAGGTTGGGCGGCTATAGCTAAGGTTTCATGTGTGGGAGGTAGGAGACAATAAACAGTGCGTTATATACCCACTGTTCAACATGTGGCATGGTTGTTTGGTGACTTAATGACTTGTTGATTGGGATTAAAGAATGCTGATGATGATTAAAAGAAAAAAGTTGGTTTAATTAAATGCTGAATTAAAAGGAATGATAACTAAAGAGCTAATAAATTCTAAACTAAAGTTCTAAACATTAATTAACTAAAATTCTAATAAACTAATCTAAATAAATAATAAAGAGAAAATAATTATAATAAAATGATAATCTAAACAAAAATAAAACTATTAAAAATTCTAATAACTATATTCTAAAAAAAACAATTAAAATTCTATTCTAAATTCAAATATTAAAATTCTATATCTATTAAAAACTATTTTCTAAATAATTAAATATAAAACAAAAATAGCAATTAAAATGCAAAATGCCATGGAAAAACGTGCGACTGAAACGCAAGCAAAGAGGCTATAATCCCGATAAACCGTTCCGATTGACAAAATGCACAGTATGTGATAAATGATATGTAGATGCGAATGAAATGAAACAATAAGCCAAATTACTGGAAAAGGTTGGTCAAATTTTGGGTTACAACAGCTGCCCCTATTCAAACGACTTGGGCCTGAAGGGATGAAAAGCGAACGACTTTCAAACATTCAAGGTAGAAGACGGTTGAATACCAAAGAACCCGGAAATTTGCCAACCGCAACAAGAAACTGTAGAACTGATCCATCGAACTGAAAGTAGAATCATTGGAGAAAACTGTATTTGATAGCTGTAAGGACAATGATCTGACTCTTTACCAATTAGAAAGCATCGACATGCAGTCGGGAAATATATCTGCTAACACGCAAGAGACAACACTAAGTCGGTAAGAACATCTGACCTCGCCTTTAGTCATCTGTTTAAACAAAAACAGGCATCGAACCCGAAGGCCGGCTCAACACGCAGCTGAGAAGAAAATCTGACCTCACCGTCAGTCATCTGTTCAAATAAAACAGGCATTGAACCCGAAGGCCAGCTCTACACGCACCTGAGAAGAAAATCTGACCTCGCCGTCAGTCATCTGTTTAAATAAAATAGGCATCGAACCCGAAGGCCGACTCAACACGCAGCCGAGAAGAAAATATGACCTCGCCGTCAATCATTTGTTTAAACAAAATAGGCATCGAACTTGAAGGCCAGCTCAACACGCAGCTAAGAAGAAAATCTGACATCACCGTTCGTCATCTGTTTAAACAAAACAGACATCGAACCCGAAGGCCGGCTCAACACGCAGCTGAGAAGAAAATCTGACATCGTTGTCAGTCATCTTTTTACACAAAATAGGCATCGAACACGAAGGCCAGCTCAACACACAACTGAGAAGAAAATCTGACCTCGTCATCAGTCATCTGTTTAAATAAAACAGGCATCGAACCTAAAGGCCGGCTCAACACGCAGCTGAGAAGAAAATCTGACCTCGCCGTCAGTCATCTGTTTAAACAAAACAGGTATCAAACTCGAAGGTCGGCTCAACACGCAACTGAGAAGAAAATCTGACCTCGTCGTCAATCATCTGTTTAAACAAAACAGACATCAAACCTGAAGGTCGGCTCAACACGCAGCTGAGAAGAAAATCTGACATCGTTGTCAGTCATCTGTTTAAACAAAAGAGGCATCGAACCAGAAGGTCGGCTCAACACGCAGCTGAGAAGAAAATCTGACATTGTCGTTAGTCATCTGTCGATTCACCGTCTGGGTGAAGAAATCCGTTGGGGAAATATGAACTTGTATAAATAAACTCTGTTTGGGAGAATGAACGAGATGAACACATCTATCAATGATCTTGCTAGGGTCTGAATGCCACACTTGCTAAAAAAACAATGATACTTGTCAGGGACTGGATACGGCACGGGCTTAAGAAATCATATGTTGTCGGGGTCTGGATACCACGCAGGAAAAATAAATCATAGGCTACCGGGGCCTGGATGCCGCACGGGCTGGAGATAACCGGTGGAAACCGAGGTCTAGATACCGCACGGGCTTGAGCAAATAAAACCAGTGGAAGCTGGGGTCTGGACACCGCATGGGCTAGAGAAATGAACCGGAGGAAGCCGAGGTCTGGATACCGCATGGGCTAATTGAAATAACTGGAGTAAGCCGAGGTCTGGATACCCTACGGGCAAACTGAAATAACCAGAGGAAGTCGGGGTCTGGATACCGCACGGGCTTGAGAAAACACATCAGTAATATAATCACATCTGTCAATAGCTCTTGTCGGGGTCTGGATACCACACAGGCTTGAGAAAAACACCATCACTAACTAGGGTCTGGATACCATGCTGACTAATGAGATAAACGCTAGCCAGGGTCTGAATACCGCACGGGCTAGAAAAAATAAAACCGGTGGAAGCCGGGGTCTAGATACCACACAGGCTCAAGAAATAAACCGGTATCAGTCGGGGTCTGGATACCACACGGGCTAATGAAAACTGTTGTTAGCCGGGGTCTGGATACCATGCAGGCTGAAAAGAGAAACCATCACTGTTGGAGATATACCTGAAAACAAGAGGTAACAACCTCGCTTATGTTTCAAATACACATGTTTGAAAATTGCGTAATGCTCCATACGAAATGGAAATGCTACGCGTTTAGGAGGATGCTATGCACAAATGCAAATGCAAAGGAACCACTCTAGGAAAATAAATGCTGAAGAGAAGGAGCCAACTCCGCTGGAGATAAACTGGGTGCCAAGTACGTTTGGACTTTTGCAAGGAGAAATAAGCCCTGGATGGCTTCCTGGAAAAGAACTCTCCTGGGTACACTGTTCTGCTGAGAATAAAATCCACTCCGCTGAGATCAAATCAAACTCTGCTGAGGAAAACAACCCTGGATGGCCTACCAGAATACAACTCTTTTGGGAAAAAAACGACTTGGCTGGGGAAAACAAATCCACTCTATTGGGGAAATCAGCCCTGGATGGCCTTTCGGAATACGACTCTACTGGGGAAGTAAAGCAAACTATGGGGACTTACTTCACTCTGTCGGAGATTCCGCTCTACTAGCAATTTGAATCCATTCTGCTAGGGATAATGAGTAAGACTTACTAGGAAGATATCCCAAACTTTCTGCTGAGGATGAAAAATAACAATTTTTCGGGTCAATTGCAATCTGCGGGGAAGGAAACATTCCATTGACTTCGTTGGGAATCTGCAGGGGATGAGAATTAACTGGGGAAATATCCCGAAGGAAACTCACTTTGACAAAAACCAATGACCAACTGGAGTCTGCTAAGTACCACAACTCCTCTAGGGATCGCCCGATGAGGGAATCAACATCTACCTTTGCTTGGGGAAATGAGCAATAAAATCAACAACATCAACCTCTGCTTAAGGGAATAAGACTCATCAGCACCAACCTCCGCATAGGGAATTGAGTTAGTATCATAGACTCTGAGGGGAAACAACACTAAACTCATCCCACTGCCTAGGGAATAGTCCCAAATACCTGCTGGGGATAACCACAATCTCAATCTGTTGAGGAGAAAATAGTCATAATCTGCTAGGGAGAAACTAGTCTCAGTCTGCTGGGGATAAATGCCATCTCAACCTGCTAGGGAGAGCTTCTGATATGATATTAATACCTTTTGGGGATACAGAATCTCTACCGCGGAGCAGTGAGATGAATCGAGCCTCGTGTTGAGGAATATTATAACATGTGAGCCACTGGGAATAAGGTTGAGATTTTTGGTTTAGGGATAGGACCAGGTTTATGGTGATTGAATTTATTTCTGGTTACCAATGCAATTGGATTTTAATAGGGAATTACTAGACAAGAACTAACATTCGAGGGTAGCTTATCAGACGAGAACTGGTGGCAAAAAGGTTATGTCGTCAGACGAGAACTGACTTCTGGTTTTGGTATCAGACAGGAACTGATTTCTGGTTTGGGTAGCAGACGGGAACTGATTTCTGGTTTTCCATATGAGAATTGGACTTTGAAACTGTGTTTGCCAAACGAGAACTGGTTAAAAGCTGACATGTACCAGGCGAGAACTGGTATTTAGTGAAGGGTTGACCAGGCGAGAACTGGTTTAAAGGTTTTCTAAACGAGAACTGGGCGCTGGAAGTGATTCCGGTTATAAGGTTCTGGCAGGTAACAAGTTGTTTGTTGAGGTGATAACATGATTCCCCGACACTCAACTCTTGCTGAGGAGAAGAAACTCGCTTAAGTAACTTGCCCCAGGGTAGTTCAACTTTCCCCTGTCTGATCTTCGGGAAATTTCACCTTGAAAAGAAAATATCTTTCCATGAGACGACCTCGAGATGGCTTGCCCCAGAATCTGTACCATGAAAAGATCTTGACTAAAACAACCCTCAAAATGGTTGGCTTCAATATACTCTTGAAGTGATTTTCCCCTGAATGAGCATTGAAGCGACTTAACTTGTCCTTAACTTATACCCACCCCTTCTCTGTGATGATCTCCAATCCTATGTTGAGTTAACTCAGCACAAGCGCTCACCTCTCAAAAGGTTTGTAGGAGTGATGGTTAAGGAACCCACAAGGTTTTCGGTGTAACAGTTACCCCTTTTGTCTTCTGTGTTTGTAGTCACACGACATTGTCCTTGTTTGAGGATTTTTCTTCTGAAATCCTTTCTTTATTCTTTTGTTCCCTAATTTTTGCCTGGACTGACTCTTTTTGAGTTCTTTTGATTTTGGAGTCCAGCAGGATGCCCCAATTTTGCCTAAGTTTTGCTTTCCAGCTTTTCAACTTAGCGGGCTTTTTTTCTTTTTTCTTTTTCTTTTCTCCTTTTTTCTTGAAACAAGTCGCGTGACACTGGTTGTCTTGATTTCTCCGAAAGGGTTGTAACTGTCTCACTCCTGATTGGTGAGGTTTAACCACTGTGGTTGATGAGGCACGACCTCTTGAGAGGGATAATATGTGATTGGTCCTCGAATGGGGACACTCCTCTATAAAATTTGAACGCTCTGTCAAATTAACTGACAGCTACCCTGCCCCAGGTTACGATGTGGGGGTTTGAAAATCCGAAGAAATTCCTGCTTCTAGGCTCGAAGAGGTTAACTAGGGACTAACTCCTTATCTCTCCGGTGTTTAGGGGATTTGAAACAATGCATGTACGTCATCAGCAGGATTTTATCCGAAAGCATACGATCAATAATTATGAGTTTTCAGTTTTCGTCATCCTCCCTCCAATCTTTGCTAAACAACAGTCATAAAGCGGAGTGAATAAGAGGTGCATGTGCCTGTGTTTTGTGATAAATGAGCGATAGAGTCTGAACATAGGTTTGAGTGGATTCTGATTCAATGGATGTTTAACCACTGATTCCACTACTCTCACCAAATTCAGCAGCACCAAGACTTGAATCGGGCTATTGGCTCTTCTTCTAATCAATATTGTAAACAACCTAGTGGAAGATGCCTCTGCTTCTTTCCTTGATATCTATAGCAGATATATCATGTTACTCATATATTTTATGCCTTACATCTCAATCCAACAACAGATCATAAGTCACTCTAGAGTGTGAGTGTAGAATGAGATATGATAGGAACAAAATGATGTTCTAAGAAATGTCAATAATCTCATAATCTTGGAATAAGTATTTTGACTTTGAAATCATTGACAAACTTAGAACCAGAGGGCGTTAGCTATCAGAGATTGACACAAGCAAATTAGAGTACTGTCTTTGTACAACTAACAGAACTCAAAGAGAAGTTTAAGATTTCTCATAGATATGTCTTTTAAAACAACTTCCATGATTGTCCTCAACCAAGAAGCAATGGAGTTTCTTAAGATATCACCTGAAAGAACAAACTCCATAAAATCAAATATTTTGAAACAAGATAGCTTTAACAACATCTCTTGCTTTTCAATACTTAATTTTTATTTCAGAAAACATATGCTTCTTTTCATCTGCATCCTACACAAATATTTGCTTCAAACGATTGAACATTGAAGAGCATCTGATATTAGGTTCTGGTAGAATTTTCTTCTTGCTTTCATATTTGGGAAATCATTTTAAATACAAATATTTCAGAAGCTCTTGAAGTTACTCTTCTATCAACATATATCACAATCCATTCAACCAGTATGGAAGTCCTTCTGACAAGAAACCAAAGTTTCTCATCATTAGTCATTCCAAAGGGCTTAAGCTAAAAAGACAAGGTGATCTGTCAAACAGTTTATCATCATCTAACTTCATTTCTTTCCTTTGAGACTACAAGATAAACCCTCATAAAACAACAAATTCAAGATGTAAACATCAAAGAAAAACTGTGAATTTAGATTTAAGTCAAGGAACAATCTTCTCAGAATTTTATTGAAAAGATTATATGAAGTGGAACTATTTCAAGCTTCAAAAACGGATCCCCACAAACCCAAGTGTAGCTTCAGTTTTCTTGACGTGACCACTACCGCATTTAGTGCTACTTTCTGATTTCAACATTTATCCTATGATGCTTAAAAGGAAGGGGAAGATATCTCAAACTAACCATGCTCGCAAATGTTTTCCTGTAAATGCTAAGAGATCTAGAATCAGGGGTTGGATATACTAAGGGAAACTATTAACACCCTGAGTATCTATAGTACCTATAGGAACCTCTATTGTATATTTCTACTGTTGAATTAATTGCTTTCTTAGGTTTGTCTACTGTTTAAATAGGAAATTTTCTTCTTTGTGAAGATTGAGGAAATGTTTTTTTTGTTTTTATGGTTTTATATTGTTTTCGGTAGGTACCTAGACCTAAGGGTTTTTTTTAGTGTGCTCGCTAAGATTTCACAATCTTATGCCTACGTATTCTCAAAAAGGGAAACTGAGAAATTAGAGCATTCATAGTTCCTCCTAAATCTATGGAGGAAATTGTTTTGTGTATCTTGTTCAAAGTTCGGGATGATGTAGATAAAAGAATATTTGTATCTTGTTAAAAGCCCAAGATGTGAAGCTAAAAGTTTGAGTGAGATAGAATTTGTCATCTCTAAAGGAAGATATCTCACCTATTCAATACAAACATTGAAGAAAATGATTATAAGGGAAGTTGCTTTAACTGGGATGTGTGGAATCTAGCAACGCCACATCTTCCTTTATAGGAGAAGTGAAATGTCATGAAGGAAAAAGCTTTGAACTTGGACTTTGAAATATCCAAAGAAATTCCACATCTTTCTTCATGAGTTTTAACATAAGGGAAGAATCTTTTAACTTGGACTATGAAATACCCAGAGAAAGCCACATCCTTCTTTATGTAAAACAATTAGATTTGAATGTTTGATTTGATTTGAAATCTGATGTATAGAAGGGATATCCTTATACAGAGAGGACTCATAGTCTCAACTGTGGGGATGTTGAATTTTGTGCCTTGATCAAAGCCCACGGTTGAAGTTAAAAAAATTAAGAACTGACTCAACTGGGAGTGTTATATCTTTCTTGTATAAAGCCCAAGATTGAGGCTGACTGGGGAAATCATTATATGAAGCCTAAGAGGAGGCTGGGGGAATTAAAGTGGAGACTGACTCTTGCTGAAGATTAGAAGAGTGTTGGATTATTAAATTCCACAAAGGCTTTGATCCTTTTGGGGATTTACTGATTACAAACTGACCCTGGTTGGGAATTTTAAGTGAAAACCAACCCTTGTTAGGGATTAAAAGAGACTTAAAGGATGAGATTGAATGTCCTAGAGGTTTTGACTCTCTTGGGAATTCGTGTATTGATAAAGCTGACTAGGATATATCTTATGCTTTTAGGAAGCCTGTGAATCCTTGTATGAATCTCAAGAGGAGGTTGGGGGTTAAGACTTTCCAAGTCTAAGAAGAGTTCAAGAGAGGCTTCATAGGGAAATAATCCTTTCTTTGTTTAATTGTTGCAGGGTTAAAAGGGTTTAAAGAAGAGGTTTCACTGGGAAATAATCCTCTCTTTAATAAAGTGTTTCAAGGTTAAGTAAATTGAACAAAGCCCATGAAGAGGCTGACTGTACTGGGGAGAAGAATTCCTTTGTACATGAGGGAACTATAGTACCCCAAAATTTGACCAACCTCCCTTTTTGTTTTTGGCTTATGTTTCATTGCATTTTAGCGTCTTGCATTTGCATAGCATAGTTCTTATAGGGTATCAAGTGATTGTTTATGTGTCACCCAAGAGGAGAATCTTATTGGTTTCAAACTCAAGCAGAGGCATTGGTACAAGCCATCAAGTGTGTGTTATTGTCATAAAGTTATCAAAGCCCTTAGAGAGGAGAGGTGTGCCACACCTTATTGTCAAATAACCATCAGAGGATTTTCAAGGGGTTCATGAGGTCTTATCATTGGTGTAAGAATAAGGTAGAAGCTTATTGAGTACCTCAGAGGTTATTGTGGAGTTGGAATGGTCAATCAGTTCATCTGCACAATGCCTAGGCAAAAAGGATGAAATTAGGGTTTCACTTTTAATAAAACTAAACTTGATTCCTGGAGAAAAACTTGTTTCCATGGTCTTCCATATGTACTAAGGTGTTTGGTGATGGGAGATTGATCATCAAGTTTAATCAGAAGAGCTTCAATTGGTCAGTCAATTGAAAATCAAGAGATTTGGGGAAAAAACTCAACTGTGCAGTGAAGAAGTCAACTACTAACTTCTTGAGGTCAAGATCATGTTCCTCAAGTTCAATATGGCCAATGGATGGAATTTGATCAAGAAATATCAAGGGAATCGTGAAAAATCAAGAAATGTTGAAAGTTGCCATTTTGGGAAATTAGGGTTTTAGAAACTTTCCATTTATGGAAAGTTTCATGGTTGAAGCAACCATCTTCAAGGCCATTTTTCTCCATGATCAAGGGTTCAAATGAACCTTTGTCCAACATCAAACTTGTTCCTTGTATTTCAAGCTTTTTTTTAGTACCAATTCATTATCATATGATTTTTGAAGCTCAAGTTATGAAGGTTCAAAGTTGGAGAAAAATAGTTCAAAACCCATAACTTAGAATTTTTTCTAAGTTACCTCTAGGCAGATTTTGTGCCATGTTTTTCAACCTCCAATTTCATGTTCTTCCAAATTCCAAATCACATTTCCACCAACACCAAAGTTGTTCCTTGCCATGCCATCTTTAATTAGATCCCAAGTTCTAAGCAAGATGAGCTTTATGCATCAAGTTACATTGGCTCAAAGTTGGTGTTTTGAACATTTTTTACAAGGCATGTATTACAAGTCATTTGGGCATGAGGTGCATTTCAACCAGGTAGCGATGTTTCACTCACAAACCATGCGCAAGAATTGGAACTTTGCATACACCAAACACTACCAAAATAAGACCAACACATGATGTACCCTAAAGGAGCCATTTTGAATTTCTTGCCAAACAGGGAAAGGACAAGCAGCCTTTCCATTTTGCCTTCCCACTCAAATTAAACAGCCACACTTTTGCAAGCCATTCATGATGATGCACAATCCACCATTAATGCAAAATATCAAGTTGGACATAACATCTGCCCCATCCATTTTTCACCATAGTTAAACTTGCAAAATCATTTTTCACTTCATACTTAAGCCAAAGAGAAACCCTAGAGGAGCTCTCAGCCACCATTTTTCCATGAGAAACCAGAATTTGACATTTTGAAACCTTTGATTTTTGCCTTCGAAACTCACTCACCTTTGAGCTTTTCTCCAAGTTTTTTCACATTCCATACTCACCATAACACCACCTCTAATCTGCTAGCAAGAGGATAGCCATTTGAGCGAGAACCATAACTTGCCATTTCTTGCTCTTTCTGAAGTTTTCTTCGAAACACACAAACCATTGAGCCATTTCACAAGTTCTTCATCAAATCATCATCCCCTCAACATCCTTTTTCAACTGTTTGCATTAAAAACCATCCGTTCACACATTGATCAACCACTACACAAAATCATTTCTGGAGATTCGAGAAGATTAAAGACTTTTGAAGGTTAGCAAAAGAATCTACAAGTTACAAGGGTTCATTTTGCATGTTTTGGTGAAGTTCCATCAAGCTCTAAAGAGGAAGTGGACTTTCCTCCACTAGGTACTTTTTCCAACTTTTTCTCTCATTCTAGCCATGAAATAGATGCATTCTGTGTACATCTGGAGTCCTACATATGTAGGCAATGTTTTTGCATTGTTTTGGTGAAGTTCCATGGAGTTTCACATTTTGATACCATGACTGTTTTTCTTCGAAACTCATTGAAGATGATGTTATTTTTAAAAATGGAGGGCAGATTTGGATTCCCCATGAAATTTTGAGGGGGAAGGAGACTTGTTTTTCCATTTCTGGGCAAGTTGAACCCTAGCTCCGGCGACCTCTCGCCGGAGAAGACGATCGGAACTATGTTCTGGCGTCTGTGAAGGGGAAGGTGATGATGTGGCCCAGTGCGCCATTATTTAAATTCAAATGTGTTTTGTCGTTTCATTCTGAGCCATTGATTCAGCCACGTATTGTCCACCTCAATTAACGAAATGCCACATGAGATCAGACTTAGGTAGTGGGTTGGGTTTGTCTAGCTGTTAACACCCACCTGTGCGTGGCCCATTTGCCTAATTGAACTAATTCCAGTTATTTCTTGTTTTACTCTCTATACCCTCTGCGCGCATTATTTTATTTTTATATTTTTTCATTACTTGTTTGCTTATAAATTATTTAAAATTAGTTCTTTCACTTCAAAAGTTACAAAAAAAAAATCATATTCTGACGTTTTATTCTGTTAAGCTATTTTTCATAATTTTTATTTTATTTTCCATTTATTTTTAATATTTTTAATTGAATTTACAAACTAGTGTGTTTTATGGTTTGTACCATATTTTAAACATGATCATTGACCCTCTTTTGAAAACCCCCAAGGACCAATTTTCCTTTCTCACTTAGGTGATAGATTGAGGTAAATTTGAGGGCTGGTTTGGGGTATTGATGATCATTTTTTCATTGGTTTCTCATTGGCCTTTTATGGGCCCTCGATACACACTCGATAAGTGGAACACCTTGCATTGCTTGATACAATTGGTGGTGCTTTGAGTTGATTTTGGCCATGAGCTTTTGCATTCTGTTTTGCATTTGATTCAACTTGCTTTGGGTATTTTATTTGGAATTTGTTTGAGTTGTTTCTTATTTTTAGTGAATATTTCAAGATCAAGTGTTTTTCATTATATGTATACATGCTAGTTTTGACCTAATCTTTGGGATATGATCATGAGTGATCCCTTGAGCACCTCTTAAGCCTTGTTAGCTCATGCTAACATGCTTGAAGTGTTTCCTTTCTTGTTAGAGGTCGAGAGCATATGTAACTTGCATCACAAGTCACTTGTGAATCATGTTTCTCCACTTGTTTAAGTGTTGAGATTGTGTTAGGACTTTCTTTCCTTCACTTCATATGATTGTGATTGTGCTTTACTTCTTGTTTGTTGTTTGAATTTGGATAATTTCCTTTGAGTTTCACTTCTGCCCCATGTGGCTTATCACTTGTTCATGATAGATTGGTGTCATTTATGTATACTTTGAACTTGTCAAGAACATTGGTGCTTGTTTACTTACTTTGTTTGCATTATTTTGTTTGAGTCTAACGAATGTCATGGTTGAGATGTGCTTGTGGTGGTGGCTGCCCCAAACTTTTTCCTCCCTCCTTTCTTTGTGTTTGCATTTTGGGATTGCATCTTTCTCTTAGTGATTGATGTTTGAATGATTGTAGGAGTTTACTTCTCCCATTTCATCTCACTTTTTTTTACTTGTTTAAGTCATTTTGGTTGAAGTTTTATGTTTCATTTTGTTGTATCTTTTGAGTCTTATTTCTTCTTTGTGTCCTTGAATTTCATGTTTGCATTTGTCTTTGACTTGTTTAAGTCAATTTCCTTTCATTTCTCACTTCATCTGTGATTGAATTATTTATTGTTTACTTGGTCTCTTGCCATGATCCCTTAGGATTCCTAGGATTCCTAGTCCCTCTGTTTAAGATGGGAGTACGAGAGACATTAGGTGTTTAATCCTTTGCATGATAATATTAGGATAGATTTCCCGTCTTAATCAAAACTATAGGAGCACATTGTATGATAATATTAAGGTTGATCAATTCCCCTTAGAGTTTGTGTCTTCTCTTCTCATCTCCTAAACATCTTAAGACACTTAATAAAGGATAATAAATGTTGTACGCTATGAGCCTTAAGTACTTGAGGCATGATAGTTGGGGGGCCTCCTCTCAATCTGTCTAGGGTGTTTAGCGTATGCCCTTTGGGAGATATGCAACGCATTCGCTCTCAAGTCATAGTCTTTAGTGCAACATGAGTTACAAACCAAACTCAATTCACTTCTTGTCTAAAAAACACAAAAACAAAAACATCAAACTTTTTTATCCTTCGGGATTAATTCAAAATCATTTTCATAAAGAGAGTGTTGTTAGCTCTTGGTTCTACCGCGAACAGGTAACGCCTAAGTCTCCAATGGTCGAGCAGTAATACACCTAACTGCTAGAACGAAGGTTTAACTCTACTCAAGTTAAAACACTTGAACCAACCAGTGGTCGTGTCATCCCAAACTACGTTTACTCTGATTTCTCATACCAGACGACGATATGTAGGCACAAGACTACAATGTCTTGGAGAGAAACCTTCCCCCACCTTCACGCGTAGTTTTCCAAACTACGTTGACTCTGACTTTCCCATTGCCCGAGGCAATACGTAGGCATAGAGAGGTGATGCTCTATCGAGTCTCTTTTCTTTTTCTTGGCCCTGTGAGCCTTTAGCTTAGATTGTTTAACACCCTTTTAGATTGATAACAAGCGTGGATCCCGTTGAGTATAACGGACGTGAGGGGTGCTCATACCTTCCCCTTACGTAACCGACTCCTGAACCCGAGATATGGTTGCGATGACCTGTCTTTTCCCTTTTTCGTAGGTTTTCTCTAATCGTTTCCTTTCTTTCTCTTTGGGATAAATAACGAATGGTGGCGACTCTTCTATCCTTGCCAGCCCCTTTTTTGTAGCAAGGCGACAGCTGGCGACTCTGTTGGGGACTATTCCCATCCCATATGCGAGTCAATGCTAGCGCTTGTGTGTTTTATCTTTGGGTGTGTGCAGTATGTGTTGCATTTGTATTTTTATTGCTTTATTACATTTTACTTTCAACATTGTTATATATCATTATTGATGTGCTGTGAGGGGGATGTTCCATTGAGTGATAAGCCAAAACCCAGGATTGAGGATACACATAGCATTAGAGTGAAGAGTAGTGTTGATCCTGTATGCTTTCGAATGCACTAGTTCTCACGAAATTCGCGTTCATACGAGGTTTTCTTTGAAGACATCTCATCCTGTACATTTGTCGGGAGAGGGGTGTTAGATCTGAGAGTTGTTGACTCTGGAGACCGATCACTTGGGAGTCAGCTAAGCGAGGCCACTTCATTAGACTATGATGCCAAACCAGAAATGGTGAACGTATCATCGTTTCTCGAAAGTCTGTGACACTGACGAACGTATAGGATGCCATACCTTGTCAGAGATAGGTTTATATCTATGACTGGGGAGGGTTATGCATGAAACCTTGACCTTCAACCTACCCTGTTTTCTCGTCAGTATGAACTCTTGATCCTAGATATAGTGGATTCCTTATGTCAGTGTTGTGTTATTTCTCGCCAAAACGAAGCGTTAGTTCATCTCCTTCAGCGGCACATCAATCTTGATCCTCTGTTGCATTTGCATATTCATTTGCATTTTTACATTGACATGTATCTGTGTTTCAGGAGTATATTTTTCCCTTGATTCTAGTCATCTGATCCTATACTATTATGGAGCCTGATTTGAAGAAGAGTGTGATGTACAAGTTCCCAACACCAGAACTAGGGTCTTTGCTTAAGCTAATTTATGTGGCTGATCATAGTGCGATGGAAGACTTCAGGAAGGAGTATGGAAAGATTCTGAGTTTTGTATGTAAGGTCTCCAAGTTTGAATCAAGGGGCTCTTTTGTGCTGTTCAGTTTTATGACCCTCAGTTGTGTTGTTTCGTGTTTCCCGGATATGTTTTATTACCAACCTTAGAAGAGTTTGCTAAATTGATAGGTATTCCTGTGTTGGAAGAGGTACCTTTTGTACACTCGGAGAAGGAACCTGAGTTATCCAATTTGGCTGGCGCTCTTCATCTGGAGGCCTCTGAGTTAGAGGGTAATCTGGTGTGGAGACTTGGGACCCCTGGGTTTTTACTTCCATTCTTGGTGGATAAAGCTCAACACTTCACAAAGGAGGGATGTTCGTTGGTTTTCAACGCTATCTTGGCCTTGTGCATATATGGGATAGTTCTATTTCCCGACGTACCAGATTTGGTTGACTTGGATGCATTCAATATCGTCTTCTTCTAGGAATCTGGTGCCAACTCTCTTAGGGGATGTTTATCATTCAATTCATTACAAGAATGAGAACAGGTGAGGAAAGAACGTCTCTTGCTGCGCTCTATTACTTTACAAATGGTTTATTTCACATCTGCCTAAGTCTAAACCTTTTATTGGCAATGCAGACACTGCTGATTGGTCGGATAGGCTTATGGGTTTAACTTCTGAGGACATTGTGTGGTTCAATAGAGATATTTTAGGTACAGAGATTATTCATAGTTGTGGAGACTTTCCCAATGTTCCTTTGATTGGGAGAAAGGGTGACATTAATTATAACCTTGCTCTCTCTGTCAGACAATTCGGTTATGCTCTAAAAAAACCTCCGAAAGAAGAAGAAATACAAGAATCTTTGTATTTCACTGGTACAGTTGACGATGAGAAATTAACCGGATTTGAGAGGGCTTGGGGTAAAATTCACCGTAATGGAAAATATTTGCTAGGCAAGAGTGATTCTAGAGCTTATAGGCCATACGTGGAATGGATCCAAGAAAGAGTTGACAGATTGTTGCTACCCTTTCTAATCAGAGAACCTTTATACCCCCTGGTAGTTGAAGAACTAGTGACAGTTGGTGTGCAGAAATACAATCAACTATGGGCCGAGTAGGAAAAACTACGCAAGGCAAATGAAGAATTAGAGAAGGAAATCATCCGGCTTAGGAGCGAGAAAAGTGAAGCCATCTTCTTATCTAGGAAGCAGACGGAGTTAGTAAATAAGATGGGTAAGGAATTGACAAAGGAGATTAGCACCCGAGAACGAGTGGGTAAAGACTTGAAGAGCGTCAATGATGTCCTTAAGGGAAAGAAGAAGGAGCTAGAGAAAGCCCATTTAGAGATATCCAAGTTCAACACTCAATGGAACGCCATACTTACTAACAACAAAGAGAGAGAAGATACACTCCATCAACAGGTTGATAGTTTGAGAGCCCAGCTTCGAGTCAGAATTGAGAAAGCTCCAGGTGAATACATGCGCCTACTAGAAAGCGACCGCAAACTCCATGAAGCTCTTGCAACGTTGGAGGAATACAAGCTGAGAGTAGACTTGAAGAAACCCAGACTTGAAGATGCTTTTGGGGAGGATGCTTGGGAAGACTACGTTCAAGGTTTAAAAGCCACGATCAGCAAGAGGGATTTGCTCATTCAAGGATTGATTAATAGACCAGATCATCCGGACACAAAGGAGTTACTAAAAGAGTTCCAGACTCAGTGCCGTATTTGATCTATTTTCTCTTATTTGTTGTTGTTAAGTTGTATTCCGACCATCACCAGGACTATTGGATGAGGTCGTGTTAATTCTATTGTGTATTCTTTGTGATGTGTATTAATACTTTGTGCCATATTTTATTTATGAGAAGATTTTTTCTGGCTATCTCTGTTGGGTTTTCGTCCTCCTATCATACACGTGGAACTAGAATCAAGGGGAGAATTTCCCTGAAACATATTTGCATGTCTGCATTTTGCATCATTTTGCATAGTGCATTGCAGGTGTCCTGATTCCGTTGATCTTACTTCTTCTTGTGGTTTTCTCCACTAGTTTGTTTCATGATTGAAGACCAGGAAATTCATCTCTACTCTACGCGGGGAAATCAACAAAGAGCTATGGACCAGATTCAGAACGAGCTTCAGGAGTTCCGCGATCGTATGGTCCTGTTTATGGACATGATGCAAGGAGTCGCCAATGGCCAAGAGCAATTGAGGATGCTGGTCCAGCCTCTGGTAGCAAGAGTTGACGGAAACGGAGTTCTGCACGGTGGGACTGCTGCTATCCCTCCTACGACAGACGATGGCATTCCTCATGCAACTGCCATCCCAACAACTGTTATTCCTCCGGGCGGAGGTAATCAGACTGGAATTCACATCCCAGGTCCGGCGGGTGGTGTACCCGGTAATAATTGTCCCTAGTGGGAACAAGATGAGTAAGATGATGTCTTCTCCATGGGAGACCTTGGGGCAGGATTACAATCTGATGCGGATAGAAGATTCAAGGCAATAGAAGAAAAGATGAAGAGCCTTGAAAACCAGAATTTAATGGGTCTTGACATGTCGAATCTAGGACTCATTCCAGGACTGAGGATTCCTCTGAAATTTAAAGTTCCCGATTTTGACAAGTATAAGGGGACGACATGTCCAAGGGTGCACTTTCGCTCTTATTACAGAAAAATGTCATCTTACTCCGATGATGAGAAGTTACTTATTCATTTTTTCCAAGATAGTCAGTTAGGGCCATCCCTAGAGTGGTACATGGGCTTACAGCCAGTTAACATTAGGAGATCGAGGGATTTAGCTGAGGCTTTTGTCAAACACTACCAGTATAATAGTAACTTGGCTTCGAACCGAGTATAGCTGCAGAACTTATCTCAGAGGAGTAATGTATGTTTTAAGGAGTACGCTCAGAGATGGCGTGAACTTGCCGCAAGGGTTCAACCTCCCATGGTGGAGAGAGAACTTATTAACTTGTTTGTGGCTACGTTGCCCGGAGTTTACTACGATAAGTTAGTACGCAACATGTTTGGTAGTTTTTCAGATTTGATCATTACCGGCGAAAGGGTCGAAAATGGGATTAAGATGGGGAAGATACAAGCAGGGGAAGGGACCTCATCTGGAGGTGGTACAAAAAACTTTGGTACCAAGAAAAGGAAGAATGAGACAAATGCAGTATCCAGTTTTAAGAAAGGGAATGGGAATTAGAGTCAGCGTCAACAAAAACCATACTATCAACAACAACCACAAGTAGCTAGTATTGCCATCCCGGCAGTACCACCTCAGCAACACTAACCACGTCAACAACAGCCACAGCAACAGCATCAGCAATAGAAATATGCGCCTCGGCAGTTTCAGGATCGTAGAAGGACAGTAAATAGGCACTTTGATGCACCTCTGATGCCTTACACACAATTGTTACAACACTTAATGCAGCTGCAGTTGGTCCAAAAAAGGACATTGGCACCGTTAACAGGCCAACCACCTCCTGGATATGATGCCAATGCTAGGTGTGACTTCCACTCTGGCGCTCCCAGCCATCACATCAACAATTGCAAAGCCTTCAAGCATAAGGTAGAAGTCCTTATCGACAACAAGGCTATCAACTTTACTCATGATGTGCCCAATGTTGTCCAGAATCCCATGCCAAATCATGGAGAGGGTGGTGTGAATGCTATTGCCGATGAAGAAGGCTTAAATTTCGTGTCTAACATGGAGGATCTGAAAACTCCGTTGAGATTTGTGAAGAGCAAGTTGTTGGAAGGTGGAGTATTCCCCGAGTGTAGGAAAGATTGTGAAGACTGTGTAGTTTGTCCTGAGGGATGTAGAAGTCTGAAGAACCATGTGCAATGTATGATGGATGAAGGTATATTGCAGTTTGATATGATCCAAGAGAAGAACGAAGAAAAGATAATCAGTGAAAAGAAGGATGAGGTGGCCACCATCTCCATACCTTACAAGATGATTAATATTTCTGCGCCTCCAAGGCCACCCACTATCATAATTACAAAGGCGAGACCTATACTCTACAAGAGCTCGAAGGTGATCCCTTGGAACTATGAGGTCGGGGTCTATTGCAACGGACAGAAGAAGGAACTGAAAGGTTCGCCTTTGGACTCGGTTGATAATCTGGTAGGAGCTGGTGGGATGACCCGAAGTGGGAGAGTATTTTCACCTCCCGAAGTAAATGCTGAGAGGCCCGACAAAGGTAAAGGGAAGGCGGTAGTTCAAGAGAGCTCTCAAGCTGGTGAGAAGGAAACATTGCTGAAGGATGTGGAAGAGTTTATGCGCTTGATAAGGAAGAGTGACTACAAGATTGTGGATCACTTACAGCAGACTCTGTCAAAGATTTCCATTTTATCACTGTTGTTATGCTCTGAGGCACACAAAAATTCTCTCCTAAGAATCTTGAGTACAGCCTATGTGCCACAGGAGATATCTGTGAATCAACTCGAAGGAGTAGTGGTACATGTTAATGCGAGTAACGGGTTGGGATTTACTGATTTGGACTTGACGCCCAAGGGACGAAATCATAATCATGTGCTGCATATCTCGATTGAATGTAGAGGGGTTGTGATGTCGCACGTGTTGGTTGACACGGGATCCTCGCTTAATGTGCTGCCTAAGAAGGCATTAATAAAGTTAGATACCCGAGGGATAATGTGCACCCCAAGCGACTTGGTGGTACGAGCTTTTGATGGGACTAGAAGATCCATGTTTGGGGAATTGACGCTACCAATCCAGGTTGGTCCGGAGGTTTTTGATGATGTGTTTTATATCATGGATATTCAGCCAGCTTATAGCTGTCTATTGGGTCGACCTTGGATACACTCGGCAGGAGCTGTAACATCAACCCTGCACCAAAAATTGAAATACATGGTGAATGGCAACATCGTGACTGTTTGCGGCGAGGAAGATATCATGGTGATCCATCTTTCTTCATTCAAATATGTAGAGGTTGATGGTGAAATTCATGAAACATTGTGTCAAGCCTTCGAGACCGTTCAAATCAAGGAGAAAGCGCCCGCGGAGGTCAGAGCACCAGAGGTTGCTATGTCATCGTTCAAGGAAGCACAAGTCGTAGTGAAGTCCGGATCAACACATGGGTGGGGGCAAGTTGTGAGCGTCCCCAACAAACAAGACAAGTTCATACTGGGATACAACCCGTTTGCATCTTCTTTAAAGAGTGCTCCGCACTACAAGGGGCCAATTTAATTCATAAGCGGTGGGGTAATATTCGAGCGAATTAATGTCGTGTCTGACGAGGAAGGAGACAATGACTGCGACATGGATGCATGGATCCAGCCGTGCATTCCTAGCCAAGGATTGAAGAATTGGACCATCGAAGAAGTTATCTCAGTGACTTATGAAGAGTAATTGCTTTGTTTTGATTAATGTACTGCCCTATGTTCTGCCCGGAACATAGTGGTCTTTATTTGTAGGGCCTTATCGTTTATGTCTAAATAATCTCTTTATCATTAATCAAAAAGGCGTCTTTGCATCAAAAAATTTGTGATCCTTGTTTTTCTTGTTTTTATTTTAACAATAAAATGGCAATGTGGTTTGTGTTTGTTTGTTTGCATATCATTTAAGCATTAAATCATCATCATTGCAGGTTTCACATTTCAGATGCCACCGACTCAGACTCGACTATGACTCGGTATGACTTTGATAACCCGATTTTTCAAGCGGAAGAAGAGATCGAAGAAGATGAAGACCTGCCTGGGAGCTTGCCAGACTGTTAAGACAAGAAGAGAAGGTCATTCTACTTCATCAGGAGGAAGTTGAAGTCATCAACCTGGCAATAGAAGAGGCTAAGAAGGAGGTCAGAATAGGGGCTACCTTAGAGGATGATGTCAAACAAATACTGGTAGAAATACTCCGATAGTATAAAGATGTCTTTGCTTGGTCATATGAAGATATGCCCGGACTCGATACAGATATTATGGTTCATCGCTTGCCTCTTCGTGAAGAGTGCCCACCTGTCAAGCAAAAGTTAAGAAGAACCAGGCCGGATATGGCGGTAAAGATCAAAGAAGAGGTCCAGAGATAATTGGACGCCAGATTTCTCGCCGTAACGAATTATCCTCCGTGGACCGCTAACATTGTGCCTGTACCCAAGAAGGATGGTAAGGTATGAATGTGTGTAGATTACCGTGATCTAAATCGAGCGAGTCCAAAAAATGATTTCCCGCTTCTCCACATCGATGTACTTGTTGATAATATTGTGCAGTATTCAGTGTTTTCCTTCTTGGACGGTTTCTCCGGCTATAATCATATTAAGATGGCACCAGAGGACATGGAGAAAACAATGTTTATCACACCGTGGGGGACGTTTTTCTATAAGGTAATGCCTTTTGGGTTGAAGAATGTAAGGGCAACCTATCAGCGGGCGATGGTCACTTTGTTTCATGACATGATTCATCATGAGATTGAAGTCTATGTTAATGACATGATTGCAAAGTCGCAAATGGAGGAAGGGCGTCTGGTGAATCTTTTGAAGTTGTTTGAGAGGTTAAGGAAGTTCAAACTAAGGTTGAATCCGAGCAAGTGCACTTTTGGTGTACGGTCAGGAAAGCTGTTGAGGTTCATCGTCAGTGAGAAAGGTATTGAGGTTGATCCCGCGAAAATAAAGGCAATTCAAGAAATGTCGGCACCGAGGACGGAGAAAGAGGTTCGTGGTTTCCTGGGTAGATTGAACTACATTGCTAGGTTCATATCTCACCTTACAGCCACTTGTGAACCAATGTTTAAACTGTTGAAGAAAGATCAGGCGGTCGTCTGGAACAAAAATTTCCATAAAGCATTCGAGAAGATAAAAGAGTATTTGCAGGAACCTCCAATACTGATGCCTCCAGTGGCTGGAAGACCGTTGATAATGTACTTAATGGTTCTTGAGAATTCCATGGGTTGCGTTCTCGGTCAACATGATGAGACTGGAAGAAAAGAGCATGCAATTTACTACTTGAGTAAAAAGTTCACAGACTGTGAGTCCAGATACTCAATGTTGGAAAAGACTTGTTGCGCACTTGCTTGGGTCTCCAAACGCCTAAGTCAGTACATGCTAAACCACACAACCATGTTAATTTCAAAGATGGATCCGATTAAGTACGTGTTTGAGAAGAAATCACTTTTGGGAAGGATTTCCAGGTGGCAGATGGTTTTGACAGAGTACGACATTCATTATGTCTCCCAGAAGGCCATTAAAGGGAGTGTTCTGTCAGAATATCTCGCAGAGCAACCAATCGACGACTATCAGCCAATGAAGTTTGAATTTCCCGATGAGGACATTATGTTCTTGAAGATGAAGTATTGCGATGAACCATTACCCGAGGAAGGTCCAGAGAAAGGCTCCCAGTGGAAATTGATCTTTGATGGTGCTGTCAACTCCTATTGTAGTGGAATTGGGGCAATCATTACAACTCCCCATGGTTCACATATACCATTCACTGCTAGGTTAACATTTCCTTGCACCAACAACGAAACCGAATATGAAGCATGTATCATGGGGATTGAAGAAGCAATTGATTTGAGAATCAAAAACCTTGATATCTATGGTGATTCTGCTTTGGTGATTAATCAGATGAAAGGAGAAAGGGAGACCCGCCAGCCTAATTTGATCCCCTATATGAACTATGCCATAAGGTTGCTACCTTTCTTTGACCGGGTAGAGTTTCATCATGTGCCGAGAGCAGAAAATCAGATGGCGGATGCCTTGGCTACACTATCCTCAATGTATAAGGTGAATTTTTGGAATGATGCTCCGAGAATTGTCATCTCACGCCTTGACAGGCAGGTGCTTGTTTTTCCAATAGAGGAAGCTTCTTATGGCAAGCCATGGTATAACGGCATCCAGAATTTTCTCCAGAACCAAGAATATCCGCCTGGGGCATCGGCCCGGGATAAGAAGACCTTGAGAAGGTTTGCTGGGAACTTCTATCTGAACCAAGATGGTGTACTCTATTGGAGAAATTTTGACTTAGTGTTGCTAAGATGCGTGGACGAAAAAGAAGCGAGTTTGCTTATGGAAGAGGTCCACGAAGGTGCCTTTGGAACACATGCAGGCGGGCATGCCATGTCTTGAGAATTGTTAAGGGCAGGGTATTATTGGCTAACTATGGAGTTGGATTGCTTCGAGTATGCGAAGAAATTCCATAAATGCCAGATTTATGCCGATAAGATTCATGTGCCGCCGAATCCTTTGAACGTTATGGTGTCTCCATGACCCTTCTCCATGTGGGGCATTGATATGATTGGCAAGATAGAGCCAACCGCATCCAATGGACACTGATTCATCTTAGTGGCGATTGACTATTTCACCAAGTAGGTCGAAGCAGCCTCCTATGTTAATGTCACCAAACAAGTGGTAGCCTAGTTCATCAAGAGGGACATCCTCTGCCGTTATGGAGTACCTGAAAGAATCATTACTGATAATGGTTCAATTTTGAATAACAAGATTGTTGCACCCCAAAATTTGACCAACTACTTATCGCAATTTGGCTCATGTTTCGACTCATTTCATTTTCGCATTTGCATACCGCGTACATTGCATTTTTTCCAGTCAGATTGACTTTATCGGGATTACAGCCCTCTGATCGCGCTTCAGGCATTGCAGGCCAATACGAGGACGTATTTTGAGAATTGGTGCTCGTCTCGGTGTTTTCAGCTCTCGCTGTTGTTTTTGGGGACATCTCGGTGTCCGGCTTTTACCGTTTATTTCGATATAGTTCGCTAATCGATTTAATCGGCTTCCTCGTATTTTTAGATTTTTCCCCTTTATTTTCTAGATTTTTTATGGATTTAATTGATTTTTCTAGGTATTAGATAGATTTTTTAAATAGCTTTAATAGATATTAATTGTTTTTAAATAGTTTTAGTTTTATTATCTCTTTAGAATAATTCTTTTTTTCTAGAGTTTAAGTAGTTTATTTTAAATGATTTTTGATAGGATAATCTCCTTTACTAGGTTTTTTTTTTAAATAGAAATTAATAGAGTTTTTATTCTTATTTGTTTAGAAATAAGTAGAATTAATAGAAGTTAATAGATTTAATAGAGTTTTATTTTAAGATTTAATTCTTTTAGGATTTAAGTAGATTAATTAGATCTTAATCATTTGTTTAGATGTTAATTAGAGTTTATTAGATTCAATTAGGTTAGAATAGTCTTAATTTGCAATTTAGGCTTTAATTACTGTTTTAACTTTTCGTTAGCATTTAATTGTGCTTAATTAGGATTAATCAAGTGTTAATTAGGTATTAATCATGTGTTCATTAGTGCTAATCAAGTCCAAAATTCGTGGGCCAGATGTCCATTTTCTGGGCCCAGTCCGTTTTCTGCCAAGTGTCACCTATATAAGCCTTCCACGAGTCACTTTCTTTCTTCTTCCACTTCATTTCCACGTTGCAATCTCTGAAGCTACCACTTCCACTTCATTTCCACGTTGCAATCTCTGAAGCTACCACTTCACACTTCATTTCCACGCGTGAGCTTCCCCATATCGCCACGTTTCATCTCTGCATGCACTCTCTCTGCACCACCACCTCACCCTCCACATGTGGCAACTTCATCACGCCACATGCTCTGCACCCCACACGTGGCCTCCGTTCGCCCCCTCTCTCCCATGCGTGTTGACACGCGTATCATCCCCTGTCTCCCTCCCGCCGGCCATGCAGCCGCCACCGGAGAACGGTAACTGTCGCTGGACCACCGCAACGGTCGCCGGAAAACTGCATTTCATTCAGAAACCACCGCAGATCTTCATAACCGTCTTTCCAGATCTTGATCTATGTTCATCCGCATTCATCCGATCTTCATCTTTTTCCCGATTCGTATGAATGTTCATACAACCGTTTCCAGAAATCACCAATAATCTTCATCCATTTTCAACAATATTCATCAACCTCATCGAATATTCATCGGTCTTCATCCGTTCAAGAAACCTCCACCGGAGAACTTTCAATAACTTCATGACCGTTTTCAAGATTCCGTCCAAGTTCTTCACGATCTTCTTCAAGATCTTCCTCGCGATCATCCTCATCTTCACAGATTTTCCAGATCCGCCAGAAACATCAAGAACACATCCACATAATTTCCAGATTTCGTCATAGTTCATTAACCATCAACAAACATCATCAGAGCTTCAAACGATCTGCATAGAACCTTCGGTGATCCTCAACTTGCTGTTAATGTTCATCCGCTCTTCATCGAGAATCATCATCGATCCAAACTTCGTTCTTCAAAGACCTTCGCCCAGAAACCTTTCAACGTCACGATCTGAGGCCACCGTCTTCGCAAGAATCCAGAATCACGAGCCAAGTCTCCAGATCTACCTTCATCGTTGTTCATCGCGACAACATCCAAGGACAATCAACACTTAGCGTATCCGTCTTCATCAGTTTGTCATCTGTTTCCAGATCCACAAACCTTCAACCCGCTTCAGAAGTTTTTCGTGCTCGAATCTTCAACAACCTTCAAATATATTCGTCAGATTCTTCATCAGAGGTTTTTGTGGTGTTTAAAGTGGAAGAAGGAGATGAACAAGATTGATGAAGGGAGGAGGGTGAGACGGAGTGGAAGGAGACGGTAAGGAAGACGGCGGCGGGAGAGCTAGGGTTTCATTTAGCAGAAAATATGAAGAAGATGCTCTGGTTCTTTGGGGGGGGGGGGCTGCGTGGACGAGTTATTGGGCTTGTTTGGCCCAAGCGATTATCTCGTTGGATCTTACCCCCCGTTCCCACATTCACCCTCATTTTTTTGTTGTTGTTTGGTTGTTTTGATTGGGCTAGGCCCAACTGATTTCTGGCTCACACCCCTGGCTGAACTGATGCACCCCCCTTTGTTTTTCTCTTTTTTTCATTATTTTCTTTTATATTCATTTGCTTAGATTTTTTAAAGAAAAAGAATATGTGAAAAAGAATATATAATATAAAAATAGAAAAAATGGAAAATATAGTGGAATGAAAAATAAGAAAAATGATAGTATTTTAATATTTTCTTTTTAGGATATATTTTCTTTTAGGAGTTTCTTTTACGCCTTTTTAGAGGTAGAATTAAAGGTCCACTTGTTAGGGGACTATTTTTCATTAGATTTTCCATGATAGATGGGTATGATTTTTTAGGAGTTTATCATTTTAACCTTCCGAATATTAATAAAATGAGATTTGTGTTGTGGTCCCCGAAGTAGGCTGAACTACAGCTGCTCTGATTTTCTCTGATGAGAATATGTAGGCATAGGCGGCAATATCCTAGCGAGCACACTAACAACTAACCTTTTATTCTCTCGCTGCTGTGCGAACGAGACTTTCCCGCTGACGACTGATGTTATCCTTTTCTCTTGCCCGAGCGCATTTGAGACCAGACCGTAGTTCTAGTTCCCGTAGGTTCCCATACCTTAAAACCCGACATACTACGTCCGTTCTACCGCAAACAGGTATGCCTAAGTCTCCAATGGTCGAGCAACGTCCACCTAACTGCTAGAATGCGCACGCTAGTATAGTCAACCTTTTCTCTCACCCCCGTGTGACCGAGAACACCCCTGTCTAGCCGTAGTTAGCCCGAACTACGTCATGCTCTGATTTCTCTGACGAGAATACATAGGCCCAAGACGCGACGTCTTGCCAAGCAACTTCCCCCGTAGTTTCCCGAACTACGTAGACTCTTATTTCTCATTCTCTGATAAGAATACGTAGGCATAGAGTGCGATGCTCTATCGAGTCAATTCCTTCCCGTTTAGATTTAGCAGTCGTAGATAGATTGTTTTTCACCCGTAGACAAACACAACAAGCGTGGATCCCGTCGATTACGACGGACGTGAGGGGTGCTAATACCTTCCCCTTGCGTAACCGACTCCCGAACCCATACAACGGTTGCGACGACCTTGTCTTACCCTTTTTCGTCAGGTTTTTCCGATCGTTTCCTTTCCCGTTCTGAGGGATAAATAACGAAAGGTGGCGACTCTTCTGTTTTGCCGGCACCTTATTTTCGCAGAAGCGACATCTGGAGACTCCGCTGGGGAATGATGTTCTCCAAGCGAGTCTTGTCTTGGATTCTCTTCCTAGCTGCCTGGGCAATCCCCAACAGCTGGCGACTCTGCTGGGGACTTGATAGTTTCCTGGGATCCAACGTCCCGTATGCGAGTCAGTTTGGGGATCCAACGTCCCCTACGAGAGTCAATCCTAGCGCTTGTTTGCGTGTCTGTGGGTGTTTATTTTTGTATTGTATATTACTGATGTATTTACATTTCCCGCACTTTTATGTTGTATATTACTGATGTATTTACATTTCCCGCACTATATTATTATCTGTTGCTATTGTGCTGTTGTGGGATGGGAGCTCTGATGAGTGAGAAGCCAGACCCAGGCTTGAGTGTACTTAGAATTAGTTGTGGAAATTAGTGGGCGCGCACTTGCTTGGCAGGCGCTAGTGTCTCATGAAATCCACGCTCAGACGAGGTTCTCCCGGTTGACTTCTCTTTCAACCCTTTGGGTTGAGACGGTTGTTGGTTTGGAGGATTGTCGACTCTAGGGACCGATCATTTGTGATTCAGCCGAGTGAGGCCGCTTCATGAGCTGGTGATGCCACACCTTCTGGGTATCGTATCACCCCTCTTGAATGTCTGTGACGCTGATGAACGCATAGGATGCCGAACTTGTGTCAGTTTAGGTCCATGCCCGTGAATGGGAGGGTTTTTGCAGGAAACTTGACTTCCAGCCTACCCGATATCTTGGTTTTCTCTCGTCAGAGCAGACTTATCCCGTCAGCAGCCCAGCAGCAATCAGAGCTTTGTGGGGGCTGTGATCCCGTGTTTGCTGCATCTTGCATTGCATTTGCATGAACATTCCTGCATCATATTGCATGCCATGCTCCAGCTAGTCAGAGCTCTTATCCAGCCGTTGTTTTGATTCTGAAGGTGAGTGTTGAAGACGACCAAGGGGTTGAAGCAGATTTGATCAGGATCAAGCAGTGAAGTCAGTTGAAATTTGTTGGTAGCTATGTCAGAGAGCAGCTTCCAGTTTGTTGATACCTTGTCGGGTTTCACTGTGACTTCCAATCCTCTGTATGGATCTACGCATTACGAAGACTTCCCGCAAGTGAACAACCTTACTGCAGCTCAGCTTGTACAGCCTTCTGTTGAAGACCGAGATCTATGTGAGCAGTTTGTTGTCCGAGGTAAACGTTCTCCTTCTGTTGATATCTCCGACTACCAGGGTGTTGCCTTCCCTGTGCCAAAGTCCCGAAGAGAGGTCCCGATAGAAAAGACTGAAGACCCATTAGCTCCCGTGTATGCTAGAAGGTTTCGTGCCTTGGATGAAAGATTCAAAGCCTTGAAAGGTAAAGACGCTGTTAACCCTAATGCTGGTGACATGTGTCTGGTTCCTGGCCTAGTGTTACCTCCGAAGTTCAGAATGCCGAGGTTTGAAAAGTACAGAGGAGATAGTTGCCCGAAGCAACATTTGGTGATGTTCTGCCGAAGAATGACTTCATTTGTGCACGACGACAAGTTGAGGATTCACTGCTTTCAGGATAGTCTGACTGGGGCACCTCTGAGTTGGTATATGCAGTTAGAGAGTAATCGGATCCGATCATGGGTGGATTTAGCCAATGCTTTTCTGAAACAGTACGACTACAATCTTGATGTGGCTCCTAGTCGCATG